>JAFEMH010000231.1:0-600000 GCA_022495995.1 Adenophora triphylla var. japonica
TTGATTATGGTTCTTACCTGCTCCCCTCAGAAATGCTTAGTCCCTCGAATAACCTCCTCCCGAGGAGATCTACCAAGCCTCGCTATCCATGGGTACGTCGAAACACCTTGAGAGCACATAAGAAGTCCTTTGAGAGAAGCTATAGCCCAATCACTTCGATCACATTCGAGAACACTAAAAAGAAAGTTGAATGCTTATTGTAAGAAGCTTGGACATTACTCTACGATTGTCACGAACCAAGGAAACCTAAGGAAAGTCGAGACGGCTAAGAAATTCTCATACTCTAAAGAGATAACTCATAGTTCAAGATGCAAGCTTGCTACAATTGCACAAAGAAGAAGAATGAGAAGAATAAAGAGCAAGTATTGATTGCGACTCATCCAAGTTCGGTGATGAGGAATGTGAGTACGGTGACTACGAAAGTGAAGGAGAAGAAGCAATGATATGCTTGATGGTTGGAGATGATGAAAACTCGGACAATGAAGAGGATCTTGAAGCCTTAGGTACATTTGTTCTTGAGGAACTAAAGCAGGTACCTCAATTCAATACCTTAAATAATGAAGAATTTAAACAATTAGTCGATGCTTTATTAATTCAAATAAAAAGACACCAAAGCGGCTTTGCTTCATTACTCAACGACAATCTATCCCAAAGTAAAACCATTGAGAACCTTGAAAAAGCCAATCAAGGTCGAAAGTCCAAAACCTTATGCTTGAAAAAGCCAATGAAGATCCGATGACTATGAATTCCAAACTTACGGAAACCCAACATCAATCTTGAAAAGGAAAATGAATCCTTCGGAAGAAGTTTAAAACCTGGAACAGCTCTGGAGAAGCCTTGACCCATTTTAGCTACAACCAAAGACACCCAGTGACAAATCGGGAATTGGAGCTAACAATCCTACTATGTACACATATACCCCTCTTGCTTGATGAAAGGGCAATTGACAAAATGGTTCTTGAAAGCATGAACTATGTCAAAGTCCAAGAAAATGTTTATCCTATCCAAACCAAGGAAGATCTCAAGGAAAAAGGAAAAATGGATGAAGCTAGCTCCGGCCACAGCGATGTATCAACTCCCGAGATAGCCCCACTCACCTGTGACAAAACTCATATAGCCATGCTAAAGCAGTCAAAAGGAAAAGGAGAACAAGCAAGCAAAGGTAAATACATATGGCAAAAGAAAGGAATCAAGGAGCAAATGAAGGAGAACCAACCAAGACATGACGGACGGCGAGAGGTCTCCTAGACAACCAAGACATGGTGGACGGCGAGAGGTTTCCTAGACTGGCCAAGATATGGTGAGCAGTGAGGTCTCCAAGACAGCAAAGATTCTATGATCATCACTCATATGCCAAACCTCAAAGACCTAGCTGGCCATTCTCTAATGGAAGAAACCATGCCAAACACAATACCTCTCCTAGATCATCTCATAATTCCCCAAGCCATTCTCGGTTTCATAACCAAAATCTATTCTCTTCTCCCAACCAATTTCTTAATCAAACCCAACCTATTGCTCCTACTCCCTATATCTTTGCAAATCATGGGATATTATAATGCCCTAAACCGGTACTTTGGAAAGAGAGCAATGAACAAAGCTAGGGGACCAAAGAAATTCTAATCCTTTGGACCCAAAAGAATAAAGGGTACCATAAATGTATTTTGTTGTTTTGTAGGAACCTAGGAAAGGAATATGGTACTTGGACGGTGGATGCGACGGGCACATGACTTACAACAAGGAGTGGCTACAACAATATGTCCCCAAAAATGGTCCAAATGTAACTTTTGGTGACAATTCTCAAGCGAAAGTCAAAGGATCGAAACCTTGTTACTAAAGATATTATTTTCACTAATGTATCTTATGTAGAGGGTCTCGAAGCACAATTTGATTAGCCTTAGTCAGATTTGTGATAAGGGATATCATGTTGAATGTTCCAAGAACCACTTTGCATTGTCAAGGATGTCAACAACAAATCAATCCTCACTGGAATAAGAAAAGGCAATCTCTCTTGTCTAAACCTTGAAATTGTGGATTCCTCGGATGCCCATTGCCTACTCTCCTTGATCAATCGACATGTCTTGGTTATGGCACAAAAGATTAGCTCACCTAAACACGAAAAGCATCTCAAAACTAGCCAACTCCAACCTAGTAAAGGCCTACCCAAAATACCGCTTCAAAAAGGACAAGTTATGCAAAGCTTGTCAATGTGGAAAACAAAAGAAAACCTCCTTCCTTTGCCAAAACCGGACTAGATACCTCTAAACCTCTTCAACTTCTTCACATGGACCTTTTTGGACCTATCGAACTAGATCTCTTGGTGGAAAGAGATACTCTCTTGTTGTAGTTGATGACTACACTAGATTTACTTGGATCATCCTCCTTGAATCCAAAAGGATACTTTGGAACAACTTGTCAAATTGTTCAATAAAATTCAAAACCAAAAGGGTTTATCCATCATCAAAATTAGATCGAGATCATGGTAAGGAATTTGAGAACAACTTTGGTGTTGAAGAATCTTGTGATCAAAAAGGGATTGAGCACAACTTTTCTGCTCCTAGAACTCCTCGGCAAAATGGAGTTGCGAGAAAGAAAGAATAGAACAATTTGTGAGGCGGCAAGGTCTATCTTTGTCGAGAACACAACCTTCCCAAATATTTTTGGGGTGAAGCGGTAACCACTGCTTGTCTATGTTCAAAACAAGACCCTCATCAACAAGTTTCACTCCAAGACTCCTTATGAACTTTGGAATGGAAGAACACCAACCATTTCATACTTCCATGGCTTTGGAAGTAGATGCTTCATACACAACAATGGGAAAAATAATCTTGACAAATTTGATTCAAAGAGTGATGAAGGAATTTTTCTTGGATACTCCAATACTAGCAAAGCCTATAGAGTTTACAACAAAAGAAGACTTGTTGTAGAGGAATCAATTCATGTAGACTTTGATGAAAATAATGACCAAAGTCACCTTGAGCTATGTGATTTTGATGAAGGCGTGGGCAACTCGGATAACCTACACGAGGTTTCTCCTGTTCATGACCCCTCTTGTCTCATCCACTGAAGAAGATTCACCTTCCCTTCCTTATATAGTGCCCAAAGACACAAATAAACAATCAACTTTGCACGACGGCCATGAAACCTCTCTCAGCTGGCAAAGGTGCATCGGCTGACCATGATGCATCAATTAACCTTCCTTCATCCAATCATCAAAATCCCCTTGAAGAAGACCCTATCAATCGATAACAACTCCTCTCAATCAATTCCTCAACACTGAAATCATTACCCACATTATCCCTCCAAACAAAAACATCTATATAGATCTTCCTATACACAAAATGGACATACCACCTAACATGCCTGTTCTTGACTCTCTAATGAGTGCCTTCATCTCCCAAATTGAACCCAAAAGATAAATGAAGCTCTTCAAGACCCAGGCCGGATAGAAGCAATGGAGGAAGAACTAGAGCAATTTGAAAGAAACAAAGTTTGGAAGCTTGTTCCTAAGCGAAGAACCAAGCGTCATTGGAACAAGATGGGTGTTTAGGAATAAAATGAATGAAGAGGGTGTTGTAGTAAGAAACAAAGCTAGGCCCGGTTGCTCAAGGATACGAGACAAAGAAGAAGGCATTGACTATGATGAGACTTTTGCACCGGTTGCAAGACTTGAAGCTATAAGGCTATTTCTTGCCTATGCTTCATTTAAGAAGATGAAAGTGTTTCAAATGGATGTTAAGAGTGCATTTCTAAATGGAGTCCTAAATGAAAAGGTGTTTGTTTCTCAACCTCCTGGATTTGAGCATCCCAAGTTTCTGATCATGTATATAAATTGGACAAAGCACTATATGGACTTAAACAAGCACCAAGAGCTTGGTATGACACCCTATCTAGATATCTCCTTGGTAAAGGATTTACCAAGGGCCATATTGATAACACTTTGTTTATCAAAAAATATGGAGATGATCGAGTTGCTCATCGAGTCTATGTTGATGACATCATTTTTGGATCATCAAATGAAGACTTGTGCCTTGAATTTGGGAATATTATGAAGGACCGGTTTGAAATGAGCATGATTGGTGAGCTTACCTTCTTTTGGGCCTTCAAGTCAAGCAAATGGAGGAAGGAATATTCATCAACCAAGCTAAATACACAAGGGACATGATCAAAAGTTTGACATGCAATCTGCTTCACTGCTAAAACTCCATTGTCAACCACAACCAAACTTCATGCGATCACGATGGCCAAAGTGTAAATCCAACACTTTACGGGAGCTACATTGGATCCCTTCTCTATGTAACGACTTCAAGACACGACATTATGTTTAGTGTCTGTCTTTGTGCTAGATTTCGGGCGAATCCCAAGGAGTCTCATCTCTCTGGTCAAGAGAATTCGAGATATCTCAAAGGAACCCACGATTATGGATTGTGGTATCCTCTTGAATCCCCATTTTCTTTAATTGGATTCACTGACTACGATTATGCAGGTGTAACCTAGATAGAAAGTCCACAAGTGGTGGATGCCAATTTATTGGATCTAGAATCATTTCATGGTCAAGTAAAAAGCAAACCTCGGTAGCCACCTCAACAGTGAAATTTGAATATATTCTTCTTGGTTTGTGTTGTTCACAAATACTTTACCTCAAAAGTCAATTACAAGATTTTGGAATTGAGCGTCCAACATTCCAATCTTTTGTGACAACTCAAGTACCATTGCCATGACGAGAAAACCTGTCCAACACTCAAAAGACAAAGCATATTGAGGTCGAGACATCACTTCATCGAGAGACCATGTTGAAAAAGGGAACATTAGTCTTGCTAAAGTGTGTGCGAAAATAATGTCTCGACATCCTAACAAAGGCTATGGATGAGAAAAGATTTGAGATGTTAAGAGCAATGCTAGGCATGATTAATCTACCAAAATAAAACAAAAAAAAGGGAAAAACTCTTATTCATTAGAACAAACCATTTCCTATGGTACATCATCAACAACATTGTCGACGGCTAACCTTTTCTCAATACAAAAGCTTCTTACCTATCAAAACCAAACTTCATTCCTACATTACGAAATTCAAACACCTTAAAAACAAGCCTAAATCCATATTACCAAAAGCTTCATCAACCCTCCTTCTCATCTCGGCAAGCACCTCTGAAAAGCCTTGGCGGCTAAGGTGTCAATCCTGTTTATCCCATAGCGATCTTGGAAGCAATCATCCCCATATCCTCTATCACTATAAATAATGTCTGGAGCTTGATATGCACTCTCTTTGATATCTCCATATCTCTCCAACCAAACGGGTGCCTTTCCATAAATGGATCAATAGCGAGAGGTTGAGAAGCTGCAAAGAAGGGCAGACCCTCCTTGGCCACCACTCTTCAAGCGCATTATAGGGAGGATACTCACTAAGTGGTGAGATAAAGTGAAGGTACTGAAGAATTTGCACTTGCACGTGCAATGATAGCTTGATCGGGCGAGGACCTTCATCCTCCTCACCATTTAGAAGCAAAGTGGACTCAAACACTTGAGAAATTGAGAAAACAACTTCATATAGACTTTGGAAGGAGAACTTTGCACTCCTGCAAAGTTATCTCCGATTCCCTCAAGCTGTTTGGCTAAGAGTTAGAGAATCCACAGTGACATTGTGAATTCCTTGACGGCTATGAAATCGGAGTTGACCAATTTTTGTGTCAACCTTAATCCTTTCATCACTGTCAAGCTTCACTAGCTCTCCCAAGGTATAAACCCTTTCCACCTTGTCCTTAAGCTGGCCTACTTGATTCTCCTTCTCTCTCCTTTCTTGACAAGCTTAACCTTAGGCTGTCGGATCAGCTGGTTCCCCCTTGACTATCTTAGCCTTACCCTTACTTTTTGCTCTCTCTCTCAACCTATTTTCTTCACCTTCCAAAAGTGCTAATCTCTCCTCCTCCCAAAACTTCTTTCTTATCTCTCTCTCCTTCAACTCCTCCTCCTTATTGGGATCATCTTTTAGTATTTGATCCACCTCCTGCTCCAAACCTATATCGGTTTGGAGCCTATATAACAGAAACTCCCTCTCAAACCTTGCCTCTCGTGTTTCATCTACCCTTGGACTTTGAAAAACAAGTCTCTTTGCGAGTCTTAGCCATTTTGCTAGGGTGAACTTTGAAACAAGTCTTCCCATTTTCTATGAATGAAATGAATTTGGTAAATTTCTTCATCGAACCATTTCCTTTTATAGCCAAATTCGGTTTCGGTCAAATTAGTGGCAATGATCATTCAAAATAGACTTGGTGGTAATTAAGTCGCGGCTATGAATTTAGTTCTTGCCAAATCGAGGAAGTTTTGGAACTTGCCACTAACACATATCTATTAATGTCTCTGTTTATTCCCTACGAAATTTCGCCTTTGTGTACGGAAATAACTCCCATGTTTTATGGGAAGTTATTGTACAAGTAATAAGTGGAGACAAATATCACTTTGTTCATGAACAGTCTCCCTCTTAAATGCAAATTTTAACCGTTGCGGTAACCCACGTATTAGCCGTTGAACTCCACCAATCCCCATATCAAAACTATCATTTAACCTTGCGATTTAATCCCTCGGTTAAACAATCACTATTCTCCCTTCCAAATTCATTCTTTGATTCCCTCTGTTTTCTCATAAACCCTAAAAACTCTCTGTTCTAAGTTCAAACATGTCTTACCACGAAGCCCATGGATACTTCATCAAACACTGAGTTCTATGAGCACAATGTTGGAGCTCTCATCAAAGAACTCTTGGAATCCAATCATCTCTGCAATATGATGGAAGCTCAACCTCCTATTTATGAGAAGGCTGTGCGAGAGAGATTTTTATGAAAGGAGAAAGACAATCAAGCTGGGGCAATCAAAACCACCATTGAAGGTGCGAAATCAATGTGACCCCCAAGATTGTGTCCAAGGTTTACAACATCCCTATCAAAAGCAATGGTATTTCAAATCTACGGAATAGGAAAGACAACAACACTGGAACCCTTCTACAAAAGGTTCTTTGACAAACCAAGCTGCAATTATCTATTGGTTCGGGACAAACCAATCAAAAAGAAGGACCTTGATTTGTTCAAATCAACCCTAATGGATGTTGTAATCAAAGGGTTTGATGGAAAGCAGTCATCATTTGATCAAATAAGTCCCAATGAATGGAAGCAAGCCCTAAGTTTGATAACCAAAGAAGTTAAGCTGAGTGTTGCTTTACTTCACAACTTTCAATTAGCCATATCTCCCTCTCCTTGGAAATACAAGAAACAAAATCCAAGGATGAACAATTTCAGATTCATGAGTGGAATTCTCCATCACCTTATTCCAAGGTTGAATCCTCCCTAAAGGATGAGTGGCTTGAGTCTGCATCTCTAGTATCAACCGAAGCTTCAACTTGAGCACCTTCAAGGCGAAGGGCAAGAAGAAATTAGAGCTTGGGGACGGCTACTGAGAATTTTGATGAAGCCTCTCAAAGATTGAAAGAAAAGCGAGAAGGATATGAAGATATGGCGGGGATTGGTAAACATGGTGAATGACAAAGATCAAAGAGAAAGCATGACAAAGGTGTTGTCATAAAAGAAAGAGCTCAAGAGACTTCTCCGGCCAAAATCAAAAGAAGAAAAAGCCTAGCCAAGATGAAGAAAACGGAGAAAGGGAAAGAAGCTTAGTAAAGGAAAGCAAATTCAAGAAGAGATAGGCTGTTGAGCAAGAAAGTGCTCAAGAAGCGACAAAGGAAAGATGGTAGGCGAGGAGCATCTTTGGCCGGTGAAGATACTCGATCGAGATCCTATCTTCAAGGATATTGATGAGTATGATGGTGAAGAAGAAGAAATCCCTGATGTTGTGTATCTTTGGTGAAGCTCAAGGTGATGAGTTTGATGAAGATATGAGAAGAGGCATTCTTTGAGTCACTAATGGAAGTGAGGACGGCTAAGGTTGGACGGATCATCTGGGACTGGCTATGGGAGCTTCATCTCTGACGGCTAAGGTTGTCCCAAGTGCTTTGAAACCACATCCAAGGTAACCTCTAAGCATTCTCTTACTCTCGGTACTTTCTCTAGGAAAAGAAAAACGAGATAAAGATGCTCCCCATCCAAAAGTTGAAACCAACCACTCCTCAACCCTCCTCATCCAAAGACCAATCTAGTTCACCTCATGACTCTGTGGCTCAAGGCATCCTAAATCTTAATCCCTCTAACATTAGTCCAAATGAGCCAAGTGTTGAAAAAGATAGGGGGAATAGCTCTAGCTACGAAAAGGATGAGCCTGCGGTAGGGAATAAAAGTCCTATGTCTCCCATTCGACGGCTATCCCTCTCTCAAGTCAAGAATCACCCTCGATAGTCCCTCGGATCCTTCCCCCATCCTGAAAACATTTTCAAAGCTTACGAAGGACTTTCCTTAGAGGATCCCAAGCATGTCCTGCATGTTATCTATTACTTAAGACAAGTGCTAACGAGAGGAAGAAACCCAAAAGCCTTGAAACTTATCAAACACGAGAGATTTGGCCAAGAAAGTAAGCATTCACGCACTTTTTGAACCCATTCACACTTTGAACCCATTCTGCTTTGAACCCATTCTGAACTGAACCTCAATCCAAGTTTGTTGAATCTGTTCAAATTCAAGAACCTCATGTTGTTACCCAAGATCTGAGCTGACACGATCTTGGCCCGAACCTCAACCTAATCTTGAACCTGAACCTCAACCTGGTCAAGAACCTCAATTTAAACCTAGTGAGCACGATCAAAACCAAGAAAGCTGTTGATCCCTCCCTTGAATCTGAAATCCTTCCTACTTGTGAACCTTGGATTTTAGATTGTGACATTGACTTTTCCTTCCCCTCTATCATGGCTGCCCACCAAAGATTGAAGGATATTTCCCATTTCCTGAAATTGCCAATCCTCACCTAGTCTCCAATCCTTGGCTTTAAGCAAAAATTCCATTATGATTCATGCAAGGAATAGATGTGGCCTCATAGTGTTTGCCCATGAGGAATGGAAAAAGTCTGAGAATAGCTCTTCCCAACTCCTTCTTTCACAAAGCCCCCTTACTACCCAACTTCATGGATATCTCTACCATAATAGATTGGGAAATTTTGTTCTCCAGCTCCTCTCTTCAAATATCAATGAATGCATTTATATGCCTTCATCCACAGTGTATGCCCTATGCATTGAGCTTGCCAAAGAAATGTATTGGAGGATTTGCCTCAATAAATCCATTATCATGGCTGTCATTGCAAGACCAAGCAGCGACTATGTTTCCCCCTTCATCTTCGGTACCCTCTTCATTCATCCCCCTAAACACAAGATCTCTCCAAACCAACCTTCCTCCAAACTTCAATCCTTCAACTTTTGTGCCCCATATCATGTGACCATTACGGACATGCAAAGATTTACAAGGTCAATGATAACCAAGATGAGACACATTTTGGAAGTCTCAAGCTGTGTCAAAATACGAGAGGAAGGCCTCCAAAGGAAAGGCCATTGAATCGATGAAGAAGGCGTGAACTGGGAAAAAGAGCCTCTGGTCTTTGCTCCAAATGTTATTGTGTCAAGTGATGATGAAGATAGTGCTCTGTGATGAAACGGCATCAACTCTCAACCTCTACTGTTCTCACTGTCTCAACTGATCCACCTCTACATCAAACTCAACAACCCATCTCTCTTCAATCAAACCCCTTCTTTTCTAACCTATTTGCAGGAACAAGGGGTCAAAGCTCAAAACCAAAGAAGGCTCCCTTATGGGGTACTATGAGATTGAGAAATGATGAAGAGCCTCTGTCCAAAGCTGTTCTCAAGGAAAGGCAAAACCAAACCTTCACCTATGATGATGAGATGAGCTGGGAATGGAACAATGAGATGTACTACAGAGGTGTTGAGGACAAGATGAAGAGAGTGCTACTTGCAGAAAGAGAGGAGATCCTTGTAGCAAGAAGAGAAAGAGATGAATTTTCTTAAGAAAATGTTATGTCTTTTTGGATAAGTCCTCTTTTAATCCCTACCTTTAATTCCTGCTTTTAAAAACACTGTTTATTTTGGATAATATGTTTTGTTTTAAAGACTCAGTTGATTGAATCAAGAAGATTGTTCTCATCTTCATTGGTATATTCATTCTTGAGTATCTTGCAGGTTATATCTTTATTAGATATATTACTTTGCCAAAAAGGGGGAAATTGTTAGGACCTAACTATGTAAGCCACATAGTTACCATAGGTTTTGACAAAGAAATATATCATATGTTATCTGACAGCCAAGATAACATATGACCTTGGACAGCTAAGCCATCAACTTCAATCTGCACTCCTATATATATATATCAACTGGACAGCTATGATTCAAATCATCCCTCTAAGATATCACTCAAAACCTCTCATATACATTAATGCATCTAAATTACATGTGTAGTATGATGTATTACTTAATGCCTAAACCTTCTAGATCAGAACTTAGCTCTGACAGCTAAGGTTCTCTCACAGCAAAGGTTTCACTCCTCAGCGACTATGATCTTCAACATCAACGGCTATGAAGAAATCCTGTGATGACCAAGATATGCCTTGTCCAAATCTCTCCATACGGATGTTGCCGGCTCATCTCCATAAAGATCACATGCACTGGTTGCGAGATTCCAGCTATTTTATTCTCCAGTCAACAAAGGCTCTAAATGCAACTCCAACATGCATTTACTCCCTTGTCTCCTTGTCTCCTCCAACGGCTATTTCCTAGCTTATAAAAGGAACTCTCCAAGACTGAAGACACACCCCTTTTTCACACACAACTTCTACAAACCTTGCATCCAAACCTTCTCAACCTGCAACCAATAATCAAAACAATATTAAGACACTTGTAAGCTGATCTCGGGTGTATAAAGCGGATTTGTAAGAACCCCTTAAGGCCGACTTTAAGTGGGTAGTGTGAATAGCTCAGATTAGAGCTTGATCCCTAATAGGCGTACTTATTAGGAAGAGGAAGTTCAAGGAACTTGCCTATCCAATCCTTTGTAAATCTTAACGGGAACTAGATTTAAGTGGATTGATCTCACTTGTCAAGGTTGACAGTGAGGGTGGACGTAGGAGGAGTGAACTCTGAACCACCTTAAAATTCCTTGTGTTCAATTGGTATTATCACACAACACACACACACACATATACACACACATACACTATTCACTTGTCTTTACATTATTTCAAACACTTTTATTCCGCTGCACATTTAACTCCAATCTTTAAAACCAGTTAACCTCTGACAGCTAAGATTTCACCTCAGCTGTCAAACCTTAACTGCCTAACCTTTAATTTGATCTAAGCAAACAGGACCTTATTTAAGTGGATTGATCTCACTTGTCAAGGTTGACAGTGAGGGTGGACGTAGGAGGAGTGAACTCTGAACCACCTTAAAATTCCTTGTGTTCAATTGGTATTATCACACAACACACACACACATATACACACACATACACTATTCACTTGTCTTTACATTATTTCAAACACTTTTATTCCGCTGCACATTTAACTCCAATCTTTAAAACCAGTTAACCTCTGACAGCTAAGATTTCACCTCAGCTGTCAAACCTTAACTGCCTAACCTTTAATTTGATCTAAGCAAACAGGACCTTTCACTTTGTTCCATAATCAACATTTAATGGAGGGTGGTTTGTTTGTGTAACTGTCGAAGAGAATATGATGAAGTCTATTAATCATATAAATAATTAATAATAATTATAATCCATAATCCACCATCTATCCTATTTTTATCCAAGGTTCGAAACAAAAAACATAATTAATCATGACGAATGATTTTTCAATTGATTTAGGTAGAAACATTTTTCTAAAATCAGTTTTTTTTTTAAAGATTCTGAAATCGTTCAAAAACTTATATATAAAAAATGATCCTAATAAAATAAAAGAGAAAAATAAATAAATTAAATTGAAATGCACATAAATAAATAAAAAAATGACAAAGCTCACGTTATCTCACAAAAAAAAAAACGATTATAAATAAATGATCATTTTTTAATTATTTAGTATACTCCTTAAAAAAAGGTTAAGGGTTTATATATACTCGATTATCCGGACCGTTATCCATTGAGGGTTAGTAAAAAACATTTTCTTAATCCCCATTTACCATTATTCTTTTTTCGTAACCCCAACCCAATCCATTAATCATATCAATAAATAATAATAGGTTTTTCTGTTTAAAAAAGAAAATCTTACCAAATCTTAGTGTATTCATAAAAAAAAAAACTTAAGTAATAATGACGAATGATTTTATAATTGACTTAGGTACAAACATTTTTTCTAAAATCTTTTTTTTTTAAAAAAAGATTCTAAAATCGTTCAAAAACTTAATTATATATATAAAAAAATGATCCTAATAAAATAAAAGAGAAAAATAAATAAATCAAATTGAAATGAACATAAATAAATAAAAAAATGACAAAGCTTACATTATATCACCAAAAAACCGATTATAAATAAATGATCATTTTTTTTGTTTTTTTTTAATTATTTAGTATACTTCTTAAAAAAATGTTTAGGGCTTATATATACCCGATTATCCGGACCATTTTCCATTAAGGATTAGTAAAAAACATTTTCTTAATTCCCATTTTATCATTATTATTTTATCGTAACCCCAATCCAATTCATTAATCATATAAATAATTAATAATAGGTTTTTCTGTTAAAAAAAAAGGAATTGCCAAATCTTAGCGAATTCGTTAAAAAAAATTTAAGTAATCATGACGAATGAATTTTTAATTGATTTAGGTACAAACATTTTTTCTAAAATCATTTTTTTTTGAAAGATTCTAAATCGTTCAAAAACTTAATTATATATATAAAAAAAATGATCATAATAAAAAATAAAAATCTTACCAAATCTTAGTGAATTCGTTAAAAAAAACTTAAGTCATCTGCAAAAAGAAATAACAGTTAAGAAGGAAAATAGGAAGGAGAAAATGGAAAAGGAATGTTAAAACAGAAAATAGGACAGTTATGAGAAGTTACGGACGGTTGAAGGAGGGAGAGAGGGAGGATTTGGGCCGTCGGATCACTCTTCTAATACTTAAAAAATAATTACTATTACTATCACCAGCCTAAAAAGGAACTTTCCAATAACTTATTTCAAATATGAAAATCAACCACAAGTCAAAACCCATTATCTGGTTCACTACTTTTACTAAATCCAACAATATAGCGGACCAACATTGACTGTTATATTCTGAATTATTATATATACAAATAGTTTATTTTAAATTTGTTGGTCAAAATTATTAATATTTTCAGTATCTAATCACAGTAATATGTAAAATGAAATTGACATAATATTTAAGCAGAGAATAGTGAAAAAAAGGACGGGAAGGAGAGAAGATAAAATAAACCGTTTTCAGAAATCATCAAATAATGAGTGTTTGATGAGTTCGTATCAATCAATCTCAGCCATTAAATAAAATTAATTTAATTTAAATTTAATTTTAGATTGTTTCTGACATTTGGATTGAATTAATCATAGCCGCTCTTTATCCCTATATAAGAGGCAGTTATTTTCCCCTTGTATGTATTGTATTATAGATTATAACTTTCAAATTTATATTTAGGTACGTAGGTGATAATTTCGTATTTTGAAGTAGAGTTTTGTTAATTTACTACTCTCTCCGTCCCACAACAAGGTTCTTACTTCCTTTTGTGTTCTATCCAGAGCAAGATTTTTAGTTGATTTATTATTTAAAATGGACAATGAGACTCACTTGTTATTCTAACAACAAAAATTCCCTACTCATTTTCTATCTCTTACTTTATTTTTTATACTCACAACATTTACTTTTTCTTAATATCCGTGTAAAGTCACTCAATATTAGGTACTCAATTATTTTATACTCACAACATTTACTCGTTCAAAAGGGGTACCACTTTTTAGGAAAAACAGGCAAACTTGAGTTCAAAGGCGCACAGTACATCTCTTTAAATAAATACTAGCAGCAAATCCGTGCGATGCAAGGCGAATATATATAGCCATGCATGTACTGAAATATTAAATCGAAAGACCAAAGTGTGAATACTACTTAAACATTTCGAAATACTTACTGAAACAAACCATTCGTAGTAGAATTAGTACTTGAAGAACTATCATCTCCACCGACAACAGTTTTTTCACCAAATAGTGTTTCACTTCTACTCGAATTAATACTTTTCTAGATATCTTTCAATAAAAAATAAAAAAAATCCACAGGCTATTCTCTCCGAAAGTATGCATGCAAACGTTTTTAAATCTCTAAAATGAACGTTCAATAATTTTTCAAATTTGCTATTTAATTAAGAGATAAATTTAATTTTTTTATATTTATTTTAAAATAGAGAGAGTAAAAATAAAAACTTGATCGAAAAAATTGAAGCTTATAAAATAGAATCACATATCACCTTTTATAATTTTCTAAAACATATTTTCACTTTCTTTTTAACCAACCTTTTTCTCTCTCCCATATACTAATTGGGTAATAGTAAGGACACAAAATAATTACAAAAATTTTCTTACAAAATCGTAAATGCAATAATTTAATTATTGTTTTTAATTAGAGTGTACTGAGTTCATTACAGATTCTATCATAAATATCGTCAATTAAATTTGTTAGCAAGATTTTGTGGACAACTTTCAATCTGCCACCCAAAAATCTCAAATCAGCTGCTTCAAATAAATTATCTTCACATTTAATGATACTTTTCATTTCCAACACAAAGAGAAATTTAACTTCTTTCTCATAGTCAGCCTATCACCCTAAATTATGTCTATAAACTAAAAAAAAATAGAGTCATGGCTCCATTCCCCCCATTTAGTTTTCTCGGTTTATCGATTTTCACAATAAAAAGATCACTTTTTACTTTAAATGTTATTTGTATTAGTAACCATTTAAAAAAATTAATGCACCATTTTAAAAATTATTATTCTATATTTAAATTTTGTTTAATTTTATGAAACAAAACATTGAATGAAGTTACGAAATAAAAAATGAAATACTCTATTTCTATAAAATAAATATGTCATCATAAATTAAAAAATAATGATAAAGTAATAAAGAATTTTATTTTTTAAACAAAGTAGCTAAAAATCGTTAAAAAAACACAAAACAAAGTAGCTAAGTTCAAAGAATAAAAAAGTAGCTTCCAATTTTAAGCCTAAAAATTTACCGATTTCCAGAAATAAGTTCATTTAATGAAACTTATAATTTTCAAAGTAAGAAGGTTTTGATTAAAAAAATGTGAAGGAAAATCTTTTGATAATATTAGAAAATATTCTTTATTTCTTGAAAGATAATATTAGAAAACAGTTAAGGCAGACACTTATCACCATTTTAGTTGTATGACTTTTATTGAAAAGAGCTGTTATTTCCTTACCTTTTTTTCTCAATTAAATTATCTTCTTGCTTCAAACAAATAAATAAATGAATAAATCTCAATCATCTTATTTGCTTAAATTTGAAATCATGAACATTTTTCTTTTATTTTTTCAATCATTCATATTTACTTTTTGAAAGTAAAAATCCATATATATACATATTTTTTAAAAAAAGAAAGAATTATTATTTATAGTAGTAGCGGTATTTTTTTAAAGCAAAATGAGATTTTCAACTATTAAGTCTAATAATCCGGATCTATAAGCTTACAAACATGCATTAATAGTAGAGTAGGTGTTGGGGAAAACTAGTTTCTCCCCATCATTATAAAAAGTCTTGTTTTTAAACAAGACTTTTTATAATGTTAGGGAGAAACTAGTTTCCTCATAACATTGAAAGGACTTTTTACAACATTTGGAAGAAACTAGTTTCTTCTTAACATTGAAAGGAGAAATTAATATTTTGCTTAGCATTATGTTATATAATAAATAAAATTAATATTTTTTTAAATATATTTACAAAACTGTTATATGGCTCTTAAAATAGTCAGTTTAGATACTATAATAGCAAGTTTGGACAATAAAATACCAAGTATGAAAATTAAACTATCAAAACTCAAAATATTCAGTTTGGATGCAATAATACCCAGTTTAGATATTATAATACATAATTACGATACTATAATAGCAACTCTAGCTAATGAATCAATTATTATTTTAATATATTTACAGAGCTGATATTAGAGTCTTAAAATAGTCCGTTTAGATAATATAATAACAAGTTTGACTAATAAAATGTCAAGTACGGACATTAAATTATCAAAACTCACAATATTCAGTATAGATACTAAAACACCAAGTTTAGATAATATAATAGCAAGTTTAACTAATAAAATGCCAAGTACGGATATTAAATTATCAAAACTCACAATATTCAGTATAGATACTAAAACACCAAGTTTAGATAATATAATAGCAATTTTAACTAATAAAATGCCAAGTACAAATATTAAATTATCAAAACTCACAATATTCAGTGTAGATATTAAAACATCAAGTTTAGATAATATAATAGCAATTTTAACTAAAAAAAAGACTAGTCAACTTAAATATTATAAATATTCATAATACCCATTTAAATACTATAATACCTAGTTTGTAACTTAAAGTAGCAAGTTAGAACGGTAAAATATCAAGTTTGGCTAATGCTCCTATTAAAACAATATTGAAAAAAACTAGTTTCTCACTAAATTATAGAAAGTCCATCTTTTTTTATTTGCAAGCATTTAATGAACATTTAGAAAAAGTTTAGAAACAAGACTTTTTATAATTTTTGGAGAAACTTATTTTTCCAAAATAACAAAATAAGATTTTTTTATAAAGTTTGTGGGAAACTTAAAAACAAGACTTTTATAATGTTTGGGGGAAAACAAAATTTTCAGTTAATAGTAATTACTATATAACATAATGAATTTATTTTTTTAAATAAAAAGTATCCAATTTTTGCCTCCAAAACTTCCCTTACCCCCCTCGGCCCTCCCTATAGTCACCTATATTATCTCCACATTCTTCAATTTTTTTTTTTAAAAATAAAATCTTCTTCTTTTTTTGACAAAAGTAAAATAAAAAAAATGTCTAACTAATGATCATTTATCTCGAAAACATAAGAAAAGTAATTAAAATCTAAATATATATTCTTAAATTTAAGACTAAAAATGAAAAAAAAAACAAATTATATATCAACATCTAAATTTAAAAATTATCGGTAATACAAAAAAAACTGTTATTAATTAATAATTATAAAATAATAAATTTAGTCTAAAATTTAAGAATATATATTTAGATTATAACTGTTTAACGAGTTTATTAGACTAAAAATGAGATATTTTTTTCAATTTTTCTGAATTAAAAATAATAAATTTTAAAGCTCATTAAACAATTATTTTTTAAAAAAATAATTAGAAAACGTTCAAATATTACAACCTGGTCTAGACACATAATGTTGATTAATTAATGAAAAAGAAAAAAAATTGCACATTTTCAAAAGTTTTCAAAGGGTGTGAGTAGTATAGATCATTTTTCCACTTTCTCTCCATCCATGTTCCAAAATCATTTGCTAAAATCATGTGTTGAATCAATTTCCATTTTCAGCCATTTGATAGTGACATTTTTGGGCTCTAAATTGCCAAATTTAGAAACGACTTTGCTTTAATATATTTATAGATTAAAAAAAAAACTAATTTTGTTTAATTTATTATGTTGTTTACATTAGATAAAAAAATCTTCTACTTCATCTAAATGTTGTTCACATTTATTAAAAATATAATCTCTATTTTATAACCAACCCAAATACCGTAGTTTGTTTGTTTGCTTGTTAGGGCCAGTTAATTAAAAAGAAGTACTGACATTAGTATGAAAACATTTATGTTTTATGATTTTCTAAATTAATTGTTGGAAAAATGTTTTATGTGTGAAGAAATTGTGTATTTTTCTTAAATAAATCGTTTATCGTTTAACAAAGATTATTGTAGATTCATGTTTCACTCCATGTGAACATTGAAATGGTATATGTCTTGATGTCCAATTTGAGAAAATATGATAGCTCAAAGTTGATGTATTGAAATTGTAACTTTAGAATTTAACTACACTATTGATATGACATGATTTTCAAATTAATAAGGAAATTAATTGAGATCATTAACATGAATTTTGGGGTTACAAGTTGTGGAATAAAACTCCATAAATACAAGATAATGACTTCCAAATTAATATAAGGATTAATTAGACATTCATCACATAGTTGATGGAGCTATAAGTGGAGAAATCCAAAATATTGAAAGTTGATTCTTTTTCCATCAATTCTCCATCTTTCCATTTGCAATTTGCTCGTCTTTCTTCTTTTGGCCTCCTATAATAGTATACAATGGTATGATGATTTTGTTCAAGCATTGCTTCAATTCGCCGAAGATTCTAGTGTGTAAGAATAGTTTGATTTGTCCACTTTATCCTGGGAGGCAAACGTCCAAATCAACTCCAAGCACAACTCGGTGAGAGGGCGGATTTGTCTTAAAGGAGAGTGTGCAGGGCCGGTTCTCATAATTTAGAGGCCCTGTGCAAAGTTCAAAAACACTTACAAAAAATAAAATGCAAGAAAACTTCAATTCTTTTTTACTTTATACGTTTTTCACATCCGGAATCTTGGTTCCTAATTCTAGAACTCATATCTTAAAATTATAAAGTATATCATGAATCTGCGACGGAGTAGTTTGAAGTCGGATTTTCTCTATTGCAGATGAAAGTTAATTTTGCTATTGTAGTTGCGAAAGAAAGTTTTGATATTCTATTGAGAACTTGGAAAAGAGAATTTGTAGTTGTAAAAAAAAAAAAAAAGACGTTGGAGAGGAGAAGAATACAACGACTGTTAATGGAGCCGAATGGAGGAGGAAGATGAGGAGCCGCGTTAAATGCCATGGAATTAATAATTAATTCTATCAAAAAATCTGTTAAGATGTAAATAAAGAAGTAGATTTCTATTAGAATATCGTATAATATGGTTTTTAATATACTACCTAATTTCACTTAAATTACCTAATTGGATGATTTTTATTTTTTCAAATATAATACATATATATAATGGTTTTTTTTAAATGGTGCCCCTCAAAATTATGAGGCCCGGAGCGAGCGCTCACCCCGCTCCTCCTAAAGGCCGGCTCTGAGAGTGTGTTACATATGACTCGGGCAACATCAAGATGATCAACCTAATGATTTCTCCTTATTAAGTTTATGTTGTAAATTGTATTTCAATTATATTGTAATTTTATTTTTTTTTGTGTGTGCGCTCTTCCAATGCCCTTTTCGCCCTGCATAAACCAAACAGAAAAAAATGGATTATTTTGTAAAAGAATTTTTGAACCTATTAAAAGTGGACTTTCAATCTTTCAGGAGATTTTGTCTAACATTAATTTGGTCAAGACTTGCAGCCGCCCTCCCCTACTCTCTCTTCTCTTTTTTTTATGAGTCGGTCTGGGGAGAAACGCGTTTCTCCGTGCTTTTGGAGAAACGGGGCTTGTTTTGTCGCGCGACATAATAAGCCAGTTTCTGGATATACTTTCATCAGCTTCTGGATATCCAGAAGCTTTGGAAAGGATATCCAGAAGCTTTGGAAAGGATATCCAGAAATCAAATATTTTTTCTGGATATCCTTTCCAAAGCTTCTGGATATCCAGAACATTGAATATGGATATCCAGAAGCTTTGGAAAGGATAGCCAGAAAAAATATTTGGTTTCTGGATATCCTTTCCAAAGCTTCTGGATATCCTTTTCAAAGCTTCTGGATATCCAGAAGCTAGCTTCTGGATATCCATTTTTTGTGCGATCGTAATTTAGTGTTTTCCAACGATGAGGTGACTCGGCCCTCGTAATGATTCGCAAACTACCCATGCAGTATGGCATTGCGCGATCGTGGTGTAATTCACAACGGCGAACTCTACGGTACCGGCGGGATCATAATAACACGCAATGATGAGGAGGATTGAGAAGATTGAGGGGTGGAGGATTCACCGGTGGAATTGGGACGGCGATAAAAAAAAAACGGAGCTCTCTTGGATCCATTTTTTGTGTTTAATCAAATTTGGATTGAGAAGATTGAGGGTTGCGAAGAGGATACGAGAATGAAAGAATGGGGGATAGGAGGATAAATGAATCTGAAAAAGTTTATCTACTAATAAAAAAGGTAAACTCGCTACACGGTGTATCGAGTTTATCTTTATTAATTACTAGCAATTAATGACAAACCGGATAACCTTAATTACACTAAACTCGTTACACCCGTGTAGAGAGTTTAAGAAATTGGTACATTTAGGGAAAAAAATTTGAACAATAAGTTACTTTGGAAAATAAAATTTTAAAAATGAATTATTTGAGGAAAAAAATCCCCACTCCCCCCCCACCCACTATGTCTTCTTTTTTTTTTTTCTGTAATACAACTAGTAGAACATACAAAAACAAACAATAGTTGGAGCAACTAAATCAAAAAACTTTTGAGATGATAATTACAACAACAACAAAGTCTTAGTTTCACAGGTCATAATGTTAGTGTTAAGCGAAACAAATAAAAATTGATCCCTCACATTATTAAAAAAAAAAAATCTGTAATTTGATAACCAACCCACAATATGTAAAAATAATACAGATATGAGATGATAATGGCTCCGCCATTATGTTTGTTTGCTTGTTTTTATCAAGATTCTGCTCCACTTCACATAAAATAATAATTAACTTGGATGAAGACAACATTTAATCAGTAAGGGAAAACGGACAGGGAGAAGCACCACTTATATCTATAAACTATAATGAGAGCTTTTTTTTTTGTAGCTTTTTAATTTTGTGAAAAAGCTATGTAGAGTTTTTTATCATTGTGAAAAATTTCAAGGAGCTTTTTATTATGGAGTAGCTATTTGTAAAAAGAGCTACTTTTTATGATTTTTTTAATTAAAGTTCATCTATTCCGTAGACAAACAAAGAAAACTCTACTATTGTGAAAAAAATATTTGAGATTTTAAGTTTTAAAATAAGAATGAAGTGGCTTATTGAAAGTATAAAAAACTCTCAAAAGAGCTCCTGTCAAATGAACAGGTCACCCTGGACCTTGTCAACTAGTGTTTCAGACAAGCTGCGTGCGACTAGAGTCTAGTTAATTGTGTAACATTAAAAGATAGCGGACTTTCAATATTTTCCTTAATTTCAAGGCAAAGTGAAGTATTAGTGTTTTCTATTGGTATGGAGTAATGTGCGTCTGCTGAGAAATGCGTTTCTCCATAACTATGGAGAAACGTGTTTTTCATAGCCAGAAGCTTTACATTTGATAACCAGAAAAAAAAAACCCAAAGCCAAGACCAAAAGCTTCTGGATATCCAGAAGCTTTGCATTTGATAGGCAGAAGCTTTGCAGTTGATATCCAGAAGCTTTGTATTTGATAGCAAGGATGTGAAATGTATATCCGTAAACCTGTTAGGTGCATATCCGTAAAAGCTTAGGTGCATATCCGTAAATGTGTTAGGGCATATCCAGAAATTGCTATTGAAGGTTTCTGGATATCCAGAAACCTTCAAATGTATATCCAGAAACATTTTGAAGGTTTCTGGATATTCATTTGAAGGTTTCTGGATATCACTTTCATAGGTTTCTGCCTATCTAGCTCATTGTCGCGCGACATGTCGGGACCCGTTTCTCCATAACTTATGGAGAAACGCGTTTCTCCCTAGATTTTGTGGGAGTAAATAGCACCTTCAAAATCATGTACATTTATTTATTTATATAGATGATGATTATTATTATGGTCCCTACATGACGTCGGACCATGGAGTTTGTATTTCCTCACGAATAATTATTTATTGTGTGGAGAACAAATCAATACCTACCATAGTTGTTGTAAGACTAAGACATTATATTAAAATAAGGAAACTTCTTGTCTGTTTATAAATCTATTGATCATAAAAGTCCATGTTTCCCTATCTTTTGGGGTCTCACTTGTTAAGAACAGCTTCAATTCTTAAGATGTCCGATCAAGGACCTAGAAGGGTTGTCGTCCCATGTTCTAATTTACAGAAGCAGATAACATGTTTAATGTCAAGATCAAACATCGATTCACCTTTGAGGAACCAAGTGGAAAACTTTCAAAAAACACTCTACTCCATGGAACCGATGGTTTATGATATGGAGCAGTCAGTGTTAGTACAAAATTCTCCTCGTCATGCATTCACTGATAAGTTCCTCCCTTTGGTGAAAGAAGCCAAAATCGCCATCGGCAATTTGCTCCAATTACCAGATGCGAAGGTAAATAATCCTTCTTTTCCCTACGCGAGGAACCTGGGGAAAATAAGGGAAAAGCTGAAGACTCTCTTCGGGGAATACGTGGAAGCAGAGCTGCGGGTGCTGTCTAGTTCAATTGAAGGTTTGTTCCAAAATAATTGTCTTTTTTTTTTTCATTTGAGAACGATTTATGTACATGTTAGAAAATGATTTTTAAGGGGTAGTTTTGGGGCCTATATTTTAAATATACAGTCATTTTGGAGAGTGGGTAATTAATTGAGTAAAAATAATTTACATATCTTTTTTCTTTTTGAGCGAGAATAGTTCTCATTTCTAAATAGTAAAATAAAATTTTGATCATAAACGGCTTGGCTTGATCTGCAGAGCCTGGTGAACAAGATGAAAGGGGGCTGAAGCGCTTGGTCATATATCTTCGTTCCAACATTAGAAATCAACCTAACACTTCAAACCTGATGTTGCGAAACATATCTATTATTTTACCTTCCCTGAAATATGAATCTGACGAAAGGGTTGAGCTTCTCCTTCTGCTTAATGAAGTCAAACTACTTCTCAGATTCCTCAATGGTGACCATGGTCTGGACATGCCAAATCTTCTGCTCATCCGTGAACAAGAATTAAGAAAAAATTTCGTGACGGAGGACGTGATGGCACAGCTGAAGGAGCTTGATCATCAAGATAAAGGTATACAGCCTAAATCTACTAAGCTGACAAATGTACATTGCAATATTAAATCATTTGCCAAATAGAACTAGCTCAAGCAGTATTAGGCGTACCTTTCTATAAAGTATAATATACACGTTAGAAGTTCAAAGTCGACCAATGTTAGATTTCACACTCCAAGTGTCACTAGAGTAATAGCTCTAAGTCATTTTATTTTATTTTTATCAATGAATGCATCTATTTTTTTTAATTTATGAATGCATTCATCGGATTCGGGTACGAATGTCCGACATGGGTACGGATCCAAGTGTCGGATCCTCCAAAATTTTAAGTTTTTACACAAAATTTAGTGTAAAATAGCCACACTCACACCCACACCCACACCCATGTCCTATCTTTTGGACATGGGTACTTTAATATAATGGAAGAGTCTGAGCATTACATCATTCAGCTATTACAATATATTGACACTTGAAATTGATTTTGTTGAGTTTCAAATATAAAAAGGAATACCGAATGTCATTTGAGCTAGAACTAGAGCTTTTTGGCAAGATTAAGTCATCCACTAATATGGGACATTTACCAAAAAACTACATTTGTAAGATGGATATTACAAAAAAACAACAAAAAAAAACCCCACAAGTTGGATATTACAAAAAAACTCTTTGAATATTACAAAAAGCTAATTTTTTTGCGTTTAGCTGTCAAATAACTGATAAATGCATTTATCAGTTATTTAACAAAAAAAAAACAATCACAAAATACTTTTTAAAAAACTGATAAATGAATTATCAGTTATTTTAATTGAAAATTTAAAAAAAAATTAAAAAAAATTAAAAAAAAAATTAAGAAAAGAAGAAAAGAAAAGTAGTTTTTTGTAATATCACAGCTTACATGATTTTTTATTTTTTTTTGTAAATAACATTTTTTTGCGATAGTTTTTTTTGTAAAAACTCCTAATTTAAAAGCTCACTTAAAAAAAAAAAAAAAAAAATAAAAAAAATTCTCCATATAGTATAATAAATTTTAATGAGAGAATAATCAATTTATTGCTGCTCATGCATATTTTACTTCTTATCCTTGTCTCATTTTGGCGTTGAGCAGAGCTACAGGGAAGGAAAAATAAGAGCCATGAGATATGGTCCGCGTTTATTGCTGCCTTCTTTCTTTTCGTTATTTCCTACCCACCACAAAGCCCCATCTCTTACATCATCATTACAGTTGCCGTATGTGTAGCCGTCTGTGCCTTATTTGAACTCATATCGGATAACTCCTCTACCGCCACTGGCACTCCACACAAATCGGATGATGGAAATGAAACGAGTTCAAATTACACAAACTCAAGTAAGCATCTCTTTCCCCATTAGTATTTTGGTATTCCTCCGTCTTAAAAGAATTATCTATTTTTTAGGGTTAATGACAATTTAGGGCCTGTAGTATAGGGGCATTACCACATTGGGGCCCGAAGTCTAAAAACTATCAATTTGGGGTCCGAATTTACAATTTTGATCAATTTGGGGCTTTTTGACGGAAAACGTTAAAAAACTCCGTTAAGTGACCATGTGCGAGACATGTGACATTCAGTGAGGGCATTTTGGTCATTTCCCGTTCAGCCCAGACTTCAGGCCCTAAATTGACAATTTTTTCTATAAAATAATAAATAAAAAATAAAAGAGAAATTGTGGCCCCAAATCATCTTCGTCCAAGAGACAATAGATTCCTAGGCATCTTTTTTTTTTTTTTTTCGAAAAGGCCAATGCCCCCTATATTTTATTGAAAATTAAAAAAAAGTACAATAAATAAAAGAAAAATCATAAAATAAAATAAATAAAAAGGTCAATTAAATTGCCTTTTATTAATCCAAGACCTTTTAGGCTTGAGGTTTTTTGATGTAGCTTTCGATCCAGATTTTCCTCGATTTCTTTTAACCATTTGAAAGCCATCTTTTTCATCGTAATAATCTTCAAAATTATCGCAGTCACCCATTGGTGCCCACGGATCAACATGAACTCCTCCAACTATACCCCCATAAGTGTGAGCATTATGATATGCCAAAGGAGAAGTAGCAGAAAGACCGCCTTCCGGTTCAGAATCGCATTTTTTTCCGAAGAGTAAGAGCTTCTTTTAGGTTTTTTGGGTTTATAAATTCGGGATTAAAATATTTAGGATTTGGCATACGAGCAGTAGAGGGACGTAAGTTAGGAGCTGAAGAAGCTTGAATTTGTCTAACATTTTCCCGAACGAGATTTAGTGCTTCGCTATCCAAAGCAGGAGCCATCATAGGGATGGATGGTGAGTAGTAGACCCCTTTTGAATGGCCAAATCCCCATCTGCGCTCCAAGCGCAATGAAGCTACCAGAGTTTCATTGCCTGTATTTATATCAACGATAGCTGTGTCATCCAAGACTACCAATTCTTCACCTTGAGTGTCAACCGGCTCAATATTCAATTCTTGAATCCTATCATTGGAGCTGGAAGGGACATCAACTTGGTGGTTCTCAATGACCACCTTATTACCAACATCAGCATTAATCTTGTCCACATTTGTCCTACTATTTCTTTGTCCTTATTGCTTCTAACCGATGGATTTGCTCTCTTACACTGAGAAATATCATGCCCCAGCGTGAAACAATGTTTACAATATCTCGGAATGTTATCATACTCCACTTTTTGATAGAAACTTGGAAGGGTATCACCACAATCAATGAACACTTTTGTAGGTAACTTCTTAAGAACATCAACTTGAATCAATACCTTAGTGATACTGGGCCTAGAAAGCTCCACTATCGCTTTGTCAAGAGATAAAGGCTTGCCAATAGCTTGCTGTTGTGAAATTGGTGCTCCCCCGTTGCAATCAACACAAAGAAATCAACACACCCACACGTACAAGAAAGAAACAATCACACACAAGAACACAAGAGTTGTTTACCCGGTTCATTCACCAACTCGTGAACTACGTCCGGGGGCAATTGCCAAGCCAATATGTTATTAGTCTCTCTAATATGTTGCTACAATATGTTCTAGGCCGAAATTATGCTTATATAGTTATACAAGGAAGCCCTAAATCAGTCAAAGAAGAGATCTACACAAAATAGGAAACAAAATCAGATTAGGAAAACACCTCCCCGTCGCCGGCGCTGGCCGCGCACCCGGTAGCAGTCGCCCTCCTTTTGAGAATCCAAAACCAATTTTGACCACCAGCGCGGTCGGCTCTCCACCCGGCGCGGCGCTCTCTCCTACTGAAGCTCCTCGACGATTTCTCCCTTGCGGTTTAGGATCCAAATCCCAACAATCTCCCTTGGGAGACTAAACCAACAAACACAAAATCACTCATTAACTCCCACCACAGAGTAAAGACCTTCGAACACATTCCCCCTCCTCCATATTGGCTTGACATTACCGCACCTCTCCTCAAGTACTAAGGCGAGTTGAAACCAAGCGACGTTTCAACCTCCCCGTGTTAGATCGTTCTTGCCTCCCCAAATCGGCTTCTACCTTGATTTCTCCCGCAAGTCTAACTTCGCCTTCTCCCTCCGGACCCACCTTCCTAGCAATGCCTCCCCTTGAAACTTGGACACACCTTGTTTCTTGCATCGATCGTTCTTGGTCTGAATCCGCTCTCTGTTAGGGCCACTTGGACATCCACAGCGTTGATCAACTTTGTGTCCTCCCAACATACCGTTTCTTGATGTCTCCCCTTTTTACACCAACAGGCCGGTTCTTAAGCCTCTTGCTCCCACCGGAACGAACATCGACATTGTAGGTAGAATCTGACATCTTCCCCTTAACCCCAGTGACGCCAACACCTTAGCCCCTTTTGTGACTTCCCAGAGACCCACCAATGAAAGAAACACCGTACCCTTCACTGTCAAGTTGTCCCACGAAATCACTCTCCTCCTCAAATCCGGAACATGCATCACGTTGTGTAGTTGTAAAACAGCCCCATCGGGTGTCTTCATCATCACATCCCCCTTACCTTTGATCTTGATGGTTGACCATCACCAAGATAGAGAACCCCAAAATCTCCGGTTTTGTACCGCCTCATTGATTCCGCATCCCCAGCTAGCATGACAAGAAGCTCCAGGAATCCAACACCCAATCTTCACCATTTGCTCCTCCCACAGGATTAGTACATCACCACCATCATCCACCACGTGCGCACCACCTTTTCCCGGACAGTCATAAGCGATGTGCCCCAATTCACCACAATTGTAGCACTTGACCTTTTTTCCCTTAGGTCCGCCCCTTTTTCTCTCCACCCTAAGTGCGGCCCCATCTACGGACGATTCTCCCCTTTTCTCCTTCCTTCGCAACTCCTCTTGCGGGGCGAGATCTCTAACCTCCGTATACACCAATGCCGTTTTCGACGTACTAATCGTTGTGACGGTAACCTCCCAACTATCGGGCAATGATTTTAGAAGAAAACAAGCTAGCACTTCATCGGAGAAAGTAATATCAACACTTTTCAATTGGTCCACCATACCTTTGAAATTGCCGATATGACTTGCCGGTATGCGCCCCTCGACATCTTCGCATTCGCAAACCTCTTTATCAAATGCACCTTATTGATATTCGACGGCTTCTCATACATGTCCGACGGCGTTTGTAGCAACTCCACCGTTGTCTTGGCCTCCATGGCGTTAGTGCAACGTCGTCGGTTAGGGCACTCCTTACCGCTCCTAACGCCTTCCGATCAGATCTCCCATTCTCCTTGTGTCATGTCTTCGGGCTTCTCCTTGAGGGCTTATGAAGATCCTTACAATAAAGGTAATCTTCAATCCTTGTCTTCAACGTAAAATTCACACCGCTGAATTTCTCGATTTGGTCTTAAATCTTATTTGCTTCACCAAAATCCCCAAGAACGCGATTCAAAATTAATCAACTAATGAAAAATTTTGAATCCTCCAGAACCAAAGCTACGATACCGGTTGTTGTGAAATTGGTGCTCCCCCGTTGCAATCAACACAAAGAAATCAACACACCCACACGTACAAGAAAGAAACAATCACACACAAGAACACAAGAGTTGTTTACCCGGTTCATTCACCAACTCGTGAACTACGTCCGGGGGCAATTGCCAAGCCAATATGTTATTAGTCTCTCTAATATGTTGCTACAATATGTTCTAGGCCGAAATTATGCTTATATAGTTATACAAGGAAGCCCTAAATCAGTCAAAGAAGAGATCTACACAAAATAGGAAACAAAATCAGATTAGGAAAACACCTCCCCGTCGCCAGCGCGGCCGCGCACCCCAGCAGCGCGGTCGCCCTCCTTTGCCGAGAATCCAAAACCAATTTTGACCACCAAGCGCGGTCGCTCTCCACCCCGAGCGCGGCCGCTCTCCTACGCAGAAGCTCCTCGACGATTTCTCCCTTGCAGTTTAGGATCCAAATCCCAACACTTGCGCCAATGAAAACAAGAATGATTTGTTGAACAAATGAACTGGAAGTCCGGGTAATCCAACCAAAACTGGAACGATAGAAGATTCCTGTTTCGGCCTCCATGCCGGTGACCAAGCCAACGTTCTCATGAGGAATTTAAATACATACCATACCTCCTTCATCCAAAGTCTCTGATAATCTGCCTCCGTTGTTAACTGGATTAGAATATGCTTTGAGTCTAGATGACCCAGTTTGTAAACCCCTTTAAGATTAAATTTTGCAAAAGCAATCCTTGTGTCTTCCATAGACGGCCTGCCATGGGAGAACTTGCCAACGAGAGTCCATCTAAATGTCTTAGAAAATTGGTCAATAGCTTCCTTCGAAAGTTTGATGGCTGGAGTTCCTTTGTGTGACGATAAAGGGGCAATGGGGAAAGCGAGGATTCTTGAATGTACGAGAAGAGAGCCGCAAATGATTTGGAGTGTTGCGCTATGACGGAGTTGAGGATTAGAATTTGTGAGGGATTGTGTGGGTTGAGGATTAGGGTTTGTGAGGAATTGTGTGGATTGAATATTAGGGTTAGGGTTTGCCGCAGCCATAATGGGTCCGGAAAATGGACTGCTAGGTTTTTGAGAGTTGTTTTGGCAACTAGATTGATGCTGGGGAATCGGAGCAACAGGAACATCGAAAAACGACGCCGGAAAAGCCATCGGCGGCGCCCTAAGGCAACCCTAGAGACGGCGGTCGGAAACCAGGAGCCCTAGAGAGAAAATCTAGAGAGAGAAAGCTAGAGAGAGAAAATGGCTTTTTTTTATGTGTTAGCTTACTCTTACCCTTAGATTAGCCAGTAAATTTTTGATTCCTAGGCATCTCATCAAATAAATCTCCGGCTTTCTTTTCGTTTTTTCCTACCCACCACAAAGCCCCATCTCTTTCATCTACATTACAGTTGCCGTTAACTGCATCCAAACTTTACATTAACTCATGTTATGTTCATTCTTGTGACAATTTAAAAAAAAAAAAAAAAAAAAAAAAAAGAAGAAGAAGAAGAGAAATTGTGGCCCCAAATCATCTTCACCCAAGAGACAATAGATTTCCTAGGCATCTCATCAAACAAAGCTCCTGCCCTTATTATCTGCCCCATTTTAAGATGCACATAAATGAGAGTATTCCTATGATCTCAAACGGGAGAACTACCAAACCATTTGACGTACTATACCCTCGATTTCACAAAATATAATGCACTAGCTAGTGACCAAATAATGCAATGTATTTTTTGGATTTTTATTTATTTTTATAAATAATGCAACTCAGTTGGATGACGTTAAATATTGGCGGCGGTGGTGGCGGTGATTGCAGTGGGTTAAAGGCAATGTTTGAAAAATGGAGAAGAAGGTTGAAATGGGTCTTTATTTAACTGTGTTAGTTTTTATTTACTATGTTGGTGGATTTTATATGAATGTTAATGTATTTAACAGGTGTTAGTTATCTTTTATGTGGCATGCTGACTAGGATGACTCTAGGATGCCATGTCTACATTTTTGTTAAGTTTTTTACGTCGTAAGGTTGATCAACTCCATATTTCATTTTATGAAAAAAATACAACATAGTAAATTGCATTAAGTGGTGATTAGATATTACATTGTATTAATTGAAATAAAAAAAGTGAAAAATTAGGTTGCATATTTTGATCTTTCGGCCGATCTCAAACACTTTCAAAAAATCTCTGCCCTCTCTCATATCTCTCTCTTTCTTAATTCAAACGCACCTTTCAAAAAAGGTAAAAATTGTTGGGTTTGGAGTCAAATCGTGAAGGAATTTCGCAGGAGCAGTTTCTGACCATGTGCGCGACAGCGGCTGAGAGGCCGGGCGGCCGCGCTGGAGTGTCGAGCAAGGAGCTGGAGTTTACGGATATTAGCGCGGACGCGCTCGTAGGGAGGCGGCGCGCTTGGTACGATTACGGGCGATTCGGTTCCTATTTTGATCAGATTTCCTCTTGAATTTGGGGTTCCTTGTGACAGCAATATTTGGGAAGACTTGTTAAGGAAGAAGAATACTTTCTTAAGTTAGGAATCCTTTTATTGCTAGGATTTGATTTCTTGTATCCTATAAATACATGTGGTAGCCTAGAAACAAATTGGTGCTGTGATTGCAAACATCTGAAAATATTATAGTGCGAATATTTTGGCTTGATAGCGCCCCCGGACGTAGTTGACGTTGCAACGAACCGAGTTAACATTCTTGTGTGTTCTTTTGTGTGCGATTTACTTTTCGCGTGTGTTGCATCTTATTTATTCATTCTCGAGGCTTGATCCGTTATTCCATTGCGCAAGAACGTGATTTTCACAACAAGCGGTATCGAGCTCTTGGTTTTGTCGAATCATTGCTTGGGTTATCTTTTGCTATGGATTTCTTGGGAGCTTTGGAGGATGGTAATAAGGTGTTGATCGAAAAGTTTGATGGGACGGATTTCAATTTTGGAAGACGCGGATCGAGGATGTTTTGTGGAACAAGGATTTGTATCTACCATTAAAAGAAAAGCCGGATGACATAGAGGAAGCAAAATTCGAAATCTTGGATCGGAAAGCGTTAGGGCTTGTTAGGCAAACGTTGACCAAGGATGTCGCGAAGAATGTTTTGGAGGCGAAGACTACCATGGAGATGTTGCAGATGTTGGCGAGCATGTACGAGGCACCATCGGCGGCGAACAAGGCTCATCTGATGAGGAAGCTGTTGAACATAAGGATGGTAGAGGGCATGTCGGCGACAAAGCACATAAGTGAATTCAAATCTACTGCGACCCAACTGTCTTCCGTGGCTGTTACTCTTGATGATGAGGTACTAGCGTTGATTTTACTTTCTTCTTTACCGGAAAGTTGGGATACGGCTGCGATAGCGATTAACGTTTCAACGGGAAAAGTGAAGTTGAAGTTTGCGGATGTCGTTGATGTGATTCTTGGCGAAGAAATTCGTAGAAAGAGTAAAGAGCGGGGACATCGGGGCTAGCACTGAATATCGGTGAAAAGGGTAAGAGTGGCAAGAAGGTGATTACTTGTTACGATTGTGGGGAGAAGGGGCACTTTAGGAGAAGTTGTCCGAAGCGGTCAGGCAGAGCGAAGGAATTGAATGTTGCTGAAGAGTTAGCGGATGCATTAATCTTGGGTGGGAGCAGTTCAACGAATTCGTGGGTTTTGGATTCGGGCTCGACGTTTCATTCGTGCACTAGTGCAGAAAGGATGGAGCAGTACATTCCGGGTGATTTTGGGGTTGTTCGTTTGGGAGACAATAATCCAGTCAAGGTCATTGGAAAGGGGGTAGTTCGGGTCAAAGCAACGGATGAGACTGTTTTGCGGCTACGTGACGTGCGACATATTCCGGATTTGAAGAGGAACTTGATTTCCATAAGGCAACTTGATAAGGAGGGTTGTGTGGTGACCTTCGGTTGTGGGACATGGAAGATAAACCGCGGAGCTAGCTTGGTGGCTCGTGGCGGGGTGGAAAATATGTTGTATACCACATGCAACATGAGTCGTTGGGAAACGAAGGCGAATCCCAATGATGAATGGTGGTGGCCGAGATCGCCATGGTGGGAGAAATTTCACTAAACGGTATGTTGATAGAAAATTGGGTAATGAAGTCGGCCGACGCGGAGCCAATTTGGTCAACATGGGAGCGGGATCTAGAACGGTGATGCGATGGGTTGCAAAGAACACACAAAGGTTCCAAGCTTGTGATTGTGTGGGGCACGTGGATTCGCGGCTGTTCAGGATCGATAGTTAGCACGCAAGTGAGCGGGGATGTGCAGGGAGGATCATTCGGAATGAAGACTCGGAGCGTGGTAGAACCGACAGTTATGTTGAAGCGTTGCTCAGCTTCAATTCACTTGGATAACTAGACAAGAGGCCGGGCGCTACCAACGCATTAGCTGGCCACTGAAAACTGAGATTTGTTTGTTTCAAGACGAGGTATCATGGATGGTTTGTCTCCAGGTGGGAGATTGTTGGGTTTGGAGTCAAATCGTGAAGGAATTTCGCAGGAGCAGTTTCTGACCATGTGCGCGACCGCGCTGAGGGCCAGAGCGGCCGCGCTGGAGTGTCGAGCAAGGAGCTGGAGTTTCTGGATATTAGCGCGGACGCGCTCGTAGGGAGGCGGCCGCGCTTGGTACGATTACGGGCGGTCGGTTTCCTATTTTGATCAGATTTCCTCTTGGATTTGGGGTTCCTTGTGACAGCAATATTTGGGAAGACTTGTTAAGGAAGAAGAATACTTTCTTAAGTTAGGAATCCTTTTATTGCTAGGATTTGATTTCTTGTATCCTATAAATACATGTGGTAGCTTAGAAACAAATTGGTGCTGTGATTGCAAACATCTGAAAATATTATAGTGAGAATATTTTGGCTTGATAGCGCCCCCGGACGTAGTTGTCGTTGCAACGAACCGGGTTAACATTCTTGTGTGTTCTTTTGTGTGCGATTTACTTTTCGTGTGTGTTGCATCTTATTTATTCATTCTCAAGGCTTGATCCGTTATTCCGCTGCGCAAGAACGTGATTTTCACAACAAAAATCTTGTGAACCTCCATGTGATTTACTTAATGATTGTTTTGCCCTTATGTATTCTTTTTTTTTTCTACGAGAGCGCCATCTACTATATGGTTTAGGAAACCTCATTGCAGTCTAGTGGATTGGCATAAAAAATATGAAATGCCCTTTGTTTAGTGAAAAATAAATATGGTAAAAAGCTCACTTTCACTTTTTCCCTCATTTGATTCAGCAGAGGAGTTTGTGAGAAGAGGCTGGTGAAACTATGAGTTATGTGTTTTTGTAATTTTTTTTTTTTTGTGTAGCCAAGTACGTATTAATTGTATCACGTAATCCTTCCGTCCCATAATTAGGGATACAAATTTCCTTATGCAATGTTCCATTTAAAAGGAAACACTTCCAAAAAGATTTTTTTAATACTTCTTAATTTATTCATAGGACTCACTTAGCATATTCATAGTAATTATCTACTTACTATTTTTCTCTCTCCTACCTCAATGTTTATACTCACAACACTTGCTCCACTATACACATTTCCTAATTCCCGTGCAATACCAATTTAATGTCCCTTTTGAACGGAGGGAGTATATTATTATTTTTTATTGTATACCTGAACTAAATTGAATTTTGTTTTCTAATATCTTAAATGTCCTTGATATACAGATGGTCGAAAGAATTATGAAATATTCTTGAACTTTAGAGGTTCCGACGTTCGTTACACTGTAGCTGGTCTCTTGCACGATAATTTGGAAAAGGCAAATATTAGCACATTCTTTGATGAAAGGAGTGCAAGAAAATCAGAGAGATTTTTGAAGGAAATAAAAATGGCGATCGGTACTTCAATTGGTGCAATATGTATATTCTCGGAAAATTATGGTGAATCGGAGTATTGTCTTGATGAACTTGTTGACATTCTGGAACGGGAGAATACACATGAAGGCTACAAAATCAGACCAATATTTTATGACGTAATTCCAGATGATCTCACTAAATCAGATGATCTTACTAAACCAGAAAGCACATTCCGCCTAGGACTGAGAAAGCATGGCAATGCCGAGGAAGGCAAGCTGAAAAAATGGGAAGACGCACTTACAAATGTGATACTTATTGGCGGAGATGTTCATGATAGGTACATAATTTATTTTCATTATTTCTTTCATTGTGCCTTTTCACTTCAAATTACTCCACCCATCCTTGAAAACAATGTTATAAATTCTAGTGGTTTATTGACTGTTACACTCAATACCTTTTCACTTCAAATTACTCCACCCATCCTTGAAAACAATCATGAATACCATTGCTGTATATCCCGCAAAAAGAGGTGTACATGTTACAATAGGCGCGGCGGATTTGGCTTTGTACAATTTTATGAAAGTACAAGCAATAATTTTATATCTTGAAATACTTGACAGCAATAACGGGGCTCTATTTTGGGATGGTGGGATTATTTGGTTTTGCAGAAACAATTACAAAAGGTTGGGGAAAAACATTGCTTTTCTAATCAACCGAACCTCTATAGATATAGATGTTTGACCAACTAACTAATTTCTATTTCAGTTGCTTAAGGTTACTACATATATAACGCTTACTTCCATTTTTGATGCAAATTTCCAGTAAACGTGACCACTTGAACGAGCTTGTCAACAAAGTTGTTGATGATTTTAAGAATCATGTACGAAGATAAAGGTAGCATCGAGGATTACCTCAAAGAAACTACATAGCCAGCCAGAGCATGTTGAAGGCACCAAGATAACTACATCCTTGAATTTATGGCGATTTGAACAACAATTAGTTTTAATATAAAAAAAATGTTTTGCCTTATATGATATGTTATTATTGAGCTTTATCCTCAATATTTTATGCATATTGTTTAATGGATATATTTCATACATGTGCTTCCACTAACTAGTCGATAAATTCTAGTTATTCCTAAGGTATATTATAATTGTTTTTTGGTTTGCTCCTAAGATGGTCAAAATTCTAAAGTGATGCCGTAAAATTACAGCGAAAAGGAAAGTAAACAAAAGAGATAGAATACTCACCACTCCACTCCAAAGATCTCATCTTGGGCTTGGAGATATAGGGAATAAATAGTTACCACTCGACATAATCCACCGAAAAAATACAAAGTAACATATGTTCACTACTCAACGAAGCCCTTCAAAAAGTTAAATAAGAAGAAAAGATGGCATGTAACTCAACTTCATATTTAATTAAACACAAATTTAAACTCTATTTAAAAGGTTCAAATGTTATAAGGCCAATAAGTGTTCTGCAAACTACGTATACTTAGAGATCTTTCCAACGGTATTTTACACATAGTTTTTGGCCCAGAAAAATCGTAGATATCCCATGTTGAAGTTCACTAAGTTTAGTAGGCTTTAATCACATCCATAATAATTGGTAGTGATAAGTGAATGATAGAAAAATGCCCAATAAAACGTATATATAGGCTTACTTGGAATTGGAGAAGATGTGGCATTGAATATGGAGCATTGGAGGATAAAAATTAATGCAACGGAATAAAAGTGAGGGGCTAGGCCCAACGTTCAAAGCCCAGTTATTTGAGTATTATTGCCATCACAACCTTGGTGGATCTGCCCAGTTATATCAAGGTCCAAGGCCCATCAGCCAAGATCAGTCGATCTAGCTCATTGTCCGACCTACATGGTCCCGAGCTAGCTCATTGTCCGACCTACGATCCATATCTCAAACGGGTCTTATCCGGCTATATCAAGTAGTCAGGTCGGCCATGATCCGTAAGGGCGACCTCGACCTACCAAGAGCGTGTCGACCTACAGTGTCATAGCACGCTAGCAAATCTTTTTATAACAGAAGTCTTACAAATCAGGAGATATATATGGACACGATCTTTTATACAAATCTAATCCGTGATTCTAGGGATTTCATGCAATCCTACCACAATTATACCTCTTATCAACGCCTATAAATACTTCACAACTTCAACGGTTTAGAGGTAACTGCTATTTGGTTATTTTGAATACATTATTTATTATAATTAATCATCTCTCATAGACTATACTTACTCTCACACCTGAGGGTCTTCGCCGAAAATCATTCCGGCTAGTCGTGGGTTCTGTGTTTCAGGTCAATCAAAGCTAGGAGATCGGTCTTACAGCTGGACGGAGATTGATCAGCACGTTTCTTGCAGCTTCACGCAAGATGGGTATATAGAGTGTTTCTTATACGCAGTGGCGGATCTACACCAATAGCATTGGTGGTGCCTATTCTAAATAAAAAAAATGCAAAACTAAAATTCAATACATTTACATATAAAAATATAATAGGCTTTAATATATCAACATTATATAAAATAAACACAATTTACATATGATGCTTCCTAGGATTCATGTTTTGAAAATAAGCTAAATTCTCATCATCACTAATAGTCATGAATACATCTCTTTCTACAAAAGTTACCAAATGATCATTTAACCATTCATCCCCCATCTTAGACCTCAAGTCGCCCTTCACATGCTTCATAGATGAAAAAACCCGCTCAACACTTGCGGTTGCTACCGACAAAAGCAAAGCAAACTTCACAAGCTTATAAACCACACTGTAAGTCTCATTCTTTTTGGTTTCCACAAGTGTTGTTGAAAGATCAACAAGCCCTTTCAAATCTAAAAAATGAGAATCTAACTTAACATCCACAATATAATTATCCAATTGATTGTGGATAGATGATTCACATTCTTCCAAAAAAATCATTAGGAAACAATTGTGTCATCCTCATCAACTTGTCCTCGTCAAAAGAAGCAAACAACAAGGAAGGACTCAAGCATGCTACACATTGTAATAGTTCGGTGCTTTTCACGTTAAACCTTTCATCAAGTTCTTTCGATTGCACATCTAAAATACTAAAAAACAATCATTCTTGCAATGATGTAGATTAGTAAATAATGAACCTTGACGACAGGATTTCAACAAGTAAAAAAGTCCATCTATGTTCAGCACATCAATGTCATGTCTCAAACAAATTTCAACGCACTATTCAAGAGTACTTCCCATCCACTATCCCTCTTATGTTGAAGTCGCCGTTTGCCAATTGTGACAAGATTCAAAGCATTCAAGAGATCTTGCTCACGTCTTTGTAAAGCCAAATTCAAATCATAAGTAATCCCTAAAAATCAACCATCATATATAACTTGAAAATAAAACGAAAATCATGTAACCTATTTATCAAAGTGCTTGCTTATTCACGAACGTCACAAGAAGCATCTTCAATAATGGTTTCAAGGACTTTAATTATCGGACCATACAAAGTCATTATACTCGTAAGAGTCTTGTAATGCGACCCCCAACGAGTATCACTGGCCCTCGAAAGAGATGATTGTTGATTCAAACCTTTACTAGTTTCCACCAAACTCTCCTCTATAATTTCGGCTAAATGAGAAAATTGTTTGTTTCGAAGCAACTCTTGTCTTTTGTTAGAACATCCAATTATATTCAAAACTTGATTAACTAACTCGAAAAACGCACTCACATCAATATTACGCTTCACAACCGCAACTAGTGCGAATTGAAGTTGATAAGCAAAACAATGAACATAAAATGCAGAAGGATTCTCATTTTGAATTAAAGTTCTTAATTCATTTTCACAACCACTCATATTGCTTGCTCCATCATACCCTTGACCTCTAATCTTAGACATACTCAACTTATTCTTAGTCAAAATGTCAACAATTGCATTTTTAAGTGATATGGCATTTGTTTCTTTCACATGTTCTATCCCCAAAAGTCTTTCCACAACACCACCTTTGAAATCAACATAACGCACAACAAGCGCCATTTGTTCTTTCATAGAAAAATCACCGGATTCATCGGCTAAAATAATGAATACATCATCCCAATCTCTCTACCAATTTTTACAGTGGTTAAAAAAGCACATGCCCTTGCAAATTCTTTTTGAATGACCGGGGAAGTCATCTTACGACATCCATGTTGACCATGAACCTCTCTTATTTCACTTACATATTCAAGAAAATGACCTTGGTAAGAAGAATTTTTGCCCTCGTTATGGCCCCGAAATGCTTGCCCACCCCTCAAAAGTAATCTAGTAGCTCTAAATGATGTCCTCAAGTTCATTACATAATCATTATATTCTTGTTCCGTTTGTCTATTCATACATGTTCTAATACTTTGCTTAGAGTTCATGAGAGTGATACATTTTGCTTTACTTGCTAGATGAAAATCACTTTTAGCATGTCTTTCAAGTGCCTCTCCAATTTTAGACCAACTCCTAAAACCATCCTCTTTACCAACAAAAACTTCACCACCATATTTACTCGCATCTTTAAACAAATAGCATGGCAAACAAAACAAGGCATCTTTCGATTCACTATATTCCAACTATTCCTTATATTGACTAAAATACTCATGACGAAATTTCCGCTTTTTACCTGAGATAAGAGTGGTTGGATATTATGATAAAATTGGTTGTTCCAGGCCTATAACGATGTACATTCTTCTAACTCTTTCCACATCATCCGGATGAAAAACTGTGATTGCCTCCCTTTTCCCCGGATCACTTTGTAGTATCACATCTTCGCCTCGCAATCGTATTGTATGGTTGAGATTTAATTGAAGCACTAGTAGGTTGTGGTCCTTGTGTATCTTCAGCAACTACCATTTCTTGAGCAATTGGAACACTAGTGCTTGCTTTATTTTTCGAAGTCGACATAAAGAACCGATCCAACCTATTACCATATTATCAAAAATTCAATTAAGCTAAGTTTATAGAATTTAAAACAAATCAAAATCCAAATCAAAATCCAAACCAAGAACTGAACCAATCAAAATCCAAATCAAGAAAATTAAAGCAATTTTAAATTTCTAGAGTTTACCTTTGATTCGAGAAATTTTTCTTGATTTTGTGAGGGGGTTGCGGAGGGGGATTTGTTTCCCCCATTCTATGGCTGGAGAGGTTGGCGAAGGGGAGGGAGGCGGCGGTGGAGGGAGGAGGGAGGAGACGGCCGAGACGCAGAAACTGAAGAAGGAGACGGACGCTGGTCGTTTCTGATCTTCAGCGTTCCAATAAATCTATTAATCCTTTTTTTTTTCTTCCTAAGCAAAACGACGTCGTTTTGTAAAAAAATTTTTTTTTTTGGTGGTGCAGGTGCACCATCAGGCACATCCGCCCCTACTTATACGTCCCAAGTGCATATGGACGAGGAAAAAAACGCTACGAAAAAATGCTATGTTGATAGACTGATCATTCTCTCTCAAATACGTTGACAACTAATCTCTCAAATAAAATAAGCCGGACTGTGACCTCTTCTCATCCCTCCCTCTTTCTCTCTCCTCTTCTTCTTTATTCATCTTCTTTTTCTCTCTCAAACTACAAAGGGTGCAACATGTTTTTGATTTGGGATTCTCCCTCTACAACCCTGCCTGTCCAAAAAATGCAAATTTCTTCCTCCAACAAATAGCATCTCTCTCTCTCTCACTTTTCTAAAAAGGCTTTGTTGTTGTTGGTGGTAATGGTGTTGCTGTTGTTGTTGTTGCTATAGGTGTTAACGTTGTTGTTGACGTTGTTGTTAATGTTGTTATTGATGATATTATTTTTATGTTATTATTGTTGTTGCTGTTGTTGTTGAATGATGGATTTCCTTCCAAGTAAAGGATTTGTAGTTATGGAAGGAATCAAATAGTGTGATGAATGAGAGTTTGTATTAGAAATATTGACTCAAATATGGACCGATCTCCGGACAAGTTGTCCTGTAGGAGACTCGATCTAAAGGGATGGATCCCCGTACGGGAGATGCATCACAGAATAACTGTTTTGCCCCTGTTTTTTGCTCTATTATCCCATTAAGTCAAAGTCAAACAAAGCAAGTTAGAAACTTAACCAAAATAGTGAAAGCTAACAGAAATTGACAAAAGGAATAAAACAATAAACTAAAAACTAAAATATGCGATCGTAGATGACCAGTTCAGAATTAGGTGTCTACACTACCATTTTTCTCTTGTCGTAAAATCTGTATGCTTCCGTAGTGGATGAGTATCCAAAAAATATGTCTATCACTTCTGGATTCAAATTTATTCAGGTTTGTCTTTCCATTGTTAAGAATGAAACATATACTTCCAAAGGCATAAAAATAGGAAATAGTTGGGATTTTGCAATTCAATTTTTTTTACCATTATTATTTTCTCTCTTCTTTTCCTTTTCTATATTTTATTCCAACCTATTTTTTCTTTCAACTAACTTTTTTCTCACATCTTTTCTTTCACTATAACTAGTGCTACACCCGTGCGTTAAACGCACGAGCAATTTTTTTTTTTGACAAATAGTAGGAATTAAATCAAAATAGTTACTTTAACTATAAAGGTTGAGTGAGATTAATTCATAGATGAAGTTTTACAGTTTTATAAGCGAAAATATAACTAAATGACTAAAAAAGAATATGTAACTAAAAGTTGCAAAATCTACATGAAATTTCTCTAACGACAACAACAAATTTTTCCTGAAATCTCTGTTCTAATTTGATAAATATTCAGGAGCAATGTGTCCCATTGTTCCACGCACTTGAGTTGTGATATGTGTCAATCTTATATCAACCAGTTTTGCTAGCCCGAAATATCCAAGGACGGGTTCAAATTCATCATCTAGAAGAATATTTGCAGCCTTTAAATCCCGATGTATGATCTTAGGATTGCAAAGCTCATGTAAATACTTCAGGCCATGGGCCTCACCAAGACCTACACACTTAGTGTTGGCCAGTCCAGACTTTTCTCTCCAGCTTTTAAATATATACATAGTTAGAAGAATAAGGAAACTGGACATGGAAAAGAAGCAGGGAGTAATTACTAAACTATGCAACTTACCACACTCCAATTATCAGTTAATGTAATTAATCTCAAATAATGTAAAGTACTAGTCTTTTACTTGAGGCGTAAAAAAACTTGCGGAATTGCCAGTGTGGCATTGCCATGTCAGTGCCATGCCATCACTGACTTCGGATTTTGTGACGTGGTGCTGATGTGGCAGTGTGAGAGGTCCGTTAGTTTTTTGACGTCGCAAGTAAAAAAAAACTGATGCATTGCATTATTTGATATTTTTGTCAAAAGTACTTAAAACAACTCCAGTTCAAGAACTAACAAATAGGTTACATTAATTGATGAAAATGAAAATACGTTGCATATTTAGGTCATTTGGCCAGGAAAGAAGCATCCTTAATATTTTCAAACGGCCAAAAATTGAGCACAAAAAGAATTAGATGTCTAAAGTAAGAGATATGCTTAATGAAATAAAGAATGAATACCTCTTAAGCGATAGGCGACGCTGAGATTCTACATAAACGTATAAACAAGTACCCTCTCACATGAAGTTGTACAAAATCCAATCAACCGGAGAAGATTTCGATGTACTGCAACACTAATCAGCTGAACTTCCCGCAGGAATGCAGCCTCTACACCATGACTCTAAATGACTCTGATAGTCTGTTAAGCGCTTAATAGCAACCTTTGTGTTGTCTGTAAGAATACCTTTGTACACTTTTCCAATTCATCCTTGCCCTATAACATTGCTTTCACTGAAATTATCAGTAGCAAGATGAATCTCACGCCAGGAAAATCTTCTATGTTGGCCAAAGGAAATTTTACAATCGTATTCACCTACAGTGGCCATAATGTAGATGTTAATATGCAAAGAAGCAAATCCAGCATACAAGTGTCTGAAAACAAGGATTTTTGCAGAAGATGCTGATGACGATGTGTTAGGACCTAACTCTGATCAATGTCCTAGTTAGTTGGTTTTGATAAAGGAATATATATATAGAACAGGGTTTATATCAAAAGAGGAAATCTGTTATATTCATCTTTCAGTTTATCAGGTACCATGAGTATAACAGTTATGATTCTATCTTATACATTGGTTACATTCAATCAATAAACATGAATCATATTCCCTTTCTTAACTATCAAGATCATCAAGTGCATCTCAGTCCTTATTAGAGAACATCTCTGATAGCTAAGCCTTAGTATGATCTGACAGCTATGACTTCATTCCTCTGATAGCCATCACTTTGTCTCAATATCTGCTACCACAATCTCAACCAAAGTGGAACCTGGATCTTCACAGCTGTCAAGTTCACCATTGAAGACCAATGAAGACCACTGAAGACCTTCTGGAAGCTCTCAGTTCAAGCCACAGCTCAAGCCAGCTCATGAAGACACCGCAAGTGGACAAGTGGGGCAAAGACCAGTCAAGGCTCATTAATGTAGCTGCAACAGTCATATTCCAACGGCTACATTGAAGGGTATAAATAGAGGAGTTCATCCTCTACATAAACCACTTCTTGAAAAATACTCTTTTTCACAGTCCAAAACCTTTCCCCTACACCCACACACACCTCCTGTAATCCACACACACACTCACCAATCCCTACCCTTTAAACCCTGTTCCAAACCAAAACCCTCACCCCTAAACCTCTGCTTCAACAACAAACAACCCTAGTGTGTTAATTCACAAATTCCAAAATCCTAAGACTGTACTTTAGGTGTAGAATTAGTTTGTAAACACTCAAGACTGTACTTTGAGTGTATTATTTGTTTTGTAAAATCTTGAGACTGTACTTCAAGTTGTAAAAACACTTAAGACTGTACTTTAAGTGTATCCCTAGTTGACTGTACTAATTAGGAAGAGGAAGTTCAAGGAACTTGCCTAAATCAATCATTTGTAATTTTTGTTGATTAAAGATTATAATAAAATTGATCTCACTTGTCAATATTGAAAGTGGGGGTGGATGTAGGAGGAGTGAACTCTGAACCACTTTAAATTCTCTGTGTTATTACATTTCTGCAATCACACTCACACACTTGCATTATTTCTTTGTGTTCTTTGTCCTATCATTATTTCAAGCTTCTCTTATTCCACTGCACAATTCAACAATTATCTGACAGCTAAGCCAAACGATAGGCTGTCGATCATCTCGTATATCAACAAAGGGCCTTTCAATTGGTATCAGAGCTTGTCTTCACATTCAAAAGTCTAACAACTTGTGAAGAATCCTCTTCAAACCCACCATGCCTCAACCAAGGAGAAATAATGAGAAAGACATCCCACACATTGATGACTGTGGATCTTTTGAGATCTATGCTTCAAAAATAAAAACATACCTTGATGCAAACAGTATATGGAACTGGTATGTTCTAGAGAATGAAGTGTCCTACCCAACTCAAGTAGACACTGATGGAGGACCTAGTAAGATCAAATCCCCAGAAACATGGTCTGAAGCTGAAAAGCAATTGATAAGTGCAAACTTGAAAGTCAAGAACATTCTTCAAAAGAGTGTAAATGACTCATTAGCACAAGAAATTGCTAAGGAACCAAATGCCAGATCAGCATGGGCTCTCATTTAAACAAAGTTCACTAAGCACACCAGTGTCAGGACACAAAACTTGTACAACTTGCTTAGGCAATTAGACAACTTCAAGTTCTATCCTGGAGAAAAGGTGAGTGCTACTTAACCAAGGTTTGAAAACCTTGTTTGAACAACAAGATCTCTGCCTCAAGATATATTCTAATCTCCCACAAGAATATGAAAAGGTAGCTTTACCTATTAGAGAAGGATCTGAATGGAGCACAATGACAGTTGAACAGTATTTTGGAAAGCTTGAAGCTTATGAACTGGAAGGTATGATAAAAATTCAACCAGTTCCTACCATTTCACAAACTTTAGCCTTAACTGCTCAAGAAACAGTCCACAAACCAATCACTCATCAAGACATTGAGACCATTGTCAACAATGCTCTTCAAAAGATAAACATCAGCTCCAAACCTGTCAAGAAACGGATCTCTCAAGAAGACATTCCAAGTCTCATATCCATGGCTGTCAGAAATGCCATGAAATTTCAAAAGAAATCTTTTGACAAAAAATACAATCCTTCCACATCTAACTCTCAACAAGACAGCTACAAGAAAACAATTGATTGTTTCAACTGTGGAAAGCAAGGACATTACTCATCTGATTGTCCTAAACCAAGGAAACCTAGGGACAATCAGACAGCTAAGAAGATGACCTACTCAAAAGAGATCATTCACAGTTCCAAGTGCAACTGCTTCAATTGCTTCAAAAATAAACATGACAAAAACAAGGAGCAAGTTATGATAGCTGACTCATCAAAATTCAGTGATGAAGAGTATGTGTCAAGTGATGATTCTGACAATGAAGGAGAAGAAGCCATGATATGCCTTATAGCTGAAGATGAGGAAGAATCAGACAATGAGGAAGAAATGGAAGCACTTCGTGGCTAGATGAACTAAAAGAGGTACATGATTTTAACTCCTTAAATATTGATGGTTTCAAACAATTAGTTTGCACTCTTTTAATTCAAACCAAAAAACAAAAAACTAGCTTTGCTTCACTGGTCAATGAGAACCTTTCCCAATCCTCAACCATTGACACCCTCACAAAAAACCAATTCTGAGCTTGAGAAAGCATGTCAAGGGCTAAGAGATCAATGCATCATGCTTGAAAAACAAAACATGGATCTGACAGCTGAGACATCAAGTAATCATGAAAACTGTCAAAGACTCAGTAATCTTGAAAAAGAAAATGATGCTCTTAAAAAGAGAATAGACTCATGGAACATGTCAAGCAAAGCATTATCCCTTTTCACCTACACCCAAAGGCGTCCCAGTGACAAAACAGGGATTGGTGCTGATGATCCTACACAAAAGGTGTACACTCCTCCCACTGGTGAAAGGGTCATTGAAAAAATGGTTCTAGAAAACCTAAGCTCTGGCAGCTATCAAACTCAAACTTATCCTGTTCAAACCAAGGGAAAATCTAAGGAAATCTTACCTGGTCCTAGTCACTCAAACAAAGGACCAAGTAAAATCCAAGGAAGCAAGTATATTTGGGTTCAAAAAGGGGCCAATATACAGAAAGAAATTGAGTTGCAAAAAGATGCTAGACAGCCAAGCCCTGACAGACAGCCAAGGCCTGACAGACAGCCAAGACCTTCCAAACCACATAGAACCCCAAGGCAACAAAGATTCTATAACAAACATAGGTACACCAAACAACAAAAACCTCAATGGCAATTCTTAAATGGAAGAAGTCATGCAAGTCAAAATGACTCTCCCAGATCATCCTCTTCAAATAGCTTTCAGTTTCAACCCCAATGCAACAATCCAAATCACTTCTTCAATCCATCCCAATCCAATGTCCTTACACCTTACATGATGCAAATCATGTCATATTACCATACCCTAAACCAGTTCTTCAACAAGGGACCACTACAAGAAAACTTACTTTTTGCGATGGCTTTCGGCCATCGCATAATGTCTATAAACCATCGCATATTCTTTATACGATTGCAAAATTCATCAAAAGGGCCGTCGCCTTAGGCCTTGTCGCTAAAGGTATATGCGACAGCCGCGGCCATCGCATAATGCGTAACACCTTATGCGATGGTTAATCTAATCTTATAAGATAATTATTATTTTCAATAAAAATATTATTTTTAAAATAAAATGCCATCGCATATAGTCCACAACAAAGATGGTATTAACCATCGCATATAGTCGTCACACAAAGATGGTCTTAGCCATCGCATATAGTTGTCAACAATCGCATAAAACCTGATTATGTGACTGCAATTGCAATCGTATATTTTATATTCTATACGATGGAAACATCCATCACATAGTTCGCCAAAATTTTTTGAAATGTGCTTTAGAGATGGCACTAGCCATCGCATAAACATTTCCCGAAATTTATAGAATTCTCAAAATTTATATAAATTCTATTTTCGCAATTGCTACTTTTTTCATAAAAACTAAAAATAAATAAAATACTCATATGCTAAAAATAAATAAAATACTCATATGCATAAACACAAGTTAAATAAAATACTCATATGCATAAACACAAGTTTTATATAAACTTGTAACCAACAACCATTCTTTGTCCAAAATATATACCAAGTACCTAAAATTGTCATTGTCCAAAATATATACCAAGAACTTGGTAACCAACTACTATTCTTTGTCCAGGTTTCAAAAAACAAAAATTATCATTCTTTGTCCTAAATAATAATAGGCTAGTCACTCTAAAACAAATTATTCTCTAAAAACATATCAACTAGATAATGTCATCGGTCTCACCATTACCATCATCGTCATTGAAATAAGATGCATTCGTTGGGATATTTGATGCCCCGTCAGAACTAGGTGTAGCACAACTAATGTCACATCCTCGGCACAATACATCATTGACTTGGGTTGTAGGTTCCAGGCCATTAACTTCACGTAATTTGTTTGCATAAGCCTCCTGTAAAAATTTCATTCAAAGTACTATCAGTAAGGTTAATGTATAACAAGTCTATTTACAATAATACAATAATAAGCCTCCAGCATTTACCAATTCCTTATTCATAGTTCTTTCAAAGTACTGAATATGAAAGATGGGCAACTTAAGGGGTTTTATGCAATTGTACTACTAAAAATGCTTAAATGTAAACTTTTTTCTGCAAATGTCCCTCAAGGTAAATGGACATTCATTTAGGGACGGAGGGAGTAATAACAAAGCCAAAGCATATACTTGTAATACTCGGGAAGCAGCTGATGTTACCTTCTCATAGTTCTTCTTAGCAAATGCACTAGCAATTATTGCCTTATTGGAGTAACACAATAATCCTAGATAAATAACTTCAGATTTTTTTAAAAAAAGTTCAAGAAAATTTTAGAAAAAGAGCAGAAAAAAAGGCGAGAGATAAGGAGATAACTTCCCCTGTCCAGCAACAGCCAGTCCATCAGCAAGAAGTGATGATACTAGCTAAACCTGTACACAAATATGGAATGCAGCCATATGTATTGAACCCAGCCGTGAAGCCAGTGATGTAGCCAAAGTGACACATATAGTTGCAGCTACTACCCTACACAATAATAAGGAACCTGTGCCCAAGAAGCAGAACATGTTAGAAAGGCCAGTGATTCAAAACTAATGAAATTATTCATAATAATAAATTTAAGAAGATATTTAAAAGAAGAAATAAGTGGGAAATTTCTTTTGGAAAAAGAAATAAAAAGAAAAATCCTAATGTTGAATCAGCCACAATTGACAAATGGCCTCCCTTCTTACCACTTCTGAAAAACCGACTGAACTGCAGTTCGCCAAAGCTTGGAGGTAATAGATCAACTTCTTTCAACAACCGAACAATGAGGAACAGTGTTATTAAGTACCTGCGAATTACATTACAATACGCTGAGAACCAATCGCATAGATAAACGTTGCTGGAATGAATGGATCTTTGAGTTTGAAACGAAATAATTGAGTAAATCTGAAGATAGAACTTACTGGGAAAGAACATGTGCAATGGCAGCACTACTAACTCCCATACGGCAGCCAAATATAAGAATGGATCAAGAATTATGTTCGCAATGGATAGCGTGCTATATATAAAATTAATAAGAACATATTTCAGGATTTAATCTTCTTGTCCATGTTTTCACTTGTTTTTTCTTTGAGCTATTAAGCATGACGGACTTAAACTGGTGCTGGCTCACATAACCATGTAAATCATTGCTGAAATAGAAAATACTAGTCGCATGTTAACCAAGCATGAGAAGAGAACAACTAAAGTGCGAATTTCCACACCAATGTATCCGAGTATTATGGTTTACCTCAAAAGATATCACCGATTCGTAAGCCTTTTCAGCATTTTAAACAACAGCCATACAAAAGCAAAGCAAATTGAGAGCTAGATAAAGTGTACATGAAATAAAGTAAAGAATGAAAAGTTGAATACCCTTTTCCCCAAAATCACAAGTTGATCGATTGCAGCAGGTCTATACACATCTCCAGCAATAAGCATGCACTTCTTCCCCTATGATCCATTTCATTTTGCAACGTAAACAAGGTAAGATCTAAGTCCAAGATGAACAATAAAATCACCACTAATTCATCTAGCTGCATTATTCATATGCCTGAGAGAGAGTTGAAAAATGAACCTGTTTCTCGAGGTACAAAGCTAATTTTGCACTAACAGTGGTCTTTCCAATACCTTGCAGACCAGCAAGTAGAATTACCGTGGGGCCAGACTTTGCGAAAGTCAGTTCCGACACCTCTCCACCCATCAACGACATTAGGTTCAACGACAGCAAATGAGCCCCAAGCTACCAAACCCGCAACCAATATCAAGTACTGTTCGCACCTGCAATCAACATCTAGGACAAAGGAGAGTCTCATCATCAAACAAATGACACAGGATACATCAAGGGAACCGGACTTTTCAGTGTATGTAATGCTACTGGAGAGAGGATTTGTTTAGATATTAGCCATGTCGATGGGTCCTCTCCATTTAGTAGCATATCTATATACTTAAAGTAAAGGTTAATTTTCACAAACCCTACCCACCACATCAGCTAAAGCCATGTGGCATGGTGTTCTCCCGGTTACTTTGTTGCACCACACAAAATATGCAAGCCGGTAGAACCATTCATGTCTAATATTACAGATTCTATTTCCAATGCAAAACAACTATTTCATAGCTCCAAACCCCAAATCAAGCAAAAACATAATACAATTGCAGACACTTAAAATCAATTGCGCTAGTTCTTTTGTAACGTACTATGCAAATAACAACAAAAACATGAAATAAAACATGATGGCAATCAGTTCATGCTTAGCTTGATATAAGAATGCATATGAAACTTGAAGGAAACAATTATTGACGAGAGAAGATGCATACTTGTTAACTTCACTAATGGAAGATTGCAAATTGACCAAGTGTGCCATTAGCTCCTTTGCAGCGCCTGCATCAACATTCTTCAAGGAAAAACAGTTTGAGAAATAAATGGTTTTTGAAGAGATTTGAAGGGCTTATAATAATCAAGAGATACATACCTCATAATCGGATCTGTGAAAATCACAAGACACAAAATTCCAATCCAAATCACAAGATCGAAACATTAAACAATCGAAATCGAACAGAAGCTCAATTAAAAACGAAATCAAGTTACCTATCTAGTTCCAAAGCTTCGCAAATCAAGTGCTCTGACTATTGATCTACAAAACCCCTGTAAATCGCAAGATGAGAGCTAGATCAAAAGCCCTGAAACTGGAAGAAATTAAAACCTATATAACCTTAACGATCTGATCTAAGCTACAGATCTAGTCGACTACCTTCTTAAACCCTAATAGATTTGAAGAAAATCAACAAAACCCTAATAGATTTGGAGAGAATGAAGAAATGAAGGAGAAGAAGATGCGTTACCTAGAGGAACGAGGGAGAAGAAGACGCTGCAGAAGAGTTGATATTGTTTTCCGGTGATTCCAAGCGTAGCAGAATAGGGTTAGGTAATGAGAGAGAGAGAGAGAGAGAGAGAGAGAGAGAGAGAGAGAGAGAGAGATCAGGAGGAAGCCGGAGGAAGACGAAGGGAGGGATTGAAAAGGCGTGATTTTTAGAGAGGAGTTAGCAAAACCTTAATTGAGAGAGGAGAGATAATATTTGTTTTTAACCTATGTATCGTGTTATGCGATGGTTTTTTTTTATTTTTATTATTAAATCTTACTCTATTTATTTATTTATTTTGAAAATTGATTTATTATTGAATAGCTTAGGAGACGGTTAAGTCCATCACATATTTATTAATGCAGTCGCATATTGAAATGTCTCTCCCGCCAACTTTGACCGCGAAAATTTTCAAGATTTTTTGGACTGCCGCTCTAAAATGCGACCATTTTGTTTGCGATTGCCTTAGCCATCGCCTAAAAATGTCTATTGCGACGGCCTTTTCGGCCATCGCAAAAAGCCATCGCATATTCCTCTTTTTCTTGTAGTGGGACCAATGAACAAAGCTAGGGTTCCAAAGAAAAAAATAATCCTTTGGACCCAAAAGAATAAAAAGGGGTACCATAAAATTTACTTTCTGTTTTGCAGGTACCTAGGAAAGGACTTTGGTATTTAGATAGTGGTTGTAGTAGACATATGACCTTCAATAAAGACTGGTTGCATCAATATTCCCCTAAAAATGGTCCAAATGTAACCTTTGGTGACAATTCCCAAGCTAAGGTCAAAGGATCAGGAAATCTTATTACAAAAGATATCATTTTTACAAATGTGTCTTATGTAGAGGGTCTCAAACACAATTTGATTAGCATTAGTCAAATCTGTGATAAGGGATATCATGTTGTTTGCACTAAGGATAAATGCATTGTTAAAGATAAAAGCAATAAATTCATTCTGACTGGTTCAAGAAAAGGAAATCTCTATTGCTTAAACTTAGAGATTGTGGAGTCCTCAAATGCTCACTGCCTTCTGTCATTTAGTCAATCTGATATGTCATGGCTTTGGCACAAAAGATTGGCTCACCTTAACCATAAAACCATCTCCAAGCTTGCAAATTCAAATCTAGTCAGAGGTCTTCCAAGGATCCCATTCAAGAAAGACAAACTATGCAAAGCATGCCAATGTGGGAAGCAAAAGAGATCTTCATTCAAGCCCAAGACCAGATTGGACACATGAAGACCTATTGAACTACTTCATATGGATCTATTTGGACCCATAAGGACTAGATCTTTAGGAGGAAAAAGATACTCCCTTGTTGTGGTTGATGACTTCACCAGATTCACTTGGATCATTCTTCTTGAATCCAAAAGTGACACCCTTAGCTGTCTTACAAAGCTGTTCAATAAAATTCAAAATCAAAAAGGGACATCCATTGTCAAGATCAGATCTGATCATGGTAAAGAATTTGAGAACACGGGAGTAGAAGAGTATTGTAATTCAAAAGGTATTGATCACAATTTTTCAGCCCCAAGAACACCCCAACAAAATGGTGTTGCTGAAAGGAAGAACAGAACAATCTGTGAGGCAAAGAAGAACAATGTCAGTCGAACACAATCTCCCAAAATATTTTTGGGGTGAAGCCGTCATTACCGCTGTATGTTCAAAATAAAACACTAATCAACAAATTCCATAAGAAGACTCCATATGAACTATGGAATGACAAAGTTCCTACCATTTCCTACTTTCACAGTTTTGGAAGTAGATGCTTCATTCACAACAATGGCAAAAACAATTTGGACAAATTTGACTCCAAATGTGATGAAGGAATCTTTCTTGGATACTCTAACACAAGCAAAGCTTATAGAGTTTACAACAAAAGAAGACTTGTTGTGGAAGAATCAATTCATGTTGACTTTGATGAAAACAATGATCAAAGTGTAATCAATTGTGTGATTTTGATGAAGGTTTGGGAAACCTTGATAATCTCCACGAAGCATCTCCCATTCTTGATTCAACTGTTTCTCCATCATGAACAAGATTCATCAAATCTTCCATACATGGTTCCAAGAAATTCATCTCGACAGCCTATCCTCGTGCTGCATGCCCATGACCAATCCCACTCCCATCATCAACCAATCCAGCCAACCAAGTTAACGGAATCACTCCCACTACCAATCCAAATGATGAGGAAGAGAATACTCACAAGAATAGTCATCCCTTGATCGACATCTCCCAAACTTCTTCCTTAGGCGACACCAACCCTTAGCTGACAGCCATCCAAATTCATCATGTAATCCATCCACTAGCCATCTTCCATCTCCATCCAATAATCCTCTTTCTCCTCCCAAAACCAATGATGAATCCACCATTACTCACATCATTCCACCCAATAAAGACCTTTACATCACCTTCAAATTGATAAAACCCCAGTTCCTGCATAACATCCCTTTTCTCATGAGTGCATTCATATCCCAAGTGGAACCAAAGAAAATAAATGAAGCACTCCAAGATGCTGACTGGATAGAAGCCATGGAAGAAGAATTAGAGCAGTTTGAAAGGAACAAAGTGTGGCAACTTGTTCCTAAACCAAGAAACCAAACTGTCATTGGAACAAGATGGGTTTTTAGAAATAAGATGAATGAAGAAGGTGTTGTTGTAAGAAACAAAGCTAGACTGGTTGCTCAAGGATACAGACAAGAAGAAGGTATTGACTATGATGAGACTTTTGCACCTGTTGCAAGACTTGAAGCTATTAGGCTATTCCTTGCCTATGCTTCATTCAAGAAGATGAAAGTATTCCAAATGGATGTCAAGAGTGCATTTCTGAATGGAGTCTTAAATGAAAAGGTTTTTGTATCTCAACCCCTGGTTTTGAGCACCCAAAGTTTCCTGATCATGTGTACAAATTGGACAAAGCATTGTATGGGCTTAAACAAGCACCAAGAGCTTGGTATGATACTCTATCTAGATATCTCCTTGGCAAAGGATTTACCAAGGGCCATATTGATAACACTTTGTTTATCAAGAAATATGGAGATGATCAGTTGCTCATCCAAGTCTATGTTGATGACATCATTTTTGGTTCATCAAATGAGGACTTGTGCACTGAATTTGGAGATATTATGAAAGACCAGTTTGAAATGAGTATGATTGGTGAGCTTACTTTCTTCTTGGGTCTTCAAGTCAAGCAAATGAAGGAAGGAATCTTCATTAACCAAGCTAAATACACAAGGGATATGATCAAGAAGTTTGATATGCAAACTGCTTCCCCTGCCAAAACTCCCTTGTCAACCACAACCAAACTCCATGCTGATCTAGATGGTCAAAGTGTAAATCCAACACTTTACAGAAGTTACATTGGATCTCTTCTTTATGTAACAGCTTCAAGACCTGACATTATGTTTAGTGTCTGTCTTTGTGCTAGATTTCAAGCAAATCCCAAGGAATCTCATCTCTCTACTGTCAAGAGAATTTTAAGATATTTCAAAGGAACCCCTGATTTTGGCTTATGGTATCCCACTGAATCCCCATTCTCTCTAATTGGATTCACTGACTCTGACTATGCTGGATGTATTCTAGATAGAAAATCCACAAGTGGTGGATGCCAGTTTATTGGCTCAAGAATTATTTCATGGTCAAGCAAAAAGCAAACCTCAGTAGCCACCTCAACAAATTTGAGGCCGAGTATATTCTTTGCGAGGCTTGTGTTGTTCTCAAATTCTCTATCTTAAAAGTCAACTTCAAGACTTTGGAATTGAATTATCCAACATTCCCATCTTCTGTGACAACTCAAGCACTATTGCCATGACAGAAAACCGTGTCCAACACTCAAAAACAAATCATATTGAAGTAAGACATCACTTCATCAGAGACCATGTTGAAAAAGGGAATATCAACCTTGCAAAAGTTTGTACTGAGGATAATGTCTCTGTATTCTTACTAAGGCAATGGATGAAAAGAGATTTGAGATGTTAAGAGCCATGCTTGGAATGATAAATATGCCAAAATAAAGAGTTGTACTTCATAAATAAAGGAGGCTTACATAATTCAGGGCAATGCTGTCACAATGGAGCCAGACAGCTATTCCCTCAAAAACATCTCTGATAGCTATCCATACAAAAGTCATGAAAAACAAAAACATAAACAAAAACATGAAACAAACCATGAAATCCCTCTCTCTTTCATCTCCCTTCTCTCACCAAAAACTTCCTTAAATCCAAACAATCTCCAGATCCAGCTCTCCTCTTCAAATCTTCACCTTAGGCCGCATCCGGACATTCTTGGGAATGTCACTGTTTCTCCAGATCCTCCTCCAGCACTCATTCCTTCACACCTTGCCTCCTGTGTAGATTGCAAGGTCTGGTGATACCTTTGCAACCATATTGGGTGCCTCTCCAGGAAGGGATCAATTGAAGTGATAGAATATTGAAGTGAAGGACTTGCTCTCCTTGGCCACCATTCTTCAACTGCATCATATGGTTGAAGCAATCCTTCCATTGGTGTCACAAAGCTAAATTCTCCAGAATAAGACCCATTCCCAGCAACTACAAGTGGTTGGCTAGCTCTTGACTCTTCTCTCTCTCTTTTGTAGGAACTCGGCGGGGCTAAAACAACCAATAACCTGGTTGAATAGGTATGAGATTGTTGAAGAAGGAGAGACATGCACTCCAGCAAAGTTATCTCCTCTCCCCTCCAACAATCCAACCCCTGGAGAGAGTGAATCCCTACTCACAGGAGTATACAGCTTCTCAGGCTTAATCTTCTTCTTAACAGCTAAGCTCCTTTCCATAGCTGTCTGAGCCCTATCTTGCTTAACCAATTCCCCCAATGTATAAACCCTCTCTACCTTACTTTTTCCCTTACTGGACTCACCCTGATCAACCTTGATAGTCTTTCCAAAGAGCCTTATTCCCTCTCCCTCTCTACTGTCAATTTTCTCTCTGACAGCTACCTCCTTGACACCATAGTCCTGATCTACTCTCACTCTCTTGTTCTTACCTCTGTCACTCACTCCCTCTGAACTTTCAACTACATTGAAGGACTCTCTCTCTATCTCCATTTTATCCCCCCTCAAATCATCCTCACAATTCTTCCCAAAAACCAACTTTTTTGCTGTTTGAGCCATATTTTTTGGATTAAATTTTGAGGAAAATCTACCCATTTGTGTTTGTAAAACAATCTGAATAAATTTCCTCTGAAATTATCATTGTTTTATAGGCAAGTTTCACCTAGCTATCTCAGACAGCCATCATCGTGTTAATTGCTCACAATTGTCACTTCCTTAGCCATCTCTTCACCTGCAAAATTCTTGAAAAAGAGAATGTTCTTCTTGTGCTCTGTGGAAGTTAATGCCTCAACATGGGGAAGGGCAAAAATCACTGTTCATGTGAACAGTTACTAAACTTTGAAACCCCCAATGCCCATTAAAACCCACTCTCCACTCATTATTTGCCTTTCTCTTCTTTCATAATAACCAAAAACCCCTGTTTCATTAACCCTCTATTTAAAATTCATCTCTTTTCCTCACTAATCCTTCATCGTATTCCTTCAACCCTAATTCCTTAATCATCAATGGCAGCATCAAAAGCAAACTACCCAGATGCTCACAGTTACTTCATAAAACCTAGCTTCTATGAGTCTGAAGTTGGGATACTCATCCAAGAACTTCTTGAGGTCAATGAATTGCTTAAATTCATGGGAGCAAGACCTCCAATTTATGAAGAACTGTGCAAAGAGATTTACCTTGTGGGACAGAGGAACAAGGAAAACAATTCAATTACTGCCACCATAGACAATGTGAAGATAACCATTACTCAAGAAATGGTCAGTGAAGTCTATGAGATCCCAAACAAAGCCGATCTTTGTGAAGAACATATGGGATAGAGGGTCGGACAGTTGAAAAGCGTGTATGAGAAATTCTTTGGGGTTAAAGTTCATGACTTTAAGAGTGTATAGGACAAGGCAATAGTGAAAGACAAAGCTGACATTTTCAAATCAACTCTCATGGATGTGGTGAATAAAGCCATTGATGGCAAGCAATCTTCATTTGATCAAATGGGATCAAATGAATGGAAGCAAATGCTGAGCCTATTTACCAAAGACACAAACTGGTGCATTGTTCTTCTTCACAACTTCCAGCTTGTAGTCTCAACCTCCACTCTAAAATTCAAGAAGCAAGGTGGAAAGATGAACAACTTCAGATTCATGAGTGGAATTCTTGATGTTCTAATCCCAAAACTCAATCCTCCTCTACACAAGAAATGGTTGAAGACTGTGAAGCTGTCAGAGACCAAGTGTTTCAATGACAGAACCTTTGCATTGAAACAAAAGAAGGGAGCTGTGCTGAAAGCTGGAGATGATGTAAGTACCAGTAGTTTTATTGAGACTCAAGAAAACTGCAGCGTAAACTAGAAAGAAGATTGAACATCGGAAGGACTTGATAGCATTGGCTACAAGTAGAAGAATAAAGAGGGTGTGCAATCCAATGTGAAGAAGACTGGATTGTTGAAAAAGACTGTGGTACCTCATAAGGGCAAAGGCAAGGATGTTCGTGTAGCCGACAAGAAACTACCTTGTATGACAGCCATGATAAGGCTAATGAAGAAAGAGGTGCCATTGACAGTCATGAGGTTGACACCATGGGTCAAGCTAATGTTGTTGATGATACCATAGACCCTCAAGAGCTTCAGGCAGCCATTAACTTATCCAAAACTGTGCTCAAAGGCAAGCAACCTCTCGATGCCTATCCCTACCGGGCATAGTACCGGATCCAAGGTACAATCCTCTTTATCCATTCCTTCTAAATCCTTGCCAAAGAAAAGAAAACTTGAAAAGAAAGCTCCCAAGGCCAAGAAAACCAAAATAAATACCCCTTCCCTTTCTCCAAAATCCACTACTGTCAGTCCAAGAATGGACAAGTCATCAACACCTAGCTCAGGTCACCAGTCAGCCATAGAAGCCATCCTTAACCTCAAAGAACAATCAGAGAAGCAACCTTTAAGGGGGAACACTGATGAAAACATCCCCTCTACCCAACCTGAACAGTTAGCCAAAATCTTAAGAGCCATTGATGCTATTGAGTTGGATGGGAACCCTGATACTGAAAAGGCTGCTCTCATTTATCTTGATGAGGTTCTAAGTAAAGAGGAGACTATGATAGCTATTGATGAACTCAGGTCTAGGCTTATCAAGAAAAGAAGTGGACCAGGAGAGTCATCCAGTAACCCAAAGGTGACAGCTATGGATGAAGATATCCAAACCATCCCCTCTATACCTGAGACTGAGCTTGTGAATGAACCTACCCCAACTGTTGAAATTGATAGGGGGAATCCTGATAAGACATCTGAGGTCATTCAAAGTCTTAAGAAAGTTGGAGTTGAAATTGATCCCAATCTTGTCTCAAAGGGAGAAACAATCCTTAATGCTTGCAAGGGACTTGTGTTTGATGGAACACCAGAAAATGAGGCAGTCCTTGTATCCATTCTTGAGCAAAAGTTGACCAAGGGAGAAGTTAGGGCAGCTTTGAACCTTCTAAAATCCCAATTTTGCTCTGATCTCCTCAAGCAAAGTCTTGATCATTCATCTGTCTCAATTCCATCTTTTTCAACCCATGCCTCTGCTCCTACCAAGCCAATCTCCCCAATCCCTGAAAATGAATCAGTTGAAGCCTCCCCTCAAAGTCCAATTCTAGCTGGACAAGGTCAAGATGTGTCTGACAGTGATCCCTTGCCCAACAGCCTCCCGACCTCTCCAAGCCATTCCATTCCTCCAACTCCCAATCAAGCCTACCTTCCTAAAAAGGAACCTTGGATGCTTAGCTGTGGCATTGACTTTTCAATTTCTTCCATCAAAGCAGCAAAATCAAGGTTAGCCAATGTGACTCATTTCCCAGAAATTGCAAACCCCTTTACCTATCCAGAATCATGGGAACTGTCAAGAAATGGTTTGATTATGGTGGCAAGAAATCTTGCAGGTTTAGTTTTCTTTGCCTATGAAGAATGGAAAGTGTCAAGGACTTCATCAACCTCTCATTTTGTTCATCAAATCCCATCATTCCCAAAATTCATCACTCCCAATACACTCATTGATTGAGAAATTCTCTTTAGCCAACTTCTCTCTCCATCACTCAATTCTTGTCTCTTCATGCGAAAAGGTCTAGTTTTCACTTTGTGCATTGAACTTGCCAAGTCATTCTTTCTCTCTCTGTTTGAACAGAAGTGTGGCCTTATGCTTTTGATAAGCAAGATTGTCAATATCTTTCCCCCAACCCTTAATCCAGGCATTGAGCCCTATCTTTCACCCTTCATCTCTATTGATTCCATTCTCTTCAACTCTCCCAATGAAAACTCTCATTTCATGAAACTGATCTCTATTCCTGAGATCAAAGAGTTCAGAGCATCCATTGCTGTCAGCCAAAGCAGAGCTCATACTGTTATTGATCTTTCATCAGACTCTGACAGTGATGATGATGATGATGATCTTTCAAGCCCTAATCAAGACTCTCCCATAATCATTCCATCTTCTACCATTTCCAATCCTCCTCAACAATCCTTTCATATGTCCCCTATTACTCAAGCCCCAGTGCATATGTCCCCTGTTCCTCAACCAGATCCATCCCTTGTGCCCAAGAAAAGCAAGAAAGCAAGGAACAAGAAGAAGCATCTGTGGGGCACAATGAGAATAAGAAATGATCAGATGCCTCCCACTAGAGCTCAACTGAAAGCAAAGGAAGATAAGTTTTTCAAGTATGATGAGAGGATGACTTGGGAATGAAACAATGAGTTCTATTACAGAGGAGTTGAACCAGAGATGAGAAGAGAACTGGAGGAAGAAAGAAATGAGCTCCTTTCAGCAAGACAAGAAAGAGAAGAATTTTATGATCAACTTGCTGATGACTGAATTGTATTTTGTTGACATTATTTTTGTGGTTGAAACAATCTTTTGTTTGGTTTTGTGTTTGAATGGCTGTAATTTCTGAACTTCTGTCATCTTGAGATCAAATCCAAGTATTTCAATCTCATTCTGATTACTTGTGCTGATATGAATCCCTGAATTATTTCTTTCATTAGTATTTCTCTTATCATTAACTGTAAAAACATGTTCTAAATAGATCTTCCTTTACCAAAAAGGGGGAAATTGTTAGGACCTAACTCTGATCAATGTCCTAGTTAGTTGGTTTTGATAAAGGAATATATATATAGAACAGGGTTTATATCAAAAGAGGAAATCTGTTATATTCATCTTTCAGTTTATCTGACAGCTATGAGTATAACAGTTATGATTCTATCTTATACATTGGTTACATTCAATCAATAAACATGAATCATATTCCCTCTCTTAACTATCAAGATCATCAAGTGCATCTCAGTCCTTATTAGAGAACATCTCTGATAGCTAAGCCTTAGTATGATCTGACAGCTATGACTTCATTCCTCTGATAGCCATCACTTTGTCTCAATCTCTGCTACCACAATCTCAACCAAAGTGGAACCTGGACCTTCACACTGTCAAGTTCACCATTGAAGACCAATGAAGACCACTGAAGACCTTCTGGAAGCTCTCAGTTCAAGCCACAGCTCAAGCCAGCTCATGAAGACCTGCAAGTGGACAAGTGGGGCAAAGACCAGTCAAGGCTCATTAATGTAGCTGCAACAGTCATATTCCAACGGCTACATTGAAGGGTATAAATAGAGGAGTTCATCCTCTACATAAACCACTTCTTGAAAAATACTCTTTTTCACAGTCCAAAACCTTTCCCCTACACCCACACACACCTCCTGTAATCCACACACACATTCACCAATCCCTACCCTTTAAACCCTGTTCCAAACCAAAACCCTCACCCCTAAACCTCTGCTTCAACAACAAACAACCCTAGTGTGTTAATTCACAAATTCCAAAATCCTAAGACTGTACTTTAGGTGTAGAATTAGTTTGTAAACACTCAAGACTGTACTTTGAGTGTATTATTTATTTTGTAAAATCTTGAGACTGTACTTCAAGTTGTAAAAACACTTAAGACTGTACTTTAAGTGTATCCCTAGTTGACTGTACTAATTAGGAAGAGGAAGTTCAAGGAACTTGCCTAAATCAATCATTTGTAATTTTTGTTGATTAAAGATTATAATAAAATTGATCTCACTTGTCAAGATTGACAGTGGGGGTGGATGTAGGAGGAGTGAACTCTGAACCACTTTAAATTCTCTGTGTTATTACATTTCTGCAATCACACTCACACACTTGCATTATTTCTTTGTGTTCTTTGTCCTATCATTATTTCAAGCTTCTCTTATTCCGCTGCACAATTCAACAATCATCTGACAGCTAAGCCAAACCATAGCTATCTGATCATCTGTATATCAACAAAGGGCCTTTCACGATGGCACATTTTCATCATCTATTCAACCAAAATTTGATTATAGCACATTTTTTGAATTTATAAGACCATAAAAAGGACAAACTTATAAAGATTATTCTAAGAATGACACGACTGGTAACCTTTATCCCACAATGATTATTTTAGGATTGCAAGTGATTTGCGTGATTAAATAGCAGGAGTGAGTCGACTAATATATTGAGTCGGTTGAAGCAGATGTTTCAAAAAGCTAACTAAACAAGCTAAGGCTACTGTCAATGATTCATAAATAGAGAAACGTATAAGATTTAAACCTGCGACATCTACAAATAGATCATGTTCAATTTTATGCACTCGATGGTACACAAAGATAGCCCCAAGTAGCAGAAGAACAAATGCACCACCGCTTGCACTAGTGATAACAAACTCAAACTTCGACTTCTTGGTAGAAGCTGTGGTAAATCAACTATTGATAATTATGTAAATGATAAGTTACATGATATAGAGATGCATAAATTAAAGAAGCAAACCTGGAATGGAGGAATTTGAAACACAAGGTTGGTGCAAGTTGCTACCACAAGCAAGTTGAGTTCCTGTAAAGCTGAGGTATGCAAGCTATAAGATATAGAAGAAAACCATGGCCCAGTAAAAAAGAAACATATGCACGTATATGTTTAGGATGCTCCATGTTAAGATACAATACTAAATATAAGGTCAGACTGATTTTTATCAAACTTGGCACTTAATGAAGTTTTTGGGCCTTTTTGAAGCACTCCTGGGGAATAGTAATATGCATGGAAGGGGGGGGGGGACACTTCCTTGCCAACTATTAAGTTAACTGAAGCTAGAAATCTGTACCCAGAATGAAGGATCCACTAACTATATATGTACAAACACAATGCTCCGAGAAAGGCAAGATTTATCTAAGAAAATAACATTTTTATAATTACACTTAAGTGCTTATAAGCAAGCTGACACAGCCACCAGGCAAAGCAGATTCAAGTACCTCCAAGTCTGACTTCACTTAAGAGAGAGAAAGAGAGAGGGTTTGCATTGAGACGCAAATTGATGATTATATTTGAGGGATATTGACAAATAGATTGTAAAAAAAAAAAAAATAAGACTGTTGTATAATATTATTTGACTTATAAAAGATAATTAAATGCTGACCATGTAGTAATTTACAAATGAGCTACCCTTCTGAATGAACCGGGCAACTGCAAAGGCTAAATCTTCAACTGGTCTTTGGTGAACAGGGCCCTCATAAGCTGAAATCCTTTAAAAAAAACATTATTCACCGTTCTGACAAAATTGATGTTTGAATACTGTAAGAGAACATTATCCCATATCGAAAATAAACAAGACTTGTCTCTAACATATAAAGATCCTGGGCTACTCCCCTTAACACCAATTGGTTTTAAGGTGGAACCTCAGACTTTAAGATGGTATCAGAGCAGGTTCTTTACACGTGCAGGCCCAACGGCCCACGATGTTACTCCGCGCCACCCGATTGATAAGTCCACGTTGTAAGCTTTGGCAAAGCCCGCTACACGTGAGGGGGCGTGTTAGAGATATTATCCCACATTGGGAATTAACAAACCTTGCCTATAATATAAAGATCCTGGGCCACTCCCCTTATCACCAATTGGTTTTAAGGTGGAACCTCAGACTTTATCATGGTATCAGAGCTGGTCCATTACACGTGCAGGCCCAACGGCCAACGATGAACCCTCCGCGCCACCCACCATCCAGTCCACGTTGTAAGCCTTTGGCAAAGCCCGACTACACGTGAGGGGGCGTGTAAGAGAACATTATCTCACATCGAGAATAAACAAGACTTGTCTCTAACATATAAGGATCCTGGGCTACTCCCCTTAACACCAATTGATTTTAAGATGGAACCTCAGACTTTATCAAATACAACGTACCAGCCAGTCCAAGCCTCAGTCCACATAGTTGGTTTGTAATGTTTATTTGGAGAGAAATAATCACAGTAAAATCCATTGCATGTATTTATCTGTATTTTTTTTTTCCAAAATATTGCCTTTTAAAAATTTATTTACCAAAATAACATTTTTAAAAACTTAAGTACGATACTTTTCGCATAATTCCGGAATTGGTAATTCCAGAATAATGAAATCCGGAATTACCAATTCCGGATTCCAATTTTTTTTTTCAAAACTAAAATCAACAAAATAATATTTTCTGGAAAATACGAGCGATCACGCCATAGTAGGGAGCGATCGCGCCTAATAGAATTCGGCGTTACCAATTTCGGATTCCCTTTTTTTTTCCAAAACTAATTTTAGCAAATTAATATTTTCTGAAAAAAATAGAGAGCAATATCGCCATAAGTGGGGGCGATCGCGCCCAAAGGCGTATTTCAAATCCGAAAATGCAAATTCCAGATTTATTTAAATTGGAATCTGGTATTACCATTTCCGGATTCAAATATTTAAGAGAGAGAGAGAGAGAAAAAGTTGTTCCTTTTTTTCAGATTCAAGGAGAGGAGTTTGAGTGCCTGAGAGGAAGAAAGAAGGAAAGAGAAATAAAGAAGGAGAAGAACTTTGAAGAAGGAGAAGGAGAAGGAGAAGGAGAAAGAGAAAGAGTTTGAGTTCTTAATTTTAGCTATATAAATTTTCCTAAGAGTTTATTTGTGCATTTTTATATAATTTGTTGTTAAAACTATTATGATTTATGTACCTAATTGTTGATTGTCAATGAATTAAACAATTGTAATTCAATTTTTGCCTAGTTAGGATTTTCTTAAGTTAGGTTTAAAATCAAGTGCTTGTTAAAATTACTTTGATAAACTTGTTGCAATTTTTCTACTTAATTATTAATTTTAAGTGTTAAATTTAAATTTTAGCTTAAATGTAGCAAAACCTTAAGTCCCATTTAAATTTAATTACTATTAAATTTTTGTGTTTCATATAAATCAACATGAGCAACAACCCTTTATTGTTGCTGGCCAATCGATTCACATGTATTGACTTTTCAGGAGACACATAGATCTAATTATATTTGGGATGGACAACAGTTAACCAATTTAAGACCTAGGCGTGGTACAGAACTTTCAGCTAGAGTTGATTGGAGGATAGAAACTAAGCTTATAAATGCTGGGTTTTATGGAGTGTATTTATTAGGTCATTTACAATATGATTGGCACTTGATTGAGGCTTTGATTGAGAGATGGTGTCCAGAGACCCACACCTTTCACTTACGTGTAGGGGAGATAACCATCAACTTAGAGGATATTGGTATGTTGTGTGGTCTTCTTGTAGACGAATTGGCTGTGACTAGTTTAGAAACTAGTAGGGGAAAGGGGGAATGGGTTAAGATTGGTAAGGAGTTATTTGGAGTTACAATATCTCCCACAGACATCAAAAAAGGTGGAATGGTGTCTATGAGATGGGTTCTAGATCACTTTTCTCTTTTTGATCAGCTTCCCAATAATGCATCCGAGTATATGATTGAGACATATACTCGAGCCTATGCTTTTCTTTTATTGGGGTCATACATTATGCCCGACTCGTTTGATAACCTAGTGAAGTTGATGTACCTCTCATTTCTTAGGGAAATAAATAATATTGGTGAGTACAGTTGGGGTAGTGCAGCATTGGCCTTCTTGTGTAGGGAGATGTGTGTAGCATCTCAGCACGATTCGAAAGGGTGAGGTGGCTTCTTGACCATTGTACAGGTATGTCAATTATATTTGATTACATTATGCTAGTGGACTTAATCTGTTTTGTACGTAATGACAATTTTTTTATAGCTTTGGGCATGGAAGAGGTTGTTGTGTATACAACCTAGGAGACATACAGAAATAACACTTAATGAGACATTACCAGTGGGTTGTAGGTATATTTCAATTACTTCATTTTGTAAATGATATGTTTTGTATTTTATCACTTTTTTACTCATTATTTTTTATGTCAATTGTTTCCTCTCAGGAACCTCTGATTTCGACCCATGAGTATGTTTGGAGAGCAATTGAAGATCCCGTGGAGGATAAAGATTTCCAACACAGTCCTTGGCTCTCCGCACTTGAACTGCTCAATGGCGATGGTATGATTTCTGCTACCCCTTTGAATACTATCAAGGGTGGATGTATCAATTTTGATAGGATTAATGTTGTTGTTGCTGTTGTCAAGACCATCACATGAAATGAATTTGGTGATGCTATGGTGACTTTGAAGGTTAGCATATGAGTTTTGTATGTTTTCTAGCATGATTAGTATGTGTCTTATCTTACTAATTAAGGTAAAATTGATAGGATCCTACGGGAACAATAAGTGCTTCAATTCATCGTAAGGTGCTTACTGAGAGTGAGTTCGCGAATGACATATCTGTTGGTTCTGTTCTGATACTTCATCAGGTATGATGTATTAAAAATGTAACAGCTGGAACCTATTATTAATATTGGCATCTAATCATGTTGTTTTGTAATTTTTAGCTTGTTGTTTTCTCCCCCTCACGTAAAGCATATTATCTTAACATCATACTCCCCAATATATTCAAGGTAAAATTGTTTGGATCCTACTATTAGTGAGTGATTGTTCAACCAATGACATTACTTTATTTGCGTTGCAGGTATTCCATAAGAATTTCATCCCATCTGATTTTTCATGAAGGAGTTTTTTATGTCACGTGGAAGTGGTTACTCGTTGCTTTTGTTTGATTAATGTAATAGTTGTTGAACTGTTGAACTTGTATTTCTATCATATGTGATCGGGATGTGATCACTAATTTGAACTATATATTTTAATGTTATTTCAGTTTTTTGCATATTTTATTTGCTACAATATGATGTTATTTCAGTTCTTAACATTACACTCCCCAATATGATGTATTTTACAAGATTTTGTGAATTTTTGCCTTACAGATCATCCACACCATGCCTTTATACAATTATAAAGGCTATAAGCGTACATACGCATTCTTTTTTACTAGGGTGCGGTCATCCCTCTTAATGGTGCAATCGACCCTCTTGATGGTGCGATCACCCATATTTAGAGCGCGGTTGCCCCTTTTTTTCAGCAACTTCGCGTGATCGCGCCAATGAAACCGAGCAGTCGCCCCATTTGTATGAAATTGCCAAATAACTCCTCTAATTCTACTAAAATACTAAAACAACACTCGTTTTGGCCCATTTGGCGTTTTAAGTTCCACAACTACAACTATATTTGATGACATACTCCACCAAGAGTTAAATATATTACAAATTCAATATATTACAAGTTCAAATAAAACAACAATACTTAAAAGTTCATAGTACTTAATTTAAGAACTAATAGTAAAAATAACAATTAACTCTTACTGCCCAAGAGTTGGACATCTCCTTCGCGTGTGACCTTCTACCTTGCAGATCACACAACGATTCTTTTTTTTTTCAACTTGCCAATCAATAGAGTTTCTCAGTCGCCTTGACTTGGGTCTCCCTTGCTTCTGGTCACGTCGATGGTCCGGGTTAGGATAAAAACGTGGGACAATATGATCTACATTCCAATAGACCTCGTCGTGGATTGGATGAAAAGAACAACTCCACGTCTTGTAGTACGAGCCAAGGTTGTAAAAAGGATGAATATAACTCATACCATCGACACTTTGCATTTTGAAACACGTAAGCACATTCGAACAAGGATAATGATATTGCATCCATTTGCTACAAGTGCATGTTCGATCACCCAATCTCACAACTTGAATGTGTCCACCTTTGTCACCACGTACCATGGTCGTCACACTATAAACACCCACAGACGTAGTATTAAACCTTATGACGTGATGAAACCCATCCTTAGTCAAGTTGTATCGGTATCTTCGATCGATTCTCTCACTGAATAGTAGCGTGGCATTTGGTGGTGGAATGCTATTAGGATCTCCCCCTAAAGCACTAATTACTTTAGTGAGTCTATCTTGAAAGTATGCCACACACCTATAGAATGAGGTCTCAACAACTGCTGAAATAGGCATCCCTCGGGCTCCTTTCATAACGCCCTTAAAAACTTCAAACAAATTAGTAGTCTTAATGCCGTAACTATATCCACCATCGTGAGCCATTGTCCACTTTCTAGCATCCAAGTGCTCATACCATTTAGTTGCCTCAGGGTTGATGATATGAATTTGCCTCAGATAGCATTTAAGCTTTCTATCTTGGGTGGTGCTAACAGCATGCTAAAAAAGATCTTTCAATCCAATGCCCTTGTGAGCATTAAGAAAATTAGCTCGCAAGTGCAACATGCACCATCTGTGGATAACATTTCGCGGCCAGTTGGCAATGTCTCCAACCGTGGAAAGGATGCCATTATGCCGATCAGATATCAAGCAAACTTCACGGCCCTTAACAATATTATTGCAAAGAAGATGCAAAAACCAACACCAGTTTCAACAGTCCTCTTTTTCAACAATAGCGAATGCGAGAGGAAGTAGACTATCATTTGCGTCAATATCCATGGCAATAAGAATAACCCCTCTATATCTTCCATGCAGGAATGTGCCATCAACAGAAATAACAGGACGACAATGAGATAATGCTTCCACACATGTGCCAAATGCCCAGAACACATGATCAAACATTCCTAAAGCACCGGGAGGAGGAGGATCAGAATGCTCCACAATGGTTCCAGGGTTCCACTTTTGGATGGCTGCAAACAAACGTGGCAATCATATGTAAGATCTTCCCAGTCTCCCTATGCCTTTGCAATAGCTTTTTGTTTGCCACACCATGCCTTTCTATATGAAACTTCCTTCCCATAGGCTTTTTTTATTTCCGCCTTCACTAGTGCAATCTTCAACTCGGGATCAGCCTTAACCAGTTCCAAAACTTCTTGCCCTATGAACTTAGCATCTAGGTTTTGATGATCTTGCCTAATTTCTATTCCCAAGCAAGAATGTGGACCCTTGTATTTGTTAACTTCCCAATACCCGTCATTTTTCAAACTCACATTCACATAAAAATTGCACGGAAAATCTTTCACCAAACACTTAGTAGTCCACTTTCGGGTTGTGCTTCGTTTTACCTTGAAGCGCAGATTTTTCTTAATATGAAACAACTTCATTTTATACTGCACCTCTGTCTTCTTTGAAAAGCGAATACCTTTGGCAATTTAATCATGTTCTACATTCCATTCAACAAAGTTATATTAGTTATCATCATATATCTCTGATCCTTCTCCAATATCACGATAAAATTGATACCCGACTCTCTCATGCACATGATGTTGTAGTTCTTCATAAGCAACCAAATGTAATGCCAAATCTTCCCTCACCACAGCTTCACCCTCATTCTCGCTATCATCAGTAGGACTACTGCAATAATCATATCCATTGTCACGATCTTCATTTAGAAGCAACCCAATATTTTCTTCATAATCTGAATCATTATCATCATACAATTCCTCACCCTCACCCTCACCCCCTCCCTCTTTCTCTCTCTCTTCCTCCCCCTCTTCCTCTTCCTTTTCCTCTTCCTCTCCCTCTTCCTCTTCCACATTTGTTTGTGTACTTGTTCCAGCATCCCTCAGACTATAGCAGCTTAAAGACCTATCTGGAATGTATACATGTCATTAACATACTCATTTTGTAATGGCTCCTCATGGGTTTCAAACTCCTCAACATTCACATTATCAACTAAATTCATCTTAACATACAATTGTAAGCTACTCAACCTATCAAACTGAGCAGAAACATCAAACATGACTTCCATACCCATATCATTGTCGATTACAAATGGAATGTAATTTGCAATCCTGGGAGCGACAAGATGAGGATATCTACATGTAACTTGAAACTGAACAATAGCTCGATCTATTCCAATTTTCTTAGCTAACTTTTTAATCATCATCTTGTAACTCCACCGAGTTTTAGCCCTAAGTGCACATTTTCGTCCCCTTTCAAAATGTTCACCTTCAAACGGGTGTTCATCATCTCCTCCCAATAACACATGAAAACAAGTGGAACTCCAGCCATATTTATTCCTAAAAATTGAAAAAAAAAATTATAAAAAGTCTAATTTAACAATATCACTACATTTACAAAAAAAATCAAATAAATACTAAATTTAAATTTCAAACAAAAATTAAGAGGGATTAAATGTACCTTCTTTTTTTGGATCTTCTTATACTCACTTCTTTGAATTTTTTAGCTTTTTTTTTTTATAAAAATCCACCACCTCCCTTCTCTTCTCCTTAAACTTCTTAATCAACTTCTTGAATTTTCAGAATTTTTTGGAAAAAATCCACCTACTCTCCTCTTCTTCTTCCTTTTGTTTTCTTCTTCTTCACTGACGTTGGTTTATGCATGGGTTGTTTACAGAGTTGCTGGGGGAGAAGTGTTTTGTAAAGCAAATCCAGAATTAGCATTTCCGGATTTGAATTTTTCAAAAAAATAATTTACTTAATTCATTAATAAAAATAAATAAATAAATAAAATTCGGAATTACCAATACCGGATTACATTAGGAGCGATCGCCCACATAACACACGCGATCGCTCTCTATTTTTTTTAGAAAATATTAATTTGCTAAAATCAGTTTTGTAAAAAAAAAAAGGGAATCCGGAATTGGTAACGCCGGAATACATTAGGCGCGATCGCTTCCTACTATGGCGCGATCACTCGTATTTTACAAAAAATATTATTTTGTTGATTTTAGTTTTGAAAAAACAAATTTGAAATCCGGAATTGGTAATTTCGAATTTCATTATTCCGGAATTACCAATTCCGAAATTTTGTGAATAGTGTCATTTTGGTACTTATGTTTTTTAAAATGTTATTTTGGTATTTAAATTTGGAAAAATTCCTTTTTAACCACAACGACCAAATCTTATCCCATAAAAACCCAGCTCAAATAAAAAAAGACTAACTCCTTTGTTATTCCAGATTAAAATCCCTTTAAACCCCATTATACCATGAACGGCCAAAATGAAGTTAGCACGCCGTTAACTTCCGTCCGGCGTTCCTTGCGGAATTGGATAATTGAATCCAAAATTGAAGAATGGTGAAGATGGCAACGTTCTTCGCGATGACGCTTGGGGCCTTTGTTTTCCGGCAATCTATGGATAAAGTCCATGTCTGGATCGCTCTCCGCTAGGACGAAAAGGTCAATTCAATCTCTCTTTTTGTTTCTATTTACCGATTCTACTGATTGGGGATTAGGGTTCTTTAATTTTACCTTCACAACCACAATCGCCTTTGTTCTTGACCTATTTCGCTAATTTCAACTTTAGGATCCAAAACTATGCAATAATTTTACAACATTTGTTTCAGTTTCTTTTAATGTGCTAATTGTACTTTGAGACTGCGTATGTGTTTAATGGATGTGTGCTATTTGAATTAGATTAGGTTATGGGTTAGCTAGTTCTACTTTTAACTGCAATTCCAAACATAAAAAGAAATGGAAAAGATGAGATATGTTAGCTAGTTTGTAATTCTGCTTTTAACTGCAATTCCAAACACAAAAATAATTGTAAATGAAAAGTTGAGATACTGCCTTTTGTAGAGCGTGTGATCATTGAATTTGGTTTTTGATGCCTGCAGTTCTGCAAATGAACTACCTATTTGAGCCGAGACAGTGTTTTTGTTGTTGTTTCAAGAGTAGTGTAGTTTTCAATGTCCAGCTATTGCTCCATTCATATCCTGCTAGTTACTCCCTCTGCCCTTTTTGGTGTGTCTCGAAAAGGTAGTCCATTTTCTAGAACAGGCTATAGCTTTTCTGCAATTTCAAATGTGTATTTCGAGCGATTATTTGATTTCTTCGCGCCACTGAAGTAAGTGGTGTGAACTAAGGAAAGATGGAGTATATATGGCTGGATGGAGGGGGTAAATTCTTCATGGCTGAGGGAGTGATTTCAAAATATAGTCCCATTTGACATTTTCACTTGTCAAATCGGACTACTTTTTGGGCATGAAGTATTCACTATGGTTTTGGGTATGCAAGAAACTGTGGAAACTTGGCCATATTCAATACCCGTTGCACAGAATTAGGGTGTCTGGAAAGGAGGAAGGATTTGTATGGTAGATTGGTAGGCCAACTAATTTAGCGAATCTCCTCGTGGTATTCACATCAAACTTGGCCATATTCTAGACGCATTTTGAGAGCTTGTAGGAGACTTGTATTCACTTATGATATCTATATCTAATTAAATATTACTGGTATATTATTATTTTTTTGGTACAAAATAAATATTACTAGGTATATGATTGTGAGCTTGTAGGAGATTTGTATATTATGTTGTTAAGTCCTATACCAGTCGCTATAGGACCATTTAAAGGTCATATAGCATAGGTATATGATTGTGTGAGTTCCTATACCACGTGCTATAGGACCATTCAAAGGTCTTATAACTTTGTATATTATGTTTCCAGGTCCTATATTATTTGCTATAGGACCATTCAAAGGTCTTTATAGCTGTGTTTTTGATGTTGCCAGGTCATATACTGCTTCCTATAGGACTATTCAATGTTTTTATAGCTTTGTATTTGATGTTTCTAGGTCCTATACCACTTGCTATAGGACCATTCAAAGGTCTTATAGCTTTGTATATTATGTTTCCAGGTCCTATATTATTTGCTAAAGGACTATTCAAAGGTATTTATAGCTGTGTTTTATGATGTTCACAGGTCCTTTACCACTTGCTATATGACCAATCAAATGTCTTAGACCATATTATATGAGACAACTTATTAATGTTTTAACATTTTGTATATTGGTTTTTATTTTTATTCATATTTTATGATGATAAATTAATTTTTTATGAACTGTTTTGGTTGTAGGCCTATTCCATGTTGCATTTGCTGTGGTAGGATCGGAGGATACTGAAAATTGGACGTGGTTTCTCCAAAATCTCCGTCCTTACATAACTGAGCGAGGAGTGACATTTGTTTTCTTATTCAAATAATTATTAATTTAGTTCTATAAACGTCCTATTTGACATTACACATGTGTTCATTAGAATGTTATACCATCATTTTAATTTCAGAATTTTGGTTAATTGATTTTTTCGATATCCTAAAATATTTGTTGTTAATTGTTTTTTTTATACCAACGTATGAAGGAACTGTAACAGGCTTATTCCTGTAGTAACAGACCTCTAATTGGTCTTATAGTAATTGGTATAGGACCTGCCAACATCATACACAACTCTATAAGCCCTTTAATTGGTCCTATAGCAATTGGTATAGGACCTGCCAACATCATATACATAGCTATTAGCCCTTTAATTTGTCCTATACTAATAGGAACAATTAAAGGGCTTATAGCTTTGTATATGATGTTGCCAGGTCCTATATCAATTACTATAGGACCAATTAAAGGGCTTATAGCTTTGTATATGATGTTGCCAGGTCCTATACCAGTTGCTATAGGACAAACTAAGGGGCTTATAGCTTTGTATATGATGTTTTCAGGTCCTATACCAATTGCTATAGGACCAATTAAGTGGCTTATAGCTTTGTATATGATATTGACAGGTCCTATACCAATTGCTATGGGACCATTCAAAGGTCTTATTGCTTTATATATGATGTTGCCAGGTCCTATACCAGTTGCTATAGGACCAATTAAAGGGCTTATAGCTTTGTATATGATATTGACAGGTCCTATACCAATTGCTATAGGACCATTTAAAGGTCTTATAGCTTTGTATATGATGTTGCCAGGTCCTATACCAATTGCTATAGGACCAATTAAAGGGCTTATAGCTTTGAATGGTCATATAGCAAGTGATATAGGACCTGCAACTTGATTTACAATGACGGGTCGAGATGAGTAACAAAGAAAGTGATGAAAAGTAAATAAAATTGAGACGGAACAAACATCAATTATTCATAAAAAAAATCAAAAATTCTGAGTAAAAAAATATTTATTTAATAAGAGTTATAGGACCTGGAACAGGTCCTTTACCACATTAAAAAATAATAACAAAATTCAACATCTATTTCAAACAAACAAATTCACAACCAAAATAAAGCAAGTGACCTCGAAATTAAAAGAACACTATTTCAGCTCCTATAGCAATGGTTATAGGACATGTAATAGATTATTTGCCACATTATCAATTTCTCCAAATCTCTTCCAATGTTCCTAATCCTTTCATTCATAATCCCAAGCCCAGGCGCCGGCTGCAATGCCATTGCCGTCAGCAAAATTCCGGCCAAAAGCGGCCAAAAATCTCTCACTCTGTAAATCGCCCTAGCCGCCCCGTTTTCTCCTCATCAAACTACACACAAATATCGATGCAGAGTTTCAATGGAGGTTATCAATGTCTTCAAAGAGACCTAAATTAGGCTTCAGTAGCTTCGATTGAGGATTCAATGGCTTCTCACAAGGCTTCAATTTTGTGGATTTTTGGTTTGATTTGGATTTGGAGAGCGATTTGTCCGCTTCGTAGAGAATGAAATAGCGGATTTTGTGGGTTTTGATTTTGTTGATTGCGGGAGGTTACGTGCGAGGTTATGCGGCGTTAACAGCCCGTTATCCGTGGGTTTTGATGGAATTTTTATCTCAAAATGGGTTAATATGGGTTAATAATCTAGAAGGTGGGTTTAAGAGTCCTTGACTCGACTCGATAAATTTTTAAAAATCAATATTTTGAAAAAAAAAATCTATTTATCTAACACCAAGAAATGAATTCAAAATTCAAGAAAACATAAAGGAGACCCGGAATAATCATAAATAAAATGGATTTAAAATTTGTATAAGATTGTTTACCACAGGACCAGGAGTGTCATTTTGCTTGCACATAACACATGGAATGTAAAGACCCGAAAAATTTTAAATTTTTTTTTAGTATTATTTTAATTATAATAATAATAAAATAATACTCATTAATTAATTTGGACTTGGGTTAATTAAATGGACCAATTTATTTAATTAAGTCAAGTGGGCTAAGTTGGGCTTAGGAGATCAAAGGGGCCCAAGGAGGTGAAAGCCTAGGATATAAAAATAAAACCTCATTATTATTTTCCTCATAACCTTTCATTTAATCAAAGCAAAGAAAAAGAAAAAAAAAATTTAAAACCCTAGAGAGGGAGAGGCGGCGGCCGAAGCATAGAGGAGGAGGTGACAGCCAGTTTTTGACCTTCTTTGGTCATTGTTTCTTCATCAAAAATCAAGGTAAGATGATTACCTAAAACCTAGTTTTTATTTCATTCATTTCCGAATTAAATTGAATTAGTTATGATTTTTCGAAAGTTTAAAACTATTTAATTATAGGTTTAACCATTTTTGGATTGTAATGGTTTAATCTTAGGGTTTATCTAATAAATTAAGGATTTGATTATTGGGGAATTGTAGGTTATAATGATGTAACCCTAACCCTAGTTCATATTATTGTGGAATTAAATCAATCTCAATTAATATGATTAAAAGTATTTTATTAAAAGAGTTTATAAATTAAATGATGTATTTAATGTTTAGAAAATAAAAAGAGGAACAAAAATCATGTTTTTGAAACCCCCATGGCTCGGCCGAATTGGCCTAGGGTGATTTTGGGTGTGTTTCTTTTTAAGTGTTAAGCTTTTGGTTTGTTTTTTGTGAAAACAGTTAGTTTTTAAACTGAAAAGGGACCAAACTGCAGAGTTTTCAAAGCTGAAAGGATTATCCAGTTAAGTTATTAACTGAACAGTTAACTTCAGGACTGAACTGAAAAGTTCAAAGGTTCTGAGGGACTGTTCTGTGATTTTGAAAATCTGAAGGACTGTTTTGTAATTTCCAAAAGTTGAGGGACTGTTTTGTAATTTTCCAAAAGTTGAGGGACTATTTTGTAATTTTTCAAAAGTTGAGGGACTGTTTTGTAATTTCCAAAAGTTAAGGGACTGTTTTGTAATTTTCCAAAAGTTGAGGGACTGTTTTGTAATTTTTCAAAAGTTGAGGGACTATTTTGTAATTTTCAAAAGTTGAGGGACTATTTTGTAAAATTTGGAAAGTTAAAGGACTTTATCGAAATTAAGAAAACCTAAAAGAACCTTTTGAAATTTAAGGAAAGTCCAAAGACCTTAAAGGATTATATCAAAGGAAAAGAAGAAGAATAACACTTTAAGAATACTAAAAGACTTAGGTTCCAAAGTGTTAGAGTTTCGAAATAGAAAGTTTCTAAGTTTAAGAAACTGCTAAATTAGGAAAGCTTCTAATAGAAGGTTAGTTAACCAATTAAGGTGAGTCTAAGAATAACTCATAGGTTAACTAAGGAAAGGAAGTATAGGTGCATAAGAAGTAATAAAAGATTACTTGTGCCTAAAATATGTTATTACGTGATTGTAGATTTCGCGTAAAGGGCGTTGCTTAAGCAAGGAAGCAAAGCTAAGGTAAGGAATTACGATCCTAAGTACTCTTGTATATCAAATTCGTTTGGAAACTCCATCGAGTCTTTTCAAAACGTGAATGCTATCTGTGGCTGATAGTAATTTTTAAAATACTTTGATGAAATGTATCGTCATTGGAAATTCTTTATTCTATGATATGTTCTTGTTCATGGAATATCTGCAAATATTGAAATTGCTATGTGTGTTCTTGTACCTCTGAATGCACTGTATGTAGTAACTAGTATGCATTATTACTTACTAGTTATGAAATTATGCTTAATGAGAAAAGCATGTATTATGAAAATTGACATCAATGTAGGTGATCGATATGGGCATACTCAATGTAGGGTATAACCCATGAAACTATGCTTAATGAGAAAAGCATGTAATATGAAAACACGACATCAATGTAGGTGTTCGTTGTTTTTTTTTTGGGTATACTCAATGTAGGGTATAACCCATGGAATTGACGGAAGTCTGAAAGTATAACAAAATTGTAGTTGCCACACTTTCTTTGTTATGAAATATACACATATATGTTTGTTTACAACCTATCCTTGAATATAATTTTTTTGACTCGTTCATTCCAGTCGTCTCCTCATTGTATCGATGAGACCACGTATGAACTTACTGGGCATTGTTCGCTCATTCCTTCATTTTCTTTTTCCCTCAGGATCGGAATAGAAAGGAGGAGAACCGTCATCAGGAAGAGACGGAGCAATTAAGTAGAATAAATGAACTATTTAATGATTTCGAATTTCAGAACTTTTATTAGTACTAGTTATTGTACTTAGCCGTTACATCTGATTTTTCCGCACTTTTGTAATGGTTTGAATTAAGTTACCGTTGTAGACCCGTCGTTTGGAGTATTTATTTATGTTTATGGAATTATGGAAATTATGAAAATTCGGGGTCGTTACAGTTGGTATCAGAGCTCCGGTTTTAGGTCTCATGGGAAGAATACCTTTAACCTTAGGGAACCTTAGTTCTAAGAAATTCTAGAATGAAGGTAACCCTGAACTTAGATTTAAGTCATGACTCGCTCTAGAATGTTTATGAGAGTGAGGTAGACTAAGTGGAAAAGTTAAATATATAACTTACTTGAATGCTTGAATGAAAGAGAGTTATTGTTTAAGTATGAATCATATATATTAGATGCTAATGAAAGCTATTTTGTTTTTGTTTAGGAAATGGCACGCAGATCGATGAAATCTGTGAGGACTAGAGCTGTTAAGACAGAGACATTACTGGCTCAGGAATCGAGGATCAAATCCCTTGTGAAGGAAGTAGAAGGTCTTAAGAAGAAAGCAAGTAGGGCAGAGGAGAAATGGCTTATGACTACCACTCAACTATTGAAGGTTGAAGATAGAGCTAAAACCTTTGAAGATAAGCTTAAGGAAGAAGTGCAATCAGTTAAGTTCTTAGAAGAAGACTGTGAAATGCTGATGGACTTGAGGAAACAAGAAGACAAAGAACATGAGAGAGAGATAAAGGAACTCGCTGACAAGCTACAGAAGGAAACCCAAAAGGCCAACGATATGGAGGCAAGTGCTAGAGTTGCTCATAGGGAGTGGACCCGGTTAAGTGGACAGTTAGCTGAGACAAGTATGACGGTCTATAGGCTACAGAGAGAGATAAATGAGCAAGACCAGCGTGAGGCAGGGCTGACCGTAAATCTTTATGAGTGGTATGGCAAGTATCACGAAGTAAATACAGAATATAGGAAGCTGATTGTGGAATTCGTTGAGGCTACGAAAACCAATTGGAGAGCAGCTATTCCACCCAACTAGAGACAGAGGAATTATTTATTTAGCTAGTTGTTTTATTTTGTTTGGAAGCAAGTACTTTTAGTATGCTAGTTGTTTTCTTTTGTGGTTGATGAACCATTAGTTATTATTTTTGAACCAATAGTTTTAAGTTCCACTTAGATGGAAGAAATAAAGTTGCTTAGTTATTCAATAATCCTTAAGTGTGGAAATGTGTGAATGACTATAATATTATAATATCTACAGGAATTTAAAAAGGGTCAAGTAAAAATGATCCGAAGAAAAAGGAAAAAGACTAGTCAAATGATGGGCTAGTGAGAAAATTATAACCGTTTGATGAAACGGAAAATCCTCAAAGATTAAACATCTAATCTGTGAAGACAGAAATATGAGAAATAATTCAGTCTGTTGAGACGAAACCTTAAAACATTAACTAGCTAGATGTCTACGGGTACATATGTAGCAAGCTAGATATGTTAGTTTTTACTACTTACTGTTGAGTGAGTGAATTATAAATACGATAAATCGTAGTAATAATAAAAGTATTATGCAGATGTCGCATAATGGAAACCGTAGGGGAAACCGTAACGCTGGGAACGGAAACGATCAAGGGCAAGACCCCATGGCGGCAGTGTTACAAACTTTGAACCAAACATTGGCAGGAATTGGCCAAGTGGTAACTGGGTTAGCTCAAGAGAGACCGGCAGCTCAAGTGCCACTACGCGATCCCCTGGAATTATTTCAAAGGAGAAACCCAGAGTCTTTTTCTGGGAGTGCGAAAGAGAATCCGCAAGAGTGGATTAAGAGTATGGAAACTATATTTGGGACCTTGACTTGTACACCGGAACAGAAGGTGGTGTTTGCTACGTTTATGCTGAAAGGGAAAGCTAGATCTTGGTGGGAAGCCGAGAAGCGGGCTGGAACTGCTCGGGGAATCACGGAATATACTTGGGAAGCGTTCAAGACAGCTTTTAATGACAAGTACTATCCTGATAGTGTTCGAAATGCAAAAGTAGCGGAATTCATGATGCTGAGTCAAGGAAACATGATCGTGATCTAGAATCGTGAAAAGTTCACAGACCTAATGGAATTTGCCCCGACATTTTTCGATAATGAAGAACAAAAGGCCAGAAAATTTGAGGCAAGGTTAAGTGACCGAATCAAGTACCGAATCACCCCATTAATGCTGAAAACTTATGCTGATGTACTAGAAAGAGCTAAGGTGTTTGAAAGAGAGGCTAACAGCTACCGCAGTAAGAAGGAGGAAAAAGATAAGGCTACGAGCAAAGGAGCTAGTGGATAGAAGGAGTCCGCGGGAAATTGGAACAAAGAGGGGCATAACAACAAAAGGAAGGCCGTGGACGATGGCCGTGACAAGAACAACCATGCAACAAAGTATTAGACCAATAGTGCTGGAAACCGAAAGGAAGGCAATAAGAAGGAGGCTACAGAGCAAGGGGCTATGGAGAAGTGCCAAATTTGTGATAGATTCCACAAGGCTGACAGCTGTTGGTACAAGGAAAAGAAATGTTACACATGCGACAAGGTGGGGCATCCTAGATGGAAGTGTCCCGAAGCGAAGAAAAATGAGCCTGCTCCAGGAGCAAGGAATACCAATGGAGGAGGGAATGGAGGCGGTCGTGGGCGAGTATTCACCATGACGGCAAAGGCAGCAAGTACTTCGAATGATTTAGTGGCAGGTACACTCCAAATTTCTTTTAGTAACGTCTATGCATTGATTGACACGGGCGCTACTCATTCGGTGATAAGTAGTTCTGTAGCAAGGAAACTGAAATTGAAACCTGAACTGCTAGAAACATCTTTAGTGATAGATACTCCAACTAATGAAGCGATACCTATCACCACCTGCTATAAGCATTGTCCTTTAAAGATAGGAGGCACCGAAATACCAGTAGAGTTCATTGAGCTAGAATTGAACGAATTTGATATTATATTGGGCATGGATTGGTTAGCTAACCAACCACGCTAATGTAGATTGCCATAAGAAGGAAGTTACTTTCCAAGGGCAAGATGGGAAAGAATATAGGTTCGTAGGGGCGAAACCTAGAAGGCCGATAAGTATGATCACGGTAATGAAGGCTCGGAAATTACTGAGGAAAGGATGTGAAGGATTTTTGGCCTATATCGGCGAGACCAATACCAAGGAAGTAAATATAGAATCGCTGGGAGTAATAAGGGAATTCAAGGACGTGTTTCCTGAAGACTTGCCAGGGATACCACAAGAGAGAGAAGTCGAATTCTCGATAGAATTGGTACCAGAGACGACACCGATATCGAGAGCACCGTGTAGAATGGCCCCCACAGAATTGAAGGAATTGAAAGAGCAACTGCAAGAACTGCTAGACAAGGGTCTGATCCGACCAAGTGTTTCACCTTGGGGCGCACCAGTTTTATTTGTGAAGAAGAAGGACGGTTCGATGAGGCTATGCATTGATTACCGCGAATTGAATAAAGTGACAATAAGAAATCAATATCCGTTGCCTAGGATTGACGACCTGTTTGATCAACTAAAAGGAGCGTGTTACTTCTCGAAGATAGACCTTCGTTCTGGGTATCATCAGTTGAGGGTTAAAAGCGAGGACGTTGCTAAGACTGCCTTTAGAACAAGGTATGGACATTATGAGTTCGTTGTGATGCCATTCGGACTAACCAATGCACCAGCAGCATTTATGGAATTGATGAATAGAGTATTTCATGAGTATCTAGATAAGTGCGTTATTGTATTTATTGATGACATACTAGTATATTCGAGAACTAAGGAGGAGCATGCAGAACACTTAAGATTGGTACTGGAAATTTTAAGGAAGCAGAGATTGTATGCTAAGTTTAAAAAGTGTGAATTTTGGTTGGAAAAGGTAGCGTTCTTAGGACACGTGGTGTCTAGGGATGGAATCGCGGTAGATCCGGCAAAGATAGAAGCCATAGTGAATTGGGAGAGACCAAGCACAGTGACCGAAATAAGAAGTTTCTTGGGTTTAGCGGGATACTATCGGAGATTTGTGGAAGGATTTTCGAAACTGTCTGGACCGTTGACAAGGCTGACTCAGAAGGCGGCAAAGTTTATATGGTCTGAAGAATGTGAAACGAACTTTCAAGAACTGAAGAAGAGGTTGGTAACAAAGCTTTTGGTAGTACCCGAGGGGTCAGAAGGTTTTGTAATCTATAGCGATGCATCATTGAAAGGGCTAGGTTGTGTACTAATGCAGAAAGAGAAGGTCATAGCGTATGCCTCGAGACAGTTAAAGAACCATGAAATGAATTACCCAACTCATGACCTGGAATTAGCTGCAGTGGTTTTTGCATTGAAGATATGGAGACACTATTTGTATGGTGCGACATGTCAGATATACATGGACCACAAGAGCCTTAAGTATATTTTCACCCAGAAGGAATTGAATATGAGGCAAAGGAGATGGCTCGAAAAGTTGAAGGACTATGATTGTACAATTTTGTACCACCCTGGAAAGGCAAACAAGGTGGCTGATGCATTAAGTAGGAAGAATCATGGGAGTTTAGCAATGCTAGTTTCTAAGGGAATCAGCTCATGGGAAAACATGGAAATTTCAAGCATAGAGGTGCGAGTTAAAGGGTATCTAGCTAAGTTAATTATTCAACCTACGCTTTATGAGAGAATCAAGGAAGCTCAAGGTGTAGATGATGAGAGGGATGCTCTTGTAGGAAAAGGACAGGGAAAGGATCTTCGCATGGGCGAAGATGGAATTTTGAGGTATCAAAAGAGAATATGGGTACCAAGTAACGAAGAGATAAAAAGAGAAATTTTGAATGAGGCTCATTGTTCAAGATTCTCAGTTCACCCGGGAAGTACCAAGATGTACAAAAATTTGCGAGAATCGTTTTGGTGGAACAACATGAAAGGAGACGTGGCTGATTTTGTGGCAAGATGTTTGGTGTGTCAGCAAGTGAAGAGTGAACACCAAAAGCCTGCGGGATTACTACAATCGTTACCTATTCCGGAATGGAAGTGGGATCACATAGCGATGGACTTAGTGGTTGGACTGCCAAAGACATTGAAAGGTCAAAATGCAATTTGGGTGATAGTGGACAGATTAACAAAGGCGGCTCACTTCTTGGCAATCAAAGTGACAGATTCATTAGAGAAGTTGGCTAAGTTGTATATTGATGAGATTGTACGACTGCATGGGATTCCAGTTTCGATAGTTTCAGATAGGGACGCAAGGTTTACATCGAAGTTCTAGAACAGCTTGACACAGCATTGGGGACGGAGTTGACAATGAGTACAGTTTTTCATCCACGAACGTGCACGGACAATGGAAAGAACAATTCAAACTTTAGAAGATATGCTAAGGGCTACGTCGTTGGATTGGCAAGGCACTTGGGACGAACACTTATCTCTAGTGGAGTTCGCATACAACAATAGTTTTCATGCGAGTATTGGAATGGCTCCATATGAGGCACTTTATGGGCGAAAGTGTAGATCGCCTACTTGTTGGGATGAAGTAGGTGAACGGAAATTGACAGACCGTAATTAGTCCAAGTAATCATGACAAGGTTCAACAGATTCGTAAATGGTTGTTAACAGGAGAGTAGGCAGAAATCTTACGCAGACAACCGACGACGCGACCTAGAATTTCAAGTGGGAGATCATGTATTTTTGAAGATTTCACCAACCAAAGGCGTCATGAGGTTTGGTATAAAAGGAAAGTTGAGTCCAAGGTACGTAGGACCATTTAAGATCTTGGATAGAGTTGGAAAGGTGGCATATCGATTAGCCTTACCACCTGTACTTGCTGGGGTACACAATGTATTTCACGTATCCATGTTAAGGAAGTATATGGCAGATGCAAGTCATGTAATTGAATATAAGCAGCTAAGGCTTCGGACGGATTTGAGTTATGACGAGAATCCGATTAAGATTGTGGACCGGAAGGACCAGAATCTGCGAAGGCGAGTTATACCGTACGTGAAGGTACAATGGAGCAACCACTCAGAACGTGAGGCGACATGGGAGCTCGAAAGCGAAATGAGGGAAATGTATCCCGATCTCTTCGAAAATTAAGGTACGTTTAGTTTGGAGGACCAAACTCTTTTAAGGGGGTAAGAATGTAAAGACCTGAAAAATTTTAAATTTTTTTTTAGTATTATTTTAATTATAATAATAATAAAATAATACTCATTAATTAATTTGAACTTGGGTTAATTAAATGGATCAATTTATTTAATTAAGTCAAGTGGGCTAAGTTGGGCTTAGGAGATCAAAGGGGCCCAAGGAGGTGAAAGCCTAGGATATAAAAATAAAACCTCATTATTATTTTCCTCATAACCTTTCATTTAATCAAAGCAAAGAAAAAGAAAGAAAAAATTTAAAACCCTAGAGAGGGAGAGGCGGCGGCCGAAGCTTAGAGGAGGAGGTGACAGCCAGTTTTTGACCTTCTTTGGTCATTGTTTCTTCATCAAAAATCAAGGTAAGATGATTACCTAAAACCTAGTTTTTATTTCATTCATTTCCGAATTAAATTGAATTAGTTATGATTTTTCGAAAGTTTAAAACTATTTAACTCTAGGTTTAACCATTTTTGGATTGTAATGGTTTAATCTTAGGGTTTATGTAATAAATTAAGGATTTGATTATTTGGGAATTGTAGGTTATAATGATGTAACCCTAACCCTAGTTCATATTATTGTGGAATTAAATCAATCTCAATTAATATGATTAAAAGTATTTTATTAAAAGAGTTTATAAATTAAATGATGTATTTAATGTTTAGAAAATAAAAAGAGGAACAAAAATCATGTTTTTGAAACCCCCATGGCTCGGCCGAATTGGCCTAGGGTGATTTTGGGTGTGTTTCTTTTTAAGTGTTAAGCTTTTGGTTTGTTTTGTGTGAAAACAGTTAGTTTTTAAACCGAAAAGGGACCAAACTGCAGAGTTTTGAAAGCTGAAAGGATTATCCAGTTAAGTTATTAATCGAACAGCTTAACCAGACTGAACTGAAAAGTTCAAAGGTTCTGAGGGACTGTTCTGTGATTTTGAAAATCTGAAGGACTATTTTGTAATTTCCAAAAGTTGAGGGACTGTTTTGTAATTTTCCAAAAGTTGAGGGACTGTTTTGTAATTTTTCAAAAGTTGAGGGACTGTTTTGTAATTTTCAAAAGTTGAGGGACTATTTTGTAAAATTTGGAAAGTTAAAGGACTTTATCGAAATTAAGAAAACCTAAAAGAACCTTTTGAAATTTAAGGGAAGTCCAAAGACCTTAAAGGATTATATCAAAGGAAAAGAAGAAGAATAACACTTTAAGAATACTAAAAGACTTAGGTTCCAAAGTGTTAGAGTTTCGAAATAGAAAGTTTCTAAGTTTAAGAAACTGCTAAATTAGGAAAGCTTCTAATAGAAGGTTAGTTAACCAATTAAGGTGAGTCTAAGAATAACTCATAGGTTAACTAAGGAAAGGAAGTATAGGTGCATAAGAAGTAATAAAAGATTACTTGTGCCTAAAATATGTTATTACGTGATTGTAGATTTCGCGTAAAGGGCGTTGCTTAAGCAAGGAAGCAAAGCTAAGGTAAGGAATTACGATCCTAAGTACTCTTGTATATCAAATTCGTTTGGAAACTCCATCGAGTCTTTTCAAAACGTGAATGATATCTGTGGCTGATAGTAATTTTTAAAATACTCTGATGAAATGTATCGTCATTGGAAATTCTTTATTCTATGATATGTTCTTATTCATGGAATATCTACAAATATTGAAATTGCTATGTGTGTTCTTGTACCTCTGAATGCACTGTATGTAGTAACTAGTATGCATTATTATTTACTAGTTATGAAATTATGCTTAATGAGAAAAGCATGTATTATGAAAATCGACATCAATGTAGGTGATCGATATGGGCATACTCAATGTAGGGTATAACCCATGAAACTATGCTTAATGAGAAAAGCATGTATTATGAAAACACGACATCAATGTAGGTGTTCGTTGTTTTTTTTGGGTATACTCAATGTAGGGTATAACCCATGGAATTGACGGAAGTCTGAAAGTATAACAAAATTGTAGTTGCCACACTTTCTTTGTTATGAAATATACACATATATGTTTGTTTACAACCTATCCTTGAATATAATTTTTTTGACTCGTTCATTCCAGTCGTCTCCTCATTATATCGATGAGACCACGTATGAACTTACTGGGCATTGTTCGCTCATTCCTTCATTTTCTTTTTCCCTCAGGATCGGAATAGAAAGGAGGAGAACCGTCATCTTGAAGAGACGGAGCAATTAAGTAGAATAAATGAACTATTTAATGATTCCGAATTTCAGAACTTTTATCAGTACTAGTTATTGTACTTAGCCGTTACATCTGATTTTTCCGCACTTTTGTAATGGTTTGAATTAAGTTACCGTTGTAGACCCGTCGTTTGGAGTATTTATTTATGTTTATGGAATTATGGAAATTATGGAAATTCGGGGTCGTTACATGGGACCCCAGTGCCCAATACAACGGCCATTTTTGCTGCCCAGTTCATGTAGGCTTGACCAGCAACACCAAATGCCCTGCTTTCTGCTTCATACTCATTCTCTATCAGGAGCATCATTTTGCTTGCACATCTCCTTCTTTGTTACCCATGTAATTAATATTCATTTTTCTTAAAAAAATATATAAAAATCTGAGACTTTCATAAACATAATTATGAAGGTTTTCCTGAGGTGAAGTGCCCAAGTAAATCACCCAATTTCTGTCCTACTGTTACTTTAAAACTGCAAAATTCTGAAGTAGAAAAATAACTAAACTCAAGGCAGCAAATTACCCGCTAGTACATTTACCAAGCTGTGGAAAAACTCAGGAGACCAGCCGTAGCAATAAATTGCAAAATCCCTTCAAGCCAAGTGTATGTGTTCTACTTCTCAGTTTATCAGATAAAGGCAGACATGATATTCTTCTTTAGAGTGAACTCATCATGAAAGCGTGTGCTTTTTAGGGAACAAATATGTTTCCTATTTCGAACCAAATAAGCATATTTGGTGATTTGATTTTGGGACTTTCATGGAAATATTTATATTGTCCTATTGTGAAAAGGATTTTAGTTTTAAGAAATAAAGTGTTTCCTATTTCGAATCAAAGAGGAATTTTTGGTAAGTTGATTTTATGCTTTCATGGAAAGATTCATAAGTATCCTACTTTGAAAAGGACTTTGTAAATAGAGTAAATATCTTTTATTATCCTACTTTGAAAAGGACTTTGTAAATAGAGTAAATATCTTTTATTTATGTACATAGTTTTATATTAGGACTAACCTGCTAACAATCTATTCCTTTGTGAGTGTGCTTTATGTTTCCTTGTAGGAATTGGATTCTCACATATGGAAGAGTTTGGATTCATGAAGATCTTCTTCAAGGTGCCTATAAATACAAGAGACCAGCACAAGAGAAGATAGAGCTTGAGAGATTTATTCAGAGAGAAAAACACTCTTTCTTCTTCACGTTTTCATAATATTGTTTTAGGTTGTGAGTGTAGGTTGTGACATACATCCGAAACTCACATCTACCTTTTTGTCAAGTTCTTTGTTTTACTTCTGATTGGAATAGAGTCTACTTGGGAAAGGGAGTCTGTTCTTATCGTAGAAGGTGATTAGAACTTGTTTAATATTTTCGTCTTTTAGTTTTCACTTATTCGTATTTTTGTAAGTAACAAAGTTTTTATAGTGAAAAGTTTTTGGGCGTAAGCCTAGTTTGCTGATCACATTGATCAGTAAGCGTAAATAACTCTTGAGCAAAAGGATGTATCTGCGGATGTGAACACAACCGTTCCCACATCTGAACACACATCCACTCAAAGAACTGAGTCTGAAGTCAGTTCTTCAGATTCAGAAGGAGAAGCTAATTCTGAAAGAGACCATGTTGGGTATGTTGATAGATCAGATGACATTTTGTTCAGAATTCAGAAAAATCACCCCACGTCTCAAGTGATTGGTGAAGTGCATGATCAAAGGCAAACCAAAAGGAATGAGAAGGTAAATCACAGTTATTTGGATGCTTTATGGAGTCATACATCCTTATAATCCAAGGTATGTTATTACTGCTTTGTGTCTATCATTGTGGGATACATTAACTTAGATTGGGCATAAATTTTTTATGATAAAAACATTTGTGTTCGATGTTCCTACCTTGATAACATCCTTGATTCCTGGTATAGAAGGAGAAAAAGTTATGTCTCCTTGTTCATAGCTAAGGCTAAATATGTTGCCCTTGGAAGTTTTTGCACTCTGTTATTTTTGCCGAATCAAATGCTAAAAGACAATGGATTAAATAGCAAAATTTTGACTGCTTTTTGTGATAACAAAAGTTCCTTGGACATATCAAAAAATCCTGTCCAACATTCTAGAACAAAGCACATTGATATTAGACATCATTTCATTAGAGATCTTGTTGAACAAAAAACTGTGAATCTGGAATTTGTTGGGACTGAAAATCAATTGGCTGATATATTTACAAAGGCATTAGTTTTGGAGAGATTTTCCTCCTTGAGGAAGTCTCTTGGTTTGTGTGATATCTAAGGTTGTGAGCACAAATGTGTCTCACATCCTCTAACACATCTGTATATTAGATTAAAAAAAAATTTAAAAATAAAAATTCAAAAAATATCATGCATTAGCACGAAATTTCTCAGTGTGGTCACTTGTGAGTCTTCATCTTGACATTGTTTTTGATCACTTAATTGTGAGTATTTCCTGTCCATGTTATCTTTTGATGACTTGGTATAACTTTCCTAGGTATCTCACAAATGGGTGCAATAAAAGAAAAAAAAATATATGTGAGAAACAGCTGCTTCACCCTTAGTATGAAGCCATACCATTGTGATCAAGTGATTTTCATAAGAAAACTTGAAGTCAAACTTGACAAGATCATTGGGAAAAAGGGCTATCTTTGGGATCAAGTAAAGTGAAAGCTACTCACAATGCAAAAATCCACATAAAAAAAAAATTTGGTGGATGCATCCTAGAGGTGTGCGATTGGATTATTGCTCATTGACTTTTTGTGATCTAAATGTGTTCCTAAATGTGACTCACATCCTATGCCACATCCATAAGCCGATAATTTTTCCATCACTCGCGTGTTTGCATCATGCTAGGCATACTTTTGCATTTTTTAGGACATATAGGAGCTTTGTAAATATGCTAGTTAATTTATCTTCATTCTTAATTTATTCTTTGATTTAACATGTTTTTGTTTTCCAATATCTCCCATGAAAGAAAAAGGTGTGTATCAATCCTTATTTAAAAAGGTTGGATAATTTTGAAAGGGATTCTGTTGAAAAAGATATGGCTGAAGTGATTTTTTGTTACCATAAAACGTTGGCAAAATTTTGACTTATTCTAATCCCTAATTTTTTCATGATTTGGTGTGTGGTAATATCAAAGGGTTATAGCCGTTGGTGGATCTTTGTGAATTTTTGGTCGTGTGAGACCTTTTTGGAAAAAGGATTCCTTAATTTAGTTGGAAAGGGGAGTCAGAGGATTTATTGTGTGCCTCATCTGTCACATCTCTTTAATCCTTCATTGTGCTTCTTTCCCCTCTACCCCAATTTTTATCTCACACACACACACACCATATATTTCTCTCTCTCTCTCTGTCTGTCTAATCAATCTGCAGAATCAATGGAGCTGAAGCTGTGGATGTGCGTCAGGATGTGGCCACATCTTGTCACACATCTGCAGATTCTTTTGATGCAATCACTACAAGAAAAGGGGCTATTTACGGCGCTCATTTACGGCGGTGGACACGCGTCCGCCGTATATATCATATATATACGGCGGTTATGTATACCGCCGTAAATAATTAATATTTACGGCGGTCTAGACCGCCGTAAGTAAGTAAATACGTATATTTCTCAGTGAATGCGTATGAGATCGAAGTTATATACGGCGGTGTATAAGTAGCCGCCGTATATAGTTAACTATATACGGCGGGTTATACGCGTCCGCCGTATATAGTTAACTATTATCGGCGGATTATACGCGTCCGCCGTAAATGTTATTAAATACCGGGAAACCAAATTTCCCTATTCAGTTTCGCGGTATCTCTCCCTCTCTTTCTCTCCTCCATAGCAGCAGCTAGGGCACGAAGACTCCATAGCTAGGGCACGAACGAACGAAGATCTCTTTCTCTCCTCCAAATCAGCAGGTTGGTATTTAATTTTAAATTTTTGGATTTTATTGTTCTTGGTCTTGGTCTTATTACTCAGCCTCTTTCGTCTCTCCTCTAGCGATCTCGCCTCTCTCTCCTCCAAACTGGGAAATTGAGCTTTGATTTCTTCAATCAACAACAATCGTGTATACATTTCTTTCCCCTTTTCTAATTTACTTTTAATTTCTCGGGTTTTTTTTTTTTTTTTTTTTTTTTAACTCAATAATGTTAGTACTCCGATATATTATATTTTGTTCTTGGTGTTGTGAGTTATTGTTGATGTTGTTGTTGTTGTTGATAATGGTAAGCTAAGATTTTGTAATGCAAGAACCGAGTATGTAAGTACATATGTTTGATAGGTTTTAGGGCTATGAGAGACCTCTGTAGAACACCAACCTAGTTCCTTAAAGCTCGTGGTTTATATACTGGTTCAATTTTGTTGTGCTTCATGTTTAGTTCAATTTTATCGTGCTTCATGTTTAGTTCAATTTTATCGTGCTTCATATTTTGATTCAAATGGAGACATCATAGTAAATATCGTAGTGGTTTAAGAAGCTTTCGGTTTCCCAATCCTAGTTGGGCATCCTTTGAAAAAAAAAGTAAACGACAAAGATTAGACAAAGAGTAAGTGAATGATGAATTTGATTCAGTGTGTTGTTTTGTATTGCAATAAGAATGTTTATGGCTAGTTTTTATCCTTATTATGTGGTCCATTATTAGTTCAATTTACTTTATGCGTCATGATCTTTTTCTTTGAACTGAGTGTTGTCATTACACGTTGGAGGCTCTACATTATTCTTCTCTTTGTTATCTCTTTTGGTCCTGTTTATCTCATTATGATGTAATAGTGTGGATAATGGAAATGGAGAAAATTGTAAAATATCTAAACTTGGCCACTTGTCGAATTGTAAAATATCTAAACACCAACCTAGTTCCTTAAATATAATAACACTTTTCTTATATTACCATCGCTCTCCTAAGATAGTACCCTTCGTAGACCCTACACAAAAAATAATGTTGCGCACTTCAATCTAATTCCTAAAAATAGTTCCAAATCTTGTTGCATGTGCATATTCTTTTGCACATCAACCTAGTTCCTTAAATTAGCTTCTCAATTAGGGGGCTTGTGAGAGAGAACGAATGATGTTGTCATAGGGTTATACTATATCATGGGCCCAAGTTCGACTAATAGGCTAGGCTCCAACAATGTATATTATCTATATCGAGCCAAAAGTTGTACATATTTAGACTATGTTTGTTTATGAGTTTATTTTTATTCTAAACTTTGTGTCTCTCGGTCTTATATATAGGTTGTATTTTAACGTTAAAAATATCAAGTCAAGTCATATATGGACAAAAGTTGGATTGATTTGGATAATCGAATTTCAAATGAGTATTTGTCTGGGGTTGACAACTTTCTCGATTTTGCATTCTCAAAAAAGTCTGTTGGTGTTAAAGAAATATATTGTCCTTGAAAAAATGCGCAAATCGTTACCAAGAAGACCGTGCAACCGTGAGATCACATTGTATTGCAGTGGGATTTCAAAAAGATTACAAGAATTGGATTAGGCACGGGGAAGAGTACATTTCGGTGCGTAAGAATGATAATAATGATAGGACAACTGAAGATGGCATTGAAATTGAATTGGGCGTGCAAGATTGTATGAGGCGAATGGTACATGAAGGGATGGGTATGCCGGATAGTAACCACCAGAATTGAAGAAATCGTACAATCGATGCATCCACCGCAAAGTTTCTTAGACTTTTGAGAGATGCTGATCAAGCCTTGTGGGAAGGGTGTGATAAGTTTACAGTACTCTCATTTATTGTAGAACTTATGCACTAGAAGGCTAATTATCGAGTGACCGATAAGGGATTTACTTCTTTATTAAAAATTTTCATTAGGGCATTGCCTCAGTCAGCGAAAGTGCCAAGTTCCTATCGTGAGGCGTACAAGATGACTGCGGATTTGGGTTTTAGTTATAAAACGTGGGACGCGTGCATTAATCATTGTATGTTGTTTCGAAATGAAACTGAAAAACTTACTAAATGTGAAATTTGTGGAGCCTCTAGATATAAGCAACAAGAAGAAGGGGGTAGCGGTGAAGGTGCGGAAACAAGTGGCAAGAATAAACTTCCCAAGCGGTAGCGATGAAGAAAGTATGGTATTTTCCCTTAAAGCCAAGGTTGCAAAGGTTGTATTGGTCATCTAAGACCGCGACACTCATGAGATGGCATGCCGAGAAAAGAATAGACGATGGTGTGCCGAGGCATCCTGCGGACTCTCGTGTGTGGAAGGAATTCGATGAACGTTATCCATTATTTTCAAGTGAAATTCGAAATGTTAGATTGGGATTAGCATCTCGACGGATTTAATCCTTTCGAACAATGACTATATCTCACAAGACTTGGCCGGTTGTGCTTATGCCATACAATCTTCCACCTTGGTTATGCATGAAACACCCCATATTTCTTCTTGTCGGTGCTTACTCAAGGCCCAAAAGGGCCGGGCAACAAGATAGATGTGTATCTCCAACCGTTAATTGATGAGTTGAAGGAATTGTGGGAAGATGGTATATCAACTTATGATGCATCAAGGAACGAGTTGTTTACTTTACGAGCTTCACTATTATGGACAATAAATGACTTTCCCGCATATGCAATGTTGTCTGGATGGAGCACTAAAGGTGAATATGCTTGCCCTTGTTGCAATGTGAGACCTCAAGCACGATGGTTGGATCATGGTGGCAAGTATTGTTATATTGGTCATCGACGCTTCTTGCCTAGGAGTCATGCTTTTCGTAAGGATAAAGGCTCTTTTGATGGTACTCATGAAGTGAGAGATAAGCCCAAGTTATTGTTTGGAACAAAATTGCTTAAACAAGTTGAAAATATGGAAACAGAGTATAAAATAGAAGATGTTATTAAAAAGAGGAAAAGAGAAGAGGGTGAGAAGCAACAAGCCAAGTTGGAGAAAAGAAAGGTTCCTAAGTTGTGTCACAATTGAAAAAGAGGAGTATCTTCTTTGAGTTGCCTTATTGGGCAAATAATCATGTTCGTCATAATCTTGATGTTATGCACATTGAAAAAATGTGTGTGATAATGTGCTACATACTCTGTTAGGTACTGCGGAAATCAAAAGATAATGATAAAGCAAGAAAAGACCTAAAAGTGATGAACATTCGGAAACCATTGCATCTACAAAAGCTTCCATCTCGGCAAAGATATTATGCCTCCGGCTCGGTTTACAATGAGTAAGAAGCATAAAGACACATTCTTGAAAGTTCTAAAGGGAGTCAAAGTCCCCGATGGCTACTGCGTCAAACATATCTCGTTGTGTACATCTAGAGGAAAGAGCTATTTGGGGTCTTAAGAGCCATGATAGTCATATTTTGCTCCAACAACTACTCCCTTTAGGCTGTTCGAAAAGCGTTGCCTACTTACATTGTAAAAGCCATCATTGAGTTGGCAAATTTCTTTAGGCAATTATCCTCAAAGGTGAATACACTTGCCGATCTCGAAAAGATACAAGATCGGATGGCCGTCACACTATGTGCTCTCGAGAAAATATTCCCACCAGCTTTCTTTGATGTTATGGAGCACTTGCCGGTGCATTTAGCCGAGGAGGCCTTGCTAGCAGGTGCCCAATACAATTTCGTTGGATGTATCCAGAGAGGTACATCCATATTAAATTTACTTTGAAAAAGTTAAATTCCTTTTTACATGCTTTAGCATGAGTAAATGTTTTTGTAGGTTTCTACTTACATTAAAATTATATGTTCGAAATCGAGCCCATCCCGAGGCCTCCATAGCTAAGGCAATTGTGGTGAAGAATGCATGACTTTTTGTACGCAATATTTGGATGACATTGAGACAAAGTCCAATCGTCCTAGAAGAAATGATGATGAAGGTGATGAGTTAGGCCGCTTTGTAGGAAAAGAAGAGGTAATTATCCTTGATTACATCACACGAGTACAAGCGCATAGATATGTGCTTTTCAATACTGAAGATGTTGAACAATACCTAGAGTAAGTGATTCCTTACATGAGGCTTACATTCCTTATATCTTTTATATTTCAAATTAATACTTAATTCATATTTTCGATCTGCTCAGAATGCATCGTGTACATTTGAGGGAGACATTACCTCGTAATCAACGACATCTTATAGAGAAAGAACATAATGATAAGTTTGTTAGTGGTTTAAGGATTATGTAAGTATGAAACCACCTTCATATAATAGTTTCAATTTATCGTTTTAAATATTTTCTTATTAAATTTTGTTTTTTATAAAAGGTATGCACGACGAAAGATGTAGTGCCCGAAAGAATTACGAGTCTTGCATTGGGTCCTCATATGGATGCGAGGCGGTATAAGTCTTACATAATAAATGGTTTTCGATTTCGAGTGAAGGATGTCGATAGACGAAGGAAAACTCAAAATAGTGGAGTCATGCTGAATGCAAGTGTGACAAGTTTTGCAAGCCGAAAGGATAATAATCCCATTGTAGGGGATGTTAACTTCTACGAGGAGTTGATTGAGATCCTTGAAATTCGTTATAGCAACTCAATAAGATTTGTATTGTTTAAATGTGATTGGGTTGATAACCGGACAGGCAAGATGGAAGATGAGCAAAAATTTACTCTTGTAAACTTCAATCACAAGTTGTATAAGGATAATCGAGTTGGTGATGAACCATTCATATTAGCATCTCAAGCTGAGCAAGTTTGGTATGTTAAAGATCCTATAGAAAGTGATTGGAAAGTTGTGATGAGGATTACGCCAAGAGATAGTTTTGACATATATTCAAATGATGATAAACAAGTTGCAAATTCGATTCCACAATTGGTACCATTTTGCTCACAAAATCTGGATGAAAATGTTGCTAACGAAGAAGCATCGTGGGTGCGAGAGGGAGTTGATGGGGTCGAGATTGAAACTACTAATATCAATGACCTAGATGTTGATATGGCCGATAATGATGATGTTGATATGGCCGATAATGATGATGATTAGTTTGAGTAGTATTTGTTTAGATCTTATTTGCTTACTATTTACTAAGACAATGTTATTACTTAAGTTTCATGTTTCAATCAAACTTCTTATTTTTGTATGGTTGAATATTAATATTGTTACTTCTATATAATATGTATTTGTTTAGGTCTTATTTGCTTACTATTTACTAAGACAATGTTATTACTAAAATTTGTGTCTCTCCGTCTTATGTATAGGTGGTTTTTGTGTTGAAAATATGCCTCCTAAGGAGAGAGAGGGTAGCAACAAGAGGGGTAGACAAAACCCGCCGCCCGTAGTCCCAAATGATCCGTATATGGGATTGACCCAATTGACCGCCGCTCAAAAGAAAAAATGGCGGAATTTGGAGGGTAGGAAATTTCAAGTCACCACTTTCCTTCATTTGCCGGTGTTGAGGGATTTGGGTTTAGAGACGTTAGTAACAGAATTGATGACGCAAGCCGGGTTAGGTAATTTCTGGGGAAGACTCCATCTACGTATTTGAGATATTCACTTGAGTTCCTTTCAACTTTGGAGGTAGGCCGGGGGTCACAAGAAAATACTATTCGGTTTCATATGAATGATGAAGCCTATCGAGTGGATTATGATGAGTTGAGGCAAATCTTTGGGGTTGATCACTAGAGAGGAAAGCTGGGTCGAGTCCGATGGGGGGACTTGTTTTTCTTTTCGGAGCTCACGGGATTGCCCTGCAAAAAAAATACCTTAGGGCTTCCTCTCTTTCTCACCCGGCTTGGAAATTATTTTACGAGAGGTCTATCTATGTCTTGGTTGGCAAACGGAGAGCCCGCTCAATTGAATGTGGCTATGGTAAACCTTTTGCGAACGGGGTTGAGGAGTTTTCGGGTGATTCTGATTGGGTTGATATTTTTGTTCGGAGATGTGAGGCATTTGCCCTTACCAAAAAGGGAAACATATCAATAGGGGGATGATCACATTGATTGCTCAAGCTTGTGTGGGTGAACCAAACCCGAGGCGATGAGATTGATGGGGGGCACGAGTTTTTATTACGTAGGCTGGATAGTGCGGTATGACAAGTTTGTGAGGGACCGGAGGGCGACAGACAACGAGTCTTTATTATTTGAATATGGTACTCCCGGGAGGACGGTCCGTTGCGGGGGTAGGGGCCACGTTTCCGAGTGGTGAACAAGCCGAGCATTGGCGTATGCCCGGTGTTGATGATCAAATTGATCCCGTTGATGAGGAGGATGATGAGGAGCAGGAAGAGGAGGATCGGGAGACGGGGTGGTCGGGGAGGAGAGGAGAACCGAGCGGCGGGGTTCTTTTGATCGAGTGGGATACCATGAGGGCATTTTTGGAGGAGCAGAGCGATCAAGGATCGCTCGGGAGCGAGCCGACATGCTTTGGAGGATGCTAGATGGGGGGAGGTTATCGCTCGGGAACAGAGTCGACAGACTTTAGAGGATGCTAGATGGGGGGAGGTGCAAGATCGTTTTGAGGGGTTGGAAGATGAAACTGCCATTTTGGGAGCCCGGTATACGCAATGGAGGCTTGGGCGATGCAGACGAGCCCGGAGTTACGAGCCGGTTTCGAGAGGATTATTTGACAATGATGCATTCGAGCCACCGCTCGTGCACGAGGCGTTCTTCCCGTCGAGACCTACTATCAGGGACAAACCTCCGGCTCTCATCAGTGATGTTATTATTGTGATGTTATTATTAATGTTTCATGTTTCAATCAAACTTGTTATTTTGTATGGTTGAATATTAATATTGTTAATTGTAATATGTATTTGTTTAGATCTTATTTGCTTACTATTACTAAGACAATGTTATTACTTATGTTTCATATTTCAATCAAACTTGTTATTTTGTATGGTTGGATTGAATATTAATATTGTTAATTGTAATATGTATTTGTTCTGCTTCTTTTGATCAAACTCTTATTTCCTACAGGATCTTGTTGCAGCAGCTCTTACTTTCTACCTCCGTCATCTGCTTCTCCAGGTACTCCTTTTACTTTGGGATGTCCCCGCCTCGCTTCCCCACCGATTTGGTACCCGCGGAGCCCCCCCCGTACTATTTTATACTTTTTCTGTATCAAGCAAGGCTTGCCCTATAGTGTTGTTGTTGTTGTTGTTCCTTGTGGTTGTTGTTCCCCCTGCCCCGCTTCCCCACCGATTTGGTATTTGTTTTTTGTTAAATGTGACATATAACAAATGTGTCCACAACCGCATGAGCCCCCGTAATGTCATGTTTGTTGTTCCCCCCGCCCCGCTTCCAAAAGTATTATTTATAGAGCAAAAGAAATGTAGATTTGGTTCTGTACATGTGCTCGTGAATGCAATTTGTTATTTTTCCCTTATAAATCAAATTCTAATACCCCTTTGCAACAAGTTTTCAGCTTGTCCATGCATTTTGAAATGACATTTGCATGAGCAGTTTTTTATGAATTAACTGTAATTGTGACTTTAAAGTTTGAAGATGATCTTTCTATAAAATTTCTGGGAATTCTTGTTTGGAAGCCTTTGAGAGTGAATATATCTTATATTGTTGTTTGGAACTAACCGACAATATAAGGAATTGTTGGTTAGAAGCCTTAATCTCAAATCATTTCATGACTAAAGCTTTGTTGCTGTTGTTGTATTGTTGGTTAATCTTGTGTAGTTCAATTTGTTTTTTGTAGCAAGTGCTTTATTGTATCCTTGTCGTTGTTGTTGTTGAGACGAAACCACTATTTTATCCAATCTTTATTCATGAAATGCATTTCAAAACAAACTTGGGTTTTGTGCTCAAAAATTTGGAATTATCATTGAGAATCTCAACAGTGAAATGTACAACACTATCGGCTCCTAGACCATAACACATTAATCACATGTTGTTGGTAGTTTGTGTTCGTTTTTACCATTAGAAAGATACCTTGACATGCATGTAGTACCTTTACATTAGCAGCTATAAGAACAATTGTTCAAGATTAATGCATGCCCATAAGTCATCTCTTTCTAAAGTATATTTTTTTTTTTTAATGAAAACGATACTTGGTATATAGGTGGAAACCATTAACCTTCCTGTATCGCTCCCTAACCCGGGGCTTGGGATAAATTGTGGTCTAACAATCCCACGTACCGGTATCATTTTTCTTTAAAAAATGAAAAAAAATTTTCATTCTATCAGCTTTTTATTAGTTTTAGATGCAATTTTTTTTGTTTGGGAGGGGGTGATTTATAACACTGATTTATTACATGGTTGTGGTTCATATTTGAGCTATAGATATGGTTACAGGTGCTTATGTAAGACCAATTATTTGTTGTTGTTGTTGTTGCTGTTGTTGTTTCTAGGCATTTTATAGGTCTTATACATGATACATAAGACCTATAATAAATTTATAGGTCTTATACATATATTATAAGATTGTTTTTTTGGGTCCTTTACTTGGTTTATCCAATTCTTGTGCTATAATTGAATTGTCATATGACAGATATGCCTCCAAGGAAAAATTTATTACCAGGTCAGGGCTCTAACCCTAAAGGAAGAGGGTTGGCAAAACCAACCGCCAAATGGGGTAAAGAGAGATTGATCATAATATGGAATAATTATGGTCAACCAGTTGGTGGGGAAATGGCACAATTAGCTACTCGAGATAGGAATTTTTGCTAAAAATGGGGAACATTTCCCATTAACTAATGAGTGGTCTCGAGATGAACCACGAGTGCATAAATAACGTATGGAATGACGTTCTGGTAAGTTGTAATCCATATTTCTTACATATATCTCTAGTACGTAGTCAAAAGTCTTATGATTCTCTAACAATTGTTTTTTTTTTTCTTTGTTGAATTGTGTATATAGGAAAATACAAATGCTCCTCCGGAGTATTTCCCGGTTATGGCTCTTTCTCTCGCTAAAGCGTGGCGTGATTTGGAAATACAATGTGAGACAAGCATATAATAAGTATTATATAGTTATGAATATTACTCAGTTATGACTTTGTTATGAATATTGACTCAGTTATGAATATTATTACTCAGTTGAAACAGCATTATAAGATGTATGAATCTGACGAAGACGCATTGGCTCACCCACCCCGTGGGTGCGTTGCGGATCAATGGGCTGCACTTGTTGCGATGTGGGGTACGCCCAAGGCTCGGGTATATTTCAAATTAATCTCAATCTATTATCGTGAATGTCTTATATAAGTAGTCAAATTAATACTAATATTATCTTTTTTTTCCGGGAAATATCGAAACAAATAAATTGAATCGAGAAAAACAATCGTGCCTGAATAGGACCGGAAAAACGTCCCATCCCAAAGTCATCAAAGAGGTTTGTCATCGTTCAATTTAGTTCTCAGTTGTCAATTCAATTAATGTTTCTTTTTGTATCGTATATAAATATATTTTTTTTTTGTCAAATGATTCTATTATAAATTGTAGAGAGGCGACAAGGGATTACCAACTGATCGCTTAAGCGTTTTCATACATACGCGCACGGGCAAAACACCCGCGAGATCAAGAAACCACTCAAATGATTGTAAGTTAAAGTTTCAACCTTTTACGTTTCGTTTTGTTATTCTATAGAATACTTTTTTCATTTCTAACTTCATTTTCATAATATTAATTAAAGTTAAAACATTTATATTGAACATGTTGTTTTTGTTACGACAAACGCTTAATGATGCGGTTGAGGAGGCTGCCGGAGGAGCAACAAGACTCTCCGCGGCGCGTGAAAATATTTTTGTTGGTATGTTTGGCTCGATGACCATGGGAGAGTTCGATGTATGGGAGGCGGTGCTGAACAAAACTAAGGTGTTTGGTAAATCCCAACCTTCTCGGGCAGTGTAGCGGAGGCGGTGGCGGGGTCGAGCGGATTTTGAAAGACAACTTGAGGAGGAACGCCGAAAAAATGAGGAGGAACGCCAACGACTTCAGGAGCGATTACAACAACAACTTGATGAGGAACGCCTTAAGTTACAACAACAAATTGATGAATTGAAACGTTGTTGGATGGAACGACGTGGAAATGACGGTAATGAATAGGTGTTCGTGGATTTTAGACATTGTGTATTTTGGATACATTCAACAACTAATAACTTTTTTGTATAATGGTTATTATGTCTGGATACATTCAACATTAATTGTGTTAATATGTAGATTGTAAATATTGATTGCATTTGTGTATTTTTGGTTATATTGTGTGTGTACGGGTTGAATTTGGTTTTTGTGAACGTATTTTTGGGGAAAATGAATTATACAAAGTCGGGGAAAAAAATAGGATTATTTACGGCGGTGACTAAATCCGCCGTATAAACTAGGGACGACTCGTGCCCTAAAGGGGGACGAGGGAACCGGTAGGGGTGTTAATGGGACGACTCGTGCCATGTTGGGCCAGTCGTCCCTATTTAGTTATTTACGGCGGATATAGTGATCGCCGTATAAAATGGCCATGGACGACTCGTTTGGACGAGGGAACCTGGTGGGGGTGCAACTGGGACGACTCGTCACGGAGTGGACGACTCGTCTCTTATTTACGGCGGTTACACATTCCGCCGTATAAAGATCACTCAAATACGCCATTTTATACGTATGTATTCCATTTATATACGGCGGTGGTATATCCGCCGTATATACTATATACGGCGGTTGTCCCGCCGTATATAGTATATACGGCGATGATTTATACGGGGATCTATTTACGGCGGCTAGTCCGCCGTAAATACTATATACGGCGGGGCGCGTATTATTTACGGCGGATTTTAACCGCCGTAAATAAGCCTCTTTCTTGTAGTGAATCGTGGAAACCTTTGATGCAGAAATTGTTGCAGTTGTTGCCCTCAATGCTCAACTGTTTGCCTCCCAGACACATGCCAAGAACCTTACAGGTTTTTGAAGGTGGATCTCCATAAATGGGTGACTTCACTTTCTAGTCAAAAAGGGGGAGAAGAAGAAAAAGGATGAGAATGATTCTGATGTTGTCTTTGCTGCTGCTGCTGATGTTTCAGTTGATACTTAAACTCAGGGGGAGTTTTAATGTTTGTTCTTACTGGTGAATGAAACATCAACAGGTTTGTTTGCTTTTGATATTTGGTATGTGCTTTTAATATTTATTAGTTTGTTTTTAATATTCTCGTGTTAGTTAGTTGTTAGTTTTAGTCTTGATCTGTAATCCCTAAATACATTTGCTGAATGGCTGCTTTAGTTTACATTTGTTGAACTGCAATTTTTAGTACTAACTTGTTCTATGCAGTTTTGTGTGGATGTGTTGACACATCTGCACACACATCCATTCAGGGGGAGTTTTCGAATCTGAAAATGTTGGTCATAGTAATCAAATCATAAATCTTTAGTTTTGACCAGAAAGTCCAAAATAGGGGAAGATTGAAAGCGTGTGCTTTTTAGGGAACAAATATGTTTCCTATTTCGAACCAAATAAGCATATTTGGTGATTTGATTTTGGGACTTTCATGGAAATATTTATATTGTCCTATTGTGAAAAGGATTTTAGTTTTAAGAAATAAAGTGTTTCCTATTTCGAATCAAGGAGGAATTTTTGGTAAGTTGATTTTATGCTTTCATGGAAAGATTCATAAGTATCCTACTTTGAAAAGGACTTTGTAAATAGAGTAAATATCTTTTATTATCCTACTTTGAAAAGGACTTTGTAAATAGAGTAAATATCTTTTATTTATGTACATAGTTTTATATTAGGACTAACCTACTAACAATCTATTCCTTTGTGAGTGTGCTTTATGTTTCCTTGTAGGAATTGGATTCTCACATATGGAAGAGTTTGGATTCGTGAAGATCTTCTTCAAGGTGCCTATAAATACAAGAGACCAGCACAAGAGAAGATAGAGCTTGAGAGATTTATTCAAAGAGAAAAACACTCTTTCTTCTTCACGTTTTCATAATATTGTTTTAGGTTGTGAGTGTAGGTTGTGACATACATCCGAAACTCACATCTACCTTTTTGTCAAGTTCTTTGTTTTACTTCTGATTGGAATAGAGTCTACTTGGGAAAGAGAGTCTGTTCTTATCGTAGAAGGTGATTAGAACTTGTTTAGTATTTTCGTCTTTTAGTTTTCACTTATTCGTATTTTTGTAAGTAACAAAGTTTTTATTCCGTTGCATTATCTGTGGATGTGTGGACAGTTGTGAAACACATCTGTACTCACATCCTTTGCCTGTTGGGTGATCTAAGTTTCCTAGCTACACGAAACTTTCACATCAGCTTTTAGTAGGCTAATAGACTGCACGAAGAAGTGATAATATAACAAATGTTAGAGGCGAAAATGAAAAAAAGGTACAAATGACTGGGAACAAAATAGGTATTTTTGCCCCTACACTAGATGGAATGCGTAACAAATAGCGCAAGTGTACATGGGCAGTTGAGTATTTACCTTGGCAATCATCCGTTCCAGATGTTGGATTTCATTCTTAGCGTAATCATCACCTTTTCCCAAAGAAGCCTTGGCAGCTTTCAAGTAGATCTTGCCGTATCTATTGTAAAATAGAAATTAAGCACATACTGAGAAATGAAATGCTAACATTAAAAACTGTTGGATTCCACAAGATAGGCTTTTGGCAAAGTTCCTAGGACGAACAATAATGCCTCATGATAAAAAGAATACTCCTCTGTCTTAGAAAGTTTGTCCCCCTACAACTTTTGAGGTCAACTCGATCGAACTTTGACCATAGTTTTATGAAAATCTAGATATCTCTATACAATTATAAAAAATTGTTATTGATAGTATTATTAATGGTGAAACAATAATAAATTTTAAAACTGCATCGGGATTCTAGATTTCCATTGAGTTATTACCTCCACCCCATCAAAGAGCCCTGCTTCCTTAAATACAGATGTTTTCATTCAAATATTCTAATTTCCAAATCTAGCATTTTTGCATTATGTTCCCCCCTGATGTAAAGTAAACGCAGCGGAATTAAAATAATAAAGATAATCGATTGAATCCTCACAAAAGGAGTAAAATCGATTAACGAACAAAAGGGATATGATTAAATTTATCGCAAAAGAATTTAATCTAATAATAAACCGAAGAATATTATTAGGAAAGCCAATTTATGAATTTAAAAGGAACACAATAAACTTGCAAACTTGCAAAGGAATTTGATTTATAAAAAAGCATAAGTGTTTTTCAATTCTAGAAAACAAGTATAAATACTCCCCACAAACCCTAAAAATAACTTGGAAAAGAAAAAGAAAACAATCCTAATTAAAACACGTTAAAACAGGAAATAAATCAATCGAAATCCGTCAAAACGCGTAGAGCACAGTCGTTCTTGGCGTCACGACTCGTTCCTTGGTTAAGCAGTCGTGATACGAGGCGTGAAGAAAAAATAGTCGTGCGGCTTCTCTTCACGACTCGTGCTAAATAGCACGAGTCGTGCTCCTGGCTGGAGCTCGTCCTGTCTTCCTGCGCCTGTTACTGAATTTGATGCGACAAATGCCTCGTCGGATCCTCTGTTTCACTAGGGGTAGTTAACATCAACCGATTAACCACCAATGATTCATGTGTTAGGTTTTATGGGTCCATGCGCTGCGAAATTAGAATCTAAATAACACAAAACCCAAGAGCCCTAAGATCCGTTCTATACGATTAAATTTAATTCCTATGAGATAGAATTTACCAACCTTAATTGCTTCCGTTCTTGTGCTATCGAACAATCTATCGGTGTGATTTTGAATCACAATCTTCGATCTTCAAAAACTTGAATCTTCAGTTTCGAACTCTAGGCCTTGATCGTCATATGAGCGATGACCCTCTAGTAGTATTCACACCTTTGAATGAACCAAGAACGGTTCTTGAGGATTGCTAGATCCTTAAACCTTAGAGAGAATATTGAGAAACCTTTTGTTGTGATTTTTCCTTAGAAAATTTGGCTAGCTTATTAGTGTTCACAGACCTCGTATTTATACTACGTTAGTATTAGTATTTGTTCCTAATCGTATTAGGAAACAGTCTGTAAATCGCCTCAGGCAAGTCCTGTCGCGCGACCTCCAACAACCTATGGGCAAGTTATGTCGCGCGATGACTCTTGCCATATCAGGACTACTCAATTTTCTTTCTTTGGTTTAACCAATTCATTCTAGTTGTGTGTGACCCAATAAGATTATATTATGTTGGCAATGAGCCCGATCATATCGACCCTTATAAAACATAAGCGGACTCTAGCAAGCCATTATGTCTACCCAATTAATATAACGTAAGAGTTCACGTTTCCAATTGTATACTTCCATTTCTCCCTTTGTCTCACGATGTTATATTGAACACAAGTCATGGTCCACATCAACTTGTATTTTTTCAATGCTTTCACGATCTTGAGTATAATGATAATCCAATCGCGTTGGGGTATGGCCATACACTTTCGTCATTATCACTCATCGATTTGCCCAAGCAAAACATCTCTCTTTCGAGGGACAAATTCCATCTTGACTTATCATCCTTCCCATCATGAATCCGATCATGCCAAAGATAGCCTTTATAAATATCGTGTTAAGATATCGTTTGACTAAAATCAAACATAACTTTCATCATATGTAAGGTCATGATAATCTCAGGTCTAGGGACTAAATGAAGTGACCATATGAGATTTAATTATGACATTTGACCATGACATAAATCTCATACGGGTCAAGTCCAGTCACTTGTTCACTAACAAGTACCCATAATTTCAATGTGCATCTCTATGCATATAATCATCATATGATTATCCATTGACAATTATACTAATTATTCTCTTAATAATTAGGGACGGAGATTATTACAATAAATATGTAAAATATATAATAATCAAATAATAAACTTTTTATATAATAATAAATAATGTCAACATATAGGTCTATCAACTATAGGCCTAGGGCATAACTAACAGTCTCCCACTTGCACTAGGCTCAATCTCCCATGTATCGAATACCCATGGACCTAACATGTCCATCATGCTTAGCTTGTGGAAGAGCCTTAGTTAATGGGTCCGCCACATTGTCATTAATGTCTACTCTGCATATCTTTACGTCTTCCCTTTCGCATATCTCTTGGATATGTGAAAACGTCGAAGTATGTGTTTGGATCTTTGATGTGACCTTGGTTCCTTTGCTTGTGCAATGGCACCATTATTGTCAAAGTAAAGTTCAGTAGGATCATTGATACTTGGAACGACTTCCAAATCACTAATGAACTTTTTGATCCAAATAGCTTCCTTAGCTGCATCAGATGCTGCTATGTACTCAGCTTCGGTTGTAGAATCAGCGAAGATACTTTGTTTGGAACTTTTCCAACTGAGAGTGCCTCCATTCAGCGTAAACAAAAATCCTGTCTGCGATCTGTAATCCTTCTTGTCGGTTTGGAAGCTAGCATCTGTGTAACCTCTTACAACAAGATCTTCTTCCATTCCTCCAAAGACCAAGAATACATCATTAGTTCTTCGTAAGTACTTGAGGATCTTCTTGACTGCTATCCAATTGGTTCGCCGGGATCCGATTGGTACCTACTCGTCATGCTTAGAGCACACGAGACATCGGGTCTAGTACATAACATAGCATATATGATAGACCCAATTACCGAAGAATATGGAATACCATTCATTCTCTTTCGCTCATCATTAGTCTTAGGACTTTGAGTCTTGCTAAGAGATACACCATGCAACATTGGCAAGTTTCCTCTTTTAGAATTTTCCATTTGAAATCTTCTAAGAACCTTGTCAATGTAATTACTTTGACTTAAACCAATCATCCTTTTAGATCTATCTCTATAGATCTTGATACCAAGGATATATGCAGCTTCGCCCATACCTTTCATTGAAAAACACTTTTCCAACCAAGACTTGACAGTCTGTAGTGCAGAAATGTCATTTCCATTAAGTAAGATATCATCGACATACAACACTAGAAATAGTGCTACGCTCCCACTAATTTTCTTGTATACACAAGGTTCATCTTTGTTCTTGATAAAGCCAAACTCTTTGATAGCTTCGTCAAAACGTAGATTCCAACTCCTAGAAGCTTGCTTCAATCCATAGATGGATCTCTGCAACTTATACACCTTATTAGAATTTTCTGAGCTGAAAAAACCTTCAGGTTGTATCATGTATACATCCTCAAGTAACTTCCCATTTAGGAAAGTTGTCTTGACATCCATTTGCCATATCTCATAGTCATAATATGCGGCTATGGCAATTAAAATTCTAATAGACTTGAGCATAGCTACAGGCGAAAAGGTTTCATCATAGTCGATACCATGAATTTGCCTATATCCCTTAGCTACAAGCCTAGCCTTATAGGTGTTCACCTTGCCATCCATGTTGGTCTTTTTCTTGAAGACCCATTTGCACCCTATGGTTTTTACACCTTCGGGTGGATCAATCAAGTTTCAAACTTGATTATCAGCCATGAATTGTAATTCGGACTTCATGGCTTCTTGCCATTTTTCCAAATCAGGAGAGGACATCACTTCTTGATAGCAAGTAGGTTCATCATTTTCGATTAACTCCACTTCATCACTTTCCGTAACGAGAAATCCATATCTCTGGGGTTCAGATCGTGACCTACCACTTCTGCGAAGGACTTGTGCATATTGAACCGGTTCCACAACTCCTTTTGAATTTGGTTCAGTTTCTACCATTGGTTCAATCTTGTTTTCGGGTTCTCGAAATTCTTCGAGACCTATTTTACTCCCACAGGTTCCTTTGCGAAGAAATTCCTTTTCTAAGAAGGTACCATTTCGAGCAACAAACACTTTTTTCTCATTTCGGTTGTAGAAATAGTATCCTTTAGTTTCTTTAGGATAACCCACGAAAACACATTTATCAGATTTAGGTGCTAGCTTGTCAGAAGTTAACTTCTTGACATATGCATCGTAACCCCAAATCTTCATGAAAGACAAACTGGGTTTTCTTCCATGCCACATCTCATATGGGGTCTTTTGAACTGATTTGGTAGGAACTCTGTTTATAGTGAAAGCAGCAGTTTCTAGTGTATGTCCCCAAAAGGATAAAGGATGCTCAACTTGACTCATCATAGAACGAACCATATCCAACAAAGTTCTATTCCTCATTTGAGACACACCATTCCATTGTGGTGTTCCAGGTGGAGAGAGTTCTGAAACGATTCCACAACTCTTAAGATGACTGTCAAATTCTTGGCTTAAATATTCGCCACCTCGATCGGATCGAAGTAATTTAATAGTTTTGCCAAGTTGATTTTGCACCTCATTTTGAAATATTTGAAATATCTCAAACGATTCACTTTTATGTTTCATTAGATAAACATATCCAAATCTACTATAATCATCAGTGAATGTTATGAAGTACTGAAATCCTCCCCTAGCATTGCTACTCATAGGTTCACATACATCAGTACGTATGAGGCCTAATAAGTCGCCCGCCCTTTCACAAGTTTTGGTAAATGGGTCCTTGGTCATCTTGCCTAGTAAACAAGATTCGCATGTCTCATATGATTCATAATCATGTGAGTCTAAAAATCAATCTTTATGGAGTTTAGAAATGTGTTTCTCATTTATATGGCCAAGACGACAATGCCATAAGTAAATGTAGTTTACATCATTGGGTTTAGATTTCTTGTTAATGTTATAGACATCATTATCACGTTTTTCAACATCAAGAATATAAAGGCCATTGAATGAAATAGCAGTACAATAATGCATATCACTCTTGTAAATAGAAAACTTCTTATCACATATAAGAAAATTAAAACCTTCATTCTCCAAACTTGAAATCGAAATAATATTCCTACTTAAAGCTGGAACGTAATAACAATTGTTCAAAAAAAGTATTAGTCCACTAGGTAAAGTAACTTCATAAGTTCCTACGGCTAATGCATCAACTTGCTCCATTCCCCACACGTAGGTCCACTTTACCATCTTCAAGCATCTTTCTGTTCTTTAGACCCTGCACATTTAAACAAATATGAGATCCACATCCGGTATCCAATACCCAAGAACTAGAAGTAGATAGGAATATATCTATAACAAAGATACCTAAAGTTGAAGCAACACCTTTGCTCTTCTTCAGTGCTTCCTTGTATTTTAAGCAGTTTCTCCTCCAATTTCCAATCTCATTGCAATGGAAGCAGACAGCGTCCTCTTGGGACTTGGGATTAGCCTCTTTGGGCTTGGCAGCCTCTTTGGGTTTGGCAACACTTGCCTTAGGATTAGCAACTTTTGCCTTTCCTTTACCCATGAAACCTTTCCCTTTGTTAACCATCAACACTTGATCGGTTTTCTTTTTGACGATATTGGTTTCCGCAGTGTTCAACATTTGAATTAGCTCGGAAAGATTCTTATTCATGCCCCCCATATTATAGTTCATTATGAAATTACTAAAACCTTCGGGCAATGAATTCAATATCATGTCAGTAGCCAACTCTTGGCTAATTGGAAAATCGAGCCTCTCAAGATGCTCGATGTGGCCCTTCATCTTTAGAGCATGGGGACCAACAACTTGTCCTTCACTCATCTTGCATGGTGTTAGGGACTTAACTGTGTTATACCTTTCCTGCCTTGCTTGAACTTGAAACATTTCCATCAGTCGATTGTTTAGATCAACTGTCCCCAAGTGCTCAAGATCCTTCTGAAGGCTCTTGCACATGGCGGAGAGCATGAGGCAACCAACATCCGTAGCATCACGCTTATGCTTCCGATATTGATCCCTCACTGCCCTAGTATCATTGGCAGCAGGTTCAGGTGGAATATGTTCCTCGAGAACGTACAATTTTTCCTCTTGCCTGAGAACAATTCTCACGCTACGGATCCAGTCCATATAGTTTGTACTATTCTCTTCCAACTTTTCCTTCTCAAGGACAGATCGCAGTGACAGATGATTATTATTTGATGCCATTTATTCTACAAAAAGATATACATAAAATATGAACACATATAAGCAAACATATTATATGAGAAGTATAATGCATTTACATGAAAATAAATGCTCCCACTAAATTATACACCTTCCAATGCAAATAAGCATAATATACATTTAATGGGCTAAGATCCAACTTTAATTTAATTTCAAGTTTGCTATGGCAAATCGCTCAAAACTAAATTAATTAGGTAGAAGCATCAATCATATCACATATATGACTCTTAGATCTTTTATGAGATTTATTTAAGACATCATATGTCTAAGCATATTTTAATCTCGTCTTATGCCTTGGGTCCAAAACCATTTTGATAACCCAATTAAGTTCATCCACTTTAAACGTATAGGAACCACCATTTCCTCATCTTGCTTGCAAACGAATAGAATCAAAGTACCTTGCTATGGTAAGCCACCCCAAAACTATCCGAGTGGTTTCAAGTGTTTTAATCATGGATTGGCATAAAGAACATAAAAGTTAAATGAAGGTTTTTTAAAGCAGATTATAAGCATATCAGCAAAGATAACCATAATCGCGCACCAGGTAAGTTCCCAGGAAGATAGGTGAGTCACAAGGACTACTTAAGTACCAAATCTCTCCTTCGACAGAACTCTCCTAGACATGCAAAATTAGAATACCAGCTCTGATTGGCAACATAATCAATACATTGTATACTGACTTGTTTCTCACAAACAATCAGATTCCTTCAAATTTTGCGTAAATTGACTTGTTTCTCATAAACAATCAGAAAATAAAATTTTAATGTTTCAATTTAAACATTCAGGAAATTATAATTTAATGTTTCAACTAAACATCTAACAAAGCTCTTAACACATAAGAACATATAATTCATGCATCGCAACAATTAATAAAATCACATTTAAATTAATTAAGCATGCATGAACAATGAATTAATCTAGCATAACCCTATAAATTTAATTTACAGAAATTTATAGCATCCAGATTAAGACAGAAACATATCAGATTATAAACATAATCACAGATTAGCTAGGAAAAATTAACAAACTGATTCTGTCCAGATCAGGCAAAGTCTGTCGCGTGACAGATGCTTCCAGGAGGCCATATCTGTCGTGCGACTAGACGAGGCCATGTGTCTGCCCATGGCCAACTCTGTCGCGTGACATTGAGTTGCCAGATTTGCAGATTATTCCAGCTCTTATTAATTCCAATTATAAAGCAATTAAATCAATAAAACAACCCTTTTACAGATTTAATTCAGAATAATCAGAAAACGATTTTCACATTGTTTCACATAAACAATTAAAATCTACCGCATACAAAAACATGCAACGAACATATAAACAATTTATATAAACATTCTAGCATGCTAATTCAAACTTAACCATATGAACGGGGCTCTGATACCACTGTTGGGTTTTATGGGTCCATGCGCAGCAGAATTAGCATCTAAAAGACAAAAAACCCAAGAGCCCTAAGATCCGTTCTATACGATTAAATTGAATTCCTATTAGATAGAATTTACCAACCTTAATTGCTTTCCGTTCTTGAGCTATCGAACAATCTATCGGTGTGATTTTGAATCACAATCTTCGATCTTCAAAAACTTGAATCTTCAGATTCGAACTCTAGGCCTTGATCGTCATATGAGCGAAGACCCTCTAGTAGTATCCACACCTTTGAATGAACCAAGAAAGGTTCTTGAGGATTGCTAGATCCTTAAACCTTAGAGAGAATAATGAGAAACCTTTTGTTGTGATTTTTCCTTAGAAAATCTGGCTAGCTTATTAGGGTTCACAGACCTCTTATTTATACTACGTTAGTATTAGTATTTGTTTCCTAATCGCATTAGAAAACAGTCTGTAAACTGCCTCAGGCAAGTCCTGTCGCGCGACCGCCAACAGCCTATGGGCAAGTTATGTCGCGCGATGACTCTTGCCATATCAGGACTTCTCAATTTTCTTCCTTTGGTTTAACCAATTCATTCTAGTTGTGTGTGACCCAATAGGATTATATTATGTTGGCAATGAGCCCGATCATATCGACCTTCATAAAAACATAAGCGGGCTCTAGCAAGCATTATGTCTACCCAATTAATATAACGTAAGAGTTCACGTTTCCAATGGTATGCTTCCATTTCTCCCATTGTCTTATGATGTTATATTGAACATAAGTCATGGTCCACGTCAACTTGTATTTGTTCAATGCTTTCTCGATCTTGAGTATAATGATAATCCAATCGCATTGGAGTACAGCCATACACTTTCATCATTATCAATCATTGAGGGGCCCAAGCAAAACATCTCTCTTTCGAGGGACAAATTCCATCTTGACTTATCATCCTTCCCATCATGAATCCGATCATGCCAAAGATAGCCTTTATAAATATCGTGTTAATATATCGTTTGACTAAAATAAAAATAACTTTCATCATATGTAAGGTCATGATAATCTCAGGTCTAGGGACTAAATGAAGTGATCATATGAGATTTAATTATGACATTTGACCATGACATAAATCTCACACGGGTCAAGTCCAGTCACTTGTTCACTAACAAGTACCCATAATTTCAATGTGCATCTCTATGCATATAATCATCATATGATTATCCATTGACAATTATACTAATTATTCTCTTAATAATTCGGGACGGAGATTATTACAATAAATATGCAAAATATATAATAATCAAATAATAAACTTTTCATATAATAATAGATAATGTCAACATATAGGTCTATCAACTATAGGCCTAGGGCATAACACTAACATCATGAGCCTCGACATCTTCCTCCTCATCATTGGGATCCTCCCAATAAACAGGACCATCATCCTCCTCAACATCATCATCATGATCAACCACATTGGCACTCTTTCGAAGAGGGAAACCACTAGATGTATGGCCTACTAGACCACACTTAAAACATTTATTACCAAAAGTCTTAGCATAAGGATTGGGAGTTTGACGCCCCAAATTAGTGGTAGGAGGTTTACTTACAGTGGGGTTTGCAATGCTCGTGGGGGTTGGTGGCACAACTTCAACCAGTATTGGAGGTAGGGATTGCACCTTATTCTGAGCCGGAGAGAAACGAGAACCAATAAATCTCCCATTAGTACCCCCAGCAGAAGACTCGCCAAACGCCACCCGAAGACCCGATTCAAACCTTGCCACCTGTTTTTCCTCGGATTCAAACATATCAGTGCGAGCCGCTTGAGCATAAAAATCCCTAGCATATTCCTCTACCGTTCGATTCCCTTGAGTACAAGACAAAAATTTCACATATAATTGCTGTTCATGATCTTCAGGGAAAAATTGTCTTCTTAACTCAAACCTCATATTATCCCAACGATCAATTGGTCTTTGGCCCTCTCTCCTCCGTTGTCGGTTTAAGGTTTTCCACCATGTGGAGGCACCGCCCTGTAACTTGTAAGCAACATAGGGAACCTTTCTATCTTCCTCAACCCTCATTAAAGTGAAGAATTTTTCCACCTCTATCAACCAATCTGAAAATTCCTCAATACCCAAGTTACCTGAAAAAGAAGGAATGTCAGCACGAATTTTAGGCCGGTAGTCGACGGACCAATCATCCTCTCTTCGTCTCTCTTCACGAAATCCTCCAGCCGGCCGACGGTTTTTGTCCTCCTCCGGATCATCCCGACGTCCTCTATCCCCATTGCCAACATGCAATCCTCTCAAAACGTCAATCGACTCTCTATGTTGACGCGCTAGCTGTTCTTGCCGTTCTCTCACAGCTTGTTCATTGCGATTCAAAGCTTCAAGGATTGTGGTAAGAGAGATATCTCCGTTGATTCCTTCCTCGGCAGCCATCTTCTCATCAAAGAACCCAAGGATCGACCAATTTCTGATACCAGCTGATATAAAGTAAACACAGCAGAATTAAAATAATAAAGATAATCGATTCAATCCTCGCAAAAGGAGTAAAATCGATTAACGAAAAGGGATATGATTAAACTTCTCGCAAAAGAATTTAATCTAATAATTAACCGAAGAAGATTATTTGCAAAGCAAATTTATGACTTTAAAAGGAACACAATAAACTTGCAAACTTGCAAAGGAATTTGATTGATAAAAAAGCATAAGTGTTTTTCAATTCTAGAAAACAAGTATAAATACTCCCCACAAACCCTAAAATAACTTGGAAAAGGAAAAGAAAACAATAAAACACGTTAAAACAGGAAATAAATCAATCGAAATCCGTCAAAACGCGTAGAGCTCGAGTCGTTCCTGGCATCACGACTCGTTCCTTGGTTAAGCAGTCGTGATACGAGGCATGAAGAAAAAAACAGTCGTGCGGCTTCTCTTCACTACTCGTGCTAAATAGCCCGAGTCGTGCTCCTGGCTGGAGCTCGTCCTGTCTTCCTGCGCCTGTGCCTGTTGCTGAATTTGCTGCGACAAATGCCTCGCCATGGAATACATCACCCCCTTATGAAGAATTTCACTAGGGACTTACTGAGTAGAGCTGAGGGAGTAAATTATTACCTGGCAGTAGAGCCTTCAAGCTTACTAATTTCCTCCTCTAGGCGGGCAAGTAATGCTTTCTTCTCATCATCACTGGCACTCACAAACTCCTTCACCAAGTTACCAAGAGATGCAACTATACCAGCCTATATCCAAAAAAATATTTTTAAAAAATGTAATGTTAAAAGATACAAAGAGAAAAAACACTTTTAGAAGCATCAATCTTGAGTTAGTGGCACTAACATTTGAAGTGAGTTGTCCTTTCCCAGCACGACTGGTACCACTCTTCTCATTAATGAATGTCACAAAGTCATCCAGATCTCATCCGCCATCATAATCTTCACCAGCTTTATTGTTCCTGGGGAAAAACTTCAAAGTAGGATAACCACTTACACCGTACCTGCATAAGCATATCACATGTTTAATGATTGTAGAGAGAAGAGTAGGGCAGACTGATACAATAGTTGAGTTTAAAAGGTGTATGAAGATTGTTTCATTAACTCATTTCTCAGCAAGATCCTTACGATTGTTAGCATCAAATTACAGGTCAGGGTCAAGTCAAATTATTGCATATATATGTAAATACAGATACATAAGAGGAAGAGCAAAATTTCACCTAGACTTTAAGCAAAGCTCTTAAGTTCTCGACCTGTTAAGAAAACAAAATCGATGTCTTTGTGTTAGTTTTAGTGAAATTAAAAGTTGAGATTAGGGTTTAAGGGCGACATTTTGAGGGTGGAGATGAATTACAGATTCATCACGATCGATTTCCAAGGTAATGATCTGTTCGTCGGCGGTCACTATAGTTATCTTCATCTTTTCTCCGATTGGAATTCCGATTCTTCGGAGCTCAAGTTTCTTCTTCTTTTCTTTTCCTTTCCATCCTACGATTGGAATGAGTACGATTCTAGAACACATATTTCAAATACAATTGATACAAATCATTGAGAATTCGAAAGGATTTTCCAGTTTCTAATTCTAAAACCCTAATTGTTTTAGGGATTCAGAAATTAACGAATTCTAGATTTGAGTGAGAGCGAGAGATAGTAGGTCGAGAAGAATGATAAACCTGTTCCGGCTATGGTGGTGGTGTTGCACAGCTGCGCGGTGTCTTGGTGCGGGGTCGATGGTTTGGGTAGAGGGAGCGACGAAGATGTAGAAGAGATGGGGAAGAAAGCGTTAATGTTAATACGGAATATTAAAATACTCATCTTATTTTTTTAGAGAAACTTTTGGGTGTACAAGTATCTAAAGGTAAAGGGGTGTATTTAATAAATGGCATTAAGGGAGATTGAATTTAGTATCTATTTAGTCCAGGTTCTTGTTTGAGCGGGAAATGAGTGGGTGTGCAGAAGTGCTTTGCACTTCAGCTTTTATTTAGTTATAGATATATGAGGATTCATGTTAGACGACCGAGATTATTTTGAGACTAAGGCTTTATTATTTTTGCTTGAGTGTCTTGTTTTGTATGTAGACAAGTTATGATTAAGTCTTATAAAAAAATCACTACTAGGTGCAAAAAAAGGTGCGATCATTCTATGTCCCCTTTGAAATTGTCACGGCCTGAAAAACAAGTGATATCCAATCTGATAACAGTACCAACGATAGCAGTTAAGATAGCACACACACACTTCGAAAATAAAAAAAATCTTGTAAAGAGATTACAATGGAAAATAACACCAAAATTGTTTTTCTCAAGTTATATAAATTATATAACTTGAGGATGCCGCTTAGGCAAGACTTTATAATCGCTATATAAAATGAATTACAAAAGCCGAATGTCTTCCCAATAACTAAAACAATGTAAGTTCTATGAAACAAGAGATAAAGAATGAATTTCAATCCTAGCCAACACACAACTTGAAACCAAGGTAATCAAGTGTGAAATATTGTATGGGAGGATGGAACAAATCGAACCAAATAAGAGCTCTATCTCTATATGCTTGAAGTTGTGAAGTGTGTAATTGGCATATTTTGAAGTGTCCCCTTTAATGCATATTTATAGTCATCAAGTGTCTTGAAGGCTACTCAAACTAATAGCCTTGGGTCTGTCTTGGACGTTGAGGAGGAAGTGGGGAAGTGGCTGGCTTGTTCCTTACTTCGTGGAAATTGTTAGCTCCATCTCCCCTTTTCTAGCAACCGAAAACTTTCTCTCCAAGTTCACGCTTTATGGCCTTGTACTCCCATGCTTTCCTATCCTTGTACCCTCTCTTAATCAGCATCAACAACCTTGACAAGGTTTACACACGTTTTGATAGTTGTGTCACGCAAAAGACATGGTGAAATTTTATGCATAAAACTCCTTTTATGCATAACTTTTCACATATCTCCACGTGTTTAACTCATTCCTCCATCATATTATAACCTGAAATATGGAGTTACAACATATACTAATCTGATCATATTAGAACATTAGTACATAAACAATTAATCAAGAAATGTGCAACTACATAAATTTCAGCACAGGAAATCATTTGGGATATCATTTGGAAAGTGTTGAAATCACTTAGGATATCATATGCGTTTTACACTAACAATCTTCCCCTTAGTTGGATATTTCTTTTCAAACCTAATGTGCTGCAAACCAATAATTTGCCAGTCCATAATAATATAAACAGAGCATAGAGCATAAAATCAAAACATAACATCTACATGTAGATTAACTCCCCCTTAATTAAGGAGTCAATTACCCAAATGATTTATCAAAAACTAATTTATTTCAAACTTAAAATGTTTTCGAAATAATCTAAGTTATGAATAAAAACGATAAACCATTGTACCCAAACATAATCCAAGCAAAACTACCTAAACGATTAATGTTTTAAAACAAACCATCTAAAGTGTTTACAACCAAAATATCACCACCATAAACAAAATAAAAAGCAAATTGTTTAGAACCACATCACCAACATAACAAGAAATTGTTTCAGGACACCAAATCCCAACAGCCAAGTAGTGGCAACATCAACCTTCAGGTTTTCATATTTCTTCTTCTTCTTCTTCTTCATTTTCTTCTTCTTCCTCTTCATTACCATACCTATCACCTCCACCATCACTTGGACCCGCACGGGTGGTATCACCTGAAGTAGCACCAGCTCCAACAGCCCCAACAGCAGCACATTCTCCCCCTGTTTGAGAAGAAATTTCATCAATAAACCTGTAGTACGTTCTTTGCTTGAGCTTGACATAGGTTTCAACAAGTTCTCCAAGAACACTTGACTGCTCGTTTAAGAAGCTGAGAGCTGTTGCTTTTGGGATTGAAGGTGAATTGTTGCCCAAAAGGTTGAATACATTTGAAAGTATACTTGCATCATCTATTCCTGCAAAATTACTTGGGGCAACACCTGAGGGAGCATTTGGAATATCACCTGAGATATTACCAGAAACAGGAAGAGCAGAAGACGTACCAACATTGTCATTTGATTTTTCCCAAGGAAGATCCCTAGTATTTCTTCAGTTGATAGTCTATTGTATAATATTCAGGTTCAGATGTGAAGGAATCAGAGGCTTCAATATGCAAAGATTGGAAAACCAAGACTTTGAAAATCAAAGAAGGATAAGGGAAAAAGGTAATATTCATATATTTCTTTCTACCCCAAGATGCCAAGTGTTTGAACACTAGCCTTCCAAAATTAATCCTATGGTTCTTCCCCAATCTGTACAACAAATTTGCATGCTCCAATGTAAGAATCGGTTCATTAGTGGTAGAAAGCCAGTTGAATATGCAAAGCTTGTGCAAAACAGAAAATAGAGAGGTAAGCCTAGAAGCATGAAGTTTTTTTTTGACGGCCAAGCTTGAATTTTGTCATGGGTAAGGAATTTAACAATACCATCTCGATTAACATGGATGCTCTCATCATCTAAATTGGGAAGTCCTAAGGTTTTGTTGATGATGGCAGGAGTAAATAAGTAAACCCTACCCCTCACAAACACTTTACCATATTTATCAGATCCCTCATTGTCTAGATGAGCGTACAAGTTGGCAAAGAAATTTCTAACAACACTTTCTATAATAATCGAGGCATGATTATTGGCCCTCAAAAATTTCCTATCCTAAAGAAACTGAACAATCCCTTCTTTTTTCAGTTCTTCCTCATCTATGTGCTTTTCTTTCAACAATTTCTGACCTAAGTTACTTGGCCAAAATTCCATATTTTCCTCTTTATAAAACTCTAAAGTAAGAAATGGTTTAGAAAAGGCACTATCATCCTCATTCTGGATGAATTCATCATCAGAGATATCATGATCACTAGGAATACTCTTAAAAGACTTAGAAGGATTATTAGAAGGGGCAGGTGTTACCTCAGATAATATCTTTCCCTTGGTAGCACTCTTGGTAGCACTTGCTAACCCTTTTCCCTTAGCCTTTTTCTTTTGAAATTCAGCAAATGTTTCTACTTCCTCAGCATCAACCCAAGCATCAATAGAGTCTTCAGACGGTTCTTTCTCCTTGTGGGCATCAATGTTTTCATCACTAACATGAGCAGATGACAATTCCAAGGAGCTTTCTGACAATTCCACAGGATATGAAGAGGTATTGGAGGTGGCCTTTGACCTGATTGATCTAATTCTATTGGATGACCTCCTTTTTGCAACATGAGATGTTAATTGAGCGGAGGGAACTTTCCTCTTTCACTTTTCTTTGGTTTTAGCCGGAATGAGAGTGCCCTTTGGAACATCTTGAGCCATAGAAGAAACAGGGGCAGCCGAGGCAACATTCGCCATTTTGGGAGAAGAAGAAGCAGGTGTTATCATGGGAGAGGTTTCCATGGCAACACGTGATATAGCACTTGGTGCAATGCTTGGTGATATGTCCATGGGTTCGTTGGGCTCGGTGGTTGTTTTGGACAGAGAGGTCATGGAGAATTTTTGGATTTTTGGAGATGGAAATTGACCTAGGTTTTGAGAGAGAGAGAGAGAAAAGGGGCTGAAGAGGGGTAAAATAGAGAGAGAGACGGTTGAGAGAGATAAGAGAGAATAGAGAGAAAATAGGGAGATTAGATAGGGAATTTAATTTGATTTGACACTAAGTCTTATCCTAACTTAAACCCTATAAACCCTCATACATCCCTACAAAGTAGCTCTCGTAATTAAACTCAACAACATACCCTATTATATACCCACATTTATCCACAACAATCAAAAACAGTAACCAACCGGCCATAAAAAAAATCGATTTTTTTATTATGATTTTTTTATATCATCAACTTTAAATAAAAGAAAAAATTAAGTAAACAAAAAGAAATTAAGCAAATCCGAAATAATTAATAAATATCAACATTTATAGGGATTTGTTATTTAGCAAAGTTTACCCATAAAGAAGGAAAACTTGTTGAAGACGTTTTCAAAATCGTAAACTCCTTAAACAAGACTTTCAGATTTTAAAAATTAAATCAACAAATTTTGAAACATAAGAAATAAAAACTAATATAGCACACACTAATATGTTAAGGCAATGATGGTAACACATAGAATAACATATAAGATAAACATTCCTTGATAAATAAATTCATTTCAAGCATTTGAGGCATATCAAGCTTTCCAATTTTCAAGCACGTTAGGCATAACAAGCCTTTTTTTTAAGTATATCGCTTGATATAAAATTTCAATACACTTCTTTAAACGAGGAAGCATCATAGTAACGAGCTCCGTGCCCCGAGTTTTATTTCAAGTGTAAAGATATATTGATTTATGCCTTTCAAATAGGGTACACTGTAGTAGCGAGCTCCATGTCCCTAATACTAAGCATAAATCATGTCATACATTCTCATTGGCAAGAGTACATCGTCGCAGCGAATGTCGTGCCCCGATCTCGAGAGAATAGTATGGAAGGAAAAATAGCCTCTTTGCCTTTTTCATTTATCACATAGAGTGATTAGTGACTTTGTCACTATAAGCATATGAAAGGGAATGATATCAAACATGTTAACCTAGGTGATAACCTACCATAACAAAAAGGTCAGAATGTGCCACGATTAGAACTAAGCTAACGAGATTAAAAGACTACAGAAGCAATTTTTTTTTAAACAAACAGAGAAAAACTATACTAATATATAAGTGTTACCCTATGTGATAACATCACCTGAGGTAGCACTGACAAACAGACTCAGAGATTACAAAGACCAAGAGATCTTTTCAAACTAGAAAATCTCTCGTGGTCTAAGGCCTTGGTAAAGATGTCAGCCAATTGATACATAGTATCAATATGATCAATTTGAATTAGGCCTTTATCTACCATATCTCTAAGAAAATGATGATGTATATCTATGTGCTTATTACGGGAATGCCGAACAGGGTTTTTGAAATGTTGATAGCACTCAAGTTATCACAGTACATAGTCAAAATTTACTCTCAAGGCCATAATTATCTAGCATATGTTTTAGCCAAACAAGTTGTGAGCAACTACCAGTGGCAAAATACTCAGATTCAGCGGTGGAAATAGAGAGACAGTTTTGTTTACGGCTATACCATGATACTCAATTGTTACCCAAGTAAAAATACCCCCCACTAGTACTCTTCCTATCATGTATATCCCCCACCCAATCCGAGTCGCTAAAGCCTACCAAATTGGTGTTAATATCCTTACTAAACTAAATCCCTAATTCACTTGTTCCAGAAACATATTTAATTATTTTTTTGACAGAATTAAGGTGGGAGACTTTAGGATTGGCATAGAACGTGCACAAACGCACACGCTGAACATGATATCAAGATGACTAGAAGTGAGATATACAAGGCTACCTATCACAGAAGGATATAAAGTAGGATTAACATCCTCACCTACTTGATCTCTACCATGTTTAAGAGATGAACAAATATGAATCTTACAGCTCTTTGCCTCCTCCAACCCAAACCTTTTCACTAAGTTTTTTGCATACTTGCTTTGTGAAATAAATATCCCTTCACTTGATTGTTTCACCTACAAGCCTAAGAAGAATGTTAATTGAACAATCATGCTCATTTTAAATGTTGACTTCATAGCCTCTGCAAAATCTTTTAGAAAAGTTTGAGACGTAGAGCCATAGACTATGTCATCAACATATATTTGAACAATGACTATTTCTATTCCATGCCTTAGAATGAATAAAGTCATATCCGCTTCACCACTTATAAAACCATATCCAAGTAAAAAAGAGGTTAAGCGACCATATCACGTACGTGGAGCTTGTTTTAAGCCATATAGAGCTTTATCAAGTCTATATACATGGTTTGATTGATGAGGATCTTCAAAACCTTTTGGTTGTTCAACATAAATTTTTTTATTTAAATAACCATTTAAAAATGCAGCTTTAACATCCATTTGAAAGAAGTTGATTTTTAGATAACCAGCTATTGCCAAGAGGAGTCTTATGGACTCAATTCGAGCTACGGGAGCAAAGGTCTCATCAAAGTCAACACCTTGTATTTGTGTATAACCTTGAGCCACGAGACGGGCTTTGTTCCGAACAATATTTCCTTGTTCATCCAATTTATTTTTGAAAATCCATTTTGTACCAATTACATTAGTATTAATGAGACGTGGTACTAAATACCAAACTTCATTAAGGGCATATTGTTCAAGTTCCTCTTGCATGGATTCTATCAAAGAATTATCTTTCAAAGCTTCTGAAATATTCTTGGGTTCTAAAGAGGAAACAAGACAAGAGTACTTTACCTTATGGTATGTGGTGGACATGCACACATACCTCACCATTTCACAGTAACTAATAGGCTCTTTGTTCCTTGTTCGTACCCATTCATCCGCTTCTCCAATTATCTGAGAAGAAGGATGATTTCTTCTGATCCTAGCTGGTGGATCCCTTCTTAAATCTCCATACACATCAACATCATCATTAGACTGTTCGTCATTTTCAGTTGCTGGACTGGCTTCAGGTGATATCTGAGATGCTATCCCTTCAGTGGCAATACTCTGGTCAGCACCCATAATATCACTTTCTTTACTTTGTTCCTCCAGCTCTTCCAGCAATATTAATGGAGATTCATGCACTCCATCACCTGTAATACTTGCTAAGTCATCAAAAACCACATTCACAGATTCTTGAATGGTCTTTAACCTAAGGTTATAAACTCTATATGCTCGACTATTCTGAGCATACCCAAGAAATATTTCCTTATCACTTTTAGAGTCAAACTTGGCTAAGTAATCCCGATCATTTAGAACAAAAGACATACACCCAATATATGAAAATAATGAAATTTTGGTATCCTATATACCATTCAAAATTTCATATGGTGTCATTGTAGTACCGGGTCTTAGAAAAACTCTATTGGTCGTGTGACAAGACGTGCTTACGACTTTAGTCCAAAACCTTTTAGAAATCCTTTTTGAAAACAACATCACACGAGCCATTTCAAGTAAGTTCCTATTTTTCCTTTCTGCCACCCCATTTTGTTGAGGAGATTTAGGAGCCGAAAATTCATGTTTAATTCCTTTTAATTCACAAAAATTTGAAAACAAATAACTATCAAACTCCTTTCCTTGGTCAGACCTTATTCGAATGATAAGAGGACAAAACATGTTTAGATTTTAGCATGTAAGATGTTAAACTTTTCAAAAGTTTCTGATTTTTCTTTCAAAAAATACACCCAAGTGAATCTAGAAAAATCATCTACTTTGACAAAAGAATATCTCTATTACCTCCTAAACTTTCTACCTCAACTGGACCCATTAAATCCATATGTAAAAGTTGAAAACAGTGAGTTGTTCTCGGAGTACTCCTCATCGTGTTGGGTAGAACTATGGGCAACATGTGTCTGCTTACCTTTAAGACAATCCTCACATATGATTTTCTTACTTATGTCCAGGTTAGGAATACCACTAATAGCTTCTACCTTAAGCAGTTTCACAATGTTTCGAAAATGGACATGTCCCAACTTTTGATGCCACAAGGTAGCATCATCAACTCTCACAGAATGACACACTTATTTATCATCAACAAGATAATATTTATTACTTGACCTAGTACCTGACATAACACAGTTATTGGTACAATAAAAAGCTTCACAAGTGTTCTTATTGAATTTCACTTCAAGATTGTCATCACAAAATTGGCTAATACTAATTAAATTAGTTACAAGTCCATCAACATGCAAAAAAAATTTCAAAGCAGGAAATCTAGGTATATTCAGAATACCTTTTCCTACTATATTACTCTTGCCACCACCACCATATGTTACACTACCACCTTGAAGAGGTTTATATTCCTTTAAAAATATTTTTATTCCCGTCATGTGACTTGAACAACCACTATCAAAATACCATGAACCTTCAACATTGCTCTTTAAAGTAGTATAAACAACATCACATCTGAGATTAGATTTAGATTTCCATGCTTTCTTACTTGGATTAATTCCCTTCTGACTGCAAGTGATATCTGAAGTGCTAGGCAACACTTCAGGTAGCACTGATGAACTGGACTGCTTCTTTAAAAAAGTTTTACATTTATTTTTAAAATGTCCTGTAGAGTAACAATAGTTACACTCTGACTTTGTCAGAGATCTTATCAGAAGACAGAAGTTTAACATTAACCCTTTCTTTAACAAAAAACCATTTTATCTTCTTTATTAGTCAAAGTAGATGTAATAGCATTTAAAGACTCTTGAAAACTCATACATGCCTTGAGTGGTTTTTTCAACCCAAGGATTTCATCCAGCTTGGAAGAACCCGTCTTGAGTTTTTTAAATGTGGCCTCGGCTAGAGTAAGTTTGGCCTTGACTTTGTCCAGCTCTGCATCCTTTTTTGTGAGTTGGACTTTCAACTTAGTCATGCCATCAGTCAGATCTTGAACCTCTTTGGACAGGAAAACCACCTTCTTATTCTCTTTCTTCCATTCATCAAGCAATTCCTTGTAGAGGTTCTTAAGATCGCAAATGAGCTTATCTTTGCTCGACTCATCACATTGTTCACACTCTTGTGAACTACCTTCATTCATGTTAGTAGAACCTATAAAACAAACAACATTTGTTAAAAAAAACTTGGTATACATGCTGGATGATATCTCAGGTGCTATCCCAGCTTGGATATCACTTGAGATAACACTGTCAGTGTCCGAGTCATAATTTGTGACCATCATTGCTGTTTGATCTAAATATTCAGATTGATTAGTCTCCTCATCTTCATTGTCACTTGTCACTGAGGGATACCCATAGGTTATTCCTCATCTTCCTTAGAGTACGAGTGTTTGCACACTCGTTTGATTAATGGCCCCACCCAAAGCATGCGTGACATTGGATTGACTCAAGGTACTTCCGATCAGATCTAGATTGATCTGATGATGCTCTTCTTATGGGACCACCTTTCTGAGTAGATGGAAATGTCCTCTTCGGCATTGAATTGTACACCTTGGTTTGTTGCTCTTTAGCCTTAACCTGCACATTTTCTTTGTTAAACTTTCTTAACATAGAATTATATTTAATAGCAAGCAAGGCAACGCTAGCATCTTTACCTAATTCCTTAAAAATTGCGTCATCCTTATCATTTGATAAACTTGAGGATTGAAATTTTAAAGCAACACTCTTGCCCTTAGATGTTTCACTTTGCACAGCAAGGTTTGACTCAAAAATTTTCAAAATGCTAATTAAAGAATTGATGTCCATAGTAGAAAGGTTGTGAGCCTCTTCTATAGATGAAACCTTCATGTTAAAATGCTCAGGAGAGTGCTAATAGCCTTTGAAACCAATTGTTTATTTGTAAAAGGTTCACCTAAAAATTGACACTCATTAGCAAAGTCAAATAATTTTTCAAAATAAGAGGAAATGGTATCATTTTCACCCATTCTCAACCTTTCAAACTTACTAGTAAGACCTCTAAATTTGTTTTCACACACACTAGAATCACCTTCACAAAACCTTTATAAAATATCCCAAGCTTCCTTAGCTGTGGAACTGTTTTGAACTAGTTTAAAAATGTGCATGTCAACCCACTCAAAAATAGCATTAAGAGCTTTCTCATTGTAGTTAGCTAGGACAATCTCTTCATTAGTCCACTCGACTTCAGGTTTAACCTGAATGTAATCATCCTCATCTGGAGGTAACAGTGGAAGAGAGTATCCATTAACTATAGATCACCAAGCTCGAAGATCAATTGATATGATACGCGAGCGAAGACGGATCTTCCAATATGCATAATTTGAACCATCTAAAACAGGAATACGTTTTTCGTTTGGATTTGCAGGATCAAAAGCCATGACACCGGATCTAGCACTTAGTATGCTAAGAGATAGGCTCTGATACCAATTGAAATTGTCACGACCTGAAACACAAGTGATATCCAAGGTGATAAAAGCACCAACTATAGCACTTGAGATAGCATACACACACTTTGAAAATAAAAATAATTTTGTAAAGATATTGCAGCGAAAAATAACACCAAAATTATTTTTCTCAAGTTACGTAAATTATATAACTTGAGGATGCCGCTTAGGCAAGACTTTATAATCAATATATAAAATGAATTACAAAAGCCGAAAGTGTTCCCTATAACTAATATAATGTAAGTTCTATGGAACAAGAGATAAAGAACGAATTTCAATCCTAGCCAACATACAACTTGAAACCAAGGTAATCAAGTGTGAAATATTGTATGGGAGGATGGAACAAATCGAACCAAATAAGAACTCTATATCTATATGCTTGAAGGTGTGAAGTGTGTAATTGGCATATTTTGAAGTGTCGTCCCCTTCAATGCATATTTATAGTCTTCAAGTGTCTTGAAGGATACTCAAAATAATAGCCTTGGGGCTATCTTGGACGTTGAGGACGAAGTGGGGAAGTGGCTGGCTTGTTCCTTACTTCGTGGGAATTGTTAGCTCCATCTCCCCTTTTCTAGCAATCGAAAACTTGCTCTCCAAGTCCACGCTTTATGGCCTTGTAATCCCAAGCTTTCCTATCCTCGTACCCTCTCTTAATTAGCAGCAAGAACCTTGACAAGGTCTACACACGTTTTGATAGTTGTTGACACACAAAAGACTTGTTGAAAGTTTATGCATAAAACTCCTTTTATGCATAACTTTCTTTTCCACATATCTCCACGTTTTTAGCTCATTCCTCCATCATATTATAACCTGAAATATGGACTTACAACGTATACTAAACAGATCATATTAGAACATTAGTACATAAATAATTAATCAAGAAATGTGCAACTATATAAATTTCAGCATAGGAAATCATTTGGGATATCATTTGGAAAGTGCTGAAATCATTTAAGACATCATCTGCGTTTTACACTAACACCCTTTTAGGGTTTCCGCCCTTAGGAGCTTCACTCATGCCGGAACCCTTCCTAGGGTTGGCCAGCGGCATGCCTCTTCAGATTAACCCTAGCATCATCGGGGCTGCTATCCCTACTACTTTATCTCTCTCTCAACAACCGTCATTGCCGCCTTCTACTACCAAATCCTATGCTTGCTTGCTTAAGAACTCGGTCGTTCCTCTCCACCGGTGATTCCTATAATCCATGCACCAATTCGACATGGAGAGTACCCACTTTGAATTTTGATGTCAATATACTAATGAACCAAACATTAATCTCAATTTAATCATAATAATAATAATCTTAAAATTATTATTGATAAATCACTAAGTGATTTATTAATAACATTTTTTAAAATTTCATTAGAATTGGCATTGATGTTTGATTAAAGTTTATTTATGTTGACCATCGCAATAGTAAGTGGATAAGGTTATTCGGGATGGAGGGAGTATATATATTGTGTTTACAACGGTCTTGAATAGTCTTGGAAATGGTTTTTATCTTCTGCAAGTAGGTTATTAACCTTTTTAGAATAGCTGTTATATAAGGGTCAAGTTTGAATTTTGACTGAGTTGATGTGGCAATTGCTTGTCTTGTAGTAAGTCCATTGAAGAGGTCAACTGTCACGACAAGTATGACTAAAGAATGTTCTACTTTTAAACACATTAGTATTGCACTCATACGTTGTATGGTATAAGTAAAATTTTGTTATATTATTATATTTTGTTTAAATAATGTTATATAAGTATAATATATTAATTATGAGTCCAAAATAATTTACTCTGAAAATAATTTATAATAAAAAATTAAAAGTAATGAAAGTATACACACACTACAAGGAAAAATGATTTTAGCTACGGCAAATTTCGTAGCTAAAACGAAGATTTCGTAGCTAAATCGTATTTAGAGACGGATTTGTTCTGTAGCTATTCCGTGGGTGCAGGTTTGTCGCTAAATTGGGCGTCGCTGTTTTGTAGCTGTTTTAGAGACGGACATATCTGTCTCTAAATTAGAGACGGATATGTCCGACTCTAAATTAGAGACGGATATGTCCGACTCTAAATTAGAGACGAATATGTCCGACTCTAACTTAGAGACGAATATGTCCGTCTCTAACTTAGAGACGGATATGTCCGTCTCTAAAACAGCTACAAAACAGCGACTGCCAATTCAGCGACCAACCTGCACCCACGGATTAGCTACGGAACAAATATGTCCCTAAACACGATTTAGAGACAGAATCTTCATTTTGGCTACAGAATTTGCTGTCTCTAAAACACATTTTCCTTGTAGTGTATATATATATATATATATATATATATATATATATATATATATATATATATATATATATATATATATATATATATGCATTATAATACTACTAAAATACACTTATAAATAACCTTATATTGAAACAATTGTCATATACATCAATTAACAATGTCAAAATACAACTACTAAAATGTAATTCACAGTCATAAAATTAGAGGATCATCTAGTTCCTGCAGAGACAGAGGGATATAGAGTCAATATACTACTGGTTTGAGTTGAGCAGACGGGAGCAGAGGAGGCATGACAACACTCACGTAAGGCAGAAAATCCTGTCCCAAACACTTACAGAGTCTGGCCCATGCCTACAACACAGAGAAATATAGTACATAAGAAGAAATTGCCGTATCAGTCTACTATACAATAAAGGAATATTTACATATAAAGTAGTTATCACAGGAAACACGAGCAAGCAATAGTATTACAACATTGTAACAACATGCAAGATAGAAAGCAAAAGGAAGTCTATTGCACAGCAGCTAATAACAGGTACTCTGCACCTGGGACCCATTTTTATGAAAGGTGCACCAATGCAATTGTCCATCTTGAGGATTTCAAGGTGAGGATGTAACGGCGTTGCTTCATATGCTTCTTTGGATTCATAAGTTTACAGTTCATAACGGAGCAGACATCCGCCTAATAGATACAAGGTATAAAACAAATTTAAGACACATGTAGATTATTCCACTTGGGCAATAGCTTTTAAGAATCAAGTTTATTATAACAGATTCTCCGTTACGATCTAGGAAAATGTAAGGGAAAGTATATCGAAAGAACATTGAAAGCCTGCTTATGAAGTATAATTCAACTATTTGCACATCTAAAAGTCAATGTCAAAGATAGTGTTAAACTTAAGTATCTGACAAGTAATTATTAAAGTGTTAATGTATTATTATTTCAACACCAAATTCCTTTAGGCTGGTTTTTGCTTAGCCACAATTTGTTTCCATTTAACGGTGATATGTTACCCATGCCACACAAGTTAACTAGTCTTTCCACAATTATCACTGGAGGAACAAAGAAGATATCAAACTTTAATGTACTCTTTCACAGAATATGCACATAAGGCTTCGTTAAATGCATTGCATTTTCAGCAACTACAACGAAAAAGTCTGCAAACCATGTTACAAGAAGTACCCGAAAGTCCCAAACTATTAGTGATCTGGTTAGAAGTTGTTAGAGTGACATGAATGTGCATCTTTTATGATCATATCTTCACTATCAAAAAGGCAGGTGAGTATCTCTTTCATAAGCAACACTAACTAGTCAATAGAGAGATAAGAAATCTGACTTGGAGTTGTCCCTGTACAGAAAAGGAAATCTCTCTTGCAGCTGATTTATGTGAATCTGAACCATGAACATAGTTGCTTGTTAAATCTGTCCCACATATGGCCCTGATACAACAATTACACCACCAAACAAAAATTAAGCAATATTATTCATAGCAGGAAACAAACTGAAAAAACTTTAAACTAATGAAAAGTTGATATAAAGCAAGATGCATTAATGGTAAAAGATCATAAACCCAACAATGGAGCAAAAGAAATCACCTTCTGGGATGACTTGGGGAAAATAATGGGGACAAATATTAATAGACCAACAGTTAAAAAAATAGGAAAACCTATATTATATAGAATTACAACAACCACCTTAACAATTGGTTGACGCACTAAACCAGAAAGGGAAGCGATTGCAGTCATATAAAGTGCTACATGTGTCTGTTTAGTTTTAAAACTGCAATAGACCAACAGTTAAAGAATCACAATGACTTGGGGAAAATAATGGGGACAAATATTAATAGTGAAATGTTATTTCTAAGTAACTGAATGCAGTAACGCAATACAATAACGAAGCTAGCATTGAAGGGTAAGCTTGTACAGAGTGGAAGTAAAATTGATATCAAAACTATTTAAAATATACCAATTATTTACCTTTCAACTGCCAAGCAACATTCATAAGTCAATAACAAATTAAACACGGTGTTTTAAAAATATAAAATTAATCATGTTTGTTTTCTATATACTCTTGCGTAATATAATTGAAATTTTGTATGTGATCATGTAAGCGACATTTTTAATTTGTAAATTTAATGTAAATTTGTGCACCCACAAAAGAAAAGCTCTAGATCCGCCAATGCCAACACCCATCCTAACCTGAATCTATCGTGAGCCTTTTCATATCCCAACTGAGTCATGCCATTGTAAACCTTCAAAATGTATCAGCAGAGTCTATCACACAATACTTGCCAAACAAACACAATTTTAAATCTTCAATAAGATAGTGGAAGAATAACGAGATTTCTTACAACTTCCCATGACCGTGGATGAAAACCAACTGTGAAGCCTTCAAACACCCGTAAACCCTATTTCTCACATGGGATTGCAAGTTCAAGGACAACTCTAATCAAAACGTACAAACTAAATCAAGAAGGTGAAAGATAAATCCTGAGAACACTATATCCAAAAGTGACTGCGTTTGTCCAAGAGAAACAACAATAAAAGCAACAAATCATGTAACTGAGAGGACCATCTTTCATAAAATACCAAGATACCTTCCTCAAAACATTAAAAAACTTGCAAACATATTTGAATGCAACTAGGCCTTGAACTACTGCTGAGGTGCATTCTACGTACCTAGTTTCAGTGCCAATGGATGGTTCAGATGTTAATACTCATTTGGAATGCATATATTTACTGTATGAACTAATCTAAGAACGTAAGAATTAGCTAGGTGGTCTTACTGATAATCAATCATAACATCTCCAAATGTTTCAGCAGGGTTGATCACCTGCAGAGGAGAAATTAAGGTTCACTAAACTTCCATTAGTAATTACTACCTATCCGGAAAACTTAATCATTAAGATGTTTCATACAGAGACAACATTTTACCTCTAACCATTTGTAGGACCTTGTCAGCTCGTACGAGGCAAACCCTCCTGTATTGTTCTGTTCCATAAAACAGAATGATTTAGTAGTCTGAACTGATCAAATAAGTCTCGAGTAACATGGTGAAAATTGTTTTGGAGAGTCGATGAATAGTTTATGAAGATTAGTGACTCTATCTTTAGGAACATACACATTAACTGAAATAGATATCGAAAGAGTAAGTAATGGGAGCCTATTTGATACCATTAATGCTTTTGATCATGTCAATGGTTGACATATTATGATATGTTAATTTCAATCCACCACAAATTTTAAGCTTTCGTAACCCAAATCAGAATCTGGGGTAAATCAATGGTGAGTAACTTTATCCTGGATATAAGTACCTAACTGGTTTACTGCCATTGGGACATTTTATCAAACACCATATGAGCAACCCAATTCGCCCCTCAAAGAGACAGCATTTCAAAACGTATGAAATCTTGGAATACACATTCACAATCCAAGAATCCAAAGAATAAATAATCTCCAAACCATCTAACAGAAACAATGATTTAAAGATTCAAAATCGCATTTGCCCAAAGATTACGAGAATTGAAGTGAACGAGAACTGATTCCAATGGATAGCAACTCAAAGAAAGGATGAGAGAGAGAGAGAGAGATAATGACCTTGCGACAGCTCTCTGCCGTCATACTGGGGAAAGCTCACCGCCATAAGTCCACGCCGCTCGTCTCAAGCTCTGGTTTTCTAACCGGAGAACAAGGCTTACCGAGTGGAGATTCCATTGTTGAAACTTTGAAACTTTACGAGCTCGTTTAGGGAATACCTATGAGAGGGTGAGCGCTCTTGCTTTTAAATTCATTGTAGACGTTCATTCGTTATACTCTACGTTCTGATTTGGGGGAAAAGGCGTTGTAATTAGGGGGAAAAAGGGGAGGGGCGCGATGTTAAAATGTTTGAGAAAGGAAATGGCGGGAATTGAAAAAAAAATGAGGCATCAAATGGGTTTTGTTATATAATAAAAATAATATTAGTAAAAATAATTATTAATATCAAAAATAATTTAAAATATAAAATAATATTATCTAATAATAATAAATAATAATATATCATAAAAAGTTTTTGAGTAAAAAAGTTAACTTTTTAACAATTTTTTGAAAATACAGTTAACTTTTTAACAGTTTCTGTTAAGTTGTATACTGAATATTAACTTCTTATTTTTTTTCAATTTTTTTTGGATAAAGAAGACTATTTTAGACTTTTGTTTACTACATACATTTTTTGCAAAAAGTTATATTAAAAAAGTTATGAATTTTGAAAGAAGTTAAGTTTTATTTCTTTCAAAATTCATATTTTTTTTTATATAACTTTTTGCAAAAAATGTATGTAGTAAACAAAAGTTTAAAATAGTCTTCTTTATCCAAAAAAAATAATTGAAAAAAAAAAGTTAATATAGAGTATACAAATTAACAGAAACTGTTAAAAAGTTAACAGATTTTTCAATGGTATTGTTGTATTGATGTCTCCTAAACCCTAAACCCTATATCATATATACATATACATTATGCCTTATACCCTAAACCCTATACCCTAAATCATATAGCCTATACCCTATTCCCTTAAATTTTATTAATTAAGGGTGGTGGTGGTGGTAGTTGTGATAATGGACCTAGTGGTAGTAGTGGTGGTAGTGGTAGTGGTGGTGGTGGTGGTGGTGGTGGTGGTAGTAGTAGTAGTAGTAGTGGTGGTGGTGGTGGTGGTGGTGGTGGTAGACTGATAGTAGTGGTATTGGTAGGAGTGGTAGTAGTAGTGGTAGTAATAGTAGTGGTGGTGGTAGTGGTAGTGGTAGTAGACTAGTAGTGGAAGTGGTGGTAGTAGTAGTGGTATTGATAGGAGTGGTAGAGGTAGGAGTGGTGGTAGTGGTAGTTGACTAGTAGTGGTAGTGGTAGTAATGGTGGTAGTGGTGATGGTGGTGGTAGTGGTAGTGGTGATGGTGATGGTGGTGGTGGTGGTGGTAGTAGTAGTAGTAGTAGTAGTGGTAGTAGTAGTGGTGGTGGTGGTGATGGTGGTGGTGGTAGACTGGTAGTAGTAGTGGTAGTAGTAGTGGTAGTAGTAGTGGTGGTGGTGGTAGTGGTAGTAGACTAGTAGTAGTAGTGGTGGTAGTAGTAGTGGTATTGGTAGGAGTGGTAGTGGTAGTGGTAGTGGTAGGAGTGGTGGTAGTGGTAGTTGACTAGTAGTGGTAGTGGTAGTAATGGTGGTAGTGGTAGAAGTGGTAGTGGTGGTAGTAGTAGTAGTATATCTATACCTTATACCCTATTAGGGTTTAGGGTTTAGGGGTTAGGGTATAGGATTTAGGGGTTAGGTTTTAGGGTTTAGGGTTTAGGGGTTAGGGTATAGGGTTTAGGGTATAGGGATTAGGGGTTAGGGTTTAGGGGTTAAGGTATAGGGTTTAGGGTTTAGGGTTTAGGGGTTAGGGTTTAAGGTTTAGGGGTTAGGGTATAGGATTTAGGGTTTAGGGTATAGGGTTTAGGGTTTAGGGTATAGGGTATAGGGTATAGGATTTAGGGTTTAGGGGTTAGGGTATAGGGTTTAGGGGTTAGGGTTTAGGGTTTAGGTTTAGGGTTTAGGGTATAGGGTATAGGATTTAGGGTTTAGGGTTTAGGGGTTAGGGTATAGGATTTAGGGGTTAGGGTTTAGGGTTTAGGGTTTAGGGGTTAGGGTATAGGGTTTAGGGGTTAGGGGTTAGGGTTTAGGGGTTAGTGGTTAGGGTTTAGGGTATAGGGTATAGGATTTAGGGTTTAAACCCCAAACCCTATACCTTGAACCCTAAACCCTAAATCCTAAACCTTAAACCCTAACCCCTAAACCCTAAACCCTAAACCCTAAACCCTATACCCTAACCCCTAAACCCTAAATCCTATACCCTATACCCTAAACCCTAAACCCTAAATCCTATACCCTATACCCTAACCCCTAAACCCTATACCCTAAAACCTAACCCCTAACCCCTAAACCCTAAACCCTAACCCATAAACCCTATACCCTAAACCCTAAACCCTAACCCCTAACCCCTAAACCCTAAACCCTAACCCCTAAACCCTATAGAAAACAATATTTTAGTCTTTGTTAATCAGTGGTTTTTTTTTAGAAAAAAAATAGAAAAACTAAACAAATGAAAGTATATAGAAGAAAAGTCAAAAGAGGGACGGACTACCCTATATTTTGTTTTTTATTTTTTTAAAAAATTTTTATTGACTAGAAAACAATATTTTAGCCTTTGTTAATCAGTGGCTTTTTTTTAAAAAAAGTTATAGAAAAAAAGATAGAAAAAAACTAAACAAATGAAAGTATATAGAAGAAAAGTCAAAAGAGGGACGGACTATCCTATATTTATTTTTTATTTTTTAAAAAAAAATTTATTGACTAGAAACCAATATTTTAGCCTTTGTTAATCAGTGGTTTTTTTTAGAAAAAGTTATAGAAAAAAAGATAGAAAAAACTAAACAAATGAAAGTATATAGAAGAAAAGTCAAAAGAGGGACGGACTACCCTATATTTATTTTTTATTTTTTAAAAATTTTTTATTGACTAGAAAACAATATTTTAGCCTTTGTTAATCAGTGATTTTTTTTAGAAAAAGTTATAGAAAAAAAGATAGAAAAAAACTAAACAAATGAAAGTATATAGAAGAAAAGTCAAAAGAGGGACGGACTACCCTATATTTATTTATTATTTTTTTAAAACTTTTTATTGACTAGAAAACAATATTTTAGCCTTTGTTAATTAGTGGTTTTTTTTAGAAAAAGTTATATAAAAAAAGATAGAAAAAAACTAAACAAATGAAAGTATATAGAAGAAAAGTCAAAAAAGGGACGGACTACCCTATATTTATTTATTTATTTTTTTTAAATTTTTATTGACTAGAAAACAATATTTTAGCCTTTGTTAATTAGTGATTTTTTTTAGAAAAAGTTATATAAAAAAAGATAAAAAAAAACTAAAAAAATGAAAGTATATAGAAGAAAAGTCAAATTTAGAGACGGATACTAAATCTGTCTCTAAATTTTATAGACAGATGTTGAATCTGTCACTAAATTAGAGACGGATTCAAAAATCTGTCTCTAAATTAGAGACGGGTTAAAATCTGTCTCTAAATTAGAGACGGGTTAAAATCCGTCTCTAAAGTTTAGAAACCGATTCTGAATCTGTCTCTAATTTAGAGACGAATTCTGAATCTGTCTCTAATTTAGAGACGGATTCTTAACCTGTCTCTAATTTAGAGACGGATTATGAATCTGTCTCTATTTTAGAGACAGATACTAAATCCGTCTCTAAAATTTAGAGACGGAATCTGAATTCGTCTCTAAATTAGAGACGGAATCAGATTTCGTCTCTAAATTAGAGACGGATTCGAATTCCGTCTCTATATCAGAGACGGATTCAGATTCCGTCTCTGAATTAGAGACGGATTCATATTCCGTCTCTGAATTAGAGACGAAATCTGAATCCGTCTCTAATTTAGAGACGGAATCCGAATCCGTCTCTGATTTTTGGTTCTGTCTCTAATCTGTCGCCAAATTAGCTACAGATTTCGTCCGTCTCTAAATTTCCGTCTCTAAATCCGGTTTTCCTTGTAGTGACATGTTATAATTATTTAACCAACACAATGAATAATATAAATTTTGAAAGCTTTTTGTATACACATATTTTGTGATTTGAGGAACTTCAGTGATTATTCCAATAGAAATTGTTATTTTAAAATATTTTTCCTTAAATGATTTATTTTACTACTTTGTTATTTTACTATTCATTATATAATTGTAAAATTGAAAATTTTGAATAGCAAGCGTATTTATACATCTTTGCTAACATAACTATTTTTAAAATATCCCTAAATCAAAAGTTTGATATTCATTTATTTTTTATTCTAAAAAGACAATTCATTTGAATTTGAAGTATTCACTTTGGAAAATAAAATAAATATTCTTATTATTCACTTTTAAACATTTAATTTATGATAATAAAAATATAGTGAAAGAAATTTAGTAAAACCGTTTAGAACAAAGCTTTATATAAAAAAGACAATTTTAAAACAAAAATTTCTTACATTGTAGTTTATTAAGAGACAAAGTAGTAATGATTAAAACAAAATTATCTACTTAGTCAACATATCTAGTAGCCTTATTATGACAACAATTGTAACGACTTTTGGTTCTTTTTATAATTTGTATAATTTTGATATAATTAAATAAACAAAACTCAAAATTAACAACTATAGTTAAAACTAATGTAACAATTTATCCAATTTTTAGTGAAATAAACTTCCCAAAAAAAATAAATCTTAAATCAACACAAAATAATGGCTTATTCGTCAAAAAGTGCATGACAACAAAAAGTTAGCAAAGTCTTTTATGTATTAATATTTTCATCCATATAATGTGGGGATATATAAAACCTGTAAAATAGTAAATAAAATAATAAGAAATAAAATAAACATGAAATAATAAAATTAATTCGTCTATATAAATGGGGGGTCAATAAAAAAGTTCAGTTAGATTATACTTCCTTCATCGTATTATAAAATTCACACTTATTATTTGCTCAGAAATTAAGAAAAAATGTTAGTGGATTGAGTGTTGTTAGTATGAAAACTGAGGTTGGAGAGAGAAAATGAGTTGTTGTAATTCTAAGTATGATATGCGAGTCTCATTAATATAAAGTTAATAAAATATTTCCATTTTACAAAGTATATACTCTCTCCGTCCCACCCGACTTAGGACCAATTTCCATTTTTGGCGTCCCACTCGACTTATAACATCTCAAAATGGCAAGTTTATATTATTTTTATATTTAATGAGACTCACTTGTCATACTTATAACAACAATCTCCTTAATATGTCCCTCACCCATTCTCTCTCATATTTTACTTTTCATACTCACAATACATCTTCCACTAATTCTTTCCTCTTATTATATTAATATTTTTTAATTCCTGCGTCGGAAGAAAACATCCTAAATCGGATTAGATGTAGGGAGTAGTTTGTAGTGGGATATCATATGAGAAAAGTGTGTAGTTTGTAATGAGATAGAAGGAGTATATTTTTTAAAATTAAATAAATAATGCCAAAAGTATCCATGTTTATTTTTTTATTTTTTTTTTATTTTTTTTGTGAAAAACTCCATATTAATGTTAAAAATTAAAAAAAAAAGTTGATGATAAGGATAAAGAATTGATAAGAAGGATCTTATTAAATTGAATATAATCTCAATTCTTTTGCAAGATATTTTAGTTCTTTTATTTTCAAACAATTATTAGGACAACATTAAAAATACTCTCAACAATAGCTTCTAGAATTATCACTATTTTGGAGAAAAAAATTTATTTTTGAATGTTAAGCATACCAAAAGACACTATTCTCTTTTTATATATATATAGATTTCAATCAGCCTATGATGTTTCCACTTCCTTCCAACGGTGGTCTAAGTAACTCTTAAGATTTAAATTGGATTTTATGTTTCCACTTCCAACGGTGGTCTAAGTAACTCTTAAGATTTAAATTGGATTTTATAGGGAGGAAATTTCTACATAGGGGAGAGAGAGAGAGAGAGAGAGAGAGTGATGAGCCCGGTCTAAGATTTAAATTGGATTTTATAGGGAGGAAATTTCTACATAGGGGAGAGAGAGAGAGAGAGAGTGATGAGCCCGGATCTACTGGACCGGGCCCGCGCTCGGTCTAGTCCGAGGAACCAGTGACGTAGCAGTCCCTAGACCGCGGACAAATAGGCCCTTGTGGTCAAGACCGCGTCCCTCCTCGCATCGTCCCCATTGAGGACCATTGGGACCCTGCTCGCTGGATCCGTGCCCGCATGAGTCATGCCCGCATCAACCGTGCTCGCGTCATATATCTTTGACCGCGGGCACAACGTTGACCGCGGGCACATGCTGCTTCCCGGTTAATGTCAAGCCTTACTGAGCAAGTTAGCTTGCGGCTCGACGGGCCACTTGCCGGCTCCCCCATAACGCATTCAATGCGGCTCAGTCCGACGCCTACTATTCCATTTAATGCACTAAGCCGGCTACACGGCTCATGTAACTTTCAGCCATGTCCCCTGGACAGTCAATGTTCCCTCCCTGACAGGACCAATTAGCTGCGGACACGTGTAGTTGGTCAAATACCAAAGTGCCCCCTAGGGCTGATCTCATTGCTTACCTCAACAAGCACCATTGCATTGCCTATAAATAGATGGCCTTTACCCCCTTGGGCAAGGTAAGTTCGATAGACAATTGAGTAAGCTCTGTTACTCTCTAAACCTAAACACACACACACTCCAAAGGTATTCAAAGCCTTATTACTCAGTATTCTTACTCTCACACCCGAGGGCCTGAGTTGGAGTAACATCCAACTTTGACCTTAATGGTGCTTGTTTGTGTTGTGATCTAGGTACATCAAAACAATAAAAATATTCTAGCCAGATATCCTTGAACCGCTCCTGACCCCAAAAGTTGTGGCGTCATCAGTGGTTCCATTGCCGGGAACCGACTTTCACTAGTTTTTCCCGTTTAAAACTTTTGTTTTCAGATACACCTTGTAGTCTAAACAACTGACTGTCAAGAGACACTTCTTTTCAGTTATTTTCGTCTTTCTGAGACATGTCTCAAATTCTAAAAAATGCTGGTCATTTGACCCTAGAGGATGAGAACCAAGCCGAACCCTCCACCATCAATAGGGAAAGGCAAACCAACTCTGTTTTCAACAGAATGGGGGCCCATTCTCAGCCCAAAATCCCCGGCTCAACGAGTTCTACACCGGTTAGCAGGAAGCCCGAGCGGAGAAAGCCCGAGGCCCTACTAAACAATAGCCCAAAAACTCCCCAAGCTCACATAAAAAACACCACTCTAACCACCCAACTTTCCCCCAGAGCAAATCCACGAGAAGGAAGGAAATCCTGGCCTCCAAGTCCTGGCGAGTCGCGGAGGCCATGGCCATCAACGACGCGGAGATGGAAATGTTTGAAATAGAGGCCAATGGAGGGCTACGGTTCCCTCGAGGGTCACAGAGATTCTCCCAAGCGAGCTCCCGCTAACTCGCTTGCTAGTCAAGGCTGTGGGGGCAAACCGGGTTGAACCAGCCCTTGAACGCGGACAGCCGGCCAAGCGAAGCGTGGTACATGTAGAGGATAGCGAGGAGATTGGGGAAGAGGCACAGTCAAACCACCGTGCGAGGTCCAAAGCCAGACCCTTGGCTCCGGCCAAGGAGAAGGCCGTGACTCCACGAGCTAAGAAGCAGAAGGTCGATGATCAGAGCCCTGAGTTTGTGGAATTTATGCAGAAGATGTGGGAGACCCATCGAAAGGCGCCCGAAGTGTGGCCGCACCATGGACGCCTTCAGCGATAAAATTGCGCGGGCACCGATCCAGAGGGGCAAACCCCCCCAGATGGACACCTATGACGGATCCAAAAATGCCAAGAGTCATATGGGAAGATTTGAGGGCCAAATGGCTTTATTCTCCGCGGATGAGTCAGTGATGTGCAAAGCTTTGGCTGCGACCTTCACGGGCAAGGCCCTATCTTGGATGCTAGCCCTCAAGCCCCGGTGTATCCAGTCATTCAGCCAGTTCAGAGTTCTCTTCCTCAATGCCTTTGCCGGAGCAGGTGTGCCCGCTAGACCAAAGACAGATCTTGTCCGTGTCAAGCAGGCACCTAACGAACCTACAAAAGATTATATATCCCGGTTCAGGAAGGTGAGCGAGGAGATTGTGGACCTGGACGAAGGAGATATCAGACTATGTTTTGAGGGCGGCCTCAGTTCCTCCTTCCTCAAAATGAATTTTGCCTCCAGCAAACCTAAATCAGTGGAGGAAATGTATGAAAGGGCCTCGGCCATTGCCTCCGCCGAAGAGCCTAGTGTGCCCGCTCCCCGAGCTTCTGCGAAAGAAAGGATAAGCCAAGTCCAGGAGACCACCCCAGAGCCTGCTCACACCAATAATCAGGGCAAAAACAGAGGCCGGGGATCAGAAAAGCTCAAAAAGGCTATGGCCGAAACAGTTTACACAGAGCTCACCGACCCAAGGGTGGTGATCATGAGAGCCTCAGACTTTCACACCCGCTCCTCCCCCATGCTTCGAAAGCCAAATGAGAGGAGTAGACTTAAGTTACGTGAGTATCACAACGACCACGGGCACGGGCGAGGATCAATTTCCAGTGAAGCGAGTAATCCAATGAGAAAATCAATAACGGGGAGCTAACCAAGTGGGTTAAGGGAAACAATCTTGCCCCCAATAACAATGATCAGCAGCGGGCACGACACACGCGGGGACCGGAGAGAAATGAAAGAGATAATTATGATGACGATTTTGGGGACTATGACATTAACTTCATTGGGGAGGAACCTCCCTCTAATAAGCAGCTGTCCCCCCAAATTCGAACATTAGAGAAGGTTTTCTCCATCCCCGCCACGGCTCAGGAGGAAGAGCAAGAAATTGGGTTCAAAAGGAGTGAACTTGCCTCCACCCTTTTTCATTCCACACGGCCACTCACCCTCGAATGAGAATCAACCGGGCAAACATAGGCCGAGTGTTGATAGATCTTGGAGCTGCCGCGACATACTCTACTACCATACTTTGGTTGGGAATGAGAATGACCGAAGCACATCTTACTCCATATGCGGGCATGCTCGAAGGCTTCACTAACCACTTATTGTAAGGGTAAAGGGGACGATTGTGTTTGACGTAGCTATTGGGGAAAAACCCATGCGAAGACGGCCAAGATAACTTTCATGGTGGTCGATCTTCCTTCCCGATTACAATGCCATTCTCGGCGTAGCGCTCGAGCCGAATTGGGAATAGTTGCGTCCGTCCCCACCAAAGGGTGAAATTTAACACCCGGGCGGGGTTGCTACCATCAAGAACCGGCCAGGAGATTCCTCAGAGCACTTTGGAGGAAAAAGGAAAGAAACGAAAGGCGAGACCTCTGCCCGCGAGATAGAGAGGCGAGGACAAAATGATAGAGGGAAAAGGCGAGGACAAGTCAAAAAAGGGAAAACTCTTGCACTCCCGCCGCCACCGTACCGATTGGCATGCTTTCTTTCCATTCCACGAAGGTGGAGCTCAAGATGAAGCGAGAAAATCGAAGCGATTGGCTGCCCCTGTTGAGGAGGTTATATTGATCGAGGAATAGAGGAGAAATTGACCGTGATATCATATATTCTATGGCAACAACGGCCAGAAGCTCGAATTGACCCCCCAACTATTGTCATTGACTCCTTGCACAATCGTGAAATCAGCGACCTTCAACCTAACGACGAGCTCGAGGAGGTGGTAATCAATCCCCACTTCCCTGAGCAAACAGTTAAGGTTGGGCTAGAAATTCACTGCGAGGAGAGAAGGATACTCATTGAATTCCTTAGAGCAAATTGCGATGTGTTCGCATGGAGGGTGGAAGATATGCAAGGCATCAGCGAGGACGTGATCCTCCATAAAATCAACGATGACCCTTCCTTCAAGAACATCCATCAGAAATCAAGGTACTTCTCCCCGGAGAAGGAGATCGCGATCAAGGAAGAAGTAGAAAAACTGCTAAAGGCGGGGATAATAAAGGAGATCTCCTACCCCAAATGGCTGGCCAATGTGGTCATGGTTAAGAAATCCAATGGTAAATGGAGGATGTGCGTTGATTTCACCGATCTCAACAAGGCATGCCCCAAAGATTGTTTCCCTCTTCCTCGCATAGACAGATTGGTGGATTCTATAGCCAGGACCACGAGTTCTAAGCTTCATTGATGCATACTCCGGCTACCATCGAGATCCGGATGGCTCCTGAAGATGTCCGCTCTGTAGCTTTCATCGGCTGCGGGCAAGACATCTTGCTACACTATGATGCCCTTTGGGGTGAAAAATGCAGGAGCCACATATCGGCGCATGGTCAATCTGGTCTTTAAAAACCAACTAGGCGAAATCTTGAGGCCTACATTGACGACATGGTCATAAAAACTAAGGAAAACTCCCACGAGCTCGATGTGGAGGAAACCTTCAAAAACTTGCGCCACAACAACATGAAGCTAAACCCCCTTAACTGCGCTTTCGGGGTCAAGGCGGGCAAGTTCCTCGGATTCATGGTCAACCAAAGAGGGATAGAGGCTAATCCGAGAGAAAATCCAGGCCCTATTAGACATGAAACCTCCACACTGCGTGAAGGATGTACAAAAACTTCAATGGTCGCATCACCGCACTTGGCCGCTTCATCTCGCGGTCGGCGAGAGAGATGCCTCCCCTTCTTCAAAACTCTCAAGGGGGAAGAGAGGCGATGAATTTGCATGGAGCAGGTGCCATCAAGCTTTCGAAGAGGTCAAGACATACCTCGGGCGGCCACCTCTACTCGGCGGCCGGTGCCGGAGAAGAGCTCTTTTTATATTTAGCCGTTGCGATACGCGGTAGGCTAGCTGTTCTTGTAAGGGAGGAGAATAACTCCCAAAAACCGGTTTATTATGTAAGTAAGGCACTATCCGCCGTAGAAGGGTGTTATCTTAATATAGAAAAGTTAGCTTACGCCTTGCTTGTATACGCTCGAAAATTAAGAGCCTACTTTTACGCACATCCTATAAGCATGTGCGGCGAGGCTCCGCTTAGAAAGGTTTTACACAAACCAGAGTCTTCGGGAAGAATGCTAGCTTGGTCTATAGAGCTCACCGAGTTCCGAGATCACCTACTCCCAGAAAGACAATCAAAGCGCAAGCCTTAGTTGATTTTGTAGTAGAATCATCATTCAAATTGGCGGACGGCGACCTCGGAAAAAGAAAGCGAGCGAGAATCGAAGATGACCCGAAAGCCCGAGCACGAAATTGTTCAACCAAGGGAGCGTCCAGAAGAGGTGTGGATTTTATATGTGGACGGCTCCGCGAGCAAGTTAATCAGTGGAGCGGGCATACTTCTGATCGCACCCTGCGGGGAGAAATTTATGAGGGCCTTGAGGTTCAAATTTGAAGCATCAAACAATCAGGCTGAGTATGAAGCGATTATAGCGGGCATGGAATTGGCAAGAGACTTGGGAGTTCAGAATATTGAGATCAACAGTGACTCTCAGCTCATAGTTAATCAAATTAGGGGAGTATGATACTATCAACCCCGGTACTAGCTCGATCTTGCGGCCTTGCAAAATCCCTCATCAAAAGTTTCACTTACTATAAGCTGAACCAAGTCATGAGGGAGGATAATGTGGAAGCTGACCTCCTCTCAAGAATAACCGAGCAAGAAATTGGTGAGTTGGAGGCAGATTGCCAGATTGAATTCACGGAGAGACTGCTATAGATCGAATTCGGATAAACAATATTGAGGATCAAGTAAGGAATTTGGGTAGATGAAATGAAGGATTACATCGAGAAGCAACCCCTCCCCGAGGACCCAGTAAAGGCTAGAGCCATCAGAGCGGTGTCCGCGAAATACCTCGTCCTCGATGGGGTGCTTTTTCGGCGATCATTCACCAAGCCTTTGCTAAGATGTGTTAAAACTCACATGGTCACCAACTTACTCTATGAGGTCCATGAAGGAGTTTGTGGCGGACATCCAGTGCTCGCACCCTCTCGAGACAAGATCAAATTCCAAGGATTCTTTTGGCCCACAATGAGAAGGGATGCACGGGAGTATGTTAGAAAATGTGATAAGTGCCGAGAGATTTGCGGACATCCCTAGACTACCATCAACGGAAGCGAGACTTTGGTTGGTACCATCGTGGCCGTTTGATACGTGGGGGATAGATCTTATTGGACCATTTCCAAGCTGCTAGAGGAAGCATTAAGTACGCCGTGGTGGCCGTGGATTATTTTACCAAGTGGACGGAAGCAAAGGGCTTAGCCACTATTTCCGAGGATAACACTATCGGTTTTGTCCACGACCACATCTATTGTCGATTTGGGGTTCCCAGAGCAATAATTTCGAGATAATGGCACCCAATTCTCCGCAAAATTCAACTGCTTTGAATGTGTAAGAATGAAGGTGCGGCAACCGTAAGTCCGCGATTGCCTATCCTCGGGGAAATGGTCAAGGCGAGGCGGCAAACAAGCTAGTCTGGCTGCCTTAAAGAAAAACTTGGAGGGACGAGGAGGACATTGGTTGGACGAGCTCCAGTTGCATTATGGATTGTCCGCACCACAATTAGAAATTCTACGGGAGAAACTCCTTTCTCGCTCACGTATGGAGTCGAGGCAATGGCTCCGGTTGAGGTAGCCCTACCCTCGTACAGAGTCACATACTTCGACGAGTCTCAAAACGAGGCAAACGAAGGTGTGACACGGACGATCTCGAAGGAAAGAGAATGCGGGCACATGAAAAAATGGTGAACTACAAACGAAGCGAAGAAGCACCATGACAAAAGAGTAAATAAGAGGAGTTTTTCGGTTGGAGGCCGGGTACTCGAAGCGTAGAGGTCGGGACCCAACCTAGTTTCAACAAGCTGTCCCAGAAATGGGAAGGTCCATATGAGGTCACAAAAATAGTCAAAGAGGGCACCTACATATTGCGACCAAAAGGGGGAGAAGAGCTTAAGCACGCTTGGAATAGCGACCACCTTAAGAGATACTTCTTTTAAAATCTTTGTAATTTTTGGAAGGAGTATAGGCGTATATAAAGGAAGTTATCATCATATTTTGATGCAAAAATCAATTCCCACCGGCCTTAGCATGCCTATATATGATCCATTACGATCCATTACGATCCGTACTATGATCGCGGGGAGGATACTCTCTCTGCCCGCGTGACACCACCAAAATAAGTGGATATAGATGAACGTAGGTACAAAGGCCACGATGCCGTGCCTACGGATTCTAGTGGGGACAATGACACGAAGTCCGGACCCACTAATTGCGCGAAGGACCTCGTTAGGGCCGTTACTCGCATGCCTGTATGTGACAAAGGCCTACATATAAGCCCGTTCACCGAGATCGCCACGAGACCCTCACGAAAAACCCTAGGGAGTTTTGAATAAAGGGTCAAATAAGTGAGAACCTCCAATAAGGGGATACGAGATGCCGGGGGTTAAAGGGCCTCTATGCTAAAATATGCTCCTACCTTTCTGTTGCGCGGACAATAGCCTCACGGCCACCTTCTGCATGCCCTATGAAAGTATGCTTGCCTTGGCTACTTTTGACTTACACCACAGCTCGCAAGGCTGGGAATAAGTGTAAATGGATGAGAGTAATCAAACTAGTTTAACAAAGCCAAACAGATAAACGAGGTTAAGGCCTCAAAGTTTGCCACAAGGCTAAACAAACGCGATCATAGAAGAATAAGGCTGACTCTCACGAAAAACCTAAGGGTTTTGAATAAAGAGTTAGGAAAACTCAAAAAATGCGGGCAAAGGGCCTACTAAGCTGCTGCCCGCAGAAGAAGAGTATAAAGTTAATTGCAAGTCAAAAACGCTGAAAAAAGTAATAGGCAAGAATGCAAGTACTGAGGTGCTCGAAAATTGCCAAACTACTCAAAATAGCCTACGAGACAAGCAATTAAGATAAAAAGTAAAGGAGCCAAGTGAAGAAAAATGCTTCTATTAATGTTGAGGAAATATTTACAAAGTCCTAAACTATTACAAAAAGAAAAAGCAAAAACCCTATACTAATGGAACATTCTCCTTGGGCTCCTCAGTGGCCGCACCACATGTGCCCGCTTCTGGCTCCTCAGTGGCCGCACCCCCTGTGCCCGCTTCTGAGTCCGGAGTGGGGGAAGGTAGGCTGGTCCCCAGAGGCACCTCGGAGGTAGGAGCGGTTCTTTGCTCGCGGAGGCTGAGCGGGAGGCGCCCGGGGGAAACAGATCTCCTATGGCCGGCCCCTCTGGAAGAACACGAGGACAGGGCATCCCCAATGATAAAGGGTTCTCCCGAATCGCAGCTCATCCAATTGGGCGTCGAGGCCAAGCGGTCGCCACGCGGGGAGGCGAAGAGGCCGCAGCCGGAGAGATCCCGGACCCTTGACCTCGTCCTCGGACGGAGGAACTAGCGCATGCCGGAGTACGCACTCCGCGTCGTAGCAACCGGTGAGCCGATCACGGCCAACTGCTGCACGGAGAACATACCCGTGGCCGCGAAGTTCCTGATCTGTGTCCGGACACCGGCCTCATACTGGGCCAGGCACTCCGCGTTGAACTCATCGGAGTTCTTATACTCCTCGATGGCCTCCTTGCGAGCTTCGGCCAGCATCCTCTCCTTCTCCAAGCCAAACTGCGTCAGAGGCAGCAACTTCTCGGAGAGATCATCCGCCTTGGCCTCCAGGATCTCCACTTGCTTTTGGGTGGCATCCAGCTTGACCATGAGCTCGGAATTTCTTTGCTCCAGCTGAAGTTTGTGGCCCTTGAGCTCATCCCGCTGACCCTTTGCCTTTTGAGGCTCTTACTCGGCTTCGGTCACCCGCTCCTGGAAGCCACTTGGATCGGACTCCTTGGTCGCGAACTCTTTCTCCTTGGCATCCGGGGAGGGAGCTCGAGTCCCCACCTTCTCTGGGCCGGCTCCGGCTCGCGGAGTTTGCCCTCCATGTCCTTGGTGTTATTGGCCGGCTCGACGGACGAGGCTATCGCGGGTCTCCGGAGCCTCATAGCCTTATTGCCCACTGCGAGGAGGATAGTTAGAGCAAGAAAGGCTAAAAGTGACAAAGGGACGAGACGAAAGAGTCAAACCTCGGTGAGGGCAATCCCAATGTCTCCCATCATGGGCGACGGGTTCTCCTTCTCCGCCACGGTATGATAGAAGTTCGGGCGAAGAGCCTATTGATAAGCCCGATCCCAGCAGCGAGTTGTGGGCGGAGCGGGCATACGGGTCCACCCCTTCAATGGCGGGCACGGCTCCCACTGTTTCCTCTTCTCCCGGGTCTCCTCGCGGGTGGCCGGGGAGGAGATCGAGTAGGCCACCGAGCATATGGTCCCCGCGGTGGAGGGAGCGATGGTAGAAGCGGTGGCGACGACGGGGGGCTACGAAAGAGGTATCCACCACTTTCTGGGTCTTGGAGGACCTCTCCCTATGCGTCAGATCCGCCTCTCTGTCAGTCCTTTTCTTGGACTGCTCCTGGTTATGCCCGGAGGCAATAGTACGGCCGGGAGATGATGTTCGGAGAGCATTGGGTGGGGGAGGACCCCGGGGAGGTGGAGGCAGATTCTCGGTGGTTAGAATGGTTCTGGGAGCAGATAGAGCCTCCCCAGTCCTCCTGCTCGCTACAGGCACGGTCTTATCTTTTGTGGGGACCCCTCCCATCTCATTCTGCCTCTTCTGGGCAGCTTCCTTGTTGGCCCTCTGGTTCTTGGCCTTCAGCTGAGCAGCACTTAGAGGGGCCATCAGAAGTTATACTCTTCCGGATCTACTCTGGAGAGAAAGAAAAATGGTTAGCAGAGCAGTTCAAAAAATCAAAGGCAAAGTAAATGGGCAACAGTTTTTATAAAGGAATCAGAGACCGATTATTTCGGGAGGATCGCACTCAGCCCCCAGCATACAGGTCTTACAATCGGCCTCAAACTGGTAGTGTTCGTGCACCCGCCAATCAGGGTCACGGGGCAGAGGCTCTATTTCTACTCTGGGGGCATGTGGGGCGCCCTCCCTGCGAGGAGCCACCCCCGAGTAGATCAATAGGGGCTCATCTTCCACTATGGCGCCCACGTCATATACGGGCTCCTCCCCGCTATCCGAATAAAGGGCCGAGATGCCTCTACATGGCAGTGCGCATAGCATCGGCTGAGGACGGGTCCGGATAACTGCCAGCGGCCACCTTCATCGGGACGGGGTGTGAAGGTTTGGAAAAGGGACATCCAAATCTTGACTCGATAACCAAAATGTCCTTCTGATTCCATTGGTCAAATTTGTTTGAGGGAGGAGAGAAAGTCCTGGTGGAGTAGTTCCTAGCCTTCAAGCTCAGGATACCACGGCTAATCTGGTTCTGATAGTAGGCATAGAGCCCAACAAGGGTAGGTTCATAACCCAGGAATCTGCATACAGCTATGAAGGAGACAATGGCCCGGATGGCATTGGGAGTCGGGTGCGTAGAGCGGGCGGGCATTGAACTCCAGGAAGAAGTAAAAGAAAGGGTCCAGGGGCAGCCTCAATCCATTCTCAAACTGGGCCCCATAAAAAACGCAGGCTCGGTTGTCCCCGCGGACATCTGCTATGGTCTCTGGTCGAAGCTTGTCCTTGTCCTTCAAATGAACATGCCCAAGGGTGCGGACACGGTAAGCATTGCGGTCCACGTTATAAACCTCATAAATCTCCTCCTCCCAGTCAATGGTGGCCACCTCCTTGGCCTTCTTACGGCCACAACCAGGATTCACATCCCTAGCTGGCCTCTTGCCTTTGTTCCGGGCAGGGGCCACAACCTCCTCCTCCTCGAAGTCAGAGCTCTCGAAGGCATCCACAATGTTGGTGGTCTCAGCGGACTTCTTGGAGGTCCCCGCGACCCTCCTATCCCCCTCCTCGCGGTCATCCTCTTCGGTCTCCGAGCTCGAGGAGCCAAAGAGACCGGTGGGGTCACCACGGGCAGGGGCCACCTCCGATTCAACCTCACCGGTTCCAGTCACCTCGAAATCGAGGGGGTCAAGTTCCTCAGCTTGCTCGGCTCAATTGTCTCCGCCCTAGGGGCCGCGGGCACAACGGAGGGAAAGATGGTACTCAGGGGCAGAACATCTAAAGGGTCACTCAGGGTCCCCGCGCTCGGTGCCCGCGAATTGCTTGATTGGTCAGAGTCCATTAGCTCACACTTTTCCCAGTCACAAACTACTTCGGGGACACGAATCGCTCTCCTCACTAATTCAACGGCGTTCAGAGCCGAGCCTCTCTCGCGGGGAAACCTGCACAAAACCCCCATTACAAAATTTCTCAGCCTACTGGTATCCCCCAACACCAAAACATCACCGTTCCTTTTTACCCTTTTATCCTTGGCCTCCCACAACCGGGGTGGGACAAAAGGCCCCCATTGGGATTTTTCGCAGAAATATTGGAAGCACTCAAGGGATAACCTAAGCCACCCATGGCCTACCTTCCTAAATATTCCCCCTGTCCGTTTACAAACGGCAAACAGATCTGGAGTGCTCCCATCTCCTAACTCTATGGGACGGCGGGGTCCAAACTCTCGAGTAGTCATTATTCAGTAACCAGAAAAAAGAAAAACAGAAGGAGATGAAGAAGAAAACACCCAACGTTACTTACGAGAGAAAGATTGAGAGAAGGATTCGGAAAGCAGTAGCACGGAGTTCGCAGCAAGAAATTTCTCTCTCAAGGGCTCTCTGGAGGTTTGGAAACGGTAAAAAGGGTTTGAGGTTTAAGGGTTTGGTATTTATAAGGCCTACCTATACGGGTTAACCCGTTAACCCGTATTAATTAGCCCACAAATCCAACCTCGGACCCTGAACCGTCTCCAACGTTTGAAAATTCGAAAAATTAAATACCCTTTGCATTTATTGCCCCCCTTGGATGAGCGACACGTACCCCTGTACATACCACTAACCCGTCTTTTCATCTGCCAAGGACCCCACCTGTTAACCGGGAGGCACGCCATGCAAGGGACCACGTGTCACTCACTGGTGCCTCCCGAGCGTTCCCTTTGGCCCATGGGGCCAAGCAACAGACAACAAAAAACGCCAACACTGGTGCTCGCTCGAGGGACAATTGGAGCAAACCGAGCTTCTAGTAGCTCCTCACTCAGACCATAAATAATCACACTTGGAGCTAGGGGCCATTGATGAGCCCGCATCTACTGGACCGGGCCCGCGCTCGGTCTAGTCCGAGGAACCAGTGACGTAGCAGTCCCTAGACCGCTGGAGGGAAGTCCGCGGACAAATAGGCCCTTGTGGTCAAGACCGCGTCCCTCCTCGCATCGTCCCCATTGAGGACCATTGGGACCCTGCTCGCTGGATCCGTGCCCGCATGAGTCATGCCCGCATCAACCGTGCTCGCGTCATATATCTTTGACCGCGGGCACAACGTTGACCGCGGGCACATCTTGCTTCCCGGTTAATGTCAAGCCTTGCGAGCAAGTTAGCTTGCGGCTCGACAGGGCCACTTGCCGGCTCCCATAACGCATTCAATGCGGCTCAGTCCGGCGCCTACTATTCCATTTAATGCACTAAGCCGGCTACACGGCTCATGTCACTTTCAGCCATGTCCCCTGGACAGTCAATGTTCCCTCCCTGACAGGACCAATTAGCTGCGGACACGTGTAGTTGGTCAAATACCAAAGTGCCCCCTAGGGCTGATCTCATTGCTTACCTCAACAAGCACCATTGCATTGCCTATAAATAGATGGCCTTTACCCCCTTGGGCAAGGTAAGTTCGATAGACAATTGAGTAAGCTCTGTTACTCTCTAAACCTAAACACACACACACTCCAAAGGTATTCAAAGCCTTATTACTCAGTATTCTTACTCTCACACCCGAGGGCCTGAGTTGGAGTAACATCCAACTTTGACCTTAACGGTGCTTGTTTGTGTTGTGATCTAGGTACATCAAAACAATAAAAATATCCTAGCCAGATATCCTTGAACCGCTCCTGACCCCAAAAGCTGTGGCGTCATCAGAGAGAGAGAGAGAGAGAGAGCCTTGAAGCCATAGTATATTTGATAAAGCATTTTCCTTGGTAGTTTCCAAGTAAACAGTTTGTTCTTATGCAAAAAGAGTCCAACACTCTTCCAAAATAATCTCTTATCTAATGCAAAAGGAGTCCAACATTCGTTCCCAAAGATTCTCACTATGTTACCAATATAAACAGATTTTAACTTGGACGGACTCATCTATAATAAGTAATTGTAATTATTTATAGAAAATTAAAATTTTAACTATTAATGAAAAACATTGAGAAATACATTTAAAATTCATTTTGTCCCCAAGTACATATTTATATACAAACAGACCGAACTAATTTACGTATAAAACATATTTTGTCTGAAATCACATTATTTTATACAAATACAAAGCAATGGTTTCAATCATATTTGCTAGATAACTAGAGAGACCTAGATTGGGGGCTATTAATAAGGAATCCGGCTGTTACAATAGTCCAATAGTTACATAGAAAATGAAATCAAAAGTTCACCATAAAACTTTAGTTCTAGTGGGATCCGATATTAGCTGTGCAGGTAGAAAGTTTGAATTTTTTTAATACTATGTGCTAGCCTATTTAGAGGCTAATTGATGTACCCTAAGTGGCAGTTTCTCTATCATTTATAAAATTAAACAAAACCCATTTTTTAAAAATGAACTTTAAAGTTCATTGATTTAAAATTTCAGGTAGCGAAAGCAGTTGAAGAAGGAAAGAAAATAGTTTTTGCTGGGCACTCCTCTTGGGCTCCAATAGCTACCCTCTCAACCCTTTGGTTCTTGAATACATACACAAGAATATGTGGTACTATAACTCCTCGGTGTATAACCTTCGGTTCCCCTCTTGTTGGCGATAGGATTTTTCCACATGTTCTTAGACGAGAAAATTGGGTTCGTTATTTCATCAATTTTGTCATGAGGAATGACATTGTTACTCTGTTAATGCTCTCTCCATTTACATCAATTGAACAAGAACTACCAAGATTTCGAGATTTACTCAACCCGAAATCCACACAAGACAAGTCTGTTCAAACAACAACCAAAGCCTCAACTGCCCTTACAACTATTATGGTAAATGCATCATATGTTCCAACTTCCAAGCCATGCTAGCCTCATGAGAGGCACAAACATACTCCTAGCATTGTTTTCTAACTTCATTGAACTTAGAACATATATGTAATCCAATAAAATACACGACATGTAGAGAGAGAGAGAAAAGACAATTTGATAAAATTCATGTTATTGATATGAAACGATCAGTACAATCTATATACCAAGGTTAGAGGTACAAGCATGGAAGATTTGGACTCTTCCCTTAATCTATGATTGGCTCTCCCTATATACAAGATTGACCCAAAAATAACTCTACCTATTCATATATACAATGATAATGAGAAACCTAATACACTACAACTATCACACAAATATCTCGGCTAATACCCCCCTCAAGCTAAATGCCCGTATGGAAGTTGAAGCTTGACAGAGAGTGCTTGGAAATGAGGCCGATACAGGCCTTTGGTGAACATGTCAGCCAATCAGAGGTAACAAATTTGAGCTTGAGAAATCCCCGTGTGACCCACTGGTGAATGAAGTGATAGTCTATCTCAATACGGCGAGTACGAGCATGAAACACCGGATTTCAGGCCATATGTAGAGCAGAGATATTATCACAAAATAGCAAAGGAGGATGATGTTATCCTACGTAAACTTGAACGCATATTCCCACAAAGTTTTTTTTGACTCAATGGAGCATTTACCGGTTCACTTACCTTACGAAGCAAGAATTGCCGGTCCAGTAATATATAGATGGATGTATCCATTTGAAAGGTATTAATTACGTGTGCTATTATTAGACTATTTCCAAATAAAAGTTGTTTATACTTCTCCAATATCGTTGGCAGGTACCTTCGCAAATTGAAACTTAATGTGAAGAATAAAGCAAGAGTAGAGGGCTCCATTGCAAATACATATTTGATGGAAGAGGCATCAATGTTTTGTTCATATTATTTCGAGGATCGTATTATTTCGAGGATCACGTTTTGTTCCTCTGTTAATTCTCTCTCCATTTACATCAATTGAACAAGAACTACCAAGATTTCGAGATTATTCAACCCGAAATCCACACAACATTAGAAATTAAAACGGTTTTAGAGACAGCAAATTCTGTAGCTAAAATGATGATTCCGTAGCTAAATCGTGTTTAGAGACGAATTGGTTCAGTAGCTATTCCGTGGGTGCTGGTTCGTCGCTAATTGGGCGTCACTGTTTTGTAGCTGTTTTAGAGACGGACATATCCGTCTCTAATTTAGAGACGGAGACAGATATGTCCGTCTCTAATTTAGAGACAGATATGTCCGTCTCTAAATTAGAGACAGACATGTCTGTCTCTAAAATAGCTACAAAACAGCGACGCTCAATTTAGCGACCAACCTGCACCAACGGATTAGCGACAGATTTTTCGTCTCTATTTAAATTATATTTTTATTTTCGAACCATTTTTGCGACATACTCCCTCCGTCCCATAAAACCTTACCCATTTTTCTATTTTGGAGGTCCCACTTTAAAGTCACACTTTCCTAAAAAGGAAAATTTTTAATACTTTTTTATTCATGGGACCCACTAGTCATACTCACATCACTCTTCAAATTTACTATTCTCTCCACTCATTCTCTCTCCTACCCACTCACAACTCCTACTTTAATAACATTATTCCTTATTTTCCGTTCTCAACAGTAATCGAGTAATGTTTTATGGGACGCAGGGAGTATATATTTTCCATCGCTAATTTAGTATTTTTTATTAAAAAAATATATATATATTAATATATATTTTCAAGTAAATAGTATATATAAATGTTTAAAAATTATATTTTTAAACATATATATATGCTTGAATATTTTTTTATAAAATATATTATAATACTATCACAAACTAATAAATACTATTAAAAAAAACAATAAACTACATTTATAAATAATCTATATTGAAAAAAGAAATATACAATAATTGACAATGTCAAAATATCAAAATATCCCTACTAAATTTAATTTATAGCCATAGATTACCTAAAATAAAAATTTTAGGATTGATTACACAATTTGTAAAAACTATTTTACAAATATCCTAAATTTCCTAGACCACTACCGGAAACCACCCACACCAGCCGCTTCCAACATCAACCACCAGAAGCTTCCACCTTCAACTATGCAAAAGCAAACAGAAATTTACATACATTCATTAGCACACACACACACACACACAGATCTAGATCTGGGATCGAGAGAAAGCAAGAGAAGGAGAAAGAGAAAGTGTTACCTGAATTAGTTGAAGGTTTGGTCGGGTATCTCATGGGTGGCCGTAGAAGAGGTGTGGCGGTAGAGGGTGGTGGGGTAAAGAAAGGGGGTTGGAAGGAAACGGAAGGGACGAGATTGGGCCGTTTGGTTTGCTGTGTGGTTGTCGGCGTGGGTTACTGGTGGAAGGAAGGGAAAGGGAGGCGTATTGGGTAGGGGTGGTGGCGGTGACGAGAATTGGGGTAGGGATTGGGCGGCAGAGATGAGAGACAGAGGGAGGCGCTGAGAGAGAAATAGACTTAGGGTTTGTTTGGATTGAGATAATGAAGAGAGAGAAATGAGGGAGGTGATTAGAAAAAGAGAAAAGAGGGTGAAATGGTTTTGTTTAAATGAATTTGGACCATTGAATTGTTTATAATCAATGGTCCTGATTGATTAAGGAATCAATCCACGTGAATATTGGTAACCCAATAAAACAATGCCATGTGGCATTGTTTTATTGGGTCTCAAATAATCACATGGATCATAAACCAAACATCATATCGACCATTAAACACATAACATAAAATTCAATCCAATGGTTCATAATTCACCTAACAAACCATTTTCTTTAATTGAATAGTTATTAATTGTTATTATTATTATATAATTAATAATATTACTTAATAATAATATTAGTAATAACTAGTAATAATACATAATATCAAAAAATTAAATGTTTTTATATTATATACTTTTATTTCTTTAAAAATTATTAGTAGTAATACTTAATAATAATACTAATAATGATGTTATTGTTAATTATTCAATTAAATAATTGAATATATTAATAATTATTATTATATAATTAATAATAATACTTAATAATAATATTAATAATAACTAGTAATAATACATAATATCAAAAAAGTAAATGTTTTTATATTATATACTTTTATTTCTTTAAAAATTATTAGACTTTGTTAATTAGTGATTTTTTTTTCAAAAATGTATATAAAAAAAGATAGAAAAAAACTAAACAAATGAAAGTATATAGAAGAAAAGTCAAAAGAGGGACGGACTACCCCTACAACCTAAACCTTATACCTTATACCATATACCACAAACCATTTATCTTCACTCGAAGATGACAATTTCCCTGTGGCAACATTGGTCGTCGTACTTTGGGTTCGATTTTCACTACACGAACTTCCAACATTTATGGGAGATTTGGTGTGGGGGACAATCAAAAAGAGCTCGAATAGGGTTGGTTCGAATGGGAATAATGATGTTTGTGTGCTAGGGGTTATGGAAGGCGCAATGTAAAATGATTTTTGATGGCAAACAGATGGAGTGCAGGGCAATTATTGATGGGGTTAAGAATGCTTTAGTGGATATGTGTTCATTCATGGTTCCCAAGGCTAAAACTACAGTAGCAAATCGTATCATTTTGGTCAGTATGGGTTTAAGAGTAGCTGAGGTGAAGATTAGGAGGAGTCGAACTTTGAGATGGGAGTCTTCGCGTGATTACAGTTATACGCTCAACACGGATGGTTCATCGGTTCATGGAGAGTGTTCGGGAGGAGGGGTGATTAGAGATTGGAGGGGTGGCTTCATCTGTGCTTTTTCCAATTTCTATGGGATGGGCACAAACATGGAGGCGGAGATTTCTGCCCTCCGAGATGGTTTGAAGCTATATCGGGATCTTCAATTAACCTCGGTTCAGGTGGAGTTTGATTCGTTGGTGGCAGCGGGAATTTTGAGAGGTCAGTATTCGGGTCCTTGTCGATGCACTTATGAGTTTCGGGAGTGCAAACGTTTATTGGGGGGCTTCGGGATCCGACATGTTTTAAGACAGGCAAATGGAGTGGCTGATAGATTGGCAACAATTGCACACGACCATCAACAACATATGAGGTATGCTATGGCCTGTGAGTTGCCTGGGGAGGTGATAAATGCTTTAAGGTTTGATGATGGGGGTACATATGTGGTTCGTCATTGACATGGGTCACTTTATTGAGATTCAGGGGTCTAATGGTGGAATTTTGCTGATGTGCACAACCAAGTTAGTAAATCATCAGAGCATTGTATTGATTTGTAGCTTGTTCATGCAAACCATGTCAAATCAGGTTGTTTGATGGTTTTGGATTCACAGCAGTACATGGTTCCACCGTGCGACATACATGGCCATTGCTGATTTTCAAAGCTGTTCAATGGGCACGAGTCGTGACATATGGGACGACTCGTCCCAGGTTGATTGTTCAGCGTTTGGAGTTGCTGTCTTGGGGGAGCGTCCGCTCCAAATTGGGGGAGCGTCCGCTCCCATTCAGTCCAGATTTGATGAAATTATTGCCTTCCATGGTGCGTCCGCTCACTTCTCGGTGGAGCGTCTGCTCCCTTGGCGGATTGGGCTTGGCGGATTAGGATGGGGCTTTGTTTTCGTTGGGGCCAGCTTGGGAATTTAGGGGCCATTGTTGCTGACTAGGCCGAGATTGCCTCTTGGTTTGGCCTGTGCAAATTAGGATTGAAATGGTTCTTATTTTATTTATGTTGGCTTTAGAGTTGGGGATTTTAAATACCCACTCATTGATGTAATTTTTTCTTTTATCAATAAAAGCTCCCTAATGTCGTCCTGGTTCTTCAAAATATATATATATATATATATATATATATATATATATATATATATATATATATATATATATATATATATATATATATATATACCTAAACCATTTATCATATATCTTATACCCTAAAAAATAAAAATAAATAAAGGATAGTCCGTTCCTCTTTTCTTTTATATAATTTCGTTTGGTTAGTAGTGATATTTTTTAGAAAAAATTATATAAAAAAAGATAGGGTTTAGGGTATATGATATGGGTTTAGGGTTTAGAGTGAGGTTTAGAGGTTTAGACTTTAGAGTGAGGTATATTTATTTTTTATTATTTTTTTAATTTTTTATTGACTAGAAAATAATATTTTATCCTTTGTTAATTAGTGATTTTTTTTACAAAAATATATATAAAAAAAGATAGGAAAAACTAAACAAATGAAAGTATATAGAAGAAAAATCAAAAGAAGGACGGACTACCCTATATTTATTTTTTATTTTTTTTAAAATTTTTTATTGAATAGAAAATAATATTTTAGCCTTTGTTAATTAGTGATTTTTTTTACAAAAAATGTATATAAAAAAGATAGAAAAAAAACTAAACAAATGATAGTATATAGAAGAAAAGTCAAAAGAGGGACGGACTACCCTATATTTAATTTTTATTTTATTTTTTAAGTTTTTTATTGACTCGAAAATAATATTTTAGACTTTGTTAATTAGTGATTTTTTTTAGAAAAAAGCTATATAAAAAAAAGATAGGGTTTAGGGTATATGATTGGGTTTTAGGGTTTAGGGTGAGATATATTTATTTTTTATTTTATTTTAATTTTGTATTGACTAGGAAATACTATTTTAGTCTTTGTTAAATAGTGTTTTTTTTAGAAAAAGTTATATAAAAAGATAGGGTTTAGGATATATGATCGGATTTTAGGGTTTAGGGTTTAGAGTGAGGTTTAAAGGTTTAGAGTGAGATATATTTATTTTTTATTTTCTTTTAATTTTTATTGACTAGGAAATACTATTTTAGACTTTAGTTAGTTGTGATAGTTTTTAGAAAAAGTTATATAAAAAAATTTAGGATTTAAGATAAATGATATAGGGTTTAGGATTTAGAATGAGGTTTTAGACTTTAGAGTGAGGTATATTTATTTTTTATTTTTTTTTAATTTTTATTGACTAGAAAATAATATTTTAGACTTTGTTAATTAGTGATTTTTTTTATAAAAAGTTGAATAAAAAAAGATAGAAAAAATTATACAAATGAAAGTATATATAAGAAAAATCAAAAGAGGGACGGACTACCCTATATTTATTTTTAATTTTTTTTAAAATTTTTTATTGACTAAAAATAATATTTTAGACTTTGTTAATTAGTGATTTTTTTTACAAAAATGTATATAAAAAAAGATAGAAAAAAACTAAATAAATGAAAGTATATAGAAGAAAAGTCAAAGAGGGACAGACTACCCTATAAATATTTATTTTTTTTAATTTTTTAATGACTAGAAAATAATATTTTAGCCTTTGTGAATTAGTGATTTTTTTTTACAAAAAATTATATAAAAAAAGATAGAAAAAAACTAAACAAATGAAAGCATATAGAAAAAAAGTCAAAAGAGGGACGGACTATCCTATATTTATTTTTTATTTTCTTTTAAACTTTTTATTGACTAAAAAATAATATTTTAGCCTTTGTTAATTAGTGAATTTTTTTTTTTTTAAATATATGTAAAAAAAGATAGAAAAAAACTAAACAAATAAATGTATATAGAAGAAAAGTGAAAAGAGGGACGGACTACCCTATATTTATTTTTTATTTATTTTTTAATTTTTTGACTAGAAAATAATATTTTAGACTTTGTTAATTAGTGAATTTTTTTACAAAAATGTTTATAAAATAAGATAGAAAAAAACTAAACAAATGAAAGTATATAGAAGAAAGGTCAAAAGAGGGACGGACTACCCTATATTTAATTTTAATTTTTCAAAAATTTTTATTAACTCGTAAATAATATTTTAGAGTTTATTAATTAGTGATTTTTTAGAAAAAGTTATATAAGAAAGGCGGTCTTAACCATGAAGTCAATCAAAGGCTGTGCTAGGAGGGTCTTCCTTGGTTGGTAAGTGATATCAAACTCAGTAAGAGCGATAGACCAATTTAGGAGACGTCCGGAGCCGTCCAACTTGTGCAGGATCTTCTTCAATGGTTCATTGGTGTATACAGTTATAGGATGCGCAGAAAAGTAGGCATGTAGTTTCCTTGAGGCAATAACTAGTGTGTACGCTATCTTTTCCACGTTGAAATATCTGCTTTCCACGTCAGACAATGCCTTAGAGACATAGTAGACGGGCTTCTGCGTTCCTTCTTCATTTCGAACTAGAACAGCTGCGACTGCATGATCAGTGGTAGCTAGGAAGACGTACAACATCTCACCGATAATCGGACTGCTAAGCAAGAGAGGGGAACCCAAGTACTCCTTCAACCGGAGGAATACCTCGGAGCATTCCAGAGTCCAGGAGAAGCTCTTGGTACCCTTCAATACCTTGAAGAATGGCAATGAATTTTCGGCAGATTTGGCGATGAATCTTCCCAGTGCCGCTATTCTTCCATTTAATCTTTGAACCTCCTTGATGTTGGTAGGTTCCTTCATGTCAATTAAAGCCTTGATTTTTTCGGGGTTCGCCTCAATTCCCCTTTGCGATGCCATGAAGCCCAAGAACTTTCCGGCTGTCACCCCAAATACACACTTACTTGGGTTTAGATTCATGTTGTTGGCTTGGAGGTTGTTTATTGTCTCTTCCAAGTCAGGGGTGTGACTGCCCTCCTTGGTCTTAATGACCATATCGTCAATGTAGGCCTCCAAGTTCCGGCCTATTTGTTCGCAAAATACCTCATTCACCATACGTTGGTACGTGGCTCCCGCATTCTTGAGCCCAAAGGGCATCATAACATAGCAATAAAATCCCCCAGGTGTTTGGAAGGCCATCTTCTCGATGTCCTCTTCCGCCATTTTGATCTGATGATAGCCTAAATAGGCATCTAGGAAACTGAGCGTTTGGTGTCCAGTAATAGAGTCAACAAACTTGTCGATTCTGGGGAGAGGATAACTGTCTTTAGGGCAGGCCTTGTTAAGATCGGTGAAATCGATGCACATTCGCCACTTCCCATTTTGCTTCTTTACCATTACCATATTGGCCAACCAAACGGGGTAATTTACTTCTCGAATAATTCCGGCGCTAAGTAATTTTTGTACCTCTTCTTTGATAGCTTCCTCCTTGTCCCTCGCAAAATTTCTCCTTGTTTGTGAGATGGTTTTTGCCAATGGATCAACTTCCAAGCGGTGGAGGGCTACTTCTTCATTGATCCCTCTCATGTCTTCGACTCTCCAAGCAAAGTTGTCGAGACTATTTTTCAAGAGGGAGATGATTTTTTTTTTTCTCTTTCGGAGATAGCTGGCCCCCCTAGTTTGATTTTTTGTTCATGATAGTCAGGATTGATGACTACCTCTTCCAGCTCATCCACAGGCTCCATTTCAGGGCCGTCTCGAAATTCCAGAGACTCGATGATGATTTCTCTAATTCTCCTACCCTCATTGTCATTCACGTTGAGGCCCTCTTCCTCCATTAGTTCATCAACGTCGGGCATATCGACCATCCTCAAGTCAGGGTTGGCCCCCGAGTTCTGGCCGTTGACGAGAATGGGATCTTCCTCAGAGACGGACGGAATTATGCCCTGGTCAGCTGCAATTTCTAGAACCATAGGCTCTTCATTTAGTACCTCACGGATGTAGCTCACCCTAGAGCTGGCATGGGTAGTTTTCAGAGATTTAGAGATCTTGTTATTATCCTCAGTGGTATCTATCTCCACGCTTTTGGATTTCTTCCGGCTCTGCACGACATGCTCCAAGAAGTCCTTGGCGGTCGCCCTCACGCATCCAATCCCAGAACGAATAAGAAATTTGACCCGTTGGTGAGGAAGGGAGGCAACCAACCCAAGTTTTGCTTGACTTGGAATGCCCAGGATAGCATGGTAATCACTTGTTAAATCCATGACTACGAAAGTGACAGTAGCCGTGGATCGGAAGGGATGTTCGCCAATTTCAAGTTCTAGCTCAACAGTTCCCTTGGCACCAACTTTATGGTTGGTGAAACCTTCCAACCTTCCGTGATAAGGCTCTAGTACGGTATCTTTTAAGCCCATCTATTGGAAGGCAGAGTAGTACAGAATATCACGGGAGGCCCCCATGTCAACAAGAAGCCTTTTAGATTCCACATTATCAATCCGACCCTTTATCACCAAGGTTTGTTCAGGGGCAGCACGGCTCCCTGCCAATTCATTAGGAGAAAAGCTAATGACCTCTTTCGCTTTATGAACCCAAGCAGGAACATGGTATACCTTGCTTAGTTCATGGATTTGGTTCCTTAGCTGTCTAGTAGAGACTGTCTCTTCTCGGATCACATGCAGCTTGGCCCTAGGAGGCCTTTGTTCTCCATCCTCGCTCTTATCATCGTCTTCACTTTCCTCTTCCTTCCGTTTTCGCTTGCCATATTTCTTCATGACATAGCGATCTAGCTTTCCCTCGTCGACCCACCTTTGGATCATGCGCTTGAGGGCGATGCACCTCTCGGTGTTGTGACCATGATCCTTGTGGAAATCACAGAATTTAGAAGTGTCGCGAGGGAATTTTGGTTTGTCGCTCAGCGGGCAAGGTAGTGGAAGGTTTACTAGCTACATGATTTCAGTGATGGGCTTGGTAAGAGAGGTAAATATTTCAGGCTTTTCATTACTTCTCATTCTATTCTTCCCCTTGGATCCCTTACCATTCTCATTGTCATTGGAAGCGTGGCGAGTGCCAGCCGCTTCTGGTTCCGCCTTGTCAGTTCTCCTTTTATTGCTCTTATCCTCAGCCATGGCAATGGCATAAGCCATGTTGTACAAATCGGCCTTGGACTTAGGTTCTCGGGCGGAGAGTTCATAGATGAGGGGACCGGATCTCAATCCGGAATTAAAACAAACAATAACCTCCCTGTCTGTGAGGCTTTCTTCCACTTGTTCCGCCATTTTACGGAATCAATTGTAATAACTGAGGGTGGTTTCATTCTTCGCTTGCTCGATAATGGCAAGGTCGGTCAACCTCATCTTCCTCCTTCCAGCCGTGGCAAAGTGGTCCAATGCCTCTCCAGCTATCGATGTAACCTTTTTTAAACTCACGGAACCAGGTCAAGGCTGTTCCGGAGAAGGTGCTCGCGAAAGCTTTACAGAGCATGGCATCAGCTTTGGTGAGGAGGTTCATGGTTTGTTCAAAAATTTGCACGTGGTCCTTCGCGTCTTGAGTTCCGTTATATTTTTCAAAGTTTGGGACCTTGAAGTGAGGATTTGGTGGTGCATCAGTTATCCTCTGGGAAAACGGACGGGTGGACCAATCATAGTCATCACTATCAACCTTTTTTCCCATTTCCATGTCATCAAGCCTTTATTTCAAGAGTTCCCATTGTCTAGCTTCCAATCCCTTATCAGTGCTAGAGTGAGTGCTGCGTTGGGAGCTACGGGTCGATTTATCTCTGGGGTGGCCATTCACCCTACTGTGCTCCTCGTCGTTTCGATGGCTCTCCCGTCGTCTAGATGGTGCCTTATCATGACTTGGCTCTAACTCGTGGCCACCAAGTACCATTCTGTATGGCTGGGGAGTTCTTGGCCGTACGAACTCACGAGGACGAGGACGATGACGGGGAGAGTCTCGTCGAGGTCGACGTGGTCAAGGCGAGTCGGGATGACGAGGTGCCATGACGAGACGAGGAGGGGATAGACGTTTGGATAGACTGAGCCTCGTCCTTAAATCCCTTGAGTCCACTTCCTGTTCCTTGGAATTCAATTGGCTTCTTAGGTCTATCACCTTGTCGTTCCTTTGATTGTGAGGCCGAGGACGGGGAGCGTCTCGGAGGGCCTGCTTAGGTGGTATAGCAGGATCAAGGGGTGAATCTCGTCGCTCACCCTGTTCCCTTCCACGAGAGTTGCCCGTCGAAGGAAGCATGAATTCAGGCATGGAATTGTTTGGATCCAATTGCAAGAGATCAGCATGCGTCTCGTAAATCCATTGCAACATCTCCATTTGTCTATGCAACAAAGTACGTCGGTTGACGGGCTGGGAGCTTTCAGCTCGGCCGATGTCGGCGTTCTTCGTCATCTTCCTCCCCGTTCTTTTCCCACGAGGACGAGTGATACGAGGAGGGTTGGCACCTGCCCCTAGGCAGTTGGCTGTCCCATGGAACAGAGAGTCATGGCGAGGGGAGGTGGTCCTTCGGGCGGAGGAGGAGGAAGTACCTTGGCATTAGGAGGGATCCCGTTCACTTGGGTCTGCTCCTCGTTGGTAACACTTTCAAATTGACCGTCTTCCATTGAAAATCAACAATTGTAAACAGCAAATTACCAAACGGATGAATTTCCCAATTATCAAGATTTCCAGCCAAATTTTGGAGCAGAATTCAATGCAAACACGAAATTGTAATTTGCGATCTTAACAACACCAAAATTTTCCAGCCAAAACATTTGTTCCAGGCAAAAACTTGGCAGATTTCGGCTGAATTTTGCAGAATCCGGCCAAACAAAAGAACAGAGCAGACGGAACAACAATTTTCCGTTCAAAATCCAAAATTATCCGGCAAGAAATCTGGCTTCAAGCGAGCTTTTTCCAGGCCAAACAAAGGGTGTTTGAGTCGATTCCCAGCAATGGAACCAATTGATGATGCCAAAATCGTCAAATCAGCCCAAATCCAAGCGATCATTTGCTACGGCGATTGCTTAACCTGAAAATAAGACAAAACACGTAAACTAAGCCGGGGCTCCACCGGCAAAGGCCCTCCGGCGTGAGAATAAGTTCACGGTTTTGTGATGAGAAACTAAATTGACAGATTTTCTATATGTAAAAAGTAACGTACCAAATAATGTGATATATGTCTTGTATTTATATGGATGGATTGACAGAATCATTGTTGAACTTGGACTGTAAGGAGTAAGATATAATCATAGGAGGATTATATCTGTTAAGGAGTCCTTATTTAATCTGTATTGTAGGAGGTGGTTACAATTCTGATAAGATTGTAACTGCTTGATCCATATTTGACTAGGATTGTGATAACTGCTCGCCGGTAAGCCGAGGAGAATAATATCCTTATCTCGTCACTTGCAAATAGGCTGAGATGCATGAATTTCTCTCCTCGTCATGTACAGTTCTGTCGGCATGAAGTAATGCCGAGATGCATGATTTTGTCTCCTCGTCATATGGAGATATGTCGAGGTGTGAACTTTTCTCTCATCGTTATTCATGACCTCTCGGTCCATGATGAGCCGGGGAGGAAATAAGAATATAGGGAGCCCGTTGACAATGTAAAGGCCGAGGAAGGCACCCTTCCTCTATGGAGATGATCTCGGCATACGAGGGAGGTCTCCTCGGCATTCATAGTTGGGACACATTCTGCTTGCTTGCTGGGCCTAGATTGGCCTTGTCGATGATGAGGTACGAGACAGAGGAAGCCCATTGTTGATTCTCGTAACTCAGAGATGGATTATGTTTATAGCCCAATCCACTTGAGCCTGACCCGAACAAGCCCATGTTCGTATCTCAGTTTATACTTTTCATATACCATTTTTCTCTTGTCGTAAAATCTGTATGCTTACATAGAGGATGAGTATCCAAAAAATATATATCACTTTTGGATTTAAATTTATTCTAGTTTGTCTTTCCATTGTTAAGAATGAAACATATACTTTCTAAGGCATAAAAATAGGAAATAGTTGGATTTTACAATTCAATTTTTTTTTTTTACAATTTTTATTTTCTCTCTTCTTTTCCTTTTCTATATTTTATTCCAACCTATTTTTTTTTAACTTACTTTTTTCTCACATCTTTTCTTTGACTATAACATATGAGGATTCATGTTAGCCAACCCATATTAATTTGAGACTAAGGCTTTATTGTTATTGTTTGAGTGTCTTGTTTTGTACATAGACAAGTTATGATTGAGTCTTATAAAAAAATGCTCACTACTAGGTTCAAAAAGAGGTGCGATCATTGTGTGTCCCCTTTTAGTGTTTCGGCCCTTAGGGGCTTCTCTCCTGCCGGAACCCTTCCTAGGGTTGGCCGGCGGCATGCCTCTTCAGATTGACCCTAGCGTCGTCGGGGCTGCTATCCCTACTACTTTATCTCCCTCTCAACAACAGTCGTTGTCGCCTTCTACGACCAAATCCTATGCTTGCTTGCTTAAGAACTCGGTCGTTCCTCTCCACCGGTGATTCCTATAATCCCTGCACCAATTCGACACGGAGAACCCACTTTGAATTTTGATGTCAATATACCAATGAACCAAACATTAATATCAATTTAATCATCATAATAAAAATTTAAAAATTGTTATCGATAAATTATTAAGTGATTTATCAATAACATTTCTTAAAATTTTATTAAAATTGACATTGATTTTTGGTTAAAGTTTATTTGTATTGACCATCGTAATAGTAAGTGGGCAAAGTTCTCCGGGACTGAGGGAGTATATATAATGTGTTTACAACGGTCTTGAATAGTCTTGAATAGTCTTGGAAATGGTTTTTATCTTCTTGCAAGTAAGTTATTAGCCTTTTTAGAATAGCTGTGATATAAGGGTCAAGTTTGAATTTTGACTGAGATGATGTGGCAATTGCTTGTCTTGTAGTAAGTCCATTGAAGAGGTCAACTGTCACACGATAAGTATGACTAAAGAATGTTCTACTTTTAAACACATTTCAATCAGCCTCGCCTCTGGTGTTTCCACTTCCAACGGTGGTCTAAGTAACTCTAAGATATAAATTGGATTTTATATCTGCCTGCCCAAGCAACGGAGGAAATTTCTACATAGGAGAGAGAGAGAGAGGCTTGATGCATGTAGGAATTTAATTTAGGGTTTTCCAACTTGTTTTTGTTTATTGATCAACTTCTGAATATATAGGTTACAATGGAAAAGGAAAAAGAGTCCTACACAAAATAACTAATGCTGAATAGGCTAAGAGAATAGAATGATCGAACGAATAATGACAAGAAACAATTTCGAAAGCTTTAAGCTTTTCTTTTCTATTTCATAAAATCAAAGTCTGCCCCAATACAAAAGCCCTAACAATGTTTAAATACTAATATAAGAATATTCTAGAATATTACTAAACCCTAATACAACTTTTAAATGAAAGTACTAAAACACCCTAAATTAATAATTCATTAAAACATTTAAAACCCTAAACTTAAAGCCCAAAAACCCAACCACATCGCAGCCCAATCTGTTTCTGTGCCAGCTGCTGTTTTCGCCTGGCTGTGAGGCGCCCGCTTGGCATGGTGTGAGGCACCCGCCTGGCCTCAGCCGCCTGCGTTCTGCTTGCAGATCTACGTTCGTTTGTGTTCCTCCTCTCGCCATTGTTTCTATCACCAACCCGCATCATCCTCCCCTCCTTAGAAAAGACTCGTCCTCGAGTCAATATCCTCGATATGACCACCACAATACCCCGAAAAATCTGAAGTCCATCCCCAAAAGAAATTTGACGCCCTTGACGAACTCGAAACTTCATTGCCCTTGTGATAGTATCCATCCAATCAGCCCAATGCGTTGATACAAAGAACTCAATAATTAATTTCTTAATGATGTATCGAACAGAAGAACGGGGGACATACGTGTCAAACGGATCCGTGTACCCAAGATCAACTGTAACCATTTCAAACGTCCACACCAAGTTTGCCCCTTGATTAGCAACTACTTCCTCTGCCTCTTTATCTGACTCCACAACTGATTCAACGTCATCAACAAGATCTGATGTCATCGCTTGAGGAACATCACCATGACACCCATCAAACAGAGGTGGTTTGTACCAATCAACAAGATTGTCTTGATTTGAAGATTCGAGTCACACCATCCTTGTAGTGTGAGCTCACTATCGGCTTGAAGAAGAATTCCCTGACCAGGTGTGCTTTTGAGATAACGCACAACCCGTAATGCCGCATCCCAATGTTCCTTGCGAGGTTCCTTCATAAATTGAGATAGAATATGTACATAATATGCTAAATCTGGTCGGGTGACTTTCAAGTAAATGAGACGGCCAACCAATCGTCTATAGAGTTCTGGTTCATCCAAAAGATCACCTGTGGCAAGACCAAGTTTATGATTTGGTTCAATAGGAAAGCCGGATGGCATTGCATCTAATAGCCCAACCTCGAATATAATATCTAAGGTATACTTACGTTGGCACAAAAATAGACCAGAGGAACTGCGAGCAATCTCAATACCCAAGAAATACTTTAGGGAGCCAAGATCTTTCATCTTGAAACATTCACTTAGGTACTTTTTGAAAGATTGTAAGGCAGCGGAATCGTTCCCAGCAATAATAAGATCGTCAACATACACAAGTATATTCATATGAATTGTACCTTTCGTGAATGTGAAAAGGGAATAATCAGAATAAGACTGCAAGAATCCATAGCGTTTCAAGGAAGCTACCAGTTTAGTGAACCAACAGCGAGGGGCCTGTTTCAGACCGTAAAGAGATTTACGAAGGCGACTAACCATATTAGGCTGAGAGGCATTGAAACCCGGAGGAGGTTTCATGTAGAGCTCTTCCTAAAGATCACCATGCAGGAAAGCATTATGCACATCCATTTGATGTAGTTCCCCATTCTTCGATGCAGCAATAGCAAGAAAGGCTCGCACGGTGACCATCTTTGCCGCGGGAACAAAAGTTTTAGTGTATTCAATTCCTTCTTTCTGATGATTACCAAGAACCACCAATCGAGACTTAAGTCGTTCAATAGCACCATCAGAATTATATTTAATCCGATAAACCCACTGGCTACCAAGGGCACGCTTGCCAGAAGGTAGAGGAACCATAGTCCATGTGCCATTATCTTCCAAGGCACGAATTTCATCGTGCATAGATTCCTTTTACCCATCATGTGACATTGCTTCATGAAAAGTCCTAGGCTCTTTAGCCAAGGTAATAGATGCAAGGAAGTTACGATATTTCACAGAAAAACTGTCACAATTTATATAGTGAGCTATAGGATATGGAGTGCCTAAGGAACCGACTTGAATAGAGTGCGCGGGGGATGGACTAATAGGAGCAATTGTATGAGCAATGTAGTCCCGAAGAAGAACAGAGGGAACTTTCGTATGCATGCCCCTCCCTAAGGCTTCTGGCTCAGCATGAGAGGAGTCTGTCGCAGAAGTAGATTGTACGGCCGCTGAAGTAGTAAACGTAGATACTATAGGAACAGGCTCAGGAACATCTTTTAGTACCACTGGTAATGAATCAGAGGCAATATCTTCCATATCCGGATAATTAAAAAAAGGCAAAATCAGCCTCTTTGTTAAGGATCTCAACAGAATCTGGGACATGAGGTACTATATTTGAATCACTATAAGGAAAAATGGTCTCAAAAAACTTCATATCCCGAGAGACGAAAAATTTCTTTGTCTCTAGATCGAACAATTTCCATCCCTTTTTGCCTAGAGGATAACCCACAAAAATGCATTTCCGACTACGACTAGCAAATTTATCCCCCTTGGCTTTCTGATTATGGGCATAAAACATGGAACCAAAAACTCGGAGAGAGTCAAAGAAAGGCAATTTTCCAAACAACATCTCATAGGGAGTCTTATTACCTAAGAGAGGTGTTGGAGTCCGGTTAATCAAATGAACAGCAGTGAGAACTGCTTCACCCCAAAAGAAAAATAGGTAAATGAGCCTGAAACCTAAGAGCTCTATCAACATTCAGAATATGATGATGTTTCCGCTCGACTATCCCATTTTGTTGTGGGGTACCAACACATGAAGTTTGAAAAAGGATGCCAAAGGAAAAGAAATAATCAATCATGCAATTAAATTCGGTACCATTATTCGATTGGACCACCTTGATCTTTTGAGAAAACTGACGTTCTACCATTGCAAAAAAGCCATAAACATACGAAAAACTTTTGTTTTATCAACTAATAAATAAACCCAGACAGCTCGGGAATAATCATCTACAAAAGTTAAAAAATATCGTGCACCACAAGATGAAGGACGAGTGTATGCACCCCATAAATCACAATGAACTTTCTCAAAAAATTCTAGTGGACTTATGATCACTGACAGAAAAACTATCTCTAGATTGTTTAGCACGAAGACAAGTATCGCAAGGTTTATCTAAACCACCAGGAGTACGACTAATAGAGGGAAGAAGTTTTACTACTTTCTCGGAAGGATGTCCCAAGCGATTATGCTACAGCTCCAACAAAGAGGATGATCCGGTAACATAAACGTTATGTGCTGAAGATGCACCGCTAAAGTAGTAGAGTCCATCCCACGCCTAACACCCATTCCAATCATGTTCCTCGACAAGTCTTGTATAGCACACATAGAGGAGTTAAATTGGACAGTACAGTGAATATCGTCAGAAAGTTGTGAAACTGAAATTAAGTTACAACTTAAGTTTGGAATAAAGAGAACACGAGAAAGGGTAATAGTATCCGTCAGACGAACAAATCCCTCTGTACGAGCCAATACAGAAGACCCATCAGGCAAACCAACTCGGCAAGCAGGTATAGACCGAGAATTAAGAAGACACGAGGTGTTTCCAGTCACATGATTTGAAGCACCTGTATCAATTATCCATGAAGTTGCGTCAAACTTACCATGAAGGCGATCATTTGGAATTTGAGAATTACCGACGAGGCTTGCCAAAGCCTTCCATTGCTCAGCTGTAAATGATGAGGGAAAAGCAACATAAGAGGATCTCACGGTTGCTGCACCAATAGTAACAGTACCGCGATCAGGTGCTGTTGTATCTGCAGTGCTGCTGCGAGAAGAACCCCTGCCTCGACCGCCGCTACGACCACTGCCACGCGAATTAGATTTGTTGCGTTGTTCAAGCCATCAATCCAGATATCCATGCAATTCGAAACATGAGGTATTGTCATGACCAGTCTTCTTACAATGAGAACATATGATATGAGATCGATCAGGATTGTCACGACTACGAGCTCCTCCGAAACGAAGAGCAAAACTAACCACATCATCAAGAATAGTCTTAGCAAGATGAACCCGTTCATCTTGAGCCACCAATTTATATGCTCGGTCAAGGCCAGGAAGAGGATCCATAGATAAAATATTGGTGCGAGTATTAGCATGATACTCGGAATTTAGACCCATAAGAAATTGATGAAGCTTGCCTGTTTCTCTGCGATCCGCATGTTGTTGAGCAGTCGTGCAGTTGTTACAACAAGTACAATTGATTAAAGGTTCATGATTATGGAGTTCTTCCCATAAGCCATTTAATTTGCCAAAGTATGTGGCCACCGATATGCCCTTAGTTTGCTCACAACGAGCGATCGATGCCTTCAATTATTGAATACGTGGACCATCAACCACAGCATATTGACTTTTAAGAGAGTCCCATAAACGTTTAGCATCTCTAAATTTGGAGAGAGTGCTTTTAACATCAGAGTTGATAGTATTCATGATCCAAGAAATCAACATGGCATGAATAGTATTTCAATCAGAGATAGTGCAAGGAGAAATAAGTTCAGAAAGTATACCATCTAGAAAACCAAATTTTCGGCGAGCTTCAAGAGCTGTTTGCATATCGCTGGTCCAATCATCGTAATTTTCACCATTCAAATGAGTAGGAGTAATAAAATCGCCAGGCCTATCTTGAGGACCAAGGTAAAATGGAGAATTATATTCGATTTTAGGAGGATTATTGTTGACAACATCGTTTCCGGCCATGGATTTAGACTCGTTGAAATAACCCGATCTTTTTCGCGCGCGGGGCGGCGGAAAAGGCGGTTGTCTTTCGCGGGGGGTTGGTGTCTGAGACCTCGCTTCACGGGAAGGAGCAGAATGAGGAGTCGCCACGCGGTTTTGTATTTTGAGCCCAAACGTTGAGAAACGGCTATTGCGAAAAGGTGTCGTTTTTATTGGTAGCAAAAACTTAGGAAAAGGCTTTGAAAATGGGGATCATTTTTATTGGCAGCAAAAACGAGTAAAAAGCTTTTTAGTACCAGAGATTGTTAGGTTCGGAGGTCACGTTACGTTTCGGGTAGAGTATTACGAGATCGCCCGAAACGCCTCGCATGATGAGTCTTTCTACCTTTCTCGAAATCGTGTGTGTGTGTGTGTGTCTTTTGAAATGGGGGCTTGAATGACAAGCTTAATCTTGGTTTGAGTGACAAACGTTGATTAGGTGACTTTGTTTGAAAAGACGAGCGTTTGAATGACAAACGTCGGTTTTGAGTTTGAAATGAGCATTTGCGTGGCAAACGTCGATTTTGAGTTGAAATGAGCGTTTGCATGGCAAACGTCGACTTTGAACCGTACGAGTCATTGTTAACGATTTTTACGAGAAAAATGCGTATTAAATGATTTTAAGTGTCAAATGGCGGCTTTGAGTTTGAAGACGAGCGTTCGGAGGCCGAACGTCATTTCGCGCGTTTTGAAAGAGAGTTCGACGGACGAACTCCGGTTTTGAACCGGGCATTACATTGTTAACGATTTTTACAGGAAAAATGCGTATTAAATGATATGCGATCAACGAATCGGGTTGCGACTCGGACTTTTGAAAAGTAAATACTATCACAATCCAAACGGATCGGACTTGTAAATGACAGTATTTAAAGCGGTGTCAACGGAATCAAACGATCCGGAATTGTAAATGACGATCAACGAGGCCAAACGGCTCGGAATTGTAAATGACGATCAACGAGGCCAAACGGCTCGGAATTGTAAATGACGATCAACGAGGCCAAACGGCTCGAAATTGTAAATGACGTGAAAGTAAACGGAACGGGGTCGGAACGCCGTTTTAACCCGTGATTACTTCTCTTACGGAAAGAGAAGAGGATCGAGGGGCTAAAACGTATCGGACCCCGTTAGACGGAGGCGTCTACATTTTGACAATGACGTTCGAAACAGTTATAGCGACTAGCGCGTAAACCGAGATAGAACGGAAGATTCAGAGAAAGGGAGTTGTACCTATGGCTAGGGTCGACTCCTTTGGCTCGGGAGGTGTGCACGGGACACGGGAAGTTATTCGAAAGGTTGTTTCGAAGTTGTAGGGTGCGTATTTGATCGAAATACGAAGGTTTCACGCGAATCGAGACAAAACGGGAGCTCGGGAGGGGTGGAAACCAGTTTGGACCGTGGGGTATGTGATTTTTTGATCTCAAAATCCTCCTCTTTGCCTTTGACAGCAACTTCTATTTATAGGGTGAAAATTGCAGTAGGAGTCCGGCCGGACTTGGACTGAATTTCAGGGGTTTTGGGAATTTTGGAAATCTGGGGGACTTGCTTGCAATTTCAGGAAAATTGCACAGTGAGTCCGGTCGGACTTGGCTTGCAAACCAGGGGTATTTTGGTCTTTTGGCCTTGATTTGTGATTGACGAGTGACTAGAGGGAGGTGGCATGCAGGACACGTGTCCTGTGACTCACCAGAAGTGTGGGAGTTCGTTCCCCGGTCCCGGTTTTGTCCGTTTTTTAAAATAACAGTCCGAGAAATGTCCGAAACGCCCCCGGAAAGTGCCGGAAAATGCGTTTTTCAGGGAAAGCCATACTTTTACGTGAGATGTCACGTGTTAAGTACGGTTCGACGTCGGGATGCACGGAGCTGTCCCGAGACGTCTCGTTGGCACAGCAACGGGGAGTTTAACGAGTTCCGGTTAACCTGGAGCGGGCCAGTTAACGAATTTCGGTTAACTTTCTGACGGATTTGGACGATCCGGATTTGGGTACTTACAGTTAGCCCCTCGGCGACGTCACTTTCGAAGGAAGTGGGGTCGTCGAAAAGATAAGGATCCAAATCGGGATGCCTTACTTTGAAAGAGACCTGGGCGGTCAGCTGGCTGGACCCTTAGCGAAAAGGATTCCTACGTATCCTGAGCGGGAATCAAGCCGATCGTAGTTCGAAAAGGGGGCAAGGGCCGCGCATGGGGACCTTGACCTGAGCGAGACTGTTAGGAGGCGTCTAAACCTGGATGAGATCATTCGCGAGGTACCTGTACCTGAATGGAGACTGTTAGGAGGCTGTTAGTACCCGGTCCGAAAAAAGGGACTGAAATGCAATTCGGGAAAATCGGGGACTAAACTGGCATTTGGAAGCTTTTGGACCAAATTGGAATTTATTGGAAATTTAAGGACTAAAACGGGAAATATGGAAATTTGGGACGAAATTGATATATAAAAATTCCTGTGATTAAATGAAAAATAAAACTCCAAAGAGCGAAGTGCAAAAGAAGTCATTAAAGTGGTCAAAATGCAACGAGAAGATCGCGAGACGAAACGAATCTTTATTATACAAAATTGAGCCTTTCCATTTGTACCATGGCCGAGGGAATTGATAGTTTGGCCGAGACTTCTAGGCCAAATGGCCGGCCAATGCATTGCAATTTGGGGCCATTCTAGGCCATTTGGGCCAAGGCAGATTTTGGGCCAAAAAAGGTTGGCCGATCGGCCCTTCCTCTTTTCCCACATCAGTTTCATAACCGTTCCTCCCCAATTCCTTTCACTATATAAACCCCACTCCGCCTCACACTTTGAACACAAAATTATTCTACGGAAAACTCAAGACAAAACTTGAGGTTTCCTCCATAGAAAACTTGAGACTAAACTCGAGTTTTCTAAGTCTAAATATTTTATCAAGCACGTTCTTCGAATCTTCATAGATTCGATCCAAAAGCCTTGCCATCATTAGGTAAGTCTTCTGTTTATTTTTTCTGTCTTTATTATTATTGTCTTTATTATTATGCTAGATTTATTATTTGCATGCTTAGTATTTTAATTACTTTATTTCTTGCTTATGCCATATATGCTAGATTTAGGGTTGTTTTAATATATTTAATTATGCATAGCCGAGGATGATCTAAGGTTTTGCCCTAAGAAACCCAATGGATCTAGGAACTATTTCTTTCCTTCCACCTTAGTTATAATTATCCCATGATCAACAATCCCCCAAGGATGAACGTTGATTAGTGCACCTTCCGAGGGCCTAACTCAAAGGTTCTAGGGTGTGATCATCAATAAATTCTTTCTCTCCCCTCCTCCTTATGCATAATCCCGTTTCTTCTATCTATTCCTGTAAACACCGCACACAATCAACACCCCACATGCTAGAAAGACCGATCCGTCGGGCAATAGGAGTGATAGCGTTTCTTCTTCTGTTGTAACTTGACCCTCGAACCCAATTAACTGTTTAGCCTTTTTTCAAAGCTTTGGGCTATATCAAAGTGGCGTGGCGACTCTCAAAATTAAACTAATATTTTAATATGGTTTAAAATCGAGTGTCACTAAATGAATATCCCATTTCGGTCCGACTTTTTATAATTAATTATTTCAAACTTCCGAATGCGCGTTGCATCGGGACGGGGTATTCACAGTGGCGACTCCGCTGGGGACTGTTTTGAAATCTTTTCAAACTAAGTGGGTCAGACTTTCGTTTTCTTGTGTGGTGTTTTACTTCCTTTTTCTTTTTCTCCTATTTTTAACTGTTGCATTGCATGCATGCATCTCATAAAAAAAAATCTTTCTCTTTTTTCCTTAAAAAAGAATTAGACTTTTTACCTCACACTACCACTAGAGTCCGTGTCACACTGCACAGACACCCTTTAACCCTTCGGAGAAGCCAAAGTGCGGGAAGTGTGGTGATCATGTTGCCTCCCTTCCGAGTCTCACTTGGCCATCCACTCATCAGTGCGCTTCGGCTGCACGGTGGGAGCCTGAAATCTAACCCTTGTGTCACCCACTTTGCTAAGAATACACTCCTTGTGACCGGTTGGTTTGACTAGCTTTTTCATGTAGACAATTAATAAGGTCTTTATGTTGAGTCACTACGAATCAGTGATAAGTCAAGATCTATAGAGAGAAAAGAGCACAAAAAATTTGATTTCCTTTTAAAGGATGTGCCATGTAAGGTCGAGTGCTTGTTAAAAGATCTTGTCTTATCATAGGTCTGTAGTACTTCCCATAAATATCATCTTAATTGTCTATATGAGACGGTTAGTCGTTAGGATCCACCACTTTAGGACCTTTAGTTAGTTGCGAAAAAGGGGTATCCCTTCCAACCAAGAGTAGGTTCTATAAAATAGAGGGCTTTTTTGTAAATAAAGTGCTTAACTATCCCTCATTTTTAGGACCCTCCGAGGTCCGCTCCTCATTTCTAGGACCCTCCGAGGTCCGCTCCTCATTTCTAGGACCCTCCGAGGTCCGCTCCTCATTTCTAGGACCCTCCGAGGTCCGCTCCTCATTTCTAGGACCCTCCGAGGTCCGCTCCTCATTTTCTAGGACCCTCCGAGGTCCGCTCCTCATTTTCTAGGACCCTCCGAGGTCCGCTCCTCATTTCTAGGACCCTCCGAGGTCCGCTCCTCATTTCTAGGACCCTCCGAGGTCCGCTCCTCATTTCTAGGACCCTCCGAGGTCCGCTCCTCATTTCTAGGACCCTCCGAGGTCCGCTCCTCATTTCTAGGACCCTTCGAGGTCCGCTCCTCATTTCTAGGACCCTCCGAGGTCCGCTCCTCATTTCTAGGACCCTCCGAGGTCCACTCTCCATTTCTAGGACCCTCCGAGGTCCACTCTCCATTTCTAGGACCCTCCGAGGTCCACTCTCCATTTCTAGAACCCTCCGAGGTCCTCTCCTCATCTCTTGGACCCTTCAAGGTCCACACCTCATTTCTAGGACCACCCTAGGTCCAATCTCCCAATCTTGGACCATTCAAGGTCCACTCCTCATCTCTTGGACCCTTCAAGGTCCACACCCTCTACTGCGGACCGCCCTAGGTCCAGTCTCTCTATCTTGGACCGTTCAAGGTCCACTCTTTGACCCTTCGTGGTGCTCTTCCTATACTATGTCCACTCTCCCAATCTTGGACCATTCAAGGTCCACTTCTCTTATCTTGGACCATTCAAGGTCCGCTCCTCTTCTCTTGGACCCTTCAAGGTTCACTTCTCATATCTTGGACCGTTCAAGGTCCGCTCCTCTTCTCTTGGACCCTTCAAGGTTCACTCCTCTTCTCTTGGACCCTTCAAAGTCCACACTCCTCATATCTTGGACCGTTCAAGGTCCGCTCTTCTTCTCTTGGACCGTTCAAGGTCCACTCCTCAATTTAGGACCTCTCGAGGTCCACTCTCTCTATCTAGGACCATTAAAGGTCCACCCTTCCACCTGCGACTCTTCAAGGTCCACCCTCGTCTCTTGGACCATCCATGGTCCACTCCTCTACCTTAGACCCCCATGGTCTACAAGTTAGGACCCTTCAAAGTTCTACCTCTCATCTCTTGAACCTTTCATAGTCTGCTCCCTTAGCCTTAAAACCATCCATAGTTTAGATCCTTTATCTCTAGCACCCTTCAGCCAAAGACCAACCAAGGCCAATCCTCACCCAAGACCAAATTAACTCACCTAGATCACCCTCATTTGACCAAGGATCGAGTCATCTTCCTCTCCCTTTTTCACCAAACGGACTCTTTTACATTCATCCTCTCTCTTTCTCTAAACTTAACCCTGGTTGTATCATCAATCGGGGCCCCCTCGAACTACGGTGACCTGAGACTCGTATCTTAAATGGTAAGGGTTACGTAGGCAACTTCAGCCCGGTCAAACTCAAAATTGTGGAGGTCAAATATTTTCTCAAGGATGCCTTAAGATTAATTATGAATCTAATTCAACTCATTGGTTTGACTCCGCCATATGTTCTTACAGAATTCCACATCATGTCTCTCGAGAAAAGCATTGAAGCCCTCAAAGAAGTCTCAAACATGAGGTTGGGAGTGATCAACCTCCTCAAAGACATGCATGAAATTGAGCAATACCCATTTGTCTTACATCAGGAATACTTGAGAAGAGTTCCTCCCCCTATTCAATTCCGGGTCCCTATCATCCACATGCTTATGGTTCCCCTTATGGTCCTACACATCGAATTTCTCATTCAGATGCCCGCTGTGGCTACCAACCAACTAAAGGCATCAATACCCAAGAAGAAGATCAACAAGGAACATTTTGATGACTTAGGAATGCCTGTGGGTGAGTTCTTCGACATTTTGGTGGGAAAGAATTTGATCGAGCCGCTCGAGAACTACAAGCCTATTAACCCAAAGGAAGACTTAGATACATCCAAGTTTTGCAGATACCACAAGTATGCTGGGCATACCACTGACAAATGTGTGCAATCGAAACGCTCAATTCAAAGATTGATCAACCAAGGGAAGACCCAAGGCCTCATTGATGAAGGAACCCTCACCCTTCGAGGGAAGATTTAGATTCATTCAGTCTTGTAGGTTCTAGTGCTTCTTTTACGTCCATTTTGGGCATTGGTATGTAATGTCCACTTTAGATTAGTTACTTCAATAATAAAAAAGGTCTTTCTTTCTTTTCTCTCTAGACTTGAGACATAATCTCGCATTACTTTCAAGAAGATTGTTTTATTTATAATTATCAATTGGTTGCTAATCTCACTGATAAACTCACCGGCTAATAAAGTAAACAATGAATGAATGCTTTGATTGGAGTAAACAACTCACCGTTCCTTCTTCACACACACCATCCCTATACACCCTTCTCTCATACACTCTTTCCATACTCCACCATATACTTTTCATACACTCCTTATACACACCCTCTATACTCCCTCGAGCATACACTTCCCCAAATACACTCTCCCCCACTTAAACATCCTTTCCATATGATCATTTATTTTAAACCCCCATTTGACCTCCTTTTTATATGGTCAAGACAAGCGCAAAGACCGTTGTTGCTCAAAAAATAGCTGCTCACGCCACTGCAATTTAAAGAAGATGCAAGGAGCTGTTCCTATCCTTCACAAGTGCTGCATGAATATCAACTTGGGGCCCACCAACCCCCCAATCTCGCGTCTCCTCTGATTTTCCATTTTGATCGATAAGCTTTCATTGAATATGCTCACATATCTTTCTTATGGTCCGAATACATTCTGCCTTACTTAATAAGTCGGTTAAATGAGTTTGCATTTATTTTAAATACTCTTTTGAGAATGCCATCCAGTAGCGATTGAAGCTTAAACCTCTCACCATAGGAAGCCATAACCTTATCCTCACTAAATAATACCCTTTCATTTCAAGATCGACAAAGTTTTGAAACCCTAAGGAAGAAGCCCATACTAGGGGCTCCCTCGACTCACAAAGGAAGTAATCACCTCCAAGCTCAAAAAAGGCGGAATGTAATTCAGACAAGGGGCTCCCTCGAAGGGACCACCTCCAAACCCAAGAGGGAAAAGGTAAAACCATCCTAAGGCATACACTAGGGGCTATCGCGAGGAAATAAATTCGAAGGCTTTTCTCGATAAGAGGGTGTTAAAAAAAAAAAAAAAAAAAAAACAACTTCATCACCCCGAAGTGAACCTCCCATCTCAAAGGTCGTGAAAATGAGACGTCGAGTGAAGATCCTATCGTGATCAAGTTACCTGCTGAAATCACAACAAACTCGCGAGAAGAAGCAACAAAAATTCCCTCTTGGACAAATCCCATAAACCCATTCCAAAGTCCATCCTCTCACTTTTAGAGGATTCCATCACCACCCTTGACCTTATCAAAACCAAAGTTAACCTCACTCTTAGAGGTTCTGAAGAAGCAGCAACAAGAAAATCCCTTCACCTTAGAAATTCCAAACACATCCCTCAAGCCAACCTCTCAGCAAATGGCCCAGCCGACCTCTCACTTTAAGAGGTCATGTTAAGCATCATCCAATGGTCGATCGCAACCCAAAGACCAGCTACAACCGCTACCGGATGGCATTCTCAAAAGATTATTTAAAAGAAATGCATATTCAGATTTTTGAGTCACTTGTTATCCTACGTGAGCATATTACATATTCTCTCAAAAGTTTGGGAACTCGTCCTATTCTTGAAATTCGTTCATTCGACTCCTCAAACACTGTCTCGCAAAAGTCTCACCAAGCTTTGCATCCGTGCCTCTCGCCGGCACTCCGGTAAAAGCAAGGAGACACGCGCTGTGACTACTCCCTCGGCTTGCGAGAACAAAGGAACAAAGAATCTTCACTTGAAGGAATGAAAAATCTTTGGGTTATAATCACCAATTCCCACCTTTTCTTCCACCCCAATCTTTTTTCTATTTTTCATTCTATCCAATGAAGGAGATCAATGCAACGGCAGCCCGCACCACAATTACCACCGAATGTAGCAAAGAAGCAACAACTAACATCCTTCTCCTTCTAAAAGACAAGCCAGATTTCACCTTCTAATCAAAGCAGTCATTATTTGTTTACCTATATAATTGGAATTTGATAAACCAATCAGTGAGGTCCATTCACGAGCAATCAAGATATAATTCAATAAAATAATTCTTCAAATGTCTCGACAAGTCTTCTTTTTCTACATCATAGGAAAATAGAGCCAAACACCGTCTTTCTGTCTCATAGGGGCTTCCATACACTTTTCCACACCTTGTGATGATTATACTCTCCCAAAAGAGTCAAACCCAAAAGCGAAAGTGTCATACACGAACTCGGGATCCATTCCCACCTTCGAAAAAAAATGCGCCCCGCACATATACATTTCCGAGTCTTGTCCAGCTCGATTGACCATTGTTCGAAACGAGGGGTCGCCCGTGGCCGCAAGATGACTCTGTTCGCAAATAGGGATGCATTGAATCTCTCCAAGCCGGGGCTTTTGTTAAGCCGTTCTCTCAGTTTCTCTTCAAGTTTGCTCCGCATCATCAACTAGGGCTTCGCCATTCCCTTCGTGTTTGCTTTGCATCATCAACCGGGGCTTCGCCATTCATCATCAATCGGGACTTCGCCAAGGTCACTTCATCAAACATTGGGGCTCCTCAACAAAAATGGGTCGACTATGTGTTCTTCGTTCTAACAAAAATCGGAGCTCCAATGAAGTCATATCTAGCATGAAGGGCATCCCTTGTCATCAAGATCAAGATGTGGCAAACTCTTTGAGTTAGTTAGAAACATGATTAATCATAAAGGCCTCTTTATCAAATAAACATGCTTTCAAAATACTCGTCCTCCTTGGTACCTTGTTTACAAAAATCACTCTTTGGTCTCCACAAATTTTCAAACTCTTCAAATCTATCAAAGACGTATCTCCGTGACTCTCAAGATGACTCGGCCCTTATCTCTGGACATCAAACTTACCTAATCCCACCTTCTATCATCGACACTTACTCGGCCTCGCCTAGTTTAAACCAATAACCTTTCTCGCTCAAACCGCCTTGTTTAGACTTACCGCAAATGTAAAACCCTAGCCTTAAGCCTAGGTGACAAATACCTCTAAACCCTAGCCTCTGCCTAAAGCCTGGGTGACAAATACCTTCTCTAAAACCCTAGCACTTGCCTAGGTGACAAATACCTCTTCAAACCACTAGCCTCGAAGCCTGTGACAAATGCCTCTTCTAAACCCTACCTAGCCTCGAGTCACAGGTGACAAATGCTTCTTCTAAACCCTAGCCTCAAAGCCTAGGTGACAAATACCTCTCTAAGCCCTAGCCTCAAGCCTAGGTGATAAATACCCTTCTAAACCCTAGCCTCAAGCCTAGGTGACAAATATCCTTCTAAACCCTAGCCTCAAACCTAGGTGACAAATGCCTCTTTCTAAACCCTAGCCTCAAGCCTAGGTGACAAATGCCTCTTTCTAAACCCTAGCCTTAAGCCTAGGAGACAAGACTCCTCTCTAAACCCTAGCCTTAAGCCTAGGTGACAAATGCCTCTTTCTAAACCCTAGCCTCAAGCCTAGGTAACAAATGCCTCTTTCTAAACCCTAGCCTTAAGCCTAGGAGACAAGACTCCTCTCTAAGCCTTAGCAATGATTATCCCAATCTTTTAATCGCTTGGTTCTTCGGCTCGGGAAGCCATAGTAATCCCAATCAATTCACACAACTATTCTTCATCAGTAAATAGTAGCCTAAGTCCTTTGGCAGCTACAGTTTCCCGCATTTTAGAAGTCTATCCTCCATTTCTAGGGTCCGTCCCGCATCTTCAAATGGTCCGTCCCGTACCTTCAAAGGGTCCGTCCCGCATCTTCAAATGGTCCGTCCCGCATCTTCAAAGGGTCCGTCCCGTACTTTCAAAGGGTCCGTCCCGCATCTTCAAAGGGTCCGTCCCGCATCTTCAAAGGGTCCGTCCCGTACTTTCAAAGGGTCCGTCCCGCATCTTCAAATGGTCCGTCCCGTACCTTCAAAGGGTCCGTCCCGCATCTTCAAAGGGTCCGTCCCGCATCTTCAAAGGGTCCGTCCCGCAGAAGTCAAACTCTCACAAATCTCGGGGTGACTCCCGCAAAAAGTCAAATGCTTAGTTTTTGATTCCCACACAGTTTTTTCCACATTGCCCCATATACTTTCTCTTGGGACACGAATCAAGACTACACTTGATTCGTTCCATCACATACAACTTTCAAAGGAAAAATCAAGACTACACTTCTTGAATTTCCTTTCCACATACATATTTTTCAACGGAAAAATCAAGACTACACTTCTTGAATTTCCTTTCCACATATTTTCAAAGGAAAAATCAAGACTACACTTCTTGAATTTCCTTTCCACATATTTTCAAAGGAAAAATCAAGACTACACTTCTTGAATTTCCTTTCCACATATTTTCAAAGGAAAAATCAAGACTACACTTCTTGAATTTCCTTTCCACATATTTTCAAAGGAAAAATCAAGACTACACTTCTTGAATTTCCTTTCCACATATTCTCACACGGAAAAATCAAGACTACACTTCTTGAATTTCCTTTCCACATATTCTCACACGGAAAAATCAAGACTACACTTCTTGAATTTCCTTTCCACATATTTTCAAAGGAAAAATCAAGACTACACTTCTTGAATTTCCTTTCCACATATTCTCACACGGAAAAATCAAGACTACACTTCTTGAATTTCCTTTCCACACATTTTCTCACGGAGAAGGCAAGACTATACTTGACTTTCCTTTTTGAACTACGACTTGGCTTGATTCCTTTTTTAGGGATACGTAGGTAGCCCGACGTGGGTCCAGCCACTTGACCTATCTGGTCATCCTTTTGCGACTCAGCTCGAGTCCAATCCCTTGCATCCGCAAGATCACTTTCCTTACCTCCTGAAATCCCTTTTTTCAGGACGGATCCTATTCTTTTATCGTCGACCCCACTTGTCTTACAAGAAGCGTCGCCGAGGGGCTACTGTTAGTACCCGGTCCGAAAAAAAGGAACTGAAGTGCATTCGGGAAAATTTGGGACTAAACTGGCATTTGGAAGCTTTTGGACCAAATTGAAATTTATTGGAAATTTAAGGACTAAACAGGAAATATGGAAATTTTGGACGAAATTGATATATAAAAATTCCTGAGATTAAATGAAAAATAAAATCCTAAAGAGCGAATTGCAAAAGAAGTCATTAAAGTGGTCAAAATGCAACGAGAAGATCGTGGGACGAAACGAATAATTTATGATACAAAATAATGCCTTAAGTTGCACCATTTGTACCTGGCCGAGGGAATTGCAAAGTTTGGCCGAGACTTCTAGGCAAGGTGGCCGGCCAATCATTGCAATTTGGGGCCATTCTAGGCCATTTGGGCCAAGGCGTTTTGGGCCAGGAAACAAATGGCCGATCGGCCCTTCTCCCTTTTCCCACATCACGTCCGTACCTCTTCCTCCCCAATTCTTTTCACTATATAAACCCCACTCCGCCTCACACTTTGAACACGGAATTATTCCACGGAAAACTCAAGACAAAACTTGAGGTTTCCTCCATAGAAAACTTGAGACTAAACTCGAGTTTTCTAAGTCTAAATATTTTATCAAGCACGTTCTTCGAATCTTCATAGATTCGATCCAAAAGCCTTGCCATCATTAGGTAAGTCTTCTGTTTATTTTTTCTGTCTTTATTATTATTGTCTTTATTATTATGCTAGGTTTATTATTCTCATGCTTAGTATTTTAATTACTTTATTTCTTGCTTATGTCATATATGCTAGATTTAGGATTGTTTTAATATATTTAAATATGCAATAGCCGAGGATGATCTAGGGTTTCGCCAAGAAACCCAATGGATCTAGGAACTATTTCTTTCCTTCCACCTTAGTTATAATTATCCCATGATCAACAATCCCCCAAGGATGAACGTTGATTAGTGCACCTTCCGAGGGCCTAACTCAAAGGTTCTAGGGTGTGATCATCAATTAATTCTTTCTCTCCCCTCCTCCTTATGCATGATCCCGCTTCTTCTATCTATTCCCGTAAACACCGCACACAACCAACACCCCACATGCTAGAAAGACCGATTCGTCGGGCAATAGGAGTGATAACGTTTCTTCTTCTGTTGTAACTTGACCCCCGAACCCAATTAACTGTTTAGCCTTTTTTCAAAGCTTTGGGCTATATCAAAGTGGCGTGGCGACTCTCAAAATTTAAATTAATATTTTTAATATGGTTTAAATCGAGTGTCACTAAATGAATATCCTATTTCGATCCGACTTTATATAATTAATTATTTCAAACTTCCGAATGCGCGTTGCATCGGGACGGGGTATTCACAGTATGCCATGATTTGTACTAGACCCGACGTCTTGTATGCTCTAAGCATGACGAGTCGATATCAATCTGATCCTGTTGAGAACCATTGGATGAAAGTCAAGATGATCCTTAAGTACTTAAGAAGAACTAAGAATACGTTCTTGGTATTTGAAAGGTTGGAATATAATCTTGTTGTAAGGGTTACATAGATGCTAGCTTCCAAACTGACAAAGTTAATTTAAAATCGCAATTAGGATTTGTGTTTATGCTTATTAGAGGTGCAATTTTGATTGGAAGAGTTCCAAGCAGAAAATTGTAGCCGATTCTACTACTAAGGCCGAATTTTAACAACATATAATGTGGCTAAAAGAGGTAGTTTGGATCAAAAGTTCATTAGTATTTTGGAAATGTTCCAAGTATCACTAATCAGTGAAACTTTTGTTGTGACAATTGTGGTGCCATTTGTGCAAACAATGGAATCAAGGTCACAACAGCAATCCAAACACTCACTTAGAGTTTTTTGAGGAATTTATAAAGAATGAGAAGACGTTAAGATATGCAAAGTATCAACCGATGATGACATTAGGGATTCACTTACAAAGACCCTCGCACAGGCAGAAGCATGATGGTCATGTTAGGTCCATGAGTATTCGATACATAGATGAAAGCCTAGTGCAAGTGGGAGATTGTTGGTGTAATGCCTTAGGCTTTAGTTATGATTAACTTAAAACCGTTATGTATCATCTTTATCCTTGATTATAGAGAATGTTTATTATTTGATTATTATATATTTTGCATATTTATTGTAATAATCTTCGTCCCTAATTATTAAGTGAATAATTAGTGTAATGTTAATGGATAATCATATGATGATTATATGCATAGAGATGCACATTAAATTTATGGGTACTTGTTAGTGAACAAGTGACTGGACTTGACCCGTATGAGATTTATGTCATGGTCAAATGTCACAATTAAATCTCATATGACCACTTCATTTAGTCCCCAGACCTGAAATTATCATGACCTTACATATGATGAAAGTTGTGTTTGATTTTAGTCAAACGATATCTTAACACGATATTTATAAAGGCTATCTTTGGCATGATCGGATTCATGATGTGAAGGATGATAAGTCAAGATGGAATTTGTCCCTCGAAAGAGAGATGTTTTGCTTGGGTCCCTCGATGAGTGATAATGATGAAAGTGTATGGCCATACCCCAAGACGATTGGATTATCATTATACTCAAGATCGAGAAAGCATTGAACAAATACAAGTTGACGTGGACCATGACTTGTGTTCAATATAACATCGTGAGACAAAAGGAGAAATGGAAGTGTACCATTGGAAACGTGAACTCTTACGTTATATTAATTGGGTAGACATATTGGCTTGCTAGAGTCCGCTTATGTTTTATGAGGATCGATATGATCGGGCTCATTGCCAACATAATATAATCCTATTGGGTCACACACAATTGGAATGAATTAGTTAAACCAAAGGAAGAAATGATTGAGAGTTCCTGCATATGGCATACTTGGTAGCGCGACAAAACTTGCCAATTGGCATATGTCGCCGCGCGACAAAACTTGCCACAAGAGGCGGTTTACAGCTTGTTTCCTAATACGATTAGGGCACAAACTCTAATACTAATGTAGTATAAATATGAGTCTGTAAACAGCCGAAACCTAGCCGAATTTTCTAAGGAAAAATCACAACAAAGGTTTCTCAATATTTCTTCCATAGGTTTAAGAATCTAGCAATTCTCAAGAACTGTTCTTGGTTCATTCTAAAGTGTGGATACTACTAGAGGGTCTTCGCTCGTACGACGATCAAGGCCTAGAGTTCTATTGTTCAAGCAATCTGAAGATTCAAGTCTTGAAGATCGAATTTTGCGATTGAAAATCACATTGATAGATTGTTCGATAGCTCAAGAACGGAAAGCAATCAAGGTTGGTAAATTCTATCTCATAGGAATTCAATTTAATTGTATAGAACGGATCTTAGGGCTCTTGGGTTTTGTGTTATTAGATGCATAATTTCGCTGCGCATGGACCCATAAAACCCAACACTCTTATTGGCCTCTGCAAACACATCTTTTTACTTTTTTAATTTCAAAAATGGCTTACTGTTCAAAGTTTTGTCCACAATGTCCCTTTTTTTGAAACTCGCTACACCGTGTAGCGAGTTTGACTTGGGCTGGTCAAACTCGCTACACCGTGTAGCGAGTTTTGTGTAATTAGGGTTTGATAGTTGGTCATTAATTAAGACAATTAATTAAACAAAACTCGCTACACCGTGTAGCGAGTTTGACCAGCCCAAGTCAAACTTGCTACACGGTGTAGCGAGTTAAGCTTTATTAAATACTCCATCCCAGTTTTCCAGATTCATTTATCTTCCCCTCTTCATCTCCTTCCTCGTTCATTCATTCTCTCTCTCTCGTATCCTCCTAGCAACCCTCAATCAATCTTCTCAATTCAAATTCTATTAAACCCAAAAAAATGGATCCTAACGAGCATCGTTTTTTTTCCTCGGTGAAGGCTCCTTTTCATCGCGTGTTATTCCTGGTCCCACCGGTGCCGTACAATCCGCCATGCGTCAGAGAAATTTCGACCGTCAGAACTTATCTTCACAACAAACACCGATCGCAACCCAAAAATATATACGGAGAGCGATTGAAGATCCGGTGAAGGATGAAGCTTTCCAAGACAGTCCTTGGCTCTCTGCAATGGAATTTCTCACTGAAGCCGGTACATATTATCCGTTAAGCTCTATCAAGAAGAAATGCCATACTATTGACAGGGTGAATCAAGTATAATATCAAGATTAATTATAGTTAAATGTGTGTACATTTGATTGATTTTTTACATTTATGTATGTTATATTAGGTTGTTGTTGTTATCAAGTCCTGCATCATCATAATTTGGTGTTTGGGTTGATACAAGAGTTTGGGAACTTGGACCAATAGAACATACATAAATGTAAAAAAAATCAATCAAATTTACACACATTTAATTATAATTAATTTTGATATTATACCTGATCCACCCTGTCAATAGTATGACATTTCTTCTTGATAGAGCTTAACGAATAATATGTTCCGACTTCAGTGAGAAATTCCATTACAGAGAGCCAATGACTTTCTTGGAAAGCTTCATCCTTCACCGGATCTTCAATCGCTCTCCGTATATATTCTTGGATTGCGATCGGTGTTTGTTGTGAAGATAAGTTCTGACGGTCGAAATTTCTCTGACGCATGATTTAACCTCAGACGCACCTGAAGGACCAGAATAACACACGATGAAGAGGAGCCTTCACCGCGAAAAAAAAAACCGTTGCTCGTTAGGATCCATTTTTTTGGGTTTGATAGAATTTGGATTGAGAAGATTAAGTGAGGGTTGCTAGGAGAATACGAGAGAGAGAGAATGAATGAACGAGGAAGGAGAGGAAGAGGGAAAGATAAATGAATCTGGAAAACTGGGATGGAGTATTTAATAAAGCTTAACTCGCTATACCGTGTAGCGAGTTTGACTTGGGCATGTCACGCTACACGGTGTAGCGAGTTTTGTTTAATTAATTGTCCTAATTAATGACCAACTGTCAAACTCTAATTATACAAAACTCGCTACACGGTGTAGCGAGTTTGACCAGCCCAAGTCAAACTCGCTACACGTTGTAGCGAGTTAAAAAAAAATGGATATTTTGGGCAAACTTTGAACAGTAAATCATTTTTGAAATTAAAAAAATAAAAAGGTATTATTTGAGAAAAAATTCCTACCTAACCCATTTTTTTTTCTAAATTATAAAGTGAAATTTGTAAAAAAAAAAATAAAAAATTGAAAGATAAACTTAGTTTTACTTTCGGTGGATTAAATCTTGACCCTTTATCAGCTAAGAGGGGCTGTTATCTTTGAACCATTTGATCAATACCGTTTCTGTACGCTGAGCTGTGCCAGGACTGACATTTCTGTTCTCACTCAAATTCCATAACCGGACACCTCTCTCTCTCTCTCTCTCTCTCTAAGCTTTCACGTTTCTTCTTCCCACCACTCTGACGCCCAGTACTTCAATGGCGACTTCAACTTTTCTTGTTTATTTTCTCTGCAACGGACCAGGTGACTACCCCAAATACCCTTTTCTTTCTTCCTTTTAAATTTACTGTATTTCTTTACACTCTACTCTTTTACCCATTTTCCCTAAATTTAAGCAAGTAATATTGTTCGTAATTTTTAATTTTCAAAATGAAATTTTGAAGAATCATTTTCTCTAGGTAAGGGGAGGGGGCATTGGTTTTTTTTTTTTTTCTTGAAATTGATTTAAGAATTAGGATTATAGTATCTGCATTGTTGTGGGTATATTGTTTTGGTTGATGCTATCTATTTGTTTCAATTGTTTGCATATGGATTTTTGCTACAGTAATGGTTTTTGTTAGAGTGGAAGCGTTTTAGCTTGATATAGCACTTTTGAAGGGGGATTGTGTTCTGTTTCAGCAGAGCCAATAATTTTTTTAAAGGGGGCAAGATTATTTTGAACATAGAATATTATAATGCAATACCTAATTATAGTTTAAAGAGGGGGGGGGGGATTATATTGTTAAGGGTGAAAAGCAATATTGTTGAAATTTTGTAGTACTAAATTGTTAAAGTTGAAAAAAACAAAGAGGGGGGGGGGGGGAATTAACCCTTTGTATAAGCTGTAGCTCCGCCAGTGTTCTGTTTGTTTGTCATTTGTAGATGGTTTTAGATGATGGTCCTTCTTTGTGTAAAGGAACGGTGGTGCAATCTACAACTTTTGTTGACATTAGGACTTTGAACTAGGCAAAATCAGATTAACATATTCTAAGTTTTTATAGCGGATAACTAAGGATCATAATGTGGGGTAACTAGCGTGAATGGGAAGAGATCCATACCAAATTTGTGCTTGATAAGGGTATAAATTGGGTAAGAATATTTTCATTTGCTTCTCTTTAGGCGGGATTGAGGATGTAAATGATACAAGTTTTGAATGTTTGCAAGCTCTGTTATATTCATTGAGCTTGAGTAGTGAACATATCTCCGAGCAAAATGAATACACCTTGAGAATGCTCTTTTTATTGAACAGCCTAGTGGGGATGAAAAAGTGTTTTGAATTCAGTAATAAGGTTTGACGTTGTTAAATGATTGATCTCTGGTGCCAAACAACCAGAGTCTTGAGGCTTTATTTGAATATCCTAGAAGGGGGAATAGAAGAATTATGATAAAACAATGAATATTCATTGCCTCTTAACTGATAGTTGCACAGAAAGGGCTTCGTTCCCATGACAGCCCATGAGCTTATGGAGCTAAGGCTGCCTACTGGTGTAGCTCATGCCCTCCCAAATGGCAGCCATCTTCTCTAACTCAAAACTACATAGCACACTTCACCTATATATATATATATATATATATATATATGTATATATATATATATATATATGTATATATATATATATATGTATATATATATATATATGTATATATATATATATATTTTTTTTTTAAAGAACCAGCACGACACTTGAAAAATTTTATTTATGTAAAAAATTACATCAATGAACGGGATTAAAACCCAACTCTAAAACCAAAATAGCCAAAATAAAAAGCTAAAATCCCAAAAACCAAACAGACTTGGCTAAGCCTAAATAAAACAAACCAAGGCCTGCTCATAAACATCAAACACAAGCCCAACCGGCCCAATCCGTCACCCAAAGGCCCAAAGCAGACACCCAAAATCCCCCAGCCATCACACGGCCGAGCAAGGCAAGGCCTTGGCCGAGCCAACTTGGCCAGAAACTCCCAAAACCTCCCGGGCAATGCGCGGCCGAGGCACCAACAATGCACGGGCGAACCACCATTTTGCTCGGGCGAGTAGGCTATAAGCCTCGGCCGAGCACAATAGACCAGAAACTGCCCATCCAAAATCCACCACCTGCACGGCCGAGTCACAAAATGAGCACGGGCGAGCACTCCCTAAGCCATGGCCGAGCGTGATAGATCAGAAACTGCATATTGGTATTCCAGCATTTGCACGGGCGAGTAGCAACCTGAGCACCGTGCCACCCCTTACATGGCCATGCCGAAATCCAAACAAGGGCATGCAACTTGACCAAAAACCACCAGAATGTTACCATATCCAGAGTAAGCCATCCCGTATCATGAACGAACCACATAACCACCAGAATCATCAAATCTCAAGGCTTGAATGACATAACCCGGGATGTCACTAACGTGTAAATACCCCATATGAAGTCGATGAACGTGAGCCACAGCTCTAGACGATCCGCAACCCCATTTACCTCCCTTAACACATGTCGAAAACCAAAGCTACCCAACAAGCTTCCACATTCCCTTAGCTCATACGAATACAGCCAAGGACCCGAAAAACGACCTCTCAAAATCCCGACCGCCACCAAAGAATCAGACTCCACCTGCATCGAGGACAACTGAAGCTCCCGACACAAACGTAATCCATCCCTCAAGGCATAAATCTCCACCTGCATGTTGGTGCCCCTCCCATAATAATTGGAAAAGGCACGAATAAAACCACCCTTCCAATCCCGAATGACACCTCCTCCCGAGCACTCTCCATGTACTGACGAACCATCCGTGTTGAGTGTATAAAAGCAAGTACGAGATGGCTCCCATCTCAACGTTCTTCTCCTTCTGAACTTCACTTCCGCCATCCTTAGACCCAAGCTAGTCAAAATATTCTGAGCCACCAATGTAGGTTTTGCCTTGGGAATCATGAACGAGCACATATCCATCAAAGCGTGTTGGACCCCATCGATAATAGCACCACACTCCATTTGTTTGCCTTCGAACACCATTTTGCATCTTGCCTTCCACAAACCCCAGCAAACAAACATCATTGTCCCCATACGAACCAAACCAATTTGAGCCCTACGAGACTGTCCCCCACACCAAGTATCCCATAGCTGATGCAGCAATAAACTGAACTGATCAAGTTTCTTGCATCCTTTTTATATATATATATTTTTAAAAATGTAATTACCCCTCAATGGAACTTCTCTTGAATCGTAGCATTAAACCGTTTTCCTTTTTATTTCTCTTCTGCAGGTGCTTCAAAGCTTGTTAGATAACAAAACAATGGCTGCTAATGGAGTCTCCATAAACATTCACGATCATGGCATAATTTATGATGAGCAAAAAAGGACCGTCCAATGCAATTACTGCGGGAAAGTTGTTAGCACCTTCAGCCGCCTTAAATATCACTTAGGTGGCATACGGGGTGAAGTATCCCCTTGTAACAATGTTCCAGCTGATGTTAAGGAATCAATGAAAAGGAAGGTTCTTGAAAAGAAAAATGGACATCTCACCAATGAAGTTGGGGAACTTTCCTATCCAGATCTTCCTTTGAAGAGGAACTGGAACAACGGGGACCACCAGAGTCAGCAAGAAACAGCTCATCAAGTCTCTGAGTCAAGCGTGGCAAAGCGTGTGAGATTGGACCACAGTGGGACCCGATCAGTTTCTCTGCCCAATGGCTCGGAAGATTTGTCTACTAGGCACTTTCAGAAGGGTGTTGGTAGATTCTTTTTTGAAACCGGCACCGATTTCCGCGCGGTGAAATCTCCTAGCTTTCAAAGCATGATGAAAGCATGTGGGCATATTGGTAATTATGAGATTCCCACTTGTCAAGATTTGGAAGGGTGGATTCTCCAAGATGCGTTCAAAGAGATGCAGACTTATTTCAATGAGATGAGAAAATCGTGGGCGTTTACAGGATGCAGCATTCTGTTGGACGGATGGACCGATGGAAAGGGCCGAGAGCTGGTCAACATTCTTGTTGACTGCCCAACAGGTGTAATTTATCTCCAATCATGTGATATATCATCTTTCTTGGGAGACCTGGATGCCTTACAGTTGTTCTTAGAGAAAATTCTCGAGGAGGTAGGGCTTGATAATGTGGTTCAAATTGTTACATATTGTGTATCTGTTCCTATGGAGATGGTGGGAAAGAAACTTATGGACAAGCACAAGATGTTGTTTTGGGCAGTTAGTGCTTCCCATTGCATCGAGCTTATGTTAGAGAGATTTTCCAAAATGGATGCAATAAAAGTTGTATTGGAAAAGACCAAAACCATCACAAAGTTTGTGCATGGCCGTGAAGAACTTCTGGAAGTTTCTGGAGGCCTAGTTATGCCCTCCAGATTCACGTTCGCAATGGCATTCTTGACTCTCGAAAACATGGTTTCCAAGAAGGAGAATTTGGTCAGAATGTTTGCTTCCCTGGATTCGACCAATTCCATTTGGGCTTCTGACATTGAAGGGAAAAGGGTGTCAGAGATTATTAGGAACCGTTCTTTCTGGACTGGAGTTACTGTGGCCCTAAAAGCAGCGGCCCCTTTAATACGTGTACTTGAACTGTTATATGAGGGGGTCATGGACCAGCAGAGCGTTGGTCACATTTATGAAACTATGGATCAGGCCAAGGAGACGATAAAAGAAGAGTTCAATAACAAGAAATCGCAGTATCTTCCATTCTGGGAATATATTGATGATATTTGGAACACTTATCTTTATAGCCCTCTACATACTGCTGGTTACTTCTTGAACCCAGCCTTCTTCTATTCCAGTGATTTCTACACTGATGCAGAAGTTGCGGGTGGGTTCTTGTGCTGCATCGTAAAAATGGCGAAAAGTCAACATGTCCAAGACCTCATCTCTTTTCAGGTCGATGACTATCAAAAGGCAAAAGGTGGGTTTGGTCAAGGATGCTCTCCCAATAGCAGATCAAATGTTCCACCAGGTTAGTAATTGATTTCCACTCCATAGGACTCCAGCTTTCTATTTTTGGTTCATCCACCTAAAAAATCATGTTTAAAATATATAAGGGGCAGCTCGATGCACAAGGCATCCCCGCGCAGCGAGGGTCCGGGAAGGGTCTCCACCACAATGGTGAAATCTAGGCAAACTTTACCTTGCATGAATGCAAGATGCTGCTTTTAGGACTTGAACCCGTGACCTAAAGGTGACACGGCAACACCTCAACTAGTGCCCGAAGACTCCCCTTCCATGTTTAAAAAATATAGATGCGTTAATTTTTTGAGTTTCCAAACTTACCCTTCTAAAATCAACCTTAAAATATTGGAAAGGATCGGGAGGAATGAGGTGATAAGGAAAAAAGTAAGAGTTACACCTACTGAAGACAAGACCCTGGAGAATTGTCTTGATCATGTGAGACAGAGACCAATTGATGCGCCAATTAGGAGGCTTGAAAAGTGGAGAATTGATAAGATGACGAGGGATAGGAGAAAGCATAATAAAACATGGATAAGTGTGATTAAAAGTAATATGAATTTACTTGTAATTGAAGAAAATATGGTGCTGAAAAGAGCGGAGTAGAGGGTGAAAATCATGTGGATGATGGGATTTGATTTTCATTTATTTTCCTTTTTTTTCCAGCCAATTTTTCCCCCACTCAATTCATCTAAATTTCTTCGGGTAATATGTTATTTTTGCCCCCGTACATAGGGATTGTACACAGATATGCCCCTCAACTCCATTTTACGCACATATGCCCTTATATGAATATTTAATTAGGGAAAATGTGACCAAAACTAACTTTTCGTCAAATATTTAACATAATTGCTGACTATGATGATTTTATGATAATTTCACACATACATGTTGAACAATTATAGCCCAGTTGGCCCAGTTGGTGTAGTGTGAAAGTATAGGAGGCAAATTTGTAAATTACCAAAGTATAGACCCTGAAAATTGAAATGTTAAATTGCACACGCTCCCCCATTTATTATAATCATTAACCTCAATTCAAAATAATAATAAAAAAACCTCCTTCTTTTATACATCCATCTCAGCCCCACCATAACCCTCACTCCCACACGGGCCATTATTCCCCATCCCTGCTCACCTCCGTGCCAACCCCCTACCCCACCCCCTCCCTTCCAGGTTACCCTTCCCTCTCTCGTCAAAACCCACACGACCCCCCACCCTAATGGTCGTCGTCGCCGCCTCATCCTTCTCTACGCACGACCATTTATGCTTCTTCTTTGTCCCACACATCCCACACACCCAACTCTTCCCGACTCTTTCTCCCTCCCCAACCGCATATATTCCTCTAGACCATTTCGTTTCAGATCTAGATCTCCCGCTTACAAGATTCAAATCTAAATGTTTTGATGAATGAGAACCGAAGTTCATTGAATATGTTTGTCTCTTAAGAAAAAGAAAATCTTTTCTATTTGCTTATTTAATAATGAGGGTTTAGGTTTCTATTGTTTGTTCAATTTTCTGGACCTTTCTCTTTCTTTAATTTTGAATTTCATGAAATTCTTTTGATGTGCGAGTTTTGATGAGACAAGGTGCGAATTTGTAGATAAATTTATGGTATTTTTTTTTCATGATGATTATATTTTTAGCTGACAATTTCTTAGGTTTTATGGTGGTGGCGGCATAGTGGTGGTGGTAGGTGGATGTATATAAGGTTGAAGATGACGGGGATATTCAAAGGAGTAGAGTTTAATTTACAAAATTATTATTTATATTTTAGGGGATTAAGTTTCATTTTGTTCACTTTTATTTCCTATATTTCCATGTCTACATGAAGTGTGCCAACGGGGCTATATTGTTCCACGTGTATGTGTAAAATTACCATAAAACCATCATAGTCAAATATTTGACGAAAAGTTAGTTTTGGTCATATTTCCCCTAATTAAATGTTCATATGAGGGCATATTTGCGTAAAATGGAGTTTAGGGGCATATTTGCGTCCAATCCTTAACTACGGGGGCAAAAATATCATATTACCCAAATTTCTTCTTAGCTTCCACAATTTTTTTTTTTTAATTTTACCATTCTTCCCCTTTTTCCTTCTTTTCTCACACCTTTCTTTGATGAGTCTATATGAGGATTCATGTTAGAGCCGACCCCAAATATTTTGGTACTAAGACTTTGTTGTTGTTATAAAGTAGACTATGTGTGGAACTGGAACACAAAGCTTTGTTCCACTGCAAGAGTCTTTCTTTATTTCCTTTCTCTTTTTGGTTGTTTTGTCTGAAAATTGAAGCGAATAAATTCCGAGTTTGCTAATGTGCTTTTTGTTACTTTCTTGAACTCAAAGGATGTTAATGTAAAATGTTATTCTCCCTCCGTCCCAAAATGAATCAAGAGCAATACATTGTAAATCATTTTGGGACAGAGGTAAGTACTCTATAAGTCATTAAAACATATGAATCCTCAAGCATAGACAGTATTAATCCGTCTGATTGTTTGCCCTGAGACGTCTTTCTTGATTAACTTATACTGTATAACTAAACTCTGACTGCAGCAAATTGGTGGTCCACTTACGGAGGGGAGTGCCCAGAACTGCAAAAACTGGCTATCCGCATTCTCAGCCAAACTTGTGACGGTGCTTTAAAATATGGCCTGAAGAGGGATCTGGCGGAGCAACTGACGACCAAAGGAAGGAATCCTGTCGACCAACAGAAAATTAAAGATCTCGCTTTTGTCCATTACAACTTGCACCTAAAGAATTTTGTGTCAGAAACACACACTGGCATAGTTCTTGATGAGATCAATCCCATGAATGAGTGGGTAGTCCACACAGAATTACCAGAAAAGCCCGTGTCAGAAATTGGTTAACCCTCCGATCGAGGAGTGGGGTCCTCTAGTTTTCAGCCAAAAAAGGAGATCTGATCATAAGTTAAGATCATAGAGATGTAGTGAATTAGAGCAGACAGTAGGGATTAGGGAATGTCGCACAGATCGTCAGAAAGAACTCTAACAATGTGGTTTGTAAATGGTATTTAGTCGTTACAAGGTTTAGGGAGGATCATCTAATGAGGTTTTCTTTAAAACTCCCTCCACCATGCTTCAAGATTGGCTTGTTTGTCTGTGCCTGTTTCTGGTTATGCTGAGATTATTTTCTCTTAGAATAGTAAAGAGATAGATTGGGGCGCAAACAATTGCATATCAGTCGGTAGCATTGGACGTCCCAGATTTATGGAGGCATATTTGGGCGGTCAATATCCCAAAGTGACGGACTTTAGACGAAACGGCCTCTAATCTAAATCTTAAGAGAGATTGATCTGACAACAATCTTACCACTGCTATACAGTTGGACTGCGCTAACTTCAAATCAATTTTGACAAGATTTATGATGGGAGTGCAAGTAAGGCTCCGTTTGTTTGGGGGAAAATGTTTTTCGAAAAACATTTTCCTCATTTTTCGGTGTTTGTTTCGCACCAGAAAATGGGGTAAACTTCATTTTTATCTTATTTTCTGGAAAACATTTTCATTTTCTGGAAAACATTTTACTGGAAATCATTTTCCGAAAAATGTTTTACGCTAAACAAACGGAGCCTAATACACTTGAGTCATCAATTACACATACAATAGAGTGGTAGATATATTAGAACACATTACACAGGTAAAAGAATTGAAAGTAAACAATTCCTCTAGTTCAGGTCCTCTTGACAGGGTCAAAGTTGGAAACACCAATAACAGCACCCAAAATAGCAACAAGAACAATGCCACCAGCTGCAATACTAAGCAAGAAGTTCTTGAGTGATGGTGAAACACCCGATGCCGCCTCCGCGGCATCAGGAAGCACCATAGAAGCGGTTAATGCCGCCGCTGTCAATCCGGTCACCGCCTTCTCTTTGAGGGATGCCTTGATTGCAAACCTGGCGGCAGGCCTCGCTGCCGCCACTGACTTTGTGGACCTCATTGGCAATGGGTTGAAGAAGGAACTTGTGCTTGGGGTCATTACCCTCTTTTGGTAAGAGGAAGTTAATGGCATAGCCATGGAGATTGCAGAAGTTGAGGCCATTGTTTTGCTCTCCCCCCCCCTCTCTCTCTCTCTCTCTCTCTCTCTTTCTCTCTCACACACACAGAGAGAAAAGGTTGTAGAGATTGTTGTGGTGTTAGGGAGAGGAGATATGAATTGGGTTAGAAGAGGGAAGTAAAGGAGAATCTTTTGAGAGGTGGGGGAAAATTGGGTGAGATTTTGGGGGTTTGGCATCAGTAATCTTTGTCTTAGGTGGCAGCTTCTCCACTTGCCACTTGGCAATGTTGGATAAGATTATCATATTGTCATTGTCATTGCCATTTTGCCCACAATCCACAATCTATTCTCTGCATCCCATATGAATGCAGCACTTGAAACTGTTAGCTTTGTTGAAATAATTCTATCTAGGCCTATACATGGGCAAAAATCTGAATCTAAATCGGAATCGGCGTCGAACCGTCGTTTACTTTATTCTTTGTTTTTAATAGAAAATGTTATATTTTTAACGGTTTATGATAGTTTTGTTAAACATATTTCGTTAGTTTTTAAATGGAATAGTTGGTTGTTGGATGTGATAATAGAAAATGTTATATTTTTAACGGTTTATGTTAGTTTTGTTAAACAGATTTCGTTAGTTTTTAAATGGAATAGTTGGTCGTTGGATGTGCTTAAAAGTGGCATGTTTGTCCTTTTAACGTCCCGACTATTATACAGGTATCCCTTGCCTCAAACTTATTATAAAATTTTCACATTTATCCCTGATCAATTAAAACTATATTATAAATATTTTTAATCAATTATTTTGGAACATTTTGAGAGAAAAAAAAATTAATAAACATTTACTTTGTATGTCCCTAAATTAATATCCATTTTCAAAATATTGTCTTAAATCAATGCATTTTCAGAAAAAAAAAAATTGTCACTAAATGACTTTTTATCAAAAAAAAATTCACTAGCTGTTTTATACCCGCAAAATTAAATATATAGAAAACGGACAAGAAGATTAATTCTACATTTTTGTCATTAAATTATATAAAGAGTTAACATTTTCAAGCATACCTCGTAATAAAATTTGGACATTCATGATGCAATTTCCCACTTATCCATTTGGGTTGAAGGAATGACGCAGAAATGATACAGCGAAGTGTTCGCTGCAGCGCTCCACCGGTATCAAAACAAAACAATGCGATATAAATTGTAACGACCTCAAATTTTCATCAATAAACATAATTCAATTCATAAATAAAATTTTCAAATAGGGGTACCTTAACGGCTAGTACATCTAACCATAATTCAAATGCGAAAAATAACTGTCTTTCAACCTTAACGGCTAGTACATCTAACCATAATTCAAATGCGGAAAATAACTGTCTTTCAACCTCAACGGCTAGTATTATTCACTAGCTTATTCAACTACACATTAATTACATACTTCAATCCTCATAAATGCGCCGCCATCCTCGCGACTAATCTCCTCCTACTCATTATCTGAGAGGGAAAAAGAATTAAAGGGGTGAGCGAACAACGCCCAGTAAGTTCATACGGAATATCTCCGGGCACTAGGGAAAGATAATCGAAAGAACGAAACCAATCGAATTACTCAACGATAGGATAGCTATATCAATTAAAGTTCAGGTACGAGTACAATAACGAAAGATACTTTTCAAATAACAAGTTGTGACACTATCACAAAAATATATTAGATGGGTATTGTATACTCATGTCCGTCAATTTCAAATACGGTACACCTTTTCAGGATATTCCTTAAATAAGAGACATTACGCCTTTTCAGGTTGCTCCCTTATTGAGATAAGAGACCTTACGCCTTTTCAGGTCGCTCTCTTATCAGGACAAGAGACCTTACACCTTTTCAGTGCCAAGATGTATCATGATCATCAACTACTTCATCAAGTAGTGTAAATATGTCTAATGCCCTTTTTACTCAGGCTAGACTAATTCGCATATAGTTCTTTCTACTCGGACAAACCAATTCGCATATAGTCCTTTTCAATCGGACAATTCTTGCTAAGTCCATTCAAAGCAGACAAAGCCAACTATATCCTTTTCAATCAGATATAGCCAACTATACACTTTTCAATCAGGTATAACAATTTGTTGGAAATTAAATTAATAAGCACCACAGATTAAACAACGATTTAATCAACAGTAGGGGATTTTATTGATCAAGTCAAGAACGTACCAATTAAGATGCCAATAGCAAAACCGAAAGCCAAGAAACAGGATCAGGAAAACAAACAGAAACAAGAAATCAAACGGTTAGAAAAACTTATCGTGATTTGATCGAGTCGCCTTAGGAAGACTGTCCTAAGAGAAAATATTGCCCCCAATTGGTGCAACTCAGTGCATGTGCAAATTTCTCCGAGGATAAAACGATCACGAACTACGTACCACAAAATAGCACACAGGTAGGTAGTCACCGGCGGTCCTATCTCAGTCGCCTTGAATCTCACGAACGAATCTCTATGAACGGGAGTGTTTGATCTTTGAATCAAAGCAAGAGAATTGTGTTTCTCTTCAATATTCAAGTACCAAAAACGGCTGGGAGGAAGAGAGTATTTATACATGTGGAATAAATTAGGTTTAGGGCTTAATTTAGACCTAAAAACCTGATTTAATTCGGCCCAGATTTCACTCACCCGTAACAAGCGCGGCCGCCTCGTGGCTTGCGCGACCGCGCTCGAAGACAGAAATTGGGGTGAAGCTGCGAAGAGAAGCGCGGCCGCTCACAGGCCGAGCGCGGCCGCTCTCGAAGGCAAGAACCCGCACGTGAAAATCCTCCTTGCCTCGTTCATTCCAAGCCAATTACCCACCAAGTCAATATGACTATGAACTTCAACACCACATATGTAAATATTCCAACAATCCCCCACAAGTTCATAGAAATATGACGTGTACAGATTGTCCATTGCCATGCTTTCAATAATGGTACCTTCCATTGAACCACTACCTATGTTATCCAACGCAAACCTCCACAGACCGTATGAACGGGTGTCTTCAATCTCGATGCCTTTGGATGTAGAGGCCTTTGCTGGCAACAAACACGACAAAAGCTATGATAGGCCCTCTATTGAACACTTGACGCATATAAGCCATACATCCCGATCCTCTATCATGAGTGCTTTCAAGGAATAACCCAAACTCCTCTAGTTGCGGCCAACACCAACACTCACTTAGTCGGGCATCTCGTAAGATGTACCGCTAACATCTTGCCTAAAAGACTTGATCCCATTCAAAGTTCCAAACTTTTACTAAATTAGCAAAGAATGAGCACTTCTAGGCTATTCAGTGGATAGACTCGGACATGTAACATGTCAATCTATTATTAGTGCTCCGACTCACCCCACGCCTTGTTATTACCACATTGAATCTCCTTTGTGGGATCTCCACTGTGTAGATTGGGTTGCTACTGCGTTTGAGTCGACGGGGTTCATCCCATCCCCAACCTAGATTTTTGAACAAGAGCAAATTCTAGCCCTTTGTTTAAAGGATCACCGTGTTATCCTTGGTACCAACATAATCAACAGCTATCACCTTCCGAGACACAAGATCCCTTATAGATTTTAATCTAATTTGGATGTGTCTTCTAGTTTTACAGTTGTACTTGACACTTTTCGGCCAATTGTGGCAGTGTTGTCACAATGTACAGAGATAACAGTATGGGCTTACCGACTACGGGCAACTCGTACATAAGTCCTCGAAGCCATTCAGCCTTCCAATCCGGTAGTGTCAAGGGCAACTAATTCGGCCTCAAAAGTAGACCTAGACAACAGAGTTTGTTTGGTCGACCTCCAAGCGACCGCAGCCTCCGCCTAAGGTGAAAACATACCCCGTACATGCCCATAACTCCCTGAGTTAAAGGCAATCCAGCTTGCATCACTATACCCTTCAAGCAATGTATGATATCTACCGTAATGCACCTCAAGGGAAATCGTTCCCTTCAAGTACTTGAGAACTCTATCAAGAGCTTCCCAATGTGCTTTATTTGGACATTGAGTATATCTAGCCAACCTAGTAACCGAGTATGAAATATCCGGTCTAGTGCAATTGGCAAGATACATCAAACTTCCAATAATTTGAGAATATCTCAACCGAGCCATCGGTACTCCACTTTCATTCTTAGTAAGTGCACTGAAGGATCATATGGAGTCTTAGCTACTTTGCAATTCTTATAACCAAATTTCTCAATTACACTTTCAAGATAATGAGACTGCGATATGGTTATGCCACTAGTTGAACGAGTCAACTTAAGGCCAAGAATCACACTAGCTACTCCCATATCCTTCATCTCAAACTTACTTTTCAAGAATTCCTTAGTAGTATTAATGATCCTCATATCGGTTCCAAACAATGTAATATCATCGACATACGTACATAAGACAATACTACTATCACCAATACTCTTGCTATAGACACACTTATCAAACTCATTAGTAACAAAGCCAAACGATGAGACAATTTTATCAAATTTCTCATGCCATCACTTAGGGGCTTGTTTAAGTCCATACAAGGACTTAACAAGTTTACAAACCTTTCTCTCATTGCCGAGGCCTCAAAACCTTCAAAGTTGATCCATATAAATTTCTTCCTCAAGATCGCCATGCAAGAAGGCGGTCTTAACATCCATCTGATGGATAGGAAGATCATATACAGAGGCCAATGCGATAAGCATTCGGATTGTAGTCATTCTAGCAACTGGTGAATAGGTATCGAAATAGTCTATTCCCTCCATTTGCTTGAATCCCTTAGCCACTAACCTAGCCTTAAACTTGTCAACGGTTCCATCCGGTTTCAGTTTCCTTTTGAAGACCCACTTACATCCTATCGTGCTACAACTGTGAGGAGATCGACCAATTCCCATGTCCCATTAGAGACAATAGAATCCATCTCACTCTTAACAAAGATCCTTCCACCGCTTGGCATCGAAGTAGCCATAGCAGCTTTGAAGGTTAGAGGATCACCTCGACATTGTAAGTGATGAAATCACTTCCAAAGTCCTTGGTGGTCCTTGCCCGTTTGCTCCTTCTTGGTTCAATCTCATCGTCGAATGAGTTGCACTAGAATCAACCCCCACATTCGTTAGCTCCTCTACTTGAGCAGAATGGAATTAGTGGTCGGGTTGGACTCTTTAGGAAGTCCGTCTTTCATAGGAAACACATCCTCAAAAAATGTTGCTTCACGTAACTCAACTATAGAGTTCACATCTATGCCGTAAATTTCGCATTTTATAATAAGAAATCTCAATGCATAACTTGTTTCAGAATAACCTATAAAGATAGCATCAACAGTTTTAGGTCCAAGCTTCTTCCTTTTGTGTGCGGGTACAAGTACCTTTGCAAGGCACCCCCACACTTTTAAGTGTTTCAAGCTAGCCTGTCGACCTCTCCAAAGTTCAAACGGACTTTTCTTTCTATGCTTAGGAGGGACTCTATTCGAATATGGCAAGCCGTATTCAAAGCCTCTCCCCACATATATTTGGGCAATCCGTAACTTATGAGTAAACTGTTAATCATATCAGTAAGGGTTCTATTCTTACGTTCAGCAATACCATTTGATTGAGGGGTGTAGGGAGGAGTCTCTTCATGTACTATTCCATTTTCTTGGCAATAATACATGAAGGGGTTAGACTCATATTCACCTCCTCTATCAGACCTTAACCGTTTAAGTTTCTTGCCAGTTTGTGTTTCGCTTCGTTCTTAAATATAATGAATTTATCTAATGCTTCATCCTTAGAATTAAGCAAGAACACATAACAGTATCTAGTAGCATCATCAATAAAGGTGAGAAAGTATTTCTTTTTGTCTTTCGTCAACACACCATTAAATTCACAAATATCGGCATGAACTAAATCTAGAATTTCGAATTTCTCACAACCGTTTTAAACGGACCTTTTGTAGATTTAGCTTCAACACATACATGACATTTAGAATTCTTATCAATAGCATGTTTAGGAATAATATCTAAGTTCATCATTCTTTTCACGTAATCATAGTTAATATGTCCTAAACGACCATGCCAAACATTTGAAGATTCAATGGAATAAGAAACAGGATAATCAATAGAACTAAAATTATTGTTGTGCGAACAAACATCGCTTCAACTCTAATTTTAAATAAACCATCCGAGGAATAACCTTTCCCCACAAAACTACCGTAATCCAAAATAATAACCTTATTACACTTAAATGAAATCTCAAATCCTTCCCTAACTAGACTAGAACCACTAATAATGTTGCGACGAATGTCAGAACGTGATACACTCGATGCAAGGTAAGAATGCGCCCATTGGGAAACCTCGTGTCCACGCGTCCAGCCCCAAGCACCTTTGCAAAGACTAGAATTCCCCATCGTCACCGATCTACCACTGGTCCAGCCGGTAAGACACAAATAGCAATTTATCAGACAAACGTGCACATTTGCCCCAAATGTCAACTAGCCACTCGTTGGGTTCATAGACAGAAAGAGTTCGGGACAAGAAGTTACATACTTTGTAACATTGCAGTCGAGCGTCAACTCCAGGTGCGTCGAGTCGATCATCATAATCCTTCGGACCCAACACCACGTTGACAAGCAGGATGGTCATCGCCAGAGCCTTGTGGTCCTTTTCCTTTCTTGGACGGGCACCCTAGAAAAGTGTCCACCTTCTCCACAATTCCAGCTAGCTGCTTTTGCTTTTGGCTTCCTAAAGTTATTTTTCTTAACTTTAAGCTTATCATGGTTTTCTTTATCCTTAGAAGTTTTCACACCTTTTCCTTTAAACTTGCTTTTACCGGTTATCATATTAGCAGCAGCCTCCACAGTACACTAGGTTGGTTACCGTTATGCACCTCCCGAATCGCAATTGCATTCATCAACTCATTGAGTGACAAGCTTCCAAGACGATGCTTGAGGGTCATACCAAATTCTCCCCAAGATCGAGGAAACTTCTCAATGATAGCCATGACAACGAACTTGTCGTGAAGTCCCATGTCGGCATCCTCGAGTGATTGCAAAATGATTTGGAGTTCGTGCACTTGATCGGTAACCGACTTGCCCTCACTCATGTGATAATTCAGAACCTTCCCACTTGGTACTTTTCCACACCGGATTCATCGGTGCCGTACTTCTTGGAAAGAGAGTCCCACAGTGACGCAAAGAGTGAGAGGAGCAGAGCAATAAACATCAAAGAGTGCATTCGACAAAGCCGATGTAATGCATCCTCGAACAACATCGTCCCCGCTCCTTCCACGCTTAACCGCAGCCACACTAACAGGATCATCACCATTCGTAGTAGACATTTGGATGTCGCATACTGCATGCCCTTAATTGGATGTACCAGATCTTCATGCGTTCGCACCAACGCTTGAAGTTCTTGCCACCAAACTTCTCCGGAAGATCGGAGGTGTCAACTAGGGACTTAAAGGGAGAGTTAGAGGAACCACCGTACATGATCAAATAAAATATTATTTTCTCTAGATCGTTGGAAATTAAATTAATAAGCACCACAGATTAAACAACGATTTAATCAACAGTAGGGGATTTTATTGATCAAGTCAAGAACGTACCAATTAAGATGCCAATAGCAAAACCGAAAGCCAAGAAACAGGATCAGGAATACAAACAGAAACAAGAAATCAAACGGTTAGAAAAACTTATCGTGATTTGATCGAGTCGCCTTAGGAAGACCGGCCCTAAGAGAAAATATTGCCCCCAATTGGTGCAACTCGTGCAGTGCAAATTTCTCCGAGGATAAAACGATCACGAACTACGTACCACAAAATAGCACACAGTAGGTAGTCACCGGCGGTCCTATCTCAGTCGCCTTGAATCTCACGAACGAATCTCTATGAACGGGAGTGTTTGATCTTTGAATCAAAGCAAGAGAATTGTGTTTCTCTTCAATATTCAAGTACCAAAAACGGCTGGGAGGAAGAGAGTATTTATACATGTGGAATAAATTAGGTTTAGGGCTTAATTTAGACCTAAAAACCTGATTTAATTCGGCCCAGGATTTCACTCACCCGTAACAAGCGCGGCCGCCCTCAGGGCTTGCGCGACCGCGCTCGAAGACAGGAAATTGGGGTGAAGCTGCGGAAGAGAAGCGCGGCCGCTCACAGGGCTGAGCGCGGCCGCTCTCGAAGGCAGCAACCCAGACGTGAAAATCCTCCTTGCCTCGTTCATTCCAAGCCAATTACCCACCAAGTCAATATGACTATGAACTTCAACACCACATATGTAAATATTCCAACACAATTTTCACATATGGTGTTCATAGGTACAAGAACACATTAAACAATTTCAATTACTTTAGATACCCATTGAACAAAACATATCAAGGGTAAGATTCAACAAAGAACGATCATACGAGGGATCATTTTAAAAACACTACCTGCCACTTGGTAGCATATATACTTTTAAAAATATGGAATCCTAACTCAAGGATTGAAACCAAAAGTCTAAAGAACGTAATCCCTTACCTCGATTGATTGCCTTTCCTTTGCCCCGAATCCTTGCACGAATCTACAATCATGCCAACGGTATTCTTAGGTTAATTAATTCCATTCTAGGGTTTTAGGTCCTAACCCCCTTCTATTTCTTCTCAATCTCACTTATACACACTCAACACACCTTTTTCAGCACACACAAACACACACTAAATCTAATATACCCACACACTCACATACACACACACACACGCACACCCTCTGTACAGCCACTGTACACACACGCACACACACACACATGCATACTCCTAGCAGTCCCACGACACACACACTGCACACACAATACACACACACGCTGACCACCAAAACCCTATTTTCATAACAACCCTAGCATGCACATTAGGTCAAAACCTTATTCAATCATGCCCAAACCCTAATCATGTTCATCCATGAAGGTTTCAAGATCGAAAACACAATAACTTGATTTAATCCCAATATTCATTATCATGATTTCTCAAATCCTAGTTTCACTTCAAATGGTTCTAAGGTTTTCTAGGTTTTAAGAATCATACAAGAGAGGGTTTGTTCTTACCTTTGGTTGAGCTTTGGACACACCAAGAATGGAGGTTCTTCTCCTCCTTCTTCTTCTTCCTCGGTCTCTCTCTCTTTCTCTCTCTCAGCGTCTTCCCTCTTTCTGTTCGCACTCTCTCTCTCTTCACAGAAAAACAATGCCGCTCTCTCTCTATCTCTTATTTCTATGCGGCTGACTCCTCCTTCTCTTCCTACCGTTTAAGAACAATGAAGAGGCTTTCAATTTACTTGGCTTCCATCAGTTTAAAACAATGAAGAGACTCTTAGGATAAATGCAATCTAATTACTTGGGTTCCATAATTCCTAAGCCCACAATGGTAAGTAAGTCCACCCACAAATATAAACCAATTTTAGTAAACTAAGCCCAATAATCCTAGTCCAACTAAGAAAAGAATTGATCCAATTATTAACTGATTAACACAATTAATCAATTTAGAAAAATGAAATTTAATAAATAATGAAATCAAAAATTCGGGTTATTACATAAATGCTACAGTAAACAATGTAAAATATTTTGAACGAATATAACATTTCGCTCCGGCGGTATCAAAATAAAACAACGAGATATAAATGCTACAGTAAACAATGTAAAGTATTTTGAACGAATATAATATTTCGCTTCAGCGGTATCAAAATAAAACAACGCGATATAAATGCTACAGTAAACAATATAAAATATTTTGAGCGAATACAACATTTCGCTCCGGTGGTATCAAAACAAAACAAAACAACACGATATAAATGCTACAGTACACAATGTAAAATATTTTGAATAAATATAAAAACATATCCTTTTACTAAAATGTGATGCGAAAATTAAACAACGTCGTATAAAAGATGCAATTTTTACATTATGTAACACAATTTTTACACAATCGTTGTTTAAATTTCATTTGCTGACGCGCTAAAGTGTTACAGTAGCGGTTTGAAATCTTTGAAAAAATTGGCGATGGGCTTTTATAATAAAGGTATAGGCCCAATTTCAACTAAAAGGCAGCAGAACCTCAAAATTATGAAACCCTAATTCATTCCGTAACTTCTATACCCTCTCATCTTTCCTATAAAAACCCCTACTAGGGTTTATGCATACCCTCACTAAATTTCCCCTCTACTCAATCTTCTCCTATTCTCGCCGCCGTTGGCGGCCGCGCTGCTAATCAGATGAGAAAAAACGAATTATTTCTCTCAATTTTTCTTTTCAATCGATTGCTTTCAGTTTCTTTCTATGAATTTATAAATCATATTAGTATCTCGGATCGATTTTGTATAATCTGATTTGTTTCATATGTCTTTGAATTGAAAAAATTAAGGGATTTCTCTGTGATGATTAAAACGATGACGAGTCCGATTGAAATCCATTCACTTCAACCATGACGACGAATCGAGGCATTTGTCTGAGAGAAACCTTATCATTTTTATGTGTCTTTTGTAGAATATTTGCATTATTTTTTTGCCAATTTTTATTCGATATTCATTTTATTATCAAATCAAGAATATTTGTACATCATTGTCATTAAAATGTATAAAAAGCAAAAATTTTTTTGAGCATTTATTTAGGGACGGAGGAAATAGAACTATGTGCCTGGTGTGTTAATTTGATTCCTCAGTCTGAATCTCTATAGTATATGTTACCCTGTGGCCTTGCTATTCATAGGTACTCGTTATATATGATCTTAATGCCAAGACATCTCTCCAAAATTATTATGTTATTGGAAGAATGCCCATATAAATTCTAAAAAATAATCATAATATTTGATAAATTTCTTTTCATGTTGTATTATTCATGTTTATTATTATGTAATCTATAATACTTCATGGATGGTGGCGGCAGGCATTGGTGGTGACTGGAACTCGTTGACTGGCAATCGCCAATCGGTGACCGGTGGCGTCTGCCGTCATTGGGTAAAATTCAATTTAATGAGAAACTTGATGGGAACTGATTTGTTTCGAAAGGAAATTATGGTTAAAATGTCCTATATTATTTTCCCATATCCTCTGTTTTAGTATTTCTCTGCCAGCTGCATTTGGCTCCTCGAGAATCTAAGGTGGGGATTGATCATTATTGATGTTTTTATCTGACTGATCATGTTTTAGTTGTTATAAAACTGGTTCTTGTTATATTATAAATTTACAGTCTTTTGCTCAGATGTGGTTGTCATCTACAAAGCAAGTTGGTATTTCAATACCAAATTTGTGTCGGAAGGTGACCAAATTGATTATGTTCCTACATACCATAACCCTTGTGAAATTGCATTCTTGCAATGTAATAACATTTGCGAGGGAGGTATGGTTGGGGATTTAAATTTTCTTATATCACATTGCAGCAATTTAGAAAGAACATATCATGTTCTGCCATAAGATTTTTGATGGTGGTAAGCATATTAAAGGGTCTCCTTCCGAGTTTTTATTGAAGAGAAAAGAAAAAGTGATCGGGAGGGAAAAGGTGAAAAAAGAAAGGGAGGGAAGGGAATTAAATTTTTTTTCGATATCCTTACGTGAAAGGAAGGAAATGAATGGAAAAATAAAACTCTCTTATGCTTTCGAGTTTTGGAATGAAATGAGATGAAATAAAAAGAAAATGACTTCTACACCTTATTTATAAAAAAGCCTAATTGAAGAGAACTGTACCTTACTTAATTTTTGTAGCAATTTAACCGTTTTAATTTTAAGAATGAAACATTATATATAAATATACTAGTACATGCCTGTGTTCGAGGTAATGTTATTTTTTTTTTAATTTTTTTTTCTAAATTAAATATTTTAAGGGTAAAATGGGAAAGGGACAAATGTATGAGGGCAAAATGAGAATATTGTCGCTTGAAATTGTTCATACCACTGTATCAAACTTCTTTCTCATTTATATTATATATTCCCTCCGTCCCGTTGATAACTTCACTTTTTGCCATTTTGGGTGTCCTGAAAGCTTCACCTTTCCTTTTTTGGCAAAGGAATCTTTACTATTCCCTCCACTCATTCTCTCTCCTACATTATTTTAATACTCACAACACCATTATAATTTACTATTCCCTCCACTCATTTTCTCTCCTATTTTCAAATTACATTTACAACATTTTCTCCACCTTAATTTGCGCGCCGGAGCCAAAATGGTGAAGTAATAAGCGGGACGGAGGGAGTATATATATATCGTCGCTTGGAATTGTTCATACCACTGTAGTAAACTTCTTCCTCATTTATACTATATATATATATATATATATATATATATATATATATATATATATATATATATATATATATATATAATTGGTCTTTACTACAAGCATAACGAATGCTTTCAAGCCAAATTTCTCATTTTGTCCTCACTTACCCATTTTGCCCTTAAATTTTTTTTTTTAAATTAATTTTTTTTTATTTTTTTAATTAAAAAAAAACGTGTCCTTGAATACGGGATTTTACTAGTATTATATATATATATATATATATATATATATATATATATATATATATATATATATATAAAGAAAATAACTTTTATATCCTCATTTATAAAAAATCTAGTTGAAGAGTAATGCACCTTTCTTAATTATTGTAGTCAATTAACAGTTTAAAGAGTGAAACATTATATATATATGTTCATATATATATACATATATATATATATGTACATTTATATATACATATATATGAATGTATATACATGTGTATACATATATACTCCCTTCGTCCCGGAGAACTTGGAAAATAAGAAATAATGTTATTAAAGTATGTGTTGTGAGTGGGAGGAGAGAGAATGAGTGGAGAGAATAGTAAATTTGAAAAGTGTTGTGAGTGGGAGGAGAGAGAATGAATGGAGACATAGAATTTTTTTTTCCTTTTTAGGAAAGTGGGACTTTAAAGTGGGATGCCCAAAATAGTAAAATGGATAATGTTTTATGGGACAGAGGGAGTATATATATATATATATTTATGTATATATATATATATATATATACTAGTACATGCCTGTGTTCAAGGATACGGGTTTTATTTTGCTTTTTTTTTTTTTTTTAATTTTTTTTTAACTTAAAAAAAAAAATATTTAAGGGCAAAATGGGAAAGGGACAAATATATGAGGGCAAAATGGGAAATTTGTCGCTTGAAACTATTCATAGTACTATTTATTGCTTAGTTGGCATGATGTCATTTATAATATAGATTTTTTTTAAGGGCAAAATGGGTGATGATGCCAAGCTTTTCAGGGTTAGAAGCGGTTCAAGGATATCATGCATGATATATTTGGTGGTTTGATGTACCTATAACACAACACAAATGAAGCACCGTTAAGGTCAAAGTTGGATATTAATCCAACTCAGGCCTTCGGGTGTAAGAGTAAGAATACTTAGTAAATAAGGCTTGGAATATCTTGAGTATGTGTAAGTGTATAGGGTTTGAGAATAATATGACTTACTCAATATATTTGGAACTTGACTTGTCCAAGGGGACAAAGGTCTTCTATTTATAGGCAATGGAAAGGTGCTTGTTGATGTAAGCAATGAGATCAGCCCTAGAGGGTACTTTGGTATTTGATCGCTTACATGTGTCCGCAGCTGATTAGCCCTGTCAGGGAGGGAACATTGACTGTAAAGGGGACATGGCTGAAAGGGACATGAGCCGTGTATATGGCTTGGCGCATTAAATGAAATAGTAAGCGTCTGTCTGAGCCGCATTGAATGCGTGATGTGGGAGCCGACAACTTGCATGTCATAGCCAGTAAGCTAACTTGCTCATTAATGCTTGACATTAACCGGGAGGCAGGAGAGATAATCGGGAGGCAGGTATGAGTCCGCGGTTAACATCTTGGGCGCGGTCAAAGGTATTTGACGCGGGCACGGATGGAGCGGTCATACCTCCTGCGAACACCAATCCAGCGGTCAGGATCCCTCCGGTCTTTGAGAAGGATGATGCGGGGAGGGACGCGGTCTTGACCTCAAGGGTCTATCTGTCCGCGGTCTTCCCCTCAGCGGTCTAGGAAATGCCACGTCACCGGTTCCTTAGACCAGACCGAGCGTGGGCCCTGTCCAGCAGGTACGGGCTCATCAATGGCCCCTAGCTCCAAGTGTGATTATTTATGGTCTGAGCGAGGAGCTACTAGTTAAGCTCGGTTGGATCAGACCGCTAATTTGGCGAGCACCAGTGTTGGCATTTTTCGTTGGTTGTTGCTTTGCCTCCTATGCTTATAGGCACGTTCGGGAAGCACAGATGGGAGACACGTGACCCCTTGCATGCTCTGCCTCCTGGTTAGCAAGTGGGCCCCTTGGCAGATTAAAAGACGGGGTGTGGTACGTACGGGGGTACGTGTCAGCCATCCAAGAGGGGTAATAAATGCTAACCGGTAAATTTTTCGAAATTTCAAACGTTTGGAGACGGTTCACGGTTCGAGGAGCGGTTTGTGGGCTAATTAATACGGGTCAAACGGGTTTAACCCGTATTGGTAGGCCTTATAAATACCAAATCCTTCTTCCTCAAACCCTTTTACCACCTTCAAGCATTCAGACTGCCTTTGAGAGAGAGAGAAATTGCTGCGTACTTGTGCTGTCCTACTCCCTCGAATCTACCTTCGATTCCCCTTTCGTAAGTAATTTTTGTTGTCTCTTCTTCATCTCTTTCTATTTCTTTTTCTGGGTTTTTGGAAATGACTACCCGTGAGTTTGGACCTCGCCGTCCGGTAGAACTAGGGGATGGGACTACTACAGATACCTTCGTCATCTGTAAACGTACATGGGGAATTTTTAGGAAGGTAGGCCATGGGTGGATTAGGCTAACCATGGAGTGTTTCCAGTATTTTTGTGAGAAGTCACAATGGGGGCCTTTTGTCTTACCCCGGTTGTGGGAGGCCAAGGAAAAGAGAATAAAACAGGACGGTGATGTATTGGTGTGGGGAATACAAGTAGGCTAAGAAACTTTGTGATGGGGGTTTTGTGCAGGTTTCCCCGCGAGAGAGATTCGGCCTTGAACGCTGTTGAACTAGTGAGGAGAGCGATTCGCGTCCCCGAAGTAATAGTGGACTGGGAAAAGTGTGAATTGATGGACGATCAAGTTACCGAGAAGCGGGCACCAGTCCCCGCGGATCTGAACGATCCCCTGGACGTTTGCCCCTGAGGACTGTCTTTCCTGATATTGTGCCCGGGGCCCCTGGTGGGAATGCCATTGAACTGAGTAGCAGTGAGGAGCTGGAGCCTCTGAATTTTGAGGTGACCGGAGGCGGGGAGAATGAACCTGAGGTTGCCCACTCCAGGGGTTCCTCCATTGGTCTCTTTGGCTCGGTGAGCTCGGAGACCGAGGAGGATAACCACGAGGAGGGAGAATGAATGGCTGCGGGCACCTCCCAGAAGGCAACAGAAATTGTTGACGCCTTCGAGGATGATTTCGAGGAGGTTTTCCGTGCCCGAGGTAGAGGCAAGCGGCCAGCTGTTGAGGCGAACCCTGGCCGGGGCCGTAAGAGGAAAAACCAAGGAGGTGGTGGATACCATAGACTGGGAGGAGGACATCTATAGTGTTTACAATGTTGACCCCAAAGCCTTCCGTGTCCGCACCCTTGGGCATGTCCAAATAAAGGGGAAGGACAAGCTGCGGCCAGAAACCATAGCCGATGTCCGCGAGGATAACCGGGCCTGTGTCTTTTATGGGGCTCAGTTCGAAAATGGCTTGAGTCTGCCCCTGGATCCCTTCTTCTACTTTTTTCTTGAGTTCAACAGCTGTCTCCCCATGCACCTGACTCCCAATGCCATTAGGGCATTAGTTTCTTTTATCACAGTTTGCAGGGTCTTGGGCTATGAACCTACCCTCTCTGGGCTTTATGCCTACTATCAGAACCAGATCAGTCATGGCAACCTAAGTTTGAAGGCCAAAAACTACTCTGCCCGGACCTTCTCTCCTCCCTCAAACAAATTTGACCAGTGGAACCAGAGGGACATCCTGGTCATAGAGTTTAGGTTTGGTTGGCCCTTCTCCAAACCTTCCAATCCTGTTCCGATGAAGGTGTCCGCAAAAAACTATCTTGACCTCTCACCGTCCGAGAATATGCGTGTTGCCTTGGAGACCTATCTGGCCAAGTATAACAGTGAAGGGGTGGAGCCTGTATACGACGTGGGCGCCATAGTTGAATCTGAGCCTCTGCTCGTCTACTCAGGGGTGGCTCCTCGAAGGGAGGGAGCCCCCTATGCCCCTAGAGTAGAGATAGAGCCCCAGCCTCGTGACCCTGATTGGAGGGTGCACGAGTTCTATCAATTCGAGGCTGAGTGCAAAACCTGCATGCTGGGTGCTGAATGCGAGCCTCCAGAAATAATTGGTCTCTACTCCTTTTGAGAACTGCACTTTTTTCTTTCTTTTGATTTTTTGAACTGTCCTTAACTAATTTCTGTTTTCTTTCAGAGTAGACCCCGAAGAATACAATTTCTGATGGCCCCACTGAGCGCCCGAGAATTGAAGGCCCGGAACCAGCGGGCACAAAAAGAAGCTGCCAATAAGAGGCAAACTACCCTGGGAGCGGCCCCGGGCAAGGAGACCACTCTGCCAGTGGTAAATAGGAAGGTCGGCAACTCCCTAACGGGATCCAAGGAGGCTCTTACTACGAGGAATCTGCCTCCACCCCCCAAGGGTCCTCCCCCAGCCCATGCTATTCACAGCTACGGCTCACCTGGCCGCACGATTGCTTTCGGCCACAACCAGGAGTCCCGAAAGATGACTGAGAGAGAAGGCGATCTGGGGCACAGGGCCTCTAAGACCCAGAAGGTTGGGGATGTACTTCCCCGTGCAGCCACTACTTCTGCTGCGGTTTCTGCCGCTGCTCCCCCGTAGGGGGCACAATCTGCTCGGTCTCCTATCCAGTGGCCTCCCTCAATACTCGCGAGGAGACGCTGGCCGTTAGGAAGAGGCTGTCTGAGGTGCCCGCCATTACCGGGGTGGACATCTACACCAGGAATGCCAACAACTCCTCTGTGGGGATTGGCCTTGTCAACCGCCTCTACTCCCCAGACTTCTACAAGAATGTAGTTGTCAAGGAGAATCCCTCTGCCCTGGTGGGGGATATAGGCCTTGCCCTTACTGAGGTTTGAATTTGTCTGCCTCTCTGTTTTCACACTTTCCCCCCTGTGATCTGTTTCTAACTCTCGATCTATCTCCTCGCAGGCGGGCAATAAGGTGCTGAGGCTGCGGGAGACCTGTGACAGCTTGTCCGCTGAGGTTGATAGCAATACCAAAACCTTGGAGAAAAAGCTCCGCGAGCTGGAGCAGGCGCAGGAGAGGGTTCAGACCTTGAACTCTCTTCTTGATGAAAAGGAGAAGGCCTTCTCCCAGAAGGAGGCTGACTTGAAGGACTTCACCGACCGGCTGGCCGTGGTGGAGAAGGACTTGGAGAAGACCAAGGGCCAGCGGGATGAGCTCCGAGGTCATAAGGCCGAGTGGGAGCCTCGAAATGCTGAGCTCGCGACCAAGTTTGAGGCCACCAAGAAGCAGGTCTTGATACTGGAGACCAAGGTGGATGAGCTGTCCGAGCAGCTGCTTCCATATAAGCGGCTGGAGGTTGAGGGGGAAACTGCGCTGCAGGTTGCTCGCAGGGAGGCTGTGGAGGAGTATAAAAACTCCGAAGAGTTCAAGGATCTCCTTGCCGCTGATGGCTTAGCTCAGTACGAGGCCGCCGCCGACGAATCCGGAATTTTGTGCTACTGCAAGTTCTCCGTTCGCCAGCCGCCATTATTGGCTCACTTGTTGCTACTGATGCGGAGTGCCTGTCCGGGCATGCACTAGTCCCTCTGACCGAGGATGATATCAATGGCCTGGAGCTGGCCGCAGCGGCCTCACTGCCTGCCGTGGCCGAAGTCACGGCTACCGCTCTTATTGGAGAGATTGACACTCTGAGATTTGGGGATAACCCGATATCTTACGAGGACGCCATTGCTCGCGTTCTTCCCAACGGACCGGCCATTGGTGATCTGTTTCCCCAGCGGGCAGCTCCCACTCCAATCTTTACTGAGCCCGCCTTTGATCCTATCACGGATCTTCTGGTGAACAGCCTTCCTTCTCCAACTCCCAACTCTGAAGATCCCCAGGGGCCAGCTCCATTAGCTTAGGATTTTCTTTTTCTTTGTTGTAATAGATTGATAGGTCCTTGTAATTATTTTTCATCATCAATAGAAGCATTTTTCTTAACTATTCTCTTAATTGCTTGTCTTGTAGGCTGTTTTGAGTGTTGACTGAGTACCCTGATACTTGCATTCTTGCTCTTACTTTTTCCAGTGTTTTTGACTTGCAACTAAACTTTATACTCACTTTCCACGGTCGGAGGCTTAGTAGGCCTTGTGCCAGCGTTTTTTGAGTTTTTCTAACTCTTTATTCAAAATCACTTGAATTTTTTGTGAGAGTCAACCCTATTTCTCAGTGACCGCGTTTGTTTGGCCTTGTGGCAAACTTTGAGGCCTTAACCTAGTTTGTCTATTTGGCTTTGTTAAACTCTTTTGATCACTCCCATCTATTTACACTTATTCCCAGCCTTGCGAGCTGTGGTGTAAGTCAAAAGCAGCCAAGGCAAGCTGCTTTCATAGGGCATGTAGAGTGTGGCCGTGAGGCTATAGTCTACGCAATAGTAGGTAGGAGCATATTTAGCATATTGGCCCTTTAACCTACCGGCATCTGTATCCACTTATTGGTGGTTCACGCTTTTTGTCCCTTCATTCAAAACTCCTTAGATTTTTTTTTGTGAGGGTCTCGTGGCGATCATGTAAGCGGGCTTATATGTAGGCCTTTGTTACATACAGGCATGCGAGTAATGGCCTTAACGAAGGCCTTTGCGCACTTAGTGGGTTCGGGCCTTGGCCTTTGTCCCCACTTGCATCTATATCCACTTTTTCTTGGTGGTGTCACGCGGGCAGGACAGAGTACCCTCCCCGCGATCGAGTACGGGCGTAATGGCCTTTGTACCCATATAGGCTTGTGGAACTTAATGGATCTTTGCGCATCAGTAGGTAGGAGCTCATATATTGGCTCTTGAAGCTACTGGCATCAGCTTGCGGGCATTCACTCTAGATTTTGAGGCTGGTGGGAATATAGTGACAACAGTTTTGCACAAAAATTTGATGGTAACTCCACACTCATATATATAGGGGTCTATACTCCCTCAAAAATTTACAAAGATTTCAAAAGAAGTACTTTCTAAGATGATTGCTATTCCAAGTGTGCTTGAGATCTTTTCCTTCCTTTGTTCGCAATATGTAGGTGCCCTCCTTGATTATTTTGGTGACCTCATATGGACTCTACCATTTCGGGGAGAGCTTGTTGAAACCGGGTTGGGTCCCTTGGACCTCTACATTTCTGAGTACCCAATCTCCAACTGAAAAACTCCTTCTGTTTACTCTTTTATCGTGGTGCTTCTTCGCCTTCTGCTTGTAGTTCACCATTTTTTCATTTACCCGCATTCTCTTTCCTTCGAGATCGTCCAGGTCACACCTTCTGTTTGCCTCGTTTTGAGACTCATCGAAGTATGTGACTCTGTACGAGGGTATGTTAGTGTTATGCCCTAGGCCTATGATTGATAGACTTATGTGTTGACATTATTTATTATTATATGAGATGTTTATCATTTGATTATTATATGTTTTGTATATTTGTTTATAATAATCTCCGTCCCTAATTATTAAGAGAATAATTAGTACAATTGTCAATGGATAATCATACGATGATTATATGCATAGAGATGCACATTGAAATTATGGGTACTTGTTAGAGAACAAGAGACTAGACTTGACCCGCATGAGATTTATGTCATGGTCAAATGTCATAATTAAATCTCATAAGGTTACTTTATTTAGTCCCTAGACCTGAGATTATCATGACCTTACATATGATGAAAGTCATGTTTGATTTTAGTCAAACGGTATCTTAACACGATATCTATAAAGGCTATCTTTGGCATGATCGGATTCATGATGGGAAGGATGATAAGTCAAGATGGAATTTGTCCCTCGGAAGAGAGATGTTTTGCTTGGCCCCCTCGATGAGTAATAATGATGAAAGTGTATGGTCGTACCCCAATATGATTGGAACTATCATTATACTCAAGATCGAGAAAGCATTGAACAAAGACAGGTTGACAAGGACCATGAATTGTGTTCAATGTAACATCGCGAGATAAAGGGAGAAATGGAAGTGCACCGTTGGAAACGTGAACTCTTACGTTACATTATTTGGGTAGACATAATGGCTTGCTAGAGTCCGCTTATGTCTTATGAGGGTCGATATAATCGAACTCATTGCCAACATAATGTAATCCTATTGGGTCACACACAAATAGAATGAATTGATTAAACCATTGGAAGAATGATTGAGAAAAACTCCTCAATGGGCTTGTTAGGCCGTGCGTTAGAACCGAGGGCCATGTCTTTAAATGTGCAGTGGGTGCGACACAACAAGCCACTGAGGCGGTTTGACAGAATCCTTTCCTAATATGATTAGGATTCATATTCTATACTAATGTACTATAAATATGAACGTCTGTCAACCCAAGAGAGCTAGCCGAAATTCTCAAAAGAAATTCACAAACATATTCTCAATATTATTCCAAGGGTTTATAGGATCTAGCAATCTTCAAGAAATTGTTCTTGGATTCATTCAAAGGTGTGGATACCGAAAGAGGGTCTTCGCTCGTTCATCGATCAAGGCCTAGAGTTCAAGCAAGTTGAAGAACAAAGTTTGTGATTTGAAATCACATAATCAAATCGTTCGATAGCTCAAGAACGGAAAGCGTTCAAGGTTGGTTACATCTATCTCATAGTTTTCAAGTTAATTGTATAGAACGAATACTAGGGCTTCTTGGGTTTTATATTTTTTAATGCTTAATTCCGCTGCGCATGGACCTGTAAAACCCAACAGTGGTATCAGAGCCCCGTTCGTATGATTAAGTTTGAATTAACATGCTAGAAAAGTAATATAAAATCGTTTATATGTTCTTTTGCATGTTTTGTATGCGATAGATTAATTGTTTTTGAAACAATATGCTTAATTCGTGTTCTAATGATATTGAATTAAATCTGTTAAAAGTCGTTTGCATGATTTAATTGCTCTGTGATTTAGAATTGATTGAATTCTGGAAATTTGGAAAACAGTCATCTTGTGTCACGCGACAGAACTAGCTTCTGTCATGCGACAGAACTTGCTTCTGTCACGTGACACTTATAGCCCATTCTGGGCAGTATCAGGTTGATGAACAAACTGGTTAATCTATGAATGTGTTTTACAATCTGATGTATTTGTGTGTTAATCTAGATGCTATAAAGTTGAGTTTATAGGACTATGCTAGATTAATTCATTGTTTATGCATGCTTAGTTGATTAAAATATGATTTTAATAATTATTGCGATGCATGATTTATTTGCTCTTACGTGCTAAGGAATTTTATATTTAGTTGAAACATTGCATTACAGTTTCCTAATATGTTTAGATTTAGACATTAAAATTTTGGATTTTATGATTGTTTATGGAAACAAGTCATAATTACGCGAAATTTAAAAGGAAACTGATTGTTTATAAAAGGTAGTGATTATGTTGTCAAATCAGAGCTGATTTCTGATTGTGAATGTCTAGGAGAGTTCTGTCTAAGGAAGAGTTGGTACTTAAGTAGTCCTTGTGGCTCACCTATCTTCCTAGGAACTTACCTGGTGCACGATTATGACTATCCTTGCTGATATGCTTATAATCTACCTTAAAGAACCTTCATTTAACTTTTAAGTTCTTTATGCAAATTCATGATTAAAACACTTGAGACCATTCGGATAGTTTTGGGTGGGCTTGCCATAGCAAGGTTCTTTGATTCTATTCGAATGCGAGCAAGATGAGGAAATGGTGGTTCATATGCATTTAAAGAGAATGAACTTAATTGGGTTATCAAAATGGTTTTGAACCCAAGGCATAAGATGAGATTAAAATATGCCTAGACATATGATGTCTTGAATAAATCTCATAAAAGATCTAAGAGTCATATAGGTGATATGATTGATGTTTTCTACCTAATTAATTTAATTTTGAGCGGTTTGCCATAGTGTAAGTACCCAAATCCGGATCGTCCAAATCCGTCAGAAAGTTAACCGAAATCCGTTAACTGGCCCGCTCCAGGTTAACCGGAACTCGTTAAACTCCCCGTTGCTGTGCCAACGAGACGTCCCGGGACTGCCCCGTGCATCCCGACGTCGAACCGTACTTGTCACGTGACATCTCACGTAAAAGCACGGCTTTCCCTGAAAAACGCATTTTCCGGCACTTTCCGGGCGTTTTGACATTTCCTGACCGTTATTTTAAAAACGGACAAAACCGACCGGGAACAAATTCCCATGAAGCCGTGACTCGTGGCACGTGGCAGCCATGCCACTGCCCACACATCACCCTTCAATCAATTTCAGAAGGAAAAGACCAAAATACCCCTGGTTTGCAAGCCAAGTCCGGCCGAACTCACTGTGCAATTTTCCTGAAATTGCCAACAAGTCCCCCAGATTTCCAAAATTCCCAAAACCCCGAAATTCACCCAAGTCCCACGACTCCTACCGCAATTTTCACCCTATAAATAGAAGTTGTCACAAAGGCAAAAGGGGATGAAACACCAAAAACTCACATACCCCACGGTCCAAACTGGTTTCCACCCCTTCCGAGCTCCCGTTTTGTCTCGATTCGCGTGAAACCTTCGTATTTCGATCAAATACGCACCCTACAACTTCGAAACAACCTTTCGAATAACTTTCCGTGTCCCGTGCACACCTCCCGAGCTAAAGGAGTCGACCCTAGCCATATGTATAACTCCCTCTCTCTGAATCTTCCGTTCCGTCTCGGTTTACGCGCCGCCGCTATAACCAAGTTTCGAACGTCATTGTCAAAATGTAGACGCCTCCGTCTAACGGGGTCCGATTTGTTTTAGCCCCTCGATCCTCTTCTCTTTCCGTAAGAGAAGTAATCACGGGTTAAAACGGCGTTCCGACCCCGTTCCGTTTACTTTTACGTTATTTACAATTCCGAGCCGTTTGGCCTCGTTGATCGTCATTTACAATTCCGAGCCGTTTGGCCTCGTTGATCGTCATTTACAATTCCGAGCCGTTCGATTCCGTTGACACCGCTTTAAATACTGTCATTTACCAGTCCGATCCGTTTGGATTGTGATAGTATTTACTTTTCAAAAGTCCGAGTCGCAACCCGATTCGTTGATCGCATATCATTTAATACGCATTTTTCCCGTAAAAATCGTTAACAATGTAATGCCCGGTTTAAAACCGGAGTTCGTCCGTCGAACTCTCTTTCAAAACGCGCGAAATGACGTTCGGCCTCCGAATGCTCATCTTCAAACTAAAAGCCGCCATTTGACACTCAAAATCATTTAATACGCATTTTTCTCGTAAAAATCATTAACAATGACTCGCCCGGTTCAAAAAACCGAAGTTCGACCTTCGAACTCATTTTCAAACTCAAAATCGACGTTTGCCACGCAAACGCTCATTTCAACTCAAATCGACGTTTGTCATTCAAACGCTCGTCTTTTCAAACAAAGTCACCTAATCAACGTTTGTCACTCAAACCAAGATTAAGCTTGTCATTCAAGCCCCCATTTCAAAACACACACACACACACACACACGATTTCGAGAAAGGTAGAAAGACTCGTCATAGTGAGTAGGCGTTTCGCGATCTCGTTATACTCTACCCGAAACGTAACCTGACCTCCGAACCTAACAATCTCTGGTACTAAAAAGCTTTTTACTCGTTTTTGCTGCCAATAAAAATGATCCCCGTTTTCAAAGCCTTTTCCTAAGTTTTTGCTACCAATAAAAACGACACCATTTTCGCAATAGCCGTTTCTCAACGTTTGGGCTCAAAATATAAAACCGCGTGGCGACTCCTCATTCTGCTCCTTCCCGTGAAGCGAGGTCTCATACACCAACCCCGCGAAAGACAACCGCCTTTTCCGCGCCGCGCCGCGCGCGAAAGATCGGGTAATTTCGGTTACTGGCGACTCCGCTGGGGACAAGATACTTCTTTCAAAACTGCCAATGTTTTCTAAAAAGCCTTCCGTGGGTCAAACTTTCGTTTACCCTTCCTCGTTTTCGTGTGTGTGACTTTAAACCTCGAACGGTTTTTTTTCAAAAGGCATTACATTGTCAACTTTTCAAAATCTTACCATGTTTGTGCATTCCCATTCATGTTTGATTTTCATGCTGTCTTTTGAACTGTGCATCATAAATTCTTTAAGACACATTCTGAAAAATCTCGTTTTACTCGTAAAAGAATTTTAGTGACCGCACACTACGCGCACTTGCCGCCTCGGAACACCGCACTTCACGTGCACTTGCCGCCTCGGTACACCGCACACTACGCCCCTAACCCGGATGGCCTTATCGCTGCACTCCGATTGGCTCCCGCGTATGCCTTTCGGGGCGCACGGGTCGTCCCAAACATCCCATCCTAGCCCGTGTAAGCCATGCACTCCTTTGTGTCACACTTTGTCCAAGACCCCGGTTGGTTTTTGGCTTAGCTCGTGTCATAAAGCCTAAGTGTATGTTTTTTACGCCGGGCCCCGCTCCGAGTCAAGCTCGAGAGTTTGAGACCAAAGGTCGTTCCCGACCCGAAGTCTTTGAGCTCTTCAGCCTTGACTTTGACGCGGAGCTCTGCCGAAAAATATACCCGAAGGTTCAATGTGACGCCGTGTCACCAAACCTCGCCGTATGTACCGTGCCAGCCACAACTTGGCCAACGCTAAAAGCTAAAGGTCTCTCGCACAAGCGAGTCAGGAGAGGTCATGCCCAAATTTTGGCACGACTCCCGCCTTAACTTAAGGACGTTGACCTCGACCGTGGCCCGTACGCCGCACACGTCGAAAGTTTGCGTGATCAGCTAGCCTTAAGTTCACTTTTTTCCTTTGTCGGTGGAACTCGCTTGCCTTATCAAACCTCGCTCGGGATAGTCCGGCCTGAGAAAGATGATCTACAATGGAAATGAGGGGCTTATAAGCGTAGTGACGAGATCCACTGATTAGAGCTCTAGGATTAGTTGCGAAAAAAGAAGACACGCTCTTTTCCAACCAATTAGGACTCGAGAAAACGCGCTTTAAGTAAACTTTAATCGGTAATCGCACATTGCACAAGCCCGAAAACCTTGAGCCAAATACCCTTTTCCGAAGCCTAAACCCTTCCTTTCGTTCCTCGCAATGCAGCGTAAAGTGGTTCAGATTTCCGGGCCGCCGCCTTGCCAGATCACAAGAATCGGCAATGCTGACAGCTCTTCGGTTCCTCGGTTCCCTCAAACCAAAATTTCCGACATGTCTAGCTCACTGAGAAATCGTGACGGGGAAGGACCCCGCCACCGGCAATGTATATGACATTGGAAGAAGCCATCCGGCCAGGAGGTTCACAAGAGGCGTAAAGAAGATCGCCACTTCGTGGTACAGCCTTCTCCCGAATTGAGCGTGGTATAGCAGCCTATCCCCCCGGGCCGACGGTACTTTTGTCCCGGTAGAGGATGACGATTCCCCAAAACCAGCTCACCAAACCTTCAATCGTGTTCCTCCCCGCCAACTTACGGGATGCCTTCCAACCAAGGAAACAAATGACCTAGGCTCCATGTTGCCACCTCTCAAGCAACCCCGTCAATTTTGGTCATCCCAAACAGCTACACCCATCACTCAATATCACCAGCCGCACCGCTGACCATCTCAGATGCCAATATCCTCAAGACTCTCCCTGTTCGTCCCGTTGCCTATACACGAATCTCTAAACACCGGGACAAACCCCGATACAGCTTCGTAGAAGGCTCCCGTATATTCTCATATACCAAGCCTTCCACCTCCAATCACTACCGCTCACGTGGTAGCACCCGCGCCGAGCCTCACAAACCCACCACCGGACCCAACCTTAGCCTCGGATGGTCGAGCAGATGAAAGACCCGAAAGCCACCATGAGCAGCTTCAAAGCAGAAACGCTCAAATCCACGCATCCGGAATGGTCACGCCTCTCCCGCCAAGTTCGAATGCCTGAGATGGACCGATTCGATGGAACCGAATGTCCTCAAACGCACGTCGACACTTACGTTCTCGGCATGAGAGCAAAAGGAGCAACCCTCCAAAGAAATGGCCGACCACTTCCAAAGATACGCTCAAAAGCTCGGCCGTTACGATGGTTTCGAGGGTCAAGCTCGCGGATCGCCACACTGGGAACAGATCAAGCAACATCTTCCCGGAACGGCACAGCATCCAACTTAGAGTGGGAGACAAGTCGCGAGGACTTAATCACCACCGAGCGTAAAGCGGATGAAAGTGTTGGGGAATTCTACAAGAGATGGAGCCGGAAACTCTCCGAAATCATGGAGCCACTCTCCAAAGACGAATGTATGCGGATCTTCAAGTCTTGCTTGAGACCGTCCATCGAACTCTCATCGCTCACAATTTCTTCCTGCATCTCCGGCCATGGTCAATGCCGGCTCATGCTCGAGAAGGATCTCAAGGAAAAGTTGGCTACCGTACACGCATGCATACCGCCTCAACAAACCGCATTCAATCCCCGCACCGGCCCCGGCAAAGTGGAAAGATACGTCTCGTCAACTACGTCCATCGTGGACAACAATGGTAACAAACCTGGCCCCACAAAGCAAAAGCTTCTACTCGTGGCGTGGCCGACACTTCGACAAGTTGGACATGCCATTGAGCAAGATGCCGGAAGGGCTAATCAAGGAGGGTCTCCTTAAGCCCGTGGCCAATTACAAACCCAAAGTTCCCGTAGCCAATGCGGACAAGAGCAAATACTGCGCCTTCCATCGCATCACGGCCATACCACCGACAACCGTTTGGGGTTACGATACGAAATCCGTAACTTGATAGAAGAAGGCAAGTTAGAGCGCCCCAGGCCCAATACGCCGGGAATCCTTTCCGAATAATAACAACAGTGAACTTCATTGAGCGGGTGCCCAAGAAGTGTGCTACAGTAATCCGCCCGCCTCTTTCACTGGATCCTCCTCTAATGTTCACATCAGCCTACGATGTTTGTGATCGCGCTCCGCCCGCCCGGAGTACGAGTCTCGAGAAACCGTCCTGAGCAATCCTCCGAGAAACAGAAGAAGAAATCCTCTCAACAAAGAATCGAGAGAAAGATACGAAGCCGGGAGATACCAGCAGTAGGTACACTTGGAGAACCCTCCAGAGGTTCGACTACTACGTGCGTACTCGGCCGGTCTCTTTGCCTCCAGTGCCATGCGGCTCTAGAGCGAGACAGGTGGGAAAGCCAAAAGCCCAAATTTAAAACCAGAATTCGGCACTCGGAACACCGGAATACCTCGGATCTTGATAGTCTTATCGCGCCAAGCCTAACCCTCCGCGGATCGCCCAAGATTCAACTTGTCCTTTCCGAGCCCGGACCGGTAAAGGAAGATCAAGGTCACTTGGCAATCGCACTCGATCAATGTGCTAACCAAGGGCGGCAACCGCCACAGCAGCCTCAACATACTCCCGAGGTTCCAAAGAAAGGCTTTACCTCGCAAGAGGAAGACAGGAAACGGATGGCCGGATGACTCTCCTTCTACTGATAGAGACGAGATCTACGACTCCCGCCCGTATGGCAAAGATGATCACATTCCCGTGATGAAGACTTACCGAGAGACGCCTGGGCACAATGAAGCTCAGTACATCACTCTCAAACTCAACACCATATCACTCCCGGAGTATTGGTAGATAACGGGTCAGCCGTTAATGTCCTCCCTCTCAAAGATGACGCGAGCTCTCCGCATCCATGAAAGCCATTTGATACCGTCTACTGACTATCAAGGCCTACGACAACTCGTCTCGTCCCATCCCGGGGACACACTCGAACTTTGGTTCGAAACCCAAATGGTGCCAAAGAAAATTCCACGTGATGGACATTCCATCCGAGTTCACAAACTCTTTTGGGACGCCCTTGGCTACACCACATGAAGGCCATAGCTTCCACTCTCCATCAATGCGCTCAAGTTCATCAACCGACAGGAGATCTTGAAGTCATCCGAGGGACAAGCTTCCTCATAGGAAACGAAGCCGAGACAAGAGCCAAACGTGTCCGCACTCGTGCACCGGGTTACCTCCTTCGAATCAACCAAGGGACTATCGGGGCAAATCTCATCGTAATCCCTCGTAGTCCGGAGATGCTAACTATGTAAACGTACTGAGCAAAGTGCACTCGAAGCACCCGATACATCAAGTTCAACTGTCGTTTCCAACACTTGGAGGCGTATTGGAAGGAAACGCCGAATATCGCCATGATACGGGCACATAAAACCCCCGCCTCCAATCCGAGATTCACAAGCATTCTCCAAACTCATTCTCTCGGCCCCGCTGTGCGAGGAGATTTGTGATAAAAATCGACAAGTATCGTCATTCTCGTCGATCGAATGCATGGAAGTCGTATGGAAGGTCCTCCACGAGGAACTTCCCCGCAAGCCTCTTCTCCAACGAAGAGCACGAGATTTTCCTAGCCGCTCCAAAGAACGCAACCCGACGCAATACGTCCCTACACCTGGATTGAGCGATCGATGACGATGAATCTGGACTCTCCGAGTCGAGGACGCGGCACCCGCAAGCGCACCTCCGCATTCACATGCTCGCTTGAGGACGGAACTCCTTCCGATCGTGTCACCTACGACCAAGGTTCCAATACCATGGAAATTGTCAAGCTCAACGTCCAAAGCATGCATGCCTATCCGACAATTGGAAGCACGTGATTCACGCAACGAGGAATCCCTCTCGATCAAGTGAAGGACGACGACTTCGTCAATATCATCTATTCCTGTATCCCGATGAAGCCAAGGACCCCGTTCTTGTTATCGATTCTCGCAACACCAAGGTTACCCTCGATGACCGCTCGCTCATGGTAAACGAGGCACCGGCTAAGCGAGCTTCGAGCCTATCCCACTTCCGAGTACCAGCCCTGGCCAGCTGCAACCGGCCCGCGCTGGGCCTGCTTATACCCTCAAGCGCCGCCAAGGCCAAGGGCAACAAAGAAGGAGACCAAGCTCCTCACCCCGCTACAAGTCGATCAACCTCGGAACGCTTCCACCGCCCACCCCGAAAACATCTCACAAAGTCTTCCCCGCAAGGCGTAGCCGCCTTCCGACACAGAAATGACCACCTCAAAGATCAACATGCTTCGGCCGATTCTCGCTCCCAGCCGTCACGGCCCCGTGATTCGACATCCCGCCAATCGATCGCTAGCTTTGATAGACTTGGCGATCGAGCGAGATCACGAGACCGTCAACATTGCAGAATTCAATACCCCGGGTCAATCAAGCGATATGGGCAAACTTCTTGGTGATCGAGATCAAGGAAGGCCGCATGGAATGTCCCACCGACTTCCTTCGTCAATGTAATCCAAGTGTTCCGCCATTCGGCGATTTGAATGTAATCACGGTTCTCGACACTAGCTGCACGATGCGCACCTACGGAGACCGCCTAGGTCTCGCAAGGAAAGCTCTCATGGAGCTAGCCGCTCAAGAAAGTCGTCTTTGGGACGAAGACCAAGCTCGAAAGACCTACAGGACCAAGCCCTTAAAGTGTCACAGTGCCTTCGCACGTAAAGCTAGAGGCCACTCTAGACCCGCCGACTCGGAGTTTTGCCCATGGCAACTTCCCGACTACCGTCTGTTCTCATCCAACCCCTCTCGCCAACCAAGGGTGGTCAACGGTCCCGATGACCTAGGAGATGGAACGACACAGCGGAACGAATCCCGCCGCTTACCTTCCCGAGGAAAGCAAGTTCTCTCGTGAAAGCGACGATGAAGACGATGAAACCATTCTCTTCCAAGCCGGGCATGAAGTCAACAAAACCGGACTCCCAAGTGGTCCTGGGAGGATGGGAACGGATCATCTCCGCACTCAAATTGAAAGGCCAACTCAGTGGAGGAAGGTCTATTTAAAAACAGGAGGAGGATGGAAATTGCCTCGAGCAACTACTCAGTGGAAATTCCACACCTACGGCCTTCATTTACGTAAACGATCAACTCGGGACAAAGAACCAAATACATGGGCAGATGTTCTGGAAGCCGTATACTCACCTTCCGACATACCCGCCACTCGTATAAAGCGAGAAGAAAACTCTCCCCAATGGAGGTTTACCTAGACCGCCGCACGCAGCTCAAGGAAGCACCGGCTATTCTCACATGGGAAGAAACGCAGCATTAACTCTCGACGCAGTTCCGCCGCAAGAAGGTTGATCCGGGGCCCAGAGTGGAGGAAAACTAGCCAACCACGAGTATCGCTGCACCCAACCTGCATCGCCCCGAGTATGCTCAAGAAGAAGGAAAGGAACGCGATATACCGTGAAGAGATCAAGGAGACCGTTCGCTTGAGCCGAGAACTCTCCAACCTCCCCCGTGAGGGTCGCAACGCACGCCCGCCTGTGCAACCACCACTGCAGTGCACCGACATTCGAACAAGGCTGGCCAAACCGTAGGCTACCTCCCCGCAGAGGCACCCAAGCCGCATCCCGGGACGTAATCCGTCAAGCCGCCGAAGCTCCCGGAATTCATCCACAATCAATGAGTTGAGGGAAGACGATGGCCCTATGCTACGAGGAATCCTCCTCTAACTATGGCTCAACTCGTGCACTGCTCGTAAGGGACCAAACCTCGATGTCGCCGTTCTAACCCGATCGGGTCAAATCCATGCATTACCACCTAAGGCCACCAAAAAGCCGACGGAGCCGTAATTGCAACCGCCACCAAGCAGACGCAAGTTCCTTGAAAGAGGACCCGATCCTCACTCGCCCGCAGGACTGTGCGAACATTTCCTCGTCTCTCGCTCACCTCCTCTTATCCTCACAAGCTCAAGCTAGAGGAAAGCCTCGGCCCGTACTACGGTCCCCGTGGACGCAACCCCGCATGAAGTCATTCGATGATTGGTAACATCCACTATGGCAACATTATCACCTTCACGTATTTGGACCTTCCAAAATTTGGGGCCGATCACAATGAGCCGCTCTACATCACACAAATTCACTGACGAGCGTCGTCTTCCTCGCGTGTCGGGTAGACGGAGGTTCCGGAATGAATGTCTTGCCCGCCAAGATGATGGACTCCGCTTGACATCAAGCCCACGTATCTTAAGCCTTCACCCACACTGCCAAGGCCTACGACTCTACTTCCCGTACGCTTCTGGGTTGCTACTCTTAACATCTCGGGTTCGGCAAGCGGGTGATCCCCACCGAATTCCAAGTGTTGGACATTCCAATCACTTTCACAGCCCATCCCGGGGGCGTCCCCGGCCGCATCAAATCAATGGCGTGGCATCCACCCTTCATCAAGGCCTCAAGTTCACGCAAGGCAACGAGCTAACCACGCCTACGGCGACAAAGGTCACCACCGAGGGGACCAGCACCAACGACATTCCAGCCTTGGAAATCAAGCATAATGATGACATGCCATTAACTCGGATTCACTCGAGACCTCCAAGATCCAAATATGCAACGTGGACCTTCCACTGCCTCACGATCGATTCCTCCCGCCACGAGGATGATGAAACTCATGAACTTCATCCCAGACTCGGGGCTCGGCAAAAGGCCGCAAGGCCGCACCAAGTTATTGAAGTCAAGGACCACACCACGGTCCAGGGGCTTGGCTACGTGCCAACACCGCCGACATCAAGGAAGACAAAAGGCTCGCCCGCACCAAGGCAAAGAATTTCACAAAAGGGGAACCTCCGACGGCACACCCAACCTCCGACCTACAGCTTTGACCTCGCTCATTACTTCACCAAGGGAACCGACAGAACCGAGGGGACCAACAAGGGAACCGACAGCCGAGGGGACCGACAGGGAACCGACAGCAGAACCGAGGGGACCGACTGAACTGAGGGGACCGACAGAACCGGATGAAGATGAGAAAGAAGCAGGATAGTCAACACCAAGACTACGTGCAGAATGGAACAAAGCCTAGCACGGACCTCAAGCGTTTCGTAGGGACTCAAAGCTAATCCGATAAGTGGAGCGTTCCTCGACATCACAGCTCTACCTCGGACCAACCGCCACCACGCCCAAAGATGAGTACACATTCAAGGGAATCCTGCACTTGGAGGAGCAACTCAAGGTACTCTCCATGGGAAACAAGTTGTTCGGATCACCCGCCGAGGCCACATTCGAGACAAGAATCCAAAGCGTAAGGAACCAGAATTCATAGAAGACGCTCTCGTGGACCAAATTTCTACGTAGTCCGCTTTGAAGAAGTCATGGAGTTGCCCAACTTGATCGATCGGGGCTCCGACAACAAAGATGATCGCCATGATAGGGACAAGCAGAGCCAAGCCTCTCGATCCCCGCACCCTCCTCAAGCATCCAAAGAATGCCACCGAAGAATTGGGTAACTTTCACCACCAAGGGCAAGCCAGTGCAGAATGGAAGACAAGCCGGGCCCGCACCCACATCTCCCTAAACCCGGTCTCAAACCCTTTCGAGCCGCCTCCTGTCGAGTCCACCCTTCCGAGTCATCCAACGGCCTTACGCCGAGGACTATAATGTTGTAGCCAATCATGTATTCCCGTTCTTTGTAATGAAAAGTCTCGACCTTTCTGAGTATCCTCTCATTGCCACTTTAACAACCGATAAGTTAACAAACAACTTAAAAGACGTTAATAACTCAATTGATAAAGAAGCGTACACATTAAACGAACAATACATTAAAGAAGTTCTCGAGCGTGTAGTTGACCAAGAGGACAACCGGGCCCAAGCCGCCGAAGAGGTTATGACCAAAGTGAACTCCGGGGTCCGGCAAGAGCCTAAAGAGACACAAGTGGGCAGCTTTTCGCCGATGCGTAAAAGGAAGCCCCGATAAACCTCCTCCGGGAGTATGTTGACGTGTTCGCCTCGGTCATATCAGACATGCCAGACTCGATCCTCAATCGTGGAGCACCGAATTCCCCCTGATCCCGAATCCAAGCCTCGTCAAACGTAAGCCGCGCAAGATCAAGCCAGAGTGGTCCTTGCAAGTCAAAGAAGAAATTGAGAAAATGCTCCGAGTTGGTTTCATCGAGTGATTGAGTACCCGACTTGGCTCTCCAACATCGTGACGGCCACCAAGGCCAACGGAAAGGCCGATGCCGCGTGGATTTTCGGGATCTCAACAAGGCCAGCCCTAAGGATGATTTCCCATCGCCTAACATCGACATGCCGGGTCGACACCACGGCAAATTTCGAAGTAAAGTCCTTCGTGGACGGGTTTGCTGGATACAACCGCATCAAGATGTCCGAGGAGGATCGTGCCAAGATCGCCTTCACCACTCCATGGGGACATACTGTTACACGGCCATGCCGTTTCGGCCTAAAGAACGTCAAGGGGTTACTTACCAATGGGCCGCAAATGTACTCTCTTCCATGACATGATTCACAAAGAAATCGAAGTATATGTCGACGACATGATCATCCACTCCAAGGGATCGACATGCAAAGACATGACAGATCCGAGGAAGTTCTTCAATGTACTCAAAACACTCCATGAGGTTGAACCCGGCAAAGTGCACCTTCGGCGTCAAGCGCGGCAAGGTACCGGGGTACATGGTTACGTAAAGAGGTATCGAAGCCGATCCCAGAAAATCAAGGCCATCATCGACATGAAGCCGCCTCAAACCCCGATGTGTGGAAGAGCTTCATGGGAAGACTTCAAGACATCGCCGCTTCATCAAACCGCCTGACATCTTCTCTCGCGAGCCCATGTTCAAACCGATGAAAAAGAATGCCGACATCAAATGGGACTCCGAGTGCCGCAGCCTTCGAGAAAATCAAGACCTACTTGGTTAATCCCCCACCCCCGTGCCCGCCACACGAAGACAAGCCACTACTCCCGTATCCGACAAGAATGTGACACGTCTATCTGAGCAATGCCGGCACAAGAACGTAAAGATTCCAAGGTTGAGCATGCAATCTACTTCGTAGCCGAAAGCTTCAAGGAAGTGAACTCACTACTCAAAGATCGTAGAAAACCCGTACCGCCTTGGTATGGGTAGTCGGGAAACCGAAACACTACATGCACCGCATTCGTACTCTCCCGGTCTCCAAAGTGGACCCCGTCCGATATCTCTTTGACAAGCCATCCCCGTCAATGCGGCTAGCCAAGTGGTCATTCTTCCCGGGCCGAGTTCGACATCAAGTACATGGTAAGAAAATCAACAAAGGGCGTAGTAATGGCGCATCGCCTTGCCGACTTCCCGAGCAAAGGAACCTAAGGGTCCCGATCCGCAATTTCCTGACGACGGAATCTTTTCACTTGACAGCCGCAAACCGCCGGCAACTCTTCTTCGATGGGGCAGCCAACAAGAAGGGGAATGGCATTGGAATGCTCCTTGTCGATCCCAAGGACGAGCATACTCCCATAGCCATCAAGCCGAATTTTGAAGCAACCAACAATGCAGCTAGAATACGAAGCCTCAGGCAAAGCAGGTTTGGAAGCCGCCTCGAGCGCAACATCTCGTAGCCGGATGTATATGGAGACTCAAAGATGATCATCAATCAAGTATCCAACAAATGGAAGACGGTAGATTCTCGCCTTCGAAGTACCACGCGTACATGGAGGAGCTCATTGCTCGCCCAAGGACATCTCTTTTCACTATTTGCCAAGAGACAGAAACCGCTTCGCAGACGCCCGGCAACCTCGCCTCTTGTCGAAATTCCCGAGGGAAAGCAAGAAACCCTCGTAATAGGCAGACGGGAAACACCCGCCTATTGCCGCGAGATCGAAAAAGAAAAAGAAACGATCGACGAACCCCGGTACAATCAAATTTTACCAAGACATTCTCCAAAGCGGAGAAGCTTCCTTCACAAATGAAGATGGAAAATACAAAGAAGGGATCAAAGCCAAAACATGATGGCATTAAAACGCCCGGCATCCCATTTCGTCATTCCGGGGGTATGTTGTACAAGAAGCGCCACTAAGGGCCACTCCTTCGGTGTGTAAACAAAGAAAAAGCCGAGCTAATGAACGAAGTTCACAACGGAACCCGCGGTCCGCATACGAACGCCCGAGCATTGACAATGCATCATTCTCCGTATGGGATACTATCGATATCAATGGAAATGCATCGCATCCAGCCGTCCGAAGCCGCGACAAATGTCAACGGTTTTCCAACCTCAATCACATCCCTCCTCACGAACTCTACCGCATGACTACGCCATGGCCTTTCGCCACATGGGGAATCGACGTCATCGGGCAAGATCACTCCTCCAGGAGCAATGGTCACGAGTTCATTTTAGTCGCCGACTACTTCACCAAATGGGTAGAAGCCAGATCGTACAAGGTACCGAATTCTAGGAAGGTGGCCGAGTTCATCCGAGAGAACATCATGTGCCGATACGGAGTGCCCAACGAGATCATCTCCGACAATGGGACTCACTTCAAGGAAATTGTGACCAACTACTCGACCGACCCGTAGTCACACGTCACAAGTCTTCTCCTTACTGTACCACAAACCAATGGTGCAGTTAGAGAGGCACCAACAAGACTCTCGCCATGATAATCGTAAAGATGACCACTGCAGGTCGGACCGGCCCGAAAAGCTACATCTAGCCCTCTCGGGATACCGAACATCGCCGTAACCGCCACTGTGGGAGACTCCGTTCGCACTTACCTACGGAATGGAAGCAATGTTACCCGTGGAATTGGAAATTCTATCCCTCCGAGTCCTCTTGGAAATCGGGATCAATGAAGTCGAATGGCTACAGAGCCGTCACGACGAACTTGCTCTACTCGACGAGCGCAGATTGAAAGCCATGGAACACACTCGCAGCCTACCAGAGCGTAATGGCACGAGCATTCGACAAGAAAGTCAAGATCCGAGACATCAGAGAAGGCGACTTGGTGCTAAAGGAAAAGCCTCCTACGCACCAATCCCCTGAAAGTGGGAGCCTACCCGGATAGGACCGTTCGTGGTACAAAGAATCTTCTCCTGAGGAGCCATGAAGTTAGCAGATTTGGACGGAAACCCTTTCGTTAACCCCGTGAACGGAAGCAAGCTCCGCAGATACTTCGTTTGAGGAAGAGCACGAGTCAACTCACCTTCCCCATACACCGCCCCCTCTCGCAAATTAAAGTGCTAAAAGAGTAATACCCAACTCGGATACATTCCCGCTAATGATCCGTAAAAACAAGGTCGCACTTCTTTTGTCTTTGTTTTTCTCAAATTCACCTAAAGTGTCGAACTACGGTGACCGAGCCCCTTAGTCCAATTGTAAAAGGGGAACGTAGGCGCCATCATTGGTTCGGTCTAAAAACAAAAATACAATAAGCATCAATTGCTTGTGTTTAAAAACTCTTTTCATTTAACCTACAAATTCATAACGGTTAAAACATTCTTTGATGAGTTCAAGCACGGCCAACTCTCGACTCGCTACACGCTAGCAAAACTACAATAAAACATTAATCAATTAATGTGTCCGCAATGACAATGGGTGGATACTTCCGACAAAGAAGGTCAACCTAGTTTCCCGTACTAGGTCCTTCATCCTTCTTCCCTTTCCCTTTTCCCCGCGAGTGTTCTTCACCTTCGCAGAAATATTCCGTAGGCCTTCTACCTCGGCTCGTGGACTCTTCCCGACGCCTCCGTCAATCCCGTGGCCGTCAATACAGCCCTTTTCTAGCTCGTCTCGAGCCGCCTCGCTTCGAGCCATCATCGCAAAGGCTTTGATTGGCCTCCCGATCGCACTTGCCACATAATCGCCCATGGCATCGCCGCGTACGATTCCCTGTGGTTAGCCTCGCCTCTGTCCTCCTCAATGTCGAAACTTTCCAGGTGATCGCACTCAATGAAACTCACTCCGTCTCCACAAGATAGCCATCTCGTGTCTCCCCCATACACTCTTCGTACTACCCGTATATCAAGGCCGACGTAACAATGCCCTCTCTCCGTGAAAGAGAACCCCCGGGCAGAAAGGACGCGTATTGCCACCACCGGGTGACCAAAGAATAGCGTCGAAGGATCCTCCATCCGCAAAGATCCCACCTCAAAGGTAGCGGCAACTCGACGGGCCAAGCTGGCATCTCGCCCAAACCCGTACCGCCGCAGTAACCAATGATGGAATATAGAAAGACGCCCGAGACAGCCCCGCACTCGACGATCAATGTATCCTCCCGAGCGGTCCTACAAGTCTCAGAATCTTCCAATGGGGAACCCACCATCGCAAGTGATGCGTGCCGAGTCCGGCCATCCGTAGCCCAGCCACTCGATTACCCCTATCACCGTAGGACGCCGCGAGAAAGACCAAGCGTCACAAGACATTGGCACCTGTGCATCATCTCGCAGCCTCTCCCTCAACCACATGGTCGCATAGCGGGACTCCTCCCCACATGTATCGGCTACCGGTCGCCATCCGGCCTATGCCTGTGAACGTCTCGCCCAAGACCAATGGCACGATGTCTCCCCCACTCCGCACCGCTCACTAGGTCCAGACACCGTGATGGCACACACCTGAGACGTGAATGTGAACAAAGTAGCAATCACACACGCAGCAAACGCGTCCCACGCAAAGACGCTCCCTCGCCTCCGCAAATCTTTCGGGCACCCCGAAATGTCAACGTAATCGGTATCCTCAGATCGCATCCCGTATGCTTCTCCAAATGAGATACCAAACAAAGACACTAGCTTCTCAACGGTGGCCATGCCACCAAAGATACGGAAGAACTAGTCGCTCCGTCTCAGTCCTCCTGCACGGCCCGGAAATCTTTCAAACGTAGGAGTGACTTCGTTGTACGAAAAGTCGTACACATTCCTCCTTACGTCCTGCAATCCGAGACGCGGCTCTCAAAAGATCCCATCCGGCATGAGCTCCTTCAAAGCCCAAACAGATTTAATCCCGTAACAAATGCCCTTCGAAAACCTTTTGTTCTCGCCTCGTGTGGTTCCGTACTCCACGACCGAAAGTTGTCCAAATATCGCTCTTGCATCCGAGACGATAACTTGGGAAAAGGAGCCATGTCGAAGGTGAAGAAAACCTTAAGAAATGGAAAAGAACTCAGCTTAATGAACAAAAACTATGCTAGCTTCTTACAAATTGCAAAGCCGAAACCGCAATTTAAAGAATCGAAATTCATTCCAAGTCCGGCCGGACCTCTCGCAGCTGACTTGGTCAACTCCCAGCTCGCCGCCCCTAAATTGGAAACATTTCAAGCCACTCCCTGTTCACCTTGAGAAATCTCGCGTGCCGCCCATGGTTTCATGCAACAAATATCAAGATCCCTTTCCGCCCCGGCTCGTGCAAATAATTAATAATTAGTGCATACATGCTTAATTTTTGACCCGTTCAATTTTTAATGCATTTCTTATTTTATTTATTTTTGATTAACCTACTTCCTTATTTGCCAAAAATAATGTAAGGTGATCACGTAATAAATATGCGAAGTATGTGTTCCCGCCCACGGCGCCTTTTTGCAAATACACCCAAATCAAATTTGTTCTCGACAAATACATGCATTTTGTCTAAACAAAGCAAGAAAGAAAGAAAGCAAGAAAAAGGGGACTACTCGAGTCCCCGCTCGTCATCCGTACACTCGACGCATCGCCCGCCGCCGCCGGATCCGTCGCAAACAGAACTCGCCAAACTTCTCCAAATGAATAGGCGAAGGGCCTCCTCGGAGTACGCGAACTCGATGACTCTCTCGCGCCCCGAGTGCGCAGAAGAAGAAGCTCCAAATCCAGCCATTCCGCCCGCGAACCGGCCGAACCCCGTGTAAAGTCCTCCCCACCGCCGCTGGGAGCAAAGCGAATCTTCGCCTAGGCGGCTCCCCGATCACGGACGTCCACGCTTCCTCCGGAACCGCACCGCATGAACTCCATGAGCCTCTCCTAGCGTAGGCGGACCACCCATCCACCAAATTTCATTGGCGCTAATACCGTACGTACGGGCCGTATACTCGCGAACCGTGAAAGTCATCGAAAGCGAAAGTGTAGTGCGTATGCAACATTTGCGTAATGCTACTATCAAATGCGTAAAATCAAAAAGGGTGCTCACCGAAGCATTGGGGTCCGCCCGTATCGTGGTCTCGCTCACCACTGGAGCGGATCACAAGTCGCCTATGCGAACCATCCAAACCCGTACGCTAGCCTAGCTCGCGGGACCGGAAAATCTCGAGGACCTCCAGTGGACCTCGCCTCTCTATGCTGCACCTCAAGTGGCTCCTCACCATCTCAAGAAACATCATAGGCGGCCTCCGTTATGATGTACTCGAGAAGTATACGCCTGTATAAAATTCTCCAAACATCCATCGCATCTCCCCCGGATGCCGCATGTGCATCGGAGGATCCACTCCAAGCACCAAGGGAAGAGACCCTGCCTATGCCGACGAGTCACCCTCTCCCTGCATACATGGCGTCGCAGTTGAAGTCCCACCAGAGCTTCCGCCCGTAGTCTCGCCGGCAATCTGGTCGAATCCCTTGATACGCATCGAACCTACTCCACCAGGTCACCTGATCCTCTCGTAGAACTCCCTAAGCCACAAGCGTAGATATCTCCTCGTATGACACTCGAGTGCCAACTCGAAGAGACCGCCCTCTTCGCCTTTCTTCTCGCCAAACCAACATGGCAGGGAACAGGGCCTGCACGGCTCTTCGATGTCCCAATCTCAAGGACCGAACACCTCGTAGCACCGCACTCCGCTAAGAGAATGGAAAGTTATGTCACTACAAAGCGTATACATACGAGTACATAAAAGAGGCAAGGAAGAGAAAAAGTACGTGAACTTACATCCAAGACAAAAGGTGAAGCGCCTAAAGGAGTGCTCCTCTCCCCGCGAGAACCTCGTCCAGGAGTGGTAAAGCTCGGCCAATCCAGCCTCTCCCCACGCAAACCCCTCACGGCATCCAAGTCTACCAAATGACCCGAGCAAAGGGAAGTGACAAGACGTGTCGAAGTCGGGAATAAAGCCGCCGACAAATAAGAAACCAAAGGAACCTCGAGCTGGGAGCGCTCCGCGGTCATCCTCAAGTGACCCAGCCAGATAAGCGGCAACACTCCGCCCCGTATGCCTCTCCATCGGCCTGTACCGAATGCCTAAGCCCCTAGCATCGGTAATATCAAAACCCAAAGCAGCCTGCATAACCGCTCCGGGTGTAACCATCAACCCACACCCGCCGTGCGCCATAGGTCGGCAACCCAAATGATAGCGGCAAAATCCGTGGAGTCACCGTCGCTCTCCCCCATCTCGAAATGGAAAGTGTGGGTCGTATCCCACCGCACTCGCCGTAGCAACATACATGGATTCTCGCTTTGGCTGTATCAGCCAAGCCGCAGTTTACAAGATCGATAAACTCACCAACCCGGAGTCAAGCACTGGGCCGCAAGGACTCTTCTCTCCTCTCGAGCCACGTCCGGATAATGTCCCACAATGCTCGCACCGCCTCAAAGGCACCCCGACTCTTCTCGGTTGTGAGTATCAACCTCCCCGTCCCCGCAGCAAACAAGACAAGCAACGTCACCGTAAATGCACCAACGCATGTCAAAAGGATGCAATGCGTATACGGTTCTCATTCATTTCCTACGTATATTCCCATCATTTCGTCCGTCGAATCCGGAACTTTCAAAATCTTTCGAAAACTCCGTCGAATCCGGAACTTTCAAAACATTTCGAAAACTCCGTCGAATCCGGAACTTTCAAAATCTTTCGAAAACTCCGTTGAAACCGGAACTTTCAAATCCTTTTCGAACATTTTGAAAATTTACTCTGTCCCGAATTAAAGCTACTTTAATTTTGGAAAATGCATCTAGACATGGAATTTTGCAACCAAAATTTTTATGTCATCCACCCATAGTGTCAATTGAACTACATCCTAGTCAATTTCGACAACAATTCATGGCAAAGTCAAAAGCCCCAATTCAAGCACCAAAATCCCTAAGTTCATTCCTAGCAAATTTCTAACATTTAAAGAATGCACATTCTTAAAATTAATGGAATTTGTAGGAAGCTTACTTGTCTCTCGATCCCTCCCTTGGAGTTGTGGCGGTCCCTAGCCGGATAAAACTCCGCCGGATTCAATGGATGCACAATGGTTCGAATGGTCCGAACCAATCGAGTTCTTTCGTCATCGGTCCTTCCGTGGCGAGCCATTGGTCCCAAATCACCTTCCATAGCGATTTTCCTTCACAAATACGAGCAAACCTTGCAATTTGGGTGGGATTTTCTCTCCTCCTTTCTCTCCTCCTCGTCAGAATTTATGGCAGAAAATGGCTTCTCCTCCCTCGGCCTCGGCGCTGAAAAGGACATGGTCAAATTCCCAAGAAAATCCCATTTGACTCTTACCGCACTGTAAAATTTTTGCCACTTTGGCCCCTCGCCTTTATGCCTCCACTTTACCTCTTTGGCCCCTCCAAAAGTATAAAATTTCCTCTGCATAGACATTTCTAACCCCCCATCCCCCGAGGATAAATTCCCAGTTAGTTTTCACTAACGCTCGTTTCCCGACGTTAAAACTCCTAATGGTTTTCACCATTACTCAAATCCTTAATCGTGACCTTTCACGGTCCGATTTCAATCCTCAATCGCGACCTTTCACGGTTCGATTCCAATTCTCAACCGCGACCTTTCACGGTCCGATTCCAATCCTCAACCGCGACCTTTCACGGTCCGATTCCAATAGTCCGATTCCAATTCTCAATCGCGACCTTTCACGGTCCGATTCCAATCCTCAATCGCGACCTTTCACGGTCCGATTCCAATTCTCAACCGCGACCTTTCACGGTCCGATTCCAATCCTCAATCGCGACCTTTCACGGTCCGATTCCAATCCTCAACCGCGACCTTTCACGGTCCGATTTCAATTCTCAACCGCGACCTTTCACGGTCCGATTTCATTCTCAATCGCGACCTTTCACGGCGGAGCCAGGGGCATGGGGGCACTCGCCCTTTCACAAGGAAATGCAAGTGGAAAAATTTTTTCCACATTTTTTTTTTATATATGTATATATATAATTAACTTCAAGATTAACACCAGTGAGTGGTGTGGTTCAACGGTAGAAGGGGTGAAATTAAAGCCTTTGATGTTTCCTTTCAAATCCATGTTCAAGCCCTGCTATCTACATTTTCAATTAATTTTATTTGTCCTCCATCTTTGCTATTTTCTCTTTCTCTCCATCCATTTCTTTTTCTTAAGAGTTTTGTTTTTCTCTTTCTCCTAATTTCCTCACATTTTTTCAATCTTAATTAATTAGTTAGGCTTTTCCCATTTCTTAATTCTTTACATTTTTAACTAAAATACATTGTACCTTTCATGGATCCGACCCATTTTTTTACTTGTCCGACCCCGCGACCTCGGGCGCCGCTCGAACCCCGTGAAATCTTGCCCCCCCTGGGGCAATTCCTGGCTCCGCCCCTGCTTTCACGGTCCGATTCCAATTCTCAACCGCGACCTTTCACGGTCCGATTTCAATCACCCATCTTGACCTTTCACGGTCCGATCTCAAATAGTCAATCCCGATCTTCGCGGTCCGACCTCCACTCTCCTATCGAGACCTTCGTTGTTCGTCTTTTCGGCAACAGCAATAAGCCCGAACCCCAAGGCACGAACGCCTTGCAACAATCCCTCTTCGGCCATCCTCGTAAGCCCGAACACCTTTTCACTTCAGCAAGTGAACATTCATCTCCCCGGCCGCCCGTCGTAAGCCCGATCGTTCCACCTCAGCGGCAACAGCAATAAGCCCGAACCCCAAGGCACGAACGCCTTGCAACAATCCCTCTTCGGCCATCCAGTAAGCCCGAACGCTCATCCTCAAAGCAGGATAAAACTGGCAACAGCAATAAGCCCAGCACCCAAGGCACGAACGCCCTCGTCAGCATCGCAACTCCGGTTTGAGGCGCCACACGCCCTCGAAGGTTTCAAAAGTCCCAGGTTCAGACGCCTCCCAACAGTCTCCATTCAGGTACAGGTACCGCGCGAATGGTCTCATCCAGGTTTAGACGCCTCCTAACAGTCTCGCTCAGGTCAAGGTCCCCATGCGCGGCCCTTGCCCCCTTTCAACCTCCGATCGGCTTGATTCCCGCTCGGATACGTAGGAATCCTTTTCGCTAAGGGTCCAAACACTGACCGCTCTGTGTCTCTTTCAAAGTAAGGCATCCCGATTTGGATCCTTATCTTTTCAACGACCCCACCTCCTTCGGAGGAGACGTCGCTGAGGGGCTAACTGTAAGTACCCAAATCCGGATCGTCCAAATCCGTCAGAAAGTTAACCGAAATCCGTTAACTGGCCCGCTCCAGGTTAATCGGAACTCGTTAAACTCCCCGTTGCTGTGCCAACGAGACGTCCCGGATCGCCCGTGCATCCCGACGTCGAACCGTACTTAACACGTGTCATCTCACGTAAAAGTATGGCTTTCCCTGAAAAACGCATTTTCCGGCACTTTCCGGGGCGTTTGGACATTTTCCTGATCGTTATTTTAAATAAACGGACAAAACCGGGACCGGGGGACAAAATCCCACATGGCTGGTGACTCAGAGGGGCACGTGGCAGCCATGCCACCTCCCTCTAGTCACCCTTCAATCAAATTCAAAGGGAAAAGACCAAAATACCCCTGATTTGCAAGCCTAGTCCGGCCGGACTCCCTGTGCACTTTTCCTGAAATCGCCAGCAAGTCCCCCAGATTTCCAAAATACCCAAAAACCCCCTGGATTCAGTCCAAGTCCGTCCGGACTCCTACTGCAATTTTCACCCTATAAATAGAAGTTGCTGTCAAAGGCAAAAGGACCACAAAATTCACTCCAAAATTTCACTACCCCTCGGCCTAAGCAGTTTTCACCCCTTCCGAGCTCCCGTTTCGTCTCGATTCGCGTGAAACCTTCGTATTTCGATCAAATACGCACCTTACTACTTCGAAACAACCTTTCGAATCACTTTCCGTGTCCCATACACACCTCCCGAGCCAAAGGAGTCGACCCTAGCCATAGGTATAACTCCCTCTCTCTAAATCTTTCGTTCCGTCTCGGTTTATGCGCCAGTCGCTATAACCATTTCGAACGTCGTTATCGAAATGTATACGCCTCCGTCTAACGGGGTCCGATACGTTTTAGCCCCTCGATCCTCTTCTCTTTCCGTAAGAGAAGTAATCACGGGTTAAAACGGCGTTCCGACCCCGTTCCGTTTACTTTTATTGTCATTTACCAATTCCGGATCGATCGATCCGTTGATCGTCATTTAATTTCTGTCATTTACAAATCCGAGCCGTTTGGCCTCGTTGATCGTCATTTACAATTCCGAGCCGATTGGCCTCGTCGATCGTCATTTACGATTCCGGATCGTTTGATTCCGTTGACACTGCTTTAAATACTGTCATTTACAAGTCCGACCCGTTTGGATCGTGATAGTATTTACTTTTCAAAGTCCGAGTCGCAACCCGATTCGTTGATCGCATATCATTTAATACGCATTTTTCCCGTAAAAATCGTTAACAATGTAATGCCCGGTTCAAAACCGGAGTTCGTCCGTCGAACTCTCTTTCAAAACGCGCGAAATGACGTTCGGCCTCCGAATGCTCATCTTCAAACTAAAAGCCGCCATTTGACACTTAAAATCATTTAATACGCATTTTTCCCATAAAAATTGTTAACAATGACTCGCACGGCTTAAAATCGACGTTTGCCACGCAAACGCTCATTTCAAACTCAAAATCGACGTTTGCCACGCAAACGCTCATTTCAAACTCAAAATCGACGTTTGTCACGCAAACACTCATTTCAACTTAAAATCGACGTTTGCCACGCAAACGCTCATTTCAAACTCAAAACCGACGTTTGTCATTCAAATGCTCGTCTTTTCAAAAGTCACCTAATCAACGTTTGTCATTCAAACCAAGATTAAGCTTGTCATTCAAGCCCCCATTTCAAAACACACACACACACGATTTCGAGAAAGGTAGAAAGACTCGTCATGCGAGGCGTTTCGGGCGATCTCGTAATACTCTACCCGAAACGTAACTTGACCTCCGAACCTAACAATCTCTGGTACAAAAAGCTTTTTACTCGTTTTTGCTGCCAATAAAAATGATCCCCGTTTTCAAAAGCCTTTTCCTAAGTTTTTGCTACCAATAAAAACGACACCTTTTCACAATAGCCGTTTCTCAACGTTTGGGCTCAAAATACAAAAACCGCGTGGCGACTCCTCATTTTTCCTTCCCATGAAGCGAGGTCTCAGACACCAACCCCCCGCGAAAGACAACCGCGTTTCGCGCCCCCCGCGCGAAATCCCGGGTAATTTCAAGTGTGCTTACTCTTTTCCATCTTGGCATCTTTTCCGCATTTTTCTCTTTTACTGAGTATGATTGTATTTCTTTTGCTGAGTGTTTCGTTGCTTGTTTGCTTGTGCAGGTCTCGGGGAGATCCTTCGACACGTTGATCCGCCGTTACGTGGCGCTGCGGTCTTTTGCGAAGAAGATGGCGAGGAAGCTGTCTTGCAGGCTTTCGCGGCGTGTATCGGCGTACGAGTCGATGCCTTCGAGGCTTCTGTCGACGTTCCTCCTTCGAGAGCTGAGCCAGAGCCGCAGCAGGAGGGACCCTCTCGGGGGCGGCATAGCATGGATGCAGGGACGTCTTCGGGGGTCCGGCGGCAGCCGATCTTCCATCAGTTCTTGCCGGCGCAGGAGTCCCAGGGAGAAGGTTCGTCGGAGCCTTCCTTCTTTGATCCTTTTGCCGGGTTCGATCATGGGGCTTACTTCGAGTACTTGCCCGAGGAGGGGGTTCAGTACTCGAATGATGAGGGCGTGACCGGCGAGTTTGCCGATATGCCTGACTTCACGTTCGATGAGGTTGATGATGATGAGTCGGAGTAGGGCTCATTTGCTTTCCCTCTTTCCATTTTTTTGTTTTGTTTTTTATTTAGCAACAGACATTTTGGGTACCTGTAATAAAACACTTGTATTTGTACAACAAAGTATTTTATTTTAAGATGTAATGTTATATTTTGTGATTCCCGGGGTTCGTCCTAGGAATTGTTGCTAGTTTATTATTTGTGCATGCCACGTGAGCGGGGAGTGCGTTTGTGGGTAGTGTATGCTTTCCAGGAATGGCTTTGGCCAGAATTTGGACAGTTTGGAGCAAGGTCCTGCTGGGAACAAAGGGCTATTGTCTTGTTGCTTTGAAAATTGTGGGGCCATGTTGCAAGAAGGTCCGTACGGACCATTTAGACATGCAAAGAGGTCCGTACGGATCTCTTCTTCTTTTGGGGAGAGGATAAGCTTTTTCCAGATGTCTGGACTTTCCCCATTTCCCATTTGCAGTCATTTCGAGCCTTCTTCCCCATTTTCTCTAGGAACCTCCATTTTTGCCATGGATTCTTCGTATGTTCCAGGAGTTTTGCCGAGGCTTTCGAAGGAGACGAAAGCATACTTCCTTGAGCGGCTGAAAATGTGGATGAAACACCGTATGAGGCATCAGAGGCGGGCTTTCGAGGTGAGGTTTCGACTCTGCTCGGTTTGGTCCCTTAAGGAGTTGGTTCCTGATTGGGAATTGTTGAGGGCTGCCGCGAGGTTCTGGGACATTAGGAGGCATGTGTATAGCTTCTCCTACAATGAAGTGACGGCCACTTTTGAGGATTTTCGAGCTTTGATTTGAGGACCGGAGGTGGAGGCCATCTCGCTTAGTTTGATTGGCGGCGCTGCCGTGAGTGCGAAGCTTGCGTGTTTTCTTCGGGCTTCGTTGGAAGAAGTACAAGGTATGACCTTTGATTCGGGTCACATTGACATTTATGCGCTGCCGGAGCAGTTCATGAGTGATGACGAGAGTGATGTCTCGTGGGATGCATTTGCCTTGTGCGTGATAGCGACGCTTTTCATGGTCATCTCCTTGGGGTTTGCGACAGCGCTTTGCTGGATGTGGTAGGGCACTGCAGAGCTGGAGAGGATATTGTTCCGTTGGTGCTGGGGGAGACCCTTCACGGCATTGATCGTCTGGCGACTGGAGATAGGTTCATGTGAGGGGGGAGCCCCACTTTGCTCACCTTGTGGCTGCGATAGAGACTTCAGGCTATGCCCTAGGCTCCGACGTCGTTTATCCCATGGTCGTTTGCTTGGCGACCTCTTGTGTTGGATATGGATCAGTCCGCCTGGGAGAGATGGATGGCACAGCTTGGTACGCATCAGATCCGTTGGTGGGTTCCGCACTGGGGGATTGAGACTTGGAGGGCCTTGCAGGAAGGGTCCTATGTTGTCAGAGTTCCAGGTTTGTCTTGGTCCTCCTTTTACATTCCGTCGCTTGTTTCTCGGCAGTTCGGGATGAGGCAGGAGCCTTTGTTGGGCTGGGATGACCTTGCCACTGCGGAGGTAGCTCCTCTCTGTATGGCAGCTCCAGGTGCTCTTTTGTATTTCTTGAGGGTATGGAAGTATTCCGCTTTCCCTCCTGTTGTTCTCCTTCGACGTCGGGAGAGCGTTGTATTGACTACCGTGTACTTGGATTGGTATGAGCGGTGCATTGGGCAGTCCCAAGTGATTTTGGGGAGCAGGCGTGAAGTGATTCTGGGGCCCGATTGCCGTCGTAGCTATTGCCTTAGGAATGCTGAAGCCTGGTCTGACCCTCAGGATGTTACGGGAGACACTTTGTTTGACTACGAGACCAGAGTTGATCGTGTGACAGAGAGAGGTCCTCTTTTGCAGACTCACGGGGAGGAGATCCGAGCCGAAGCACGGGCGAATGAAGCCCTGCAAGCTACTGGATTGTTAGACTCTACGGGGAGGACCCCTAATCTCGGACTGAGAGATGCAGAGCTGGCTCGCGTGGAGCGAAAGAAGACTCGCCGGGGACGAGGAAAGAAAGGGAAGAATGGCGAGGGGACAAGCGCAGATGGCGCGGAATGACCTCCTAGGTATCCATTCATTGCATTGCAGACACATTATTTGTTAAATGTATTAAGCTATTGAACGGAATAAAAGTGACGGGCTAGACCCAACGAGCAAAGCCCAATTATTCAGACATTATTGCCACCACATCTCTAGTGGGTCGACCCAATTATTACAAGGCCCAAGACCCATCAGCCAATATCAGTCGACCTAGCTCATTGTCGACCTCTATGGTCCCGACCTAGCTTTGTCCGACATACGATCTATATCTCTTACGAGTATCATCTGCCTACAGAAGCAGTCAGGTCGACCTAGTCCCAATAGGCGACCTCGACCTACCCAGCAAGCGTCGACTTACAGAAGCAGTCAGGTCGACCTAGTCCCAACAGGCGACCTCGACCTACCCAGCAAGCGTCGACCTACAGAAGCAGTCAGGTCGACCTAGTCCCAACAGGCGACCTCGACCTACCCAGCAAGCGTCGACCTACAGAAGCAGTCAGGTCGACCTAGTCCCAACAGGCGACCTCGACCTACTCATCAGTCAGGTCGACCTAGTCCCAACGGGCGACCTCGACCTACCCAGCAAGCGTCGACCTACTGGGTCCAGGCGTGCGCACCACTCTTTCCATAACTGGTTCCCTACAAATCAGGAGCCACTCACGGACACGATCTACAAATGTGTAACTGTCCCACAAATTACGGGATTCATGCAGTCCTACCAAAAATAACCTCTCACATCAAACAACTATAAATACAAGATCCCCACAACGGTTTTGAGGTAACTGCAATTTTGTCATTTGAATACAACTGTTCATTTACAATATTTTCTCTCCGAAACACATACTTATTCTCACGCCGGAGGGTTTGCGCGGGGTAACTCCCCGCGCCCTAACGGTGTCTGTTTTGCAGATCGTCCGTTCGTTCGTCCAGGAATCCAACGCCGCGTTCCCGACTGATTAGGTACCCCCGGTATCGCCCTTTTTATGCATCATCAGTTTGGTTCCATTGCCGGGAACGAAAACAAGGCGAACGGACTACACCACAAAAAAAGATGCACCCTGTACTAGGGGTTGACAATGGAAGAAGGAGACTGGTCTTAACCAATAGCAAAAAAATCAAGGGCATTGAAAGTTTACAGAATGTTTTCCACAGTTGAGGAAACAATCATTCCAAATATCTGATGCTTATCGACCATACAACAATTGATAATAGGCTCCGTTCATCCATGACTTTTCCCCTTAATATGGCACCTGGAATACTAAGATTCCGACCACAAAATAGCCATGTGCCTCTCCACACGCGCTGCAAATAACAGTTACGATCTTGAAAGCCAGCTGCTAATCACGCACGCGTCAATTGGAATGGATGAATCAAAGGCTGAATTTGGGGAACACGACTTATATGGCAAGTTCTCCCCTACTTTCATGGGATGCAATTAATCAAAGTAATCCACAGGTGTACTCTCTCCATTTTTCTCCTTACTTGCATCACTCTTATATTGATATATGAATATGCAAAAAATCAATGAAAATCCAACTAGTATACGCCACACCCGTGGAACAATAAAACAGAATATTGCATGATTAGGGGAAACTCTCATATTAATGGTGCTAAATAAAATGGCTGTCATGACCATTACATGTCATTTTAGATACCATGGAAAGGAAAGTATGTATTGACCAACATGATACTATATAGGGTCAATATTTTCTCTAACTATGCTTTGGATGCCTCTAAATTATGTGCATGTACTACTACGCCAATCTCGTCGTCACCGAGCCCGTGAATCCAATTCACTCATCGCCAAGCACATCAATTAATTCATCGATCCTCGAAATGACGACGAACTAGAGAACAACATGCTACATTTACTGAGCAACTATGTCGGGCCAAGCAATGGTGACCTTGCTCGAGCAAACAAAAACAAATGGTCTATCATCAAGGGCATCAATAAAAGCAGCCCCCAAGATTTAAAACGATGAGCACGGCAGCTGGATTGGATGAAAAACTGCTAACATCAGAGCATGCTCAGGTGTATCCCTTCCAAACCTTTTTGTCAATATTTACAAATTGCACCATGTCGAATAATTTGTCACTTATAACCTATGTTTGTATATTTAGCATATCACATACAAACTGCTAGTCATGGGCATGATCAATTCTGCAAATATCATACACATATCATATACTCTGATGCACGGCATGTGCCACTTTATAAAAGTATAGTTTCATATGAGTACGCGTAGAAATGTTATTCAACATATTTTTAACTATACATCTGCTCTTGTTCGGTTAATCGAGCAACTTTGTCAGGGTAATAGAGCAACTCAGACACAAAGAGCAAATAACAGGTCGTCGGCTGCCTATGCCGAATACAATTCTCGACTAAAAAAGAGACGAGATAGGCAGCACGAGCTCCAAATCATGTCAAACAGTGCTCAAGCAAACAGAAATGTATGGTCTATTAGCTCAGCTGTACCAGCCATTGTTCTCCCCGACCATTGCAGCATGAACACAATGCGTCCATCCTTAGTTTTGAGAACAATCAAGCTCATTCCCTCGACCTAGTCCCAACAGGCGACCTCGACCTACCCAGCAAGCGTCGACTTACAGAAGCAGTCAGGTCAACCTAGTCCCAACAAGCGACCTCGACCTACTCATCAGTCAGGTCGACCTAGTCCCAACGGGCGACCTCGACCTACCCAGCAAGCGTCGACCTACTGGGTCCAGGCGTGCGCACCACTCTTTCCATAACTGGTTCCCTACAAATCAGGAGCCACTCACGGACACGATCTACAAATGTGTAACTGTCCCACAAATTACGGGATTCATGCAGTCCTACCAAAAATAACCTCTCACATCAAACAGCTATAAATACAAGATCCCCACAACGGTTTTGAGGTAACTACAATTTTGTCATTTGAATACAACTGTTCACTTACAATATTTGCTCTCCGAAACACATACTTATTCTCACGCCGGAGGGTTTGCGCGGGGTAACTCCCTGCGCCCTAACGGTGTCTGTTTTGCAGATCGTTCGTTCGTTCGTCTAGGAATCCAACGCCGCGTTCCCGACTGATTAGGTACCCCCGATATCGCCCCTTTTATGCATCATCAGCTGTCTTTTAGCATGTTATGAACTTGAGAGTAGATGTGCTTGAACTCATCAAGAAATGTTGTAATCGTTAGTGATTTGTGATTTACTTAAAGCTTTGTCGAGACGCAAGATCTCTTGTTTGCCTTTTGTTTCTTTTGTGGGCCTTGATGGCGTCCATCTTTGGACTTTTCTGTTGCATTTGCGGACTGAAGCAGCATGGGCTTTGACGGCAATCCCTTTTCGCCTGGGTTTTGTATTTGTATGGGAGGTTGGATGATCCCTTGACAAGTCGTCTTGACGGTCTTTTCCGTGGCTTCCTTGCCTCTTGTTTGTTGGCGTCGGGCTCTTGACCTCATTTTTGTAGCTTCTGCTTGAGCTTATTTTTTTTATTTTATTTTTGAGAAAGCCTTTGCTCGAGCTCTTTTTTTTTTTTGAAGCGCGTGAGGGCGAAGACAAGCCCCTGGCTTGGAAGTTGACACGGGTCAGTCGTTTGACGTTGAGTGACCCATCGGATGTCCTTTGATGTTGCCGCCGTCGTTTGACTTGGTCAAGGTGATATTGGGGGCATGCTCTTGGAAAGTGTGTAGTTTGATGGAGGTCTTGATTGACATTCAAACTTTTGACTTTTTTGTGTGTTTTTAGACCGGACCAATTAAGGTTGCCTACGTTCCCCCAGACTAGAGGGCTCAGGTCTGCGTAGTTCGACACTACATGGAGTGCCAAGAGATGCACAATTGGTCTTCTTTAGACGAAGTATCTGCGAAGTTTGCTTTCGTTGACTGGATTCATGAAGGGATTGTCGTCTAGGTCTGTCAGCTTCATGGCACCTCCGGAGAAGATCTTTTGAACCACGAAAGGGCCGATCCATGTTGGTTCCCATTTTCCCAGTGGGTTGGTTCGAGTGGGAGGCTTTTCTTTGAGTACTAGATCGCCTTCCCTGATGTCTCGTGACTTGACCTTCTTGTTGAAAGCTCTAGCCATCCTGCTTTGGTAGGCTCGGACATGTTCCATGGCCTTTAGTCGTCGCTCGTCTAGTAGAGCCAGTTCGTCGTGTCGGCTTCGGAGCCATTCGACTCTTCGTTGATTTCATTTTCCAGCAACACTCGGAGTGAGGGAATTTCCAGTTCAATGGGCAAGACTGCTTCCATCCCGTATGTCAGGGCGAATGGAGTTTCTCCCGTGGCTGTTCTGACTGATGTTCTGTAGCCCCGAAGTGCAAGGTACAGCTTTTCAGGCCAATCGCGTCCTCGGGTGGTCATTTTTTGGATGATCCGTTAGAGGGTCTTGTTTGCTGCTTCCACGGCGCCGTTCGTTTGTGGCCGGTAGGGAAAGATTTGTGGCGCGTGATCTTGAATTCGGCGAGCAGTCTGTCGCATTCACCTTCGAAGTGGGAGCCGTTGTCTGATATGACCTCGTTCGGGATGCCGTATCGGCAGATGATGTTTTCCTTGAGGAAATGTGCTCTTTTTTGGAGGTGAGCACCTTGTAGGATTTGGCTTCGACCCATTTGGTGAAGTAGTCGATGGCTACCAAGACGAACTCGTGGCCGTTGCTACCAGGCGGAGCGATTTTTTCGTTGATGTCGATTCCCCATGTGGCGAAGGGCCAGGGTGTAGTCATGCAATAGAGATCATGAGGAGGTAGATGGTTGAGGTTGGAGAACCGTTGACACTTGTCGCAGCTTCGGACAAAGTGGATGCAGTCTGCCTCCATGGAGATCCAGTAATAGCCCATCCGAAGAATGATTTGCATCAGGGCTTTGGCATTCATGTGCGGCCCCGTTGTGGACTTCGTTCATGAGATCACTTGCTTTTTCCTGGCTGATGCAGCGTAGGAGCGGTCCTTGGTAGCGTTTTTTGTATAGCATGTCCCCAAGGATGACAAAGTGAGAGGCTACGCGTTTTAGGGCCATGATGCTCTTGGCTTTGGCTCCTTCCCTGCGTTGACCCTCTTCGTTCATGAAGGCAATTTCCCCGTTTTTGAGGTATTGGAAGATCTGGTTGTACCATGGCTCGTTGATGGGCTTGGGCTCTGGTTCAATCTCGCAGCACTAGGCGGGAATTTCCTTTCGTCCGACTTTGAAGGGCTTGATTGCCTTTCCCTCGGGGATTTCCACGAGTGAAGCCAAGGTGGCTAGGGCGTCTGCAAACCGGTTTCGGTCTCTTGGCAAGTAGTGGAAGGTGACCTCTTCGAATTTTGTGATGAGGTCCTCCATGCAGGCGTGGTACTTTTGCAAGCCTGGGTCTATTGTTTTCCACTTGTTGGAAACTTGGTTGATGATCAGGGCTGAGTCCCCATAGACCTCGAGTTTCTGGACGTTCCTTTCGAGTGCGGCCTCTAGTCCGGCGGCGCAGGCTTCGTATTCGGCGGCATTGTTGGTTACCTCGAAATTTAGCTTTATGGCAATTGGGGTGTGCTCGTCCTTGGGGTCGACTAAGAGCATACCGATGTCGTTTCCTCTTTTGTTGGCTGCTCCGTCGAAGAACAGTTGCCATCGATTTTCGCTTTCAAGTGCGAAGATTCCTTCGTCTGGAAATTGTGGTTCAGGGCCTCGAGCCTCGTCGGTTGGGAAGTCAGCCAGTTGTTCGGCCATTACCCGTCCCTTGATTGACTTTTGCTTCACGTACTTGATGTCAAATTCCGCTAGGAAGAAAGACCATTTGGCGAGCCTCATTGACAGAGATGGTTTGTCGAAGAGGTATTTGACTGGGTCCATTTTGGAAACCAAGTGCACTGTGTGCGACTGCATGTAGTGTCGTAATTTTCCGACGACCCATACTAGAGCTGCGCAGGTTTTCTCGAGGGCTGAGTAGTTGAGTTCGCTGCCTCGAAACTTTCGACTGACGAAGTAGATGGCGTTCTCGACTCGTGACTCTTTCTTTTCTTGACAGAGCATGGCTCCAACTGCGGTGTCGGTCACAGTTAGGTATAGCAATAGTGGCTTCTCCTTGTGGGGAGGACAGAGAATCGGAGGACTTACAAGGTACGCCTTTATTTTTTCAAAGGCATCTTGGCATTCTGAGTCCCATTTGACATCAGCATTTTTCTTCATCAGTTTGAAGAATGGCTCGCACATGGAGGTCAACTGATTGACGAAGCGACTGATATACTGTAGGCGGCCCATGAAGCTTTTCACTTCTGTTTGAGTTTGCGGTGGTCTCATTTCGATAATGGCTTTGATCTTTTGAGGATCAACTTCAATGCCTCGCTCGGTGACCATGTATCCTAAGACTTTTGCCTCGGCTGACCCCAAATGTGCATTTGGCTGGGTTTAACCTCATTGAGTGTTTCCGGAGGCGGTCGAAGAACTTTCTCAGGTCCGTGAGGTGTTGTCCATCTGATCCCTTTGAGTGGATGATCATGTCATCGACGTACACTTCGATCTCTTTGTGGATCATGTCGTGGAAGAGGGCGGTTGCTGCCCGTTGGTAGGTAGCCCCAGCGTTCTTTAGTCCGAATGGCATTACCGTGTAGCAGTAGGTTCCCCAGGGGGTTGTGAAGGATGTTTTCTCTTGATCTTCTTCGGCCATCTTGATTTGATTGTAGCCGGCAAACCCGTCTACGAAGGACTTGACCTCGAAATTGGCTGTAGTGTCTACCAACATGTCGATGTTTGGTAGTGGAAAGTCGTCCTTGGGACTTGCTTTGTTGAGATCTCGAAAGTCCACGCAGCAGCGCACTTTTCCGTTGGTCTTGGTGACCGTGACTATGTTAGAGAGCCATGTAGGGTACTCGATCACCCTGATGAAGCCGACGCAGAGCATCTTCTCGATCTCTTCCTTGGCTTGTAGAGACCATTCTGGCTTGATTCGACGTAGCTTTTATTTGACGGGCTTGGCCTCGGGGTTCAGAGGGATCCGATGTTGTTCGACTATGTTTGGATCTAATCCGGGCATGTCTCGGTAAGACCAAGCGAACACGTCCACGAACTCTTTGAGCAGTGCAGTCAATGCGCTTTGCTCTGTGTCGGCAAAGAAACTTCCGATTTGCGTCTCTTTCGGCTCTTCAGCAGTTCCCAAATTCACTTTGGTTAAAACCTCCTCGACAGCTTGGGCCCGATTTTTCTCTCGTTTGACAACATGCTTAAAGATGTGCTTAATGTATTTTTCGTTTAATGTGTCTGCTTCTTTATCAAGTGAATCGTTATTAACTGTTTGTGTGTTAGTTAATTTATCAGTTGTTAAAGATGTAATGAGAGGATACTCGGAAAGATCGAAGCATTCATTAAGAGCATACGGGAATACATTATTGGCAATGAGTTCGTAATCTTCTGGCGTGAGGCCATCATATGACTCGAGAGACTCGAATTCAAAGATAATGGACTCAGGATGGGCTTTGACACTAGACTCTAGGACGCGAGGGGTCAGACAAGTTGTTCGATCATGTCCTTTTTGCTGGCGGTAGTTCGGAGAAGGTGGCCCAGTTATTGAATGGCAATGAGCCTGATAGGAGGCGGGGGTTGAAAGGCCTTTTGTTGCCGTTCCCGATCATGGCTATCATAGAGTTATCAGAAACAAAATCGATTAGGTCTGGCACCTCAATTTCTTCACTGAAGAGCTGGTGGAGTAGTGGCTCGTTCCAATCATCGTCTGCGGAGTCTTCCGCTTTTGTTTTGGGCATTGCCAGCTCGAATGCAGATTCGTCCCGCTTGTTTGGGGTAGGGGTGTTGACAGAGAGTTTTTCGAGTTCTTCTTCCAAAGAGTGGATTTTCCCGAACCAGAATTCGTTGTGAATAGTGGTGGTTGTGGGTCCCAGCAGAGGTGGTGCGTCGAGAAATGCTCTTCTGGCGGGATTTGCCTTGAGGCCTCTGAACCTTGCGAGGTTCTGCTGGAGCTTGTCCATGGTTGTCGGCCAGTTTTGTTTGGCATTGATCAACTCTGTTTCCTTTTCTGTGTCTTCGTTCAAACTGCCGGTTTCCCTTGTGAAGTACCTGGTCATGTCGAAGCTGTAAGGGCGGAGATCAGAGATTGCGTGCAAGCCTCTTTTGCTCTTGGCGGAGCGTTTCCGCGCGGCTCTTTTGTCTTCCGCAGCGTCTTCGGGAGTAGGAATGTATCCCAGGCCATGGAGGGTATTCTGTTCCTTGATATTGATGATTTGTTGGGTACCCTGATGGCGTTTTCCCAAACCAAGCCCCGGGATGTAGTTCATGCGCTTCATCATTTTCATCGGGGGAGGGATCTGGTCCCAGATCAAAGGCAGGTCTATGTGGCACACCTGGGCCTTCGGGCTTTCGATTGTGAACCTGTCAGCATCATGCCGTCATTGTCGTGTTTGATTTCCAAGACCGGGACGCCGTTTGTGTCGGTCCCTTCGGTGGTTATGCTATCACCGTAGATGATGGTAAGGTCTGTTCCTTGGACGAACTTTACGCACTGGTGGAGGGTGGAGGCCACCCCATTGATCTGGTGTAGCCAAGGGCGTCCCAAGATGGCAGTGAATGTGATCGGGATGTCAATGACTTGGAAATCGGTCGGGACCATCTGCTTTCCGAACCACAGGTTCAGGGTGGCTATTCCCAAGACTGAGCGAGACGTTGAGTCGTATGCTTTGATTGTCTGAGTTGATGGTTTTAGGTCAGTGGTCTTGATCCCGAGCAGATCCATCATTTTGGATGGGAGGAAGTTCATGGCTGATCCCCCATCTACCAAGACCCGAGGGAGGCGGCGCTCGTCAAGTTGAACTGTTATGTAGAGAGGCTCATTGTGGTCAGCCCCAAATTTTGGGAGGTCGAGCTCCGTGAACGTGATGATGTTGCTGTAATGAACATTGTCGATCATTTGAACCGCTTCGTCTGGTGTCACGGTGATGGGTACCATGGTCTGGGCCAGACTTTCCTCCAACTTGAGTTTGTGCGGGTAAGAGGAAGTGAGTAAGGACCAGAGTGAAATGTTAGCCTGAGTACGCTTGAGCTGAGTTAAGACAGGATCTTCAGCCTTCGGGTCAAGGGTTTCAGCTTCTTTAGCGTAGGGCCCCTTTTCGGTTCGAGGTTCAGGCATGGCTGGCCTTTTGTCTGCCCGTGGAGGATTCGTCGGGATTTGACCGGAACGTGTCAGTACGTTTACCTCTGGCTTGGCTGCTTTACTTGTTTCTCCTATCTCTGTAATGGGAGGGCCTTGGTTGGCGTAGGGCCATACCGCGCATTTTAGTTCGTTTATCGTCATTGCTTTTGTTGTAGCGTCAACAGTGGCTTTGAGATCTTCCCAGGACAGGGGTTGAGGTATCTGGACCCCCGGACCGTTGGTGGCGGTACGGAGCTCGTCCCAGCTGATCATGGAGCAGACGTTGCCGTGGTCTTGTGAAGAGCTAGGCTGAGGAGATTTGCTGGAGTAGATGACGTAGTAGTCAAACTTTCCTGATGGTTCCCCAAGGGTTCCGACCGTGGGGTCGCCGGATTCGTATCTCTTCTTCAGTTTTCGTTGAGAAGAGGGCTTCTTCTTTCTTTGAGGGTGATCCTCGTTCATTTCCTCTTGGAATTCCATTTCCAGACAAGCGGTGCAATCGCAGACGTCCCACCAAATGTGTTCGTTGTTCGGCGGTGGTATCGGGACCTCAGGATGTTGAACGGACACGTCCTCCCTCGGGGGGTCGTGTGGCTTTATGTCGTAGCTGCATGGCTCGTACGAGTGCAACAGGTTGACTTCTGGGAGACAATGAGAGACGTTAGGAGCTGCGGGAGCGGGCATTTCTTTGGGAGTCCTGTGTAATCGGGGAATGGCTAACGTTCCGAAGTGGTGTATGGCACCTTCGATCCAGGCTTGCTGCTCGCCTTGGCGTTTCTCAAGAGCTATGAGGACTTGCCAAACTTCCTCCATTGTTGGGAAATTTCTCGGGGGTAAGGTCCCGTTTTCCTCGTTGTTATCCACCGACTTGGCCGTGGGGAGTTGACGGACTGCCCTAGTGACTGCGCTGGGAAGGATGTTGGACCTTGCGGCTTTGACACTGGGAGAATAGTTCCCGGGTACTCTCGGTCACTCTCAGTTCACTGGAGGGGGTGACGGGCAAGGTTTAGACACGGGAAGGCCTTTCGGGATAAAAAAAAAGGGGGAAAGCTCACGTGACATGCGGTTTTCGCTTTGATTTTTTTATTTTTTTTAATTTACTTAAAACAGTGTTTTCTCAGAATCCTAGGTAGGTTGGAAAAGATTGCTCTTCTTTTTCGCAACTATGCTAGATCCGGGGTGGACAGCCCCGGGCGAGGGTCCTATAGGGCAAGCGGTTTCCACCGGCCTAAAAGAAAAAAATCGAACCTAAGGACCGAGCCTGTCATGTTCGTTTTAATGCGTTAGCCATGTGAATAGTGAGCCGAGCCGGCGCCTGAGTCAAGATCGGGTCAAGAGCTCGGCATGACCTCTCTTTACCTTGCTTGCGCAAGGGATCTGTGACGTTAGGCGTTGGCTGGGTCATATCGTCATGGATGACGTATTAAAGGCTTGATGACATGGTGTCATGTGGGCATGGATGTATATCCGGGACGGAACATCGTCTGGGTGTAGCTTCGGAAAATCAAGATCGGGTCAAGATTTTAGCATGACATTTCATCGCTTTGCTTGCGCAAGGGATCTTGAGTTCTGAGCTTCGACTCAGAAAATGGCCGGCATGGTATATGTATCCAGGCTTGTATGACATGGACTGGGTAAAAACCAACAGAGTCTAGACAGAGTGTGACTCAAGACTCGAATGTGCAGGGTTGACACATGGCTAGGATGGGATGTTTGGGATGATCCCGTGCGCGTCCGAGAGGCGTAGGAAGGCCAAACGAACTGCAACTAAGACCACCCCGGGTTAAGGGTTGTAGTGTATCCGAGGCAGCAGTGCGCGTAGCGTGCGGTATACCGAGGCAGCAGTGCGAGTAGCGTGCGGTGTACCGAGGCAGCAGTGCGAGTAGTGTGCGGTCTCTAAAATTCTTTTTCTGAGTAAAACAGAAGTTTTTGAAGAATTTTAAATATATGTACACAGATGTATATTGATGCATTTTTTTTTGTATTTTTATTTTTTTTGTAAAATAAAAAAGTAAAGCACATGCACACACACAACAGTTAAAGAAAGGGGTAAAATGAAAGTTTGACCCTCATCATCGTTTTAAAAATCTTTTGTTTTGTTTAAAAGTTTTTAAAACAAAATTTTCCCCAGCAGAGTCGCCAACTGAAATAGCCCGGATCCGAGAAGGCAGCGCGATCGCGCCCCGGCATCTGGGATTTTCGCTGCGTTGGAGGAGGTGTCTCGCTATGTTTTTGCTAGTAGAGTCGCCACGCCGTTTTGATTAAGCCCAAAACATTGAAAAAAGGCATCAGTTTAAAATAATAATAAACTGTTTTTGTGTGATGAGATTTTGAGTTCGGAGGTCAGGTTACTCCTCGGGAAGAGAATATTAGAATATTAGAGCTCACCCGAGTAGTCTCGTAAAAACGAGTCTTTCGATACCCCTTCTTTCTTTAAATGTTGTGTGTGTGTGTGTGTGCTTTTTAAAAATGCATGATGTGTCGGATGTCTACATTGTACACTGCTTATTGAAATGTATTGAAATAGTATAGGAAGGAAGCCTTACCAATATTGGTTTGTGTCTGTCTTCCGCGGGGGAATAGTGTTTGAGGATGGATTAGTGTTTCGGGACGGACCGGAATTACTTCGGGATGTTCCGGTTGTCTGCGGACAGAGCTTCGGCGTGCGTTGGGATTGTCGGGTGTGCAATCGGGCAGAATTTCGGCGTGCGTTGAGATCACAGGGATCGTCGGTGGGATGCGGGCAGAGGTTCGGCGTTCGTCGGGATCGTCGGTTGCGTTCGGGCAGAGTTCCGGCGTAAGTCCGAGTTGCCGGTTTGACTCGGAAAGAGCCGGGACGCCTCGGGAAAGACCAGGCAAGGCCTCGGAGTACCACGAGGGGCCTCAGAGTATCTCGAGAGTGCCTCGGGCAGCGCGGGAGCGTCTCAGGAGCGCTCGGAAAGGCTTCGGAGCACCACAAGGGGGCTCGGAAGGCCTCGGGAAGAACCAAAAGGGGCCGGGAGTGCCTCAGAAGGACTTAGAGGGGAAGCCAGAAGGCCTAGGGAGAGAGTAGAAGAGGGAGGTGTGTGAAATGAGGGAGGGGGAGCCCTCTATTTATAGTAAAAATTTTCGTGCAAAGAGGTCCGTACGGACCTCCGTGCTAATCTAAATTTTTGGTTTTCCCCGATTTAGGAGAATCTCGTGGACTTTAGAGGGATTCTGTAATCATGAGTTTAGGAAGCAATAAGGTCCGTACGGACCTTTATGGCTTGCAAAGAGGTCCGTACGGACCTCCCTGCTTTTCCCAGTTTCTGTATAATTCCCACAAGGTCCTTCTGTGTTTGTTTGTTTCAGAAAGGCCCCCCCTTGGTTTGGTTGGTGGTTTTTTGGGCCTTTGAGAGTTTTTGAAGAGTTTGAAGGGTTTTTTTAGGGTTCCGGGTGTTCGAGACTGCGTTTGGGTGAGTCTGGGGTGTTTCCCGGAAGCTCGGAAGAGGGTGATCCAGATTGGGGTACTTACAGAGATGCGTATGCTTCGATGGATGTGCGGTCATACAAGAAATGATCGATTGAGAAATGAGGTGATCAGAGGTAAAGTAGGAGTTGCACCCATTGAGGATAAAATGAGGAAAAATCGTCTAAGGTGGTTTGGGCAAGTGAGAAGGAGACCGAGTGATGCACCGGTTAGGAGGCCGGAACAGTGGGAAAATGATAAAATGGCGAGGGGTAGGGGAAGACCCAAACAAACTTGGATTAGAGTGATTGAAAATGATATGAGTTTATTTGGAGTGGATGAAAGTATGGTGTTGAAGAGGCAGGAGTGGAGGGCAAAAACCCATGTGGGGGTTGATTTTTTTTTTTTAAAAAATATTTAATTTCTTTTTAATTTTTTTATTGTTTTTTTATTATTATTATTTTTTATTATTATTTTTTTATTATTATTATTATTATTTTATTTTTTAATTTTTTTTTTGTTTTTATTTTTTATTTTTTTTCCCACGATGATCTATGAGGATTCATGTTAGCCGACCCCAAATTATTTTGAGACTAAGGCTTTGTTTTTGTTGTTGTTGTTGTTGTTGTTGTTGTTGTTGTGTTGTTCTTTATAATTGACAGAAAATCTAACAAAAAAAAATATATCAATGCATCTTTTTTGTCTTCATTTACGTTTGATATATGTCGAGTACCAACCGTAACAATAAATTTGGTATACCGACTTTTGTGGTTGGTATGGGTACATATTTTCGTGTATCAAATCATAATTAATTGGTACATTTATAAGTAAAATACAATCGATATACCAACTAAACCACCTCTAAAATTAGTTGCAGCCTATAATTTTATTTTTATAGAAAGATGAATGAAAAATGGGTTAGAAAACAGTAATAATTTATAATAAAATTTATGAAACTGGGTATTAAAGCTACATTATGAATTGATCATCTAAAACCTGAAAAAAAATCCCTCATGTAAACCACCATTATCATATGCCTGATAATAGAATATGAAAAGTTAGCTTTAGTTTTGAAACGGAGAATTGGTATTATTCCTTCTGTAGTCTACTTTTAAGGACAATTTATTTCTTCCCACATGACAATTAGCAATAGTACAAATTTATCTCCCAAATATAATTACGTTTTAGCAGAAAGAGAATTAATTCATTAATGAATGGGACCCACATAAAAACTCATAGCATATTGAAAATTTCATATAAATCCACGCTGCACAAAAGACAACATTACTCCTGCCAGTCCGCTACTATACCTAAGGTATAAAAGTAAAATTACTCTTATAATTAGAATTAGTATAAGTGTAATTGTTCACATTTTTTAATAAAATCATAAAAAAGTCTCATACTTATTAACCAGTGCTCTTATATCTAAGGTATAAGACTAAAATTACTCATATAATTAGGTATCCTAGTTAAAAAAAATCACAATTTTTCACATTTTCTTAAAAAAAAAATCTCATATTTTATAAATCAGTCCGATCTTATACCTAAGGTATAAGACTAGGTGAAAGGGACTTTGAGTCTTAAATTGGGCCTGAGGTGTATGTGAAGTTTAGTAAATTTCAAAAGTTATTATGGGGTTTTGTTTGGATTAAAAGGGGCTTAAACCTTAATAAATCCGCAGAGGCTTACTTTGTCAAACAAAACCCACACGGGCAAGGAAAGGAAAGGAAAGGAAAGGATTAGGGAAAAGGCAAGTGAATGAGAGAGATAATCCTATTCCTATTCCTATTCGCATACAGCCAGTCAAACATAGGCATGAGCAAAACAAAATAAATTCACAAACTGGGAATACTTAATTAATTATAATTAGTAGTAGAGCCGAGCCTACAATCACGATATGCAATCAAATCAGTTTGTTTTGCAGAGTTTTTTTTACCTTAATATTACTCTATACATACGTATGCATACACCAAAAGAGAACATCGAACATCCATGATCAACAACATCTTATCTTACATGCTTCAAGATAGTCAGACCATTATTTATATTTGTGTTAAAATGTTGTACATTTTTTATAAACATTCTTACCACAGGCTATAGGAACTGACTAGCCATCAAAAACTGTTGATGTGGTTTCTTTGGACCTGCTTTTATACTCTCCTCGCTAATTCCATCTAATAACTTCCATGTCTCATCACTCATCACTTGGGTCTGCCAAAAAAATATGATTATTCAGTCAATTTAACAACATTTTCAACCATCCAATTTTCACCCGTCTTTTTTAACTTTTAACATCATACTTTATTTTTTGGGTCGGGATGAGAGGATTTCTAAAGTAGAGTGGTTTTTGTGCAAAAATAAATAAATAAAACAAAGTATGATGGTTAAAGTGGAAGTCGGTGAAAGTACGATGGTTGAAAATGAATTAAAACCTATCAGCCAAATGAGCAAATAAGTTATGCCGCCAAGCTAACCTCCGTGGGACGGGGAGCACCAAATGTTGCAAATCCGACATTTCCAGGTGCAAAAGTCACCCTCCCTGGAAGTGAAACACCATGGACTCCCCAACGTCCAGCATATATCAAGGCACCATATTCATCCACTGGACACACAGGAGGCTGAAGCAATAATTTTAAGGAAAAAGGAAAAGAAAAAAAAAAAGGTTAGAATATCTAGTTAACATGTCAATAATCACCACAATTGGCACTATTAGTTTTAGTTAATTTCACTTTCCTATTAACATGATGGCATCAAGTAATGCACTGTTAGTTAAGTATTACTCTTTATTCTTTTCGTAAGCCAGAATTGATGGGCATTGGAGTTGGTTTAACAAAGCTTACAATTCATTGATTGACAATGCAAAAGACCTAAGTTTAATATTACAATGGTACCAAAATTACAACTCCCTCCGTACCAAAATAAATGTCCAAATTGTTTTCAAATTTGTTCTTGATCAATGATCAAGAGTAAATTTGAACATTTTTTGGACATTCATTTTGGGACAAAGTCATGGATACTAAAAGTAGCCACACACTTCAAATAAGATTATAGACTTCTGAAACTTAAAGTCATCGTTAGCCAATAACAAACCTTAAGTATGCGGATGTAAATGACTGGATGTAACGATGGAAAGTATGTTTGCTTACTACCTGAAGTATGCGGGGAGATTTTGTGTAAATACTCCAAATTTCATCCGCTTTAATCTCTCCTTTCTCGAGTAGAATATCTGCACCAAATAAAATCATGTAACCAAATAGTGCAAACATGAACCTGTGAAGTATGTTACTAAAGGAAACAGCGCTGTGCAGGATATTCTCTCCAATGCAAGCTGAAGGAATGGATAAACTTCTTTCTACCTTATCCCACATGAAGCAATATTAAGTTCATATTTCCAATACTAAGCAACAAAGGCACTTGGATATTTGGCCGATCCATGAATTTACATGCAGGGGGTGTACCCCTACTCCACTATTCAAAATAATAAAATTTAATATAGGAGCTTAAGCTCTGAATAAATTTCAAACTTTAAAGGAAAAACCCCACTGTGCCTCCATTCACTTCTTTTAAAGCAATTAAGTACCATTAAAATCTTAGTATTCAACTTGCATGTATTAAGTTTCAATGTTCTGAGCCATCCCATGGAGATCCAGACAACTTTTGCAACTTACCCACCATGGAGAGATGTGTGTCACCCAGCCTAGCAAAAACACTGCTTGCTGACCCAGAGGAAACATGTCTTGTAAAGGCTAGAGTCGGCCCAATGGTAAATATGGTAATCCCGTCCTGACATCCCTAGGCACAGAAAATATCCTCCCCTTTTAAAGCCTAGTTGGTGCTGTAGAGCAGGCGACTTGCCATTCAGCATTCTATTGGCTGTGAAGGATTACAAGTTCGGTGGCCTAGTGAGGATGAGAAGATTCCTATTGGTGTTAGTGAACTTTATAATCAGATTTTGAAGTTGTTAAGGCATCAAGTTCGCAAATCGTCGAGCAAAAAGTATGCTGTTCAAACGCAGAGCAGCGTTTTGCTGACAAAGCAGCACGTTAATTTAAAAACCTGGTTTTCATAAGACCAACTCCAAATTCAATGTCTATTTTTATGAAAATTTACAACAATAAATTTTAAAAAATAATCTTTCAATATCTACTTGTATGATAAGTCTACAAAGACATAATAATGATAATAACAGTGTGTATGCATATTTCTTCTTTAAATTGCTTATGAGTCAAATTTTTTCAGAAATGAACTCAAAAATGGACAATCATTTTGGGACGAAGGGAGTATCACGATGACTATATTTTTTAACATATTTTTGTCAAAGTATAAACTGTAGCTGTAAGCATATTAAATATGATTACTAAACAACTGGAAAGGAAAAAGAAGAAGAAAAATAACTAGTTGGTTAAAGAGTTCATTCACAAAATGTTTTAATCATGTATTTAATGAATCAATAAGTAAATAAATACAACTACTACAAGCATGCATAAATATAGTTTCAGAGAAACATGAAAAAGAAAGGAAAAAGAAAACAGGGTATTTTGGTTTTATTTTTCTAATAGAAATAGGAATACCATCACTCCTGATAGGATAGGTAAAATAAAAAGTATTTTGATGGTGTATTTCATGAATCAAGTTAAGTACATATATACAATTACTACAAAGCATGAATAATCAGAATAGTTTCTGAGAAATGTGAAAAACGTGAAAAAAGAAGGAAAAAAGAAAACAGGGGTCTTAATTTATTACTAGTTTTATTAAGGATACACTCCCTCCATCCCGTAACATACTACACTTCTTTCCTTTTTAGTTGTCCCATAATAAACAACACTTCCAAAAATGTCTTATGCTCCGTACTTAATTATTCAAGGGGGCCACTTGTCATACTCACAACAACAATTCCACTTACAATTCCTAGCACCCCACTTTTCCCTTTTTTTTTTTTTTTTTGACAAGTAAATATGTGCATTGAAAAAACGCCAAGGGGGCGAACCCTTACAAAGAAAGCAAAAGGCTTTACAAGAAAGAGGCCAAGAGCTTACAAAACAAAAACTGCACACTTAAAAGCCCAAAAAAAGCTATCTACCCATCCCCATCTCAGCCAAAAAATCCACAAAAGGGATGAGGGTGTTGGGTAAAAATTCATTCATCCGAAATAACAGAAAGCTAAGCATAAAAAAAAAAAAAAGATAGCTTATGAACAGGCATCGCGATTCCTTGGAAGCATCTCCTGTTCCTCAATCGCCAAAGAGACCACATGACACAATGTGGAACAGCTGCCCAAAGTATTTTACTTCCCTTCGGTATGCGAACGCCATACCAAGCATCTAAAAAACTCTTAACTGAATTGGGCATAGTCCATGAGATCCCAAACAAGGATAGAACAATACTCCATAGACCCCTAGCAACATCACAATGCAGCAAAAAAATGGTTGACTGACTCGTTGCTCTTCATACACATACAACAATGATTTACCAAAATTATTCCTCTTTTCCTTGGATTATCCCCAGTAAGAATTCTCTCTTGAGTTGCTGACCATTCAGGATAGTCACAGAATCAGCCACCGTAACAGCTTTGTCTGAAGAGATGTGATACAACTCCGTCCAAATAGATTTGGTACAGCTCTGGGAAGATTACGTTAGGGATGAGTCTCCACACTAGACGTCTGTCCAAAAACTAATTTTGCGTCCATCACCAGCCTTGAATTGAACACAATTTTGAAAGTTATCCCACCCCTTATAGTTTCCACATTCCCACTCCACAAGGAAAACGCCCCTCTTTGGTCGACCACCCGTGATCACGAATACCAAATCTGCTTATTACAACTTGTTTCCATAACTCGTGTTGATCTTGAGAAAATCTCCACAACCACTTACCTAACCAGGCTTGATTGAATAAGTGGAGATCCTTGATACCCAAACCACCATGGGCAATTGGCTTGCAAACTGATTTCCATTTGACCAAGGGAAATTTAAAACATTGATCGCAATCCAAAGGAAATTTCGCATTAAACTCTCTAGCTTCTTCTTTACCGAGCAAGGAAGAGGGAGAATAGATAAGTAATAAGTTGGGAGGCTTGAGAGAGTACTTCTTATAAGGGTTAATCTACCACCCCACTTTTCCTACTCGCAACCCCCACTCCACTATCAATATTGTACTACATTTCCTTAATTCCCGTATTTTCCAATTTGGTGTAGTTTGTTATCAGACGGAGGAAGTATAAATAATATTCTTACTGATAGGTTAGGTTAAACACAAAAACGTAAACATAAATGTTAATGTTAATACTGAACGTAAACATAATGCTGGATAAACCCAACGGATTGATATATAAAGGGTAGTTTTTCCAATAGAACTTAAAAGCACTCATTATAGAGTTTCGTGAGTAAGCATAAAATGCAATGGAGATAATCCATTTAATTAAATATCATATTGATGTAACTACTTAGTGAGAAACATTCTTGTGTCTGCCACTGACCATGGAAGCCTCACCAGTATACTTGCTGGTCTTTAATTCGTAGTTATGAATGCTTAGGTGAATGTATTCAAAACAAAAGCATCATAAGCATTAAATTACTATCCGGATTCACATGCAAAGGATTGTTAGAAGAGCCATGTAAATCAAACCAAACTAACCTGCAATTGCCTCCACAGCAGACCGGTATTCCCTCAGCACCTGCAAGCATTTCCCCACAGCAAAACGCATGTACTCATCTCTGAGTCCCTCAATTTTTGCTGCAAGCTAGAAACCAAAGTAGAACCTCAAGAATAACTCATGCAATCCAATACCATACTATTGTAGTGGGCTACCTATAACTTTTGAAGCTAAATAAAACATACTCCGTTTCACGTTAATAGTCCACATCTGAAAGTTTGATTTATTATTATGCACTTTCATGCCTTTGTATTTCTTATGATTTATATTGAAGTTATAATTTTTTTTTCTACATTATGCAAAAAAACTATCATATTTCGAACATGAAAGAAAAAAATTGAGGGAAAAAAAAGGAGACATTTATATATTAATTATTGAAAGTGGACTCCTTAAATGGAATATCCAAAAAAGAACTAGTGTGCTATTAACATGGAACGGAGGGAGTATCTTGTATCAGAGTACCATACATTAAACTTACATTTGGCACCAGGTCATTCTCTCTTCGGTAGTAAGCCTTCCCGAGAGAGGTCATTCCTGTCTGGAGTATCAAAAATTCAGCAATCCTAGAAGCTTTTGTTGTAGAAGTCGCAGAGATCCAGCACAAGTTATCTACTCCAAAAATCTCCTCGTCGATGACTCTGGCTACAGACAGAAGTAACTACTCAGAAAATAATCAACAAATAACGATTTAACCATTATCCAAGGGATGAGATTATATGGGATTTAACCAAAGAATCCGCTTGACCCCAACGTCTGAAACTCAACCAACCTACATGAGCACATTGGGTCACATTTGAAAGTCTGTGTATGTATACAATATTTTTTAAGAACATCACTAATTTTTCGGCAGTCTCAATTCCACTTTTGAGAGAACATATTCCTGGACTCTATGAGAAAGGCAAGCTTAAAGAGGACTGATACAGAATGATCTATGCAGGGATTTGGAAGCAGTTCTCCATTCTTTCATATTGGAGTTTTTTCACTTTTCTCTCCTTTTCTTCTTGCCCTTTCTTCTTTCAGAAAAAAAGGCTGACCCTAGGAGACCAAAGAATCTGGATATCTTTCCCAAGCTATCACTTTTAGGAAAAGTATATTCCAAGTTATGAAAATATTTACCATAAAGTGCCAGTTTCTTAAAGTCGCTATTGGCAATGTGACTTCAATAGTATGAGGAAAATTTAAGTTGTTCTTGGCAATTCGACTTCTGTTATCTCATTTATTATTTTTTGTGGATGGGTGATTCCTCCTTGAGCCAGTTGTTTCCTCGCTTATATCATCTATCCTCGGTTCATTTGACACCTATTATTGATTTGTGGTTCCTGGGGATGGAGATCTAGTTTCTTGGGACTATCATTTCTTTCGCAATCATAATGATCATGAAGCTCTTGAGGTAAGTGCTCTTATTATTTCTTTAGCTCATGTTCGCTTGTCACATATCCAAGATTCTAGAATTTGGGTTCTTGACGAGTCAAGTAAGATTCTTGCAAGTCTTTTATGAATTTTTTTATTAGTAGCCCCAATCCTTCTCCTTTTCCCTTTGTTTCATTTGTTTGAAAGTCTAAAGCTCCCTTCCGGATCAAAGCCTTTATGTGAACCGTAGTGCTCAACAAACTTAACACTAATGGCAAGTTGCAGATTCGACGACTTATTAAGAGTATTTCTCCTAATTGGTGTGTGAATTGCCAATCTTCAGACGAATCTTATCAATGATCATCTATTTCTCCGTTGTGTTATGGCTCGTTATATTTGGAATTCACATGGCGGGAGAACATTAGGTATGCCCTTACTCATTGAATTCGTTTTTGCAAATCCAGTTCACATGCAGTCACATGCTTTGGGAGAGGCAAGGATAGAGTACTTTTATGGAATTGGGGAGAGGAATGAAGCAGGAAATAGCATCCTGGACTTTACGTTGGCATATGACTTGAGTATAATGAACACTTGGTTCAAGAAGAGAGAATCTCACTTGGTGTCCTATAGGAGTGGAGGTAATGCGAGTCAGATTGACTTCTTCTTAGTAAGAAATGCTTGTAGAAAGAGTTATACAGATTGCAAGGTTATTCCGGGTGAGAGCACAGCAACTCAACATAGACTGGTGGTACTTGATTTTCGAAGTAAAAGAATTTCGAGAAAGAGAAAACCACAGGTAGACCCTAGAATCAAGTGGTGGAGACTTCAAGGGGAGAATCAACAGAAATTTGTAGCTAAGATGGTCGATACCGGTATTTGGTCGGATAATATGGAGGATATGGATATAGATTCGACTTGGACTAAGATGGAACATACCATAAAGGAGGTGGCGAAAGAAGTCCTTGGAGAATCTAGAGGAAGCGGGCCACCAAGTAAGGACACATCATGGTGGAACGAGGAAGTAAAACAAGCAATAAAGGGCAAGCGAGAATGCTACAAATTATTGGGGAAATGTAGGAGCGACGAGAACTATGAGAAGTATAAAGAGGCTAGAAGAGATGCTAAGAAAGCAGTAAGAGACGCAAGAGCAAAAGGTGAATCAAAAACTTTATGATAAGTTGGATACAAAAGAAGGGGAAAAGGACATCTACAGAATCGCTCGTATGAGGGATAAGAGGACACGAGATATTGGGACGGTTAAATATGTGAAAGATGTAGATCAAAGAGTTCTAGTCGGGGATAAAGAGATAAAAGATAGATGATGTTCGTACTTTGATACCTTGTTCAATGGCGGTCAAGAGCAGGATATTGGAGATTTAAATATCTCTTCGAGTATGGTTAATCGAGATTTTATGCGGAGAATTCAAAAGAGTGAAGTGGAAATGGCAATGAAAAAGATGAGATTGAAGAAAGCTGTAGGACCGGATGGTATACCAATTGAGGTTTGGAGATGTTTCGGGGAGAGGGGAATAGATTGGTTAACAACGCTATTTAACAAGATATGGAGAATTAACGCAATGCCATTGGAGTGGCGGAAGAGTACTCTGATCCCTTTGTATAAGAACAAAGGTGATATTCAGGATTGTGCCAACTATCGGGGGATCAAACTAATGAGCCATACTATGAAACTTTGGGAAAGAGTGATTGCACAAAGGCTGAGAAAAATTGTGGATATTTCGGATAACCAATTTGGGTTTATGCCGGGAAGATCGACTATGGAGGCAATATATCTTATGAGACAAACCATGGAGAAATATCGGGATCAAAAGAAAGATTTGCATATGATTTTCATTGATTTGGAGAAGGCGTATGATAAAGTGCCAAGAGAGGTACTTTGGTGGGCATTAACAAAGAAGGGTGTTTCAAAGAAATATATTGATATTATCAAGGACATGTATAATGGAGTTAGTACTTGCGTACAGACTAGTGTTGGGAAGACTGAAGAGTTCCCTATAAAGATTTGAGTGCATCAAGGTTCCGCACTTAGCCCCTTTCTTTTTGCTTTGATAATGGACGAATTGACGAGGTCAGTCCAAGATGATATACCAAGGTGTATGTTGTTCGCAGATGATATTGTGCTGATTGATGAGACAAGAGAGGGTGTTGAAAGTAAATTGGAGTTGTGGAGACACACTTTGGAATCTCGAGGTTTTCGACTAAGCAGAAGCAAGACTGAATATTTGGAGTGTAAGTTTAGCAGAGTTGGAAGTAGGAAGGCAGGGGCGGTCACATTTGATGGAAATATTGTCCAAGCTTCTGAGTTTTTTCGCTATCTTGGATCCATTATCCAAAAGGATGGAGAATTAGATGGTGATGTGGCTCATAGGATTAAAGCAGGTTGGTTAAAGTGGAAGAGTGCCACAGGGTTTCTATGTGATCGCGGCATGCCTAATAGATTAAAGGGAAAATTCTACCGCACGGCTATTAGGCCGGCATTGCTTTACGGCACCGAATGTTGGGCCGTGAAACAGTGTCACGTGCATAAGATGAATGTGGCGGAGATGCGTATGCTTCGATGGATGTGTGGTCATACAAGAAAGGATCGATTGGGGAATGAGGTGATCAGAGGTAAAGTAGGAGTTGCGCCCATTGAGGATAAAATGAGGGAAAATCGTCTGAGGTAGTTTGGACATGTGAGAAGGAGACCGAGTGATGCACCGGTTAGGAGGCCGGAACAGTGGAGAAATGATAAAATGGCGAGGGGTAGGGGAAGACCCAAACAAACTTGGATTAGAGTGATTGAAAATGATATGAGTTTACTTGGAGTGGATGAAAGTATGCTGTTGAAGAGGCCGGAGTGGAGGGCAAAAATCCATGTGGGGGGCTGATTTTTTTTATATTGTTATTTTTATTTATTTATTTATTTTTATTTGTTTTATTTATTTTTTTTCCAACAACCTTTTCACACGATGACATATGAGGATTCATGTTAGCCGACCCCAAATTATTTTGGGACTAAGGCTTTGTTGTTGTTGTTGGGGTCCCAGCTGACTTTTGGTGTCTATGGCTGGAGAGGAATAACAGGATTTTTCAAAATCAGCATCTTTTAACACTTACTTTGGGAGCGAGTGGTTTTTGTTTCTTCACTTTGGCATCAGCTAATAGGGCTTTTCGTGGAATATCTACTTCTGATTTGAAGTGAGACTTGGCGGCTGCAATTGTGTAGTTCGTTCTTGTTTGTTTATGTTATTTTCTTTCTATGTGTTGTTTTTTTTCTTTGGGCAATGCTAGGAAAGAAGTTTACAAAATGATGGATACAAAATGAGGTGGTGATATTTTATTGGTTGCATCAATTGTAAATCCGTCACACTGTAATTAAAAGCTCCAATAAAATCATGACACATCATTTTGTAAACAAAATTTTGTACTTTTTTTAACTTTAATATTACCCTTTTTCTTTTTTAATGGACTTCTTGTTCTTCTCCTGTACATTCTCTTCTATGATCAAATATACTTCTTTTTGCATTAGAAAAACAATTACATGTGTAAACATCATACACCGCGGTTAATCGTATAGAATTAGCCTTGTCCATTCATCCATAATTGTAGCAACGAGAAATGGACAACCCTCATGCACTCCAATTAGAATAGGGAATCTTTTTATCTTCCCAACACCACCGGTCTCCACGCTTGTACTAACTCCCTCTCATGCATGCATGTCCTTCATGATATCAATATATTTATTCAAAACGCCTTTCATTCCTAAAACCCACCAAAATATCTCTCTTGATACTTTATCGTACGCCTTCTCCATATCAATCAAAATCATATACAAATCCTTCTTTGTATTCCGATAATTCTTTGTAATCTATCTCATAAGATGTATTGTGGCATTTGCCACGAGAATCACATTCAATTCGCCATAAATTGATAACGAGCAAGTTTGGGGTGCACCATAATGGTTGGGACTCCAAGTTACTAGGTCTCTCATCCCATAAGAGCACGTGGAATTAAAAACATTAGTGTCACCACTTGTTTTGTCCCTTAATTTGTTTATGTGAAATAGTACAATCCAAACCAGCATACGTGACACGATTGTTGAATCACACGTGCCTTAACCATGCTCAAGAGAATTGCACAGTGATCCCCACAAGGAAACAAGTCATTTATGGATATTATTAGGGGCAGTATTCATTGGCAACCCAGTACGGACAAGCCAATTAAAGTCGCTGTACAGACTAACGTGCTTTGTCACTAGGGCTTGACTTTTAAACCTAAACCCCATAGTGTTTAGGAAGAGAGCTATAGTAACTTCGGGTTATCTAGTTCCACATATCTTGTCTTCTCCTAGCTAGTTAGTTCCTATTCTTCTCCCATTTCACTCCTCTTCGGTGTTTTTTCGTGTAATGCGAGCATTTACCCAAACCTTCGTCACACCGCAAGGACTTGGTGCAAACTGTTTCAAAGTGGGGAATGGGACTCAGACTCGATTTTAAGAAGATAAGTAGTTGGGTAACTCCTCCTTGTGTCCGATGTTTCCTATGGTTTTTTGTTTTTTATAAAAAAAGTACTACTTCCGTCTCATATAACCTTACCCATTTACTATTGGAAATGAAATTAAGGAATAATGTTATAAAAATAGGTGTTATGTGTGGGTAGGAGCGAGAAAGTGGGGTAGGAAATAGTAAGCGAATAGCTGTTTTGAGCATGACAAGTGGATCTCATTAATAAAGAAGTATTATAAAATAAAATTTCCTTTTTAACAAGTGTAACTTACCAATGGCATGCCCAAAATGGCAAAGTGGGTAAGGTTCTATAGGACGGAGGGAGTATATTAGATTATAGAGGAGAATGTACAAGAGAAGGGCAAGATGTCCAGAAAAAACACAGAGAATAAAAAAAATTACATAAACAAATAAGAACTATACAATTACAACTGAACAATCTCATTTCAAATCAGAAGCTGATAATCCCTAAATAGCCCCTTATCTGATGCCCAAAAAGAAGAAATTGACACCAAAAAACAGCTAAGACCCCCACAATTCCATAATGTACTCTATCCTTACCTCTCCTAAAGCCTCTTAATTGAATTCACAAGAAATAGTTCAATGAGCTAGGGCACACCCAATGTTCTCACGTCACCTTAAATAGCTAAATCCAAAAATAACAAGCCACATTACAACGGAGAAACAGATTATCATGGGACTCATCCGAAGACATGTAATTCACACACCAAATTCTAGAATCTAGGTGATGAGACAAACGAACATGAGACAAAGAATTAATAAGAGCACTCACCTTGACACCTCTTAACAGCTTTGCCATTATTAAGATTGCGAAAGAAATGAAAGTCACAAGAAATTGGATCTCCCCCCACCCTAAAAACCATAAACTTAATAGTTGAAACCAGATTCCTCTATTATACCATCAGTTCATTTAGCTCCTACTCTTGCTATTGTGGTTCCAGGGGAAGGTGATCAAATTTCGTTGGACTTATATTTCTTTCGCAATCTTAGCGATCGTAATTTATTGAGGAGTGTCCTCTTATCTATTTTGTATTAGTCCCTTAACTATTTTGTTTTCCGATTTTATCATAACCCTTGACAATTTACAAAATCAATAGTCCTTATGCTTAACTAACGTTAATTATTTAACGGAAAATGATAATGTGGCGTATAGACATTTGGTTCACATTAATCGGGGGTTGATGTAAAAGTATTAGTAAATATAAGGGATGAAAGTGTGGAAATTTCATAATTTTCAATATGAGAAAATTAATTAAATTAAAATTAAAACTAGTATCTTACAAACAAAAGAAAAAATATCTTGCAATGTGTGTGAGACTTGATGTTGGTATGATTTAGTTTCGAAGTGTGAAGGCACTAGTGGCATAGTTATTAAAAGCGCGCCTAGGCGCGCGCCTAGGCTCCGGGCGCAGAGAGGCTCAGCTTTGGAGCCTGGATTGTGCTAGGCGAGGCGCTGTTTCATAGGCTAGGGATTAGGCACGCCTAGGGCTGAAGCGCGTGCCTTGATGGTGTGCGCCTAGGCTCCAGGCACAATAATTGACTAACAATTAAATCGTAATTAAACCTAATACGCGACTAATACTTTTCTCTGCCACGACTCTCTCACGTACACGTGTCATAACTCTGTATAAGAGTAGCGATCACTAGGAACTCCTTCAAACTAACAGCGACGACCTCCGGCGACCTGGGAAGAACTCCGGCGATCTCCCTCTCCCTGATCACTTGATGTTGTATGTATACTATGATTTTAGTATATTATACATACATTTATGACATATAACGTATATTTGGCTTGTTTCTTTTATGACTTATAACGTATGTTTGATTTACTACTTGCATTTGATTTATTGCTCATCTTAATGTTGTATGTATACTATATTTTTAGTATTTTAAGGAATTTTTGCGTCGTCACTCGGGCGCGCGCCCGCCTTGCGCCTAGGCTCCGGGCACACCTTTTGCGCCTTGGTGCGCCTTGGGCCTTTAATAACCATGACTAGTGGTAGAGAGACAATGGTGGTGGTGGCAAGGCCAATGGTGGTGGTGGTGGTGGTGGTGGTGGCAAGGTCAATGGTGGTGGTGATGGCGGTTAACAATGGTGCAACGATGATATAAGTATGGTTTGGTTTGAGGACTTATTTTTGAATTGTTTATATGTTAATTTTCCTTTTTTTTTTTTTAAATCCATTTTTGCTCTATTATTAGGAGTAAGTCATAATGAAATGCCTGAAAAGTTTCTAACTTAATTAATACTAATTTATATTAGTAATTTATATAAATATAAATATTTGCTATACATATCATAATATAATCACTAAGATAATTGTTTTTATAAAATAATAAATTATATTCATATTATTGTATATTAGTTTCAAAAATATAAATTATATCAACAATTATGTTTAAAGATTTTTCCCCTTTAGCTAAAAAAATGGATTTTACTCTTTGACAAAATATAAAGTATATTTAATATATTAATTGCTAAAATAATTTTAATCTTTTATATTTATTACAAAGATATACTCCCTCCATCCCACGTTAATAGAAACTAATTTCTTTTCTTGTCCGTCACACCTCAATAGAGACTGCTTGAAATGGTTAAGTTTTATACTATTCCTCCCACTCATTCTCTCTCCTACTTTACTTTTATATACTCACAACACCAATCAACTTACTATTACTCCCACCCATTCTCTCTTCTACTTTACTTTTCATACTCACAATATTTCCTCCCACTAATTCTCTCTCCTACTTTTCCTTAAATCTTGTGTCCAAAATTTTAGTCTCTATTAACGTGGGACGGGGGGAGTAGGTTAATAATTTAATTTACCACACTCTCAAGTCTCACCCCTTATATTTACTAAAACTTTTACATCAGGCTCCGTTAAATGTAGAATGTGAACCAAATGTCTATACGCCACATCATAATCTTCTGTAAACAATTGACGTCAGTTAGGCCTAAGGACTATTAATGAGGTAAATGTCAACGGCTAATGGCGAAATTAAAAAACAAAATAGTTTAGGGACTAAAATGAAAGAGGTATTAACTGTCAGGGATAATCTTGGTATTTCTGCATGTTTGGAAGTCTAAAAATCCTTATATGCTTAGAGCCTTTATGCAGATTTTAATACTTAATACACTATAAACACTATATGTTCATTTGGAATAAACATTCCCTCATATTAGACTAGATTTGATTAGGTAAAATGTGAGGAACATAAAAGTATGATGCCAAATATATGGAACACAACTATGTCCACAAATATCAGACTTTTCAGAAAAAAAAAAAAAAAAGAGTAGGGATACCAAGTACAAATATCAATATATCAAGTATTAAGTATCTCCCATCAAACAATAACAAGCATTAAATCTAAAAGCATTTGCAGGATAATGACAAAGTATTAAATGCAAGAGAAACTTAGAGAATGTGGTAGATGAGCAGTGTTCCCAAGTGGCCTAGGACTATGGGCAATAAGAGTGGGGTTGCAGATGATGGTCAGTGCTAGTCACTGAAGACCAAAATACAGTAGCAGATGAAGTAGGGAGCAAGCAAAACAGGGTATACAAGGATGTAAGTTACCAACTTATCTAAAAGCTTAAGCTTTTATAATAGAAAGAGGCCAAACAATTTACATCAAACTTCAACACTCCCCATCACGTAGCTCAGACTCGCAAAACAAATAAGATGCTTCAATTGGAGCATCATAAACCAAACAGGATGCAACTCCTTGCCTCACAATCTTAGAGTAGTAAAGTGCATGTTGGTTAAGCCCATGACCTTGCCAAACCATAGTTCTAAGCCATGTCAAGTTATCCTCTCATTTAAAGCTTAAGCCATTAGAAAAGGCAAAACGATGTTTATCAAGTTTAATAGGGGAATAGAGAGCAAGGATGCTTGGCCGTACTAAAACTAGTAACAAGACCAAAAGCGATTGACTTCAATGCTTCTCCACCTAGTTTAATGAATGGGTAATTTGTAGAGTAGGCAATACTTGCCAACAGTGGCAACTGTTGGCAAGTATTGACTACTGTACCACAGTTCTATCAGAAGAGGATATAAAGTCTCAAACTTACGAGCACATGAGCAAACTATAGAGTTCACATAATCTGCTTTCCTTCTAAGCACTCTGCCTGATATCTTCTTGTAGCTCATATTTGATCGTCTGTGAACGGAATAGATATCTGTCTGCGGACATATGGCAGGGATTCAGTGAGTCAAGAATAAGAGCATGCAAGCTACGGTAACCAAAACCCATGAAGTTAATATAATGTTTACAAACCTTAGTGAATCGGCAGTTAGGATCTGGAAAGTAGCACGCAAGAACAGCAACAGCTGCTTCACGGTATGCTAATCTTAATCTTAACTCCTCAGGGAGAACTATATTATCTTCTTGGCCCGTTTCAAATGTTCCCTCTTGCTGCAATATTGGTTAAGAATATTATAAACCTTAGCATGAAACGAAGCCAAAACAAGTGAAATATGCAACACACCCTTTTCAAAGATTCAAGAAGCTCTTCTCTTCGTATATGATCTTGGTCCTTCCTAGACGCCAATATACCAGCTTCATTCCTGCAGAGCTAAGATGTCAAATTGTTTATTCCAGACCGTCTTTAAACCAGAAAGATAGTCAGTGGTATTTACAGTATGTTCTGCAGCTCTGCTCCAGTAAAATCTTCTGTTAGGTCAGCGATTTCTTCCAGTAGAGTTTCCTTCTCTGCCTCTGAGTGGAAACTTTTATTTCTAGCATGCACCTAAGAGGCATGTATAATGAACGGAATTAAGAAGACGTGCACATGCACACATAAACACAACCACATGTGGAGAAATAGAGGAACAAAAACAGCATGATAGAGAGTGTGGAAATATAAAAGAAATATACCTTCAATATGGCCAATCTACCATCTCTAGATGGCAAACCCACCCGTATGATCTTGTCAAAGCGTCCTTTTCTCAAGAGAGCAGGGTCTAGGATGTCTAACCTATTTGTTGCTCCAATAATTAACACCTGAGAAACACAAGAAATTTAGTTCAAAAACCAAAAACATACATTCTTTTTGTGGGAGAACAACTCCAATTTAAACAATAAAAGATACTAAATACAAAAATATAAAAGGAAATTTCAATGTTTACCTGTGAAGTTGACTCTTTGAAGCCATCCATTTCAGTTAATATCTGAAGAAGACCTTGCTCTCTCTCCGCACCACCCTAACATTATAGTAATACAAGAAAAGCAAATTACAACTAATCTGACAAGCATTAGCACCAAAGGAGATGCTAATGCAAACTGACAGGGGTCCCACAGTCCAAAACTATGTTGTCCCTGGTTGCAGGTACATTAACTTAGGGCTGTTAAATGAAAATAACAAGTGCGAGCTCGGTCGGACCCGACTGACATAAACTCGGACTCGACTCAAGCTCGAACAACAACAGTTCTAAACATTAGTGAAAACTCGGTCGTACAATTAGGCTTGAGCTCAAGAAAGAAAAGGTCCCTCCTAAGCTTGAGAGCACGGCTCAAAACTGATCTGTTCACCTAACTCAACTTAATTTATTTATTTTATATTTCTGAAAATCAAATATTTATCATATACAATACTTAATTTTATTCCTTTTTTTTTATTTACAATGGGGGAGGGAGAAATCAAACCCTTGACCTTCCAGAAAGGAGGCAAGGGCCTATCCATTGTGAGCCAAGACTCATTGGACCTAATTTTATTCAAGCTACACAGGGGTAATTTTATTTTGTTCCTATTATATTTATATGTACATGATCATCTTGCTTATTTACGTTTGGCATACCAGGAGTCAAAAGTATGAATGCCAGGAATAAAAATATTGTCGTCATTGTGTACTGAAAAATATGGAACAGATTGTGCAAAAAACAAAATGGAGGAAACAAAAAGGAAAAGCAACTAGGAATGGATGGTTCAAACACTCAAATTATCTTCGAAAATAATCTTTCCTTCCTATTTAATTTATTTAAAATGTAATTTTTATTTCTAAATGAGTTAATATTTTAATACAATTGCTAGAAAGGAACATGCATACCATTGTAAAAATCTTTGCAAAATTCAATAGTCAAATATGACTATAATTTAAGGATGGAGAGAGTATATACATGTGTGCTTATATGGTCAATATTCAAATAATTAGTATTATAATATTATCATGATGTATCATGTATTAACCTTAGAAGAACTGATGTAGATTTTTGAAGTGGGTTATTAACATGTAATTAGCTAAACTTTATAAAATTCTATTTATAAGAATAGCAGTCAATTATTTACTTGAGTAACAAGTACACCCTCCATCCTTAAATGAATGTCATTTTTTGGGGGAGAAATTTAAGAACATTGACATCTAAGCATTTTTAGTAGAGCATATGTACACATAAGCTACTAACTAAAATAAAATGGCGATAACGTATTTGTAATTTGTATAATATATTGAAACTATAATTTACAGCAATTTAATATTAAACATGGTGTATTTTATTTTTACGCTGAAAATTAAATCAATACTTATGGCTTTTAACAAAATTGCGAGAAGCTGGCAAACAGCTAATGACCAATATATTCATGAAAATCCAAACATGCACGCTCCTTCTGAAACTCAACTTGAGCTCGAAAATATATTAAACAAGTCAAGTATACACATGCTAAGCTTGCTCAGCTTGGCTCGATTACAGCCCTACCTTACCATGTATTTGATGATACGACTTCTCTCTTCAAAAGATTAGGATCAAATGAGCTGAAAATCAACCAAGACAAAACAAATATTGCAATGCACCTATAAACCAATTATGGTTTTTCTTTCTTCCCATTGTTTGCCCAATGCAGAAAACTTTTCCATTGTAGGAAAATAAAAGATATACATATCTCTCTCTCTCTCTCTCTCTCTCTCTCTCTCTCTCTCTCTCTCTCTCTCTCTATATATATATATATATATATATATATATATATATAGAGAGAGAGAGAGAGAGAAAGACAAAAACCATGAGAGAGAGAGAGAACTAATCCTTTCGTATTACGTGCCGATTTCTATTTCATCAATTACTTACTATGGATCCCACAACTGAACGAAAAAAAATCTTAGGTTCATCCGACCATAAGGGCATAGTAGGACAAAATAACTTCAATGGTAAATAAATCAAAGAAAAGAAAATGCACATCAACATACCCCACCAACATCAGGGCCACCGCGTTTACCCCCAATAGCATCTATCTCATCAATAAAAATTATAGAAGGAGCATGTGATCTGGCTGTTGTAAAAAGGTCCTTTACGCGAGCTGCAGCAACACCAGAAAACATCTGCACAAAAGAACTTTTTAGTGATCTAGTGACATATTTGTGTAACGATCTTAGAAGTTTGAAAAGGGATAGTGCTTTCTTATTTTTCAAAGATAAAGCTATTAAAACTTTTGGAAAGCTTAGAGCTTATGGAGAATACCTCACGTACAGGAACAAATTTCCAAACCCAAAATGGTAAAAACAAAATAGTGGATAATTATCTCAAAGAGAAGTTCTAAGAGCGGGTTATATAAACTCATGAATGAGGCATAACTCTTCAAAGATACCTTTTCGACAAATGCATTACTTGCTTTGACATCAACACAGTGTTCTAAACCCCAACTTTAGCAATTTCTTAGGAAATCTAAAGTTATTGCTAAAAAATTCTATAATTATGTAGATTTACTGCCATAAATAAAACTTATCCTATGCCCTAAGGGCACACGTTAGAAAACCAAAAGTATATTTGCTTCTATTCAACGAACCACCGCCCATCTTTTTGCTCTTTTTATCCAACTAATATAGTGTATTGTTCGTATCCCGGAAAAGAGTAAAAGAAAAGGAACACAATACGAAGGAGATATTAAAAAAAAAATAGCCAAAGACAGTATCCAAATACCAGAACTCAATTTTGGATCCTAATGAATTTTGTACAGTAATCCTAATATGCATGGTGTGTGCATATCCAACTTCTAGACAAGTATCGGATAAGTAATTGTGACAGACAGAACCTTATTTCTCCATCCTAGCCGTAACACAAGTAATCCTTGTTCAACAATACAACACAACCTAATAATAATTAGAAGGATATTCCACAGTTTGTGCTTGGCTGTCACATCAAAATATGTTCTTCACAAACCATCAAACGATTTCGCCTTCAGCCCTCTGCAAATAGAAACAGCCTTCCAACGCAAGCTGGATACGAAACTAAGTACTTAACCCGTCTACAGGGGGAACTTTGAGCACTTTAGAGAACCGAAGCACTACAACTTACTCCCTCCAGCCCATTAAAAGTTACACTTTTGTTTTGGACACGGGAATTAAGAAAAAATGTAAGTGGTGCAAGTGTTGTGAGTATGAAAAGTGAGGTAGGAGAGAAAAAGTGGTGTATGGAATAGTAAGTGGATAGTTGTTGTGAGTATTCGAGTGGGTCCCATTGAATAAATAAATATTAAAGAATTTCATTTTAGGAAAATGTAATTTTTAGTGGGACACCCAAAGGGGTAAAGAGTGTAACTTTTAGTGGGACGGAGGGAGTATATAAAGTTGAAACTCGGAGTACTTGTTTTCCAATATCATTTTTTCTTTGAGCTGGCAGTATAGAGTAGAAATAAAGATTCACCTCCACAAAATCAGTTCCATTAACTGCAAAGAAAGGAATTCCAGCTTCGCCTGCTATCGCTTTTGCCAGAAGAGTCTTACCAGTTCCAGGTGGACCATAAAGGAGCACACCTTTAGGACAATAGATGCCTTTATTTTGAAACTCTTGATCATTTTTCAATATCCGAACAACCTCTTGCAGTTCCCTCTTTATATATTCCTGGCCCGCAAAATCATCAAAGGTGACACCAGTTGTCTCTTCTGCTGAAATAAACTTAGCCCTGAAACAATGAGATCACAAATCAGAAACTACTTTGTTACATTGACAACTTGCTAATATTATAATCCTGTTATTAATGAGAATCAAATAGCAGAGAATCAAATAGCAGAAACTACTTTGTTACATTGACAACTTGCTAATATTATAATCCTGTTATTAATGAGAATCAAATAGCAGAGACTATGTCCTAAAAGTACAGGGGTCACAATAGCTTCTGAAATGAGTTCTTCAACGGCATTTAAACTTCCAACACTATCATTATCAACACCTCTGAACGTCATAATTTGAAAAGGTAGTCATTGACATTCGTTTTTTGGAAAGATGTGTGGGTGGGTAATACCTCTTTGTGCCAATTGTTTCCTCGTTTATATTGTTTTCTCAGTTCATTCAGCTCCTATTATTGATTGTTGGGTTCCTGCAGTTGGAGGACACTTCTCGTGGAATTTCCATTTCCTTCACAATCTTAATGATTGAATCTGTTGAGGTAGGTGCTCTTCTCACTTCTTTATCCCAGTTCCATTTGTACAATAAACCGGATTCTGGGATTTGCGTTCTAGACAGGTCAAGTAACTATTTCTGTAGTTCTTTTCGGAAATTTCTGATTTGTGGTCCCAATCCTTCTCCGATTCCCTTGGTCTCTTTTATTTGGAAGTCAAAAATCCCTTTGAAGATAATGACTTCTACGAGGACTGTAGCGCTTAATAAACTTGATGCTAAAAGCACATTACAGATTCGAAGGCCTCACAAGTGTTTCGTTAAATTAGTGAGTGAATCGCAATTTCTCAGGTGAAACACATGATCATTTATTTCTCCATTGTAGTTCTTGGTATCTTTGAAATTGATAATTTGAGGTGGTTGAGGAAAATTGGGTGTGCCCTCGTTCGTTGAACTTCTTTCCGCATTTACATCTCTGAGGTCTTGGGAGAAGGGATGTGGTTCATTTATGGGAGTGTGGGGTATCCTATTTGGGCGTCGGTTAATGGAGCTTTCTGGGGTTGTTTATTTCAGACTTGGCGTGGGACTGGGCTGCTGTCATTGTGACCCAAGAGATCATTCTACTTGCAACATCCACTGCACTAGTGAAAAGTAAGGGATATTCTTGACGACGAAAATCAACAATCCGGCTCTCCATTAATAATCAGCAAAGAAAAAGAAGAAAGCCTGTGAAAGCATCCCAAGGTAACAGTATGCATCAATTCGGATAAGTTTCAGACCATAGATCCGTTTGCAGAATAATCAAAACATTATTTACTAAAGCTGTGGAAAAAATATCTCTGGGAATTAAAGATGCGAAACTCACCAGGCACTCATTTACCGGACCAACATTGGTGCCCTATAAATCATTCTACTCAAAACACCCACAATCCAAGTGAAAATGATGAGGGAATCCTTGACGAAGATCTCTAGAAGCTAAAAAACACTACTAGGGATCACCATTAAGAATCAGCAAGAAACAAAAAGAAGAAAGCCAACCCAAAATTCATTTCCTCCTGAAACACTAATTTTGCATGACTTTGTTCAAGAAAAACTGAATCACCCAGTCATAAGCCTTCTAGAAGTCTATTAAATTTGACCACCGGGTTTGCCTACCACTTCTGTCAACATCCTCTACCACCTCATCAGCAATAACTGCAGCATAATAATGTGAACCCCTCCTCCAATATCACTTTGAGGTAGAGCAATAGACTCAACATAGATAGGAGAAGTATCTCTAGATCTTATGACCACTTTTTAACAAACTAACAGGTCCGAAGTCAGAGACCCTAATGGAGCAATCTTTTTAGGAACAGAGTTAATGAAACTAAAAATCATCTTCTTGACCATGATACTTTTCCCCGTACACTGAAAAATAAAGTTCATAGGGTCCTCTATAACGATAATCCAAACACAATGACCTAATTTATTATTGCAATACCAAGCTCACAAATTTTCATGTGGATGAATTAGAAATTCCAACAATTTTAAAATGCTCATTCAAAAGGTAGCTTACTTTTTATGGAAAACTTACATTATCTTTCCATAATTTTTTTCTTTCTTATAGATAACAGAACTGCCACAATTCTGGCTTTTCAACTTTGTGACTTGCTTAGTGTTTCTTCTCCTTATAAAGTGTTTTCGTAAGAATCTTCTTCAATGACTCTTTTCATGTCTCATGAACAAGAATTTTGTAATTTGTTTTTAATTATAAATAAAATCTAGGGAGTACCGTCTCCTTTCAAAAAAAAAAAAAAAAAAAAAAAACCTTACTAGTTCAAGTACTTGGGGAACATATGAATGTACTTGGAGACAAACTAGTTAAATATATAAAATAATATACAAAGAAGATGAAGATCTTTTTATCATAAATACTCCCTCCGTCCCGTTTGAAAGTACACTTTTTACCCAAAAGGTTGTCCCATTTGAAACTACACTTTCCCTTTTAGAATTATTTTAATATTTCTTTAATCAATGGGGCCCACTTTCTCACTCATAACAACTTTCCACGAATTACTCCCTACCCCACTTTCTTTCTCTTACCTCACTTTTCATACTCAAAACACCTACTCCACTAACACTTTTCCTTAGTTCCCGTGCCCAACCCAAAGTGTGTAATTTCAAACGAGGCGGAAGGAGTATTTAATCAATTATTTATTGATGAATTACTTCACGCCCGATGACATGCTACAGGTCAGTATTTCTAAATTAACAAAAATATAGAAAGAAATGCAACTCAGCTTTCAGTGACAAGTCCATATGGGCTTCAAAAACTTCAGCCGAAACTTGAACATAACAAAGTTCCATATGGAGCTGAAGTTAAGCCATTTGAGTGACAGCAAAGAATGAGATCAGCATGTCAACCATGGAAGAAGGTAAATTCCAGATTCAAGTCATCAAGAAGACAATGTCAACTTACCGACTCTTGCCTAATGATCCAAGCACATTATTGATTTCGGGAGGCGGGATTATCTTTTTGGGAGGGCTTCCCAATCTATGAAAAGGTATCACCTTTGCGTAGATTGGTCTCATCATACTATCAATGCCAAAGAACATAGCAATGGCAAGAGCAAGTCGCATAGACCACACAACTGCAATTGCAACGGTAGAATAAACTTCAGCAGAAACTGCATTCGCATCGAGGACATCAACGTTTACAAGTTGTTGATGCAATTTCTGCCAAACGTCACTCCAGCAATCAAGTGGCATACGGTCAACCATATGTCGTTTGAAAACAATTTCCTTCTTCGAATCTCTTTTTGATCCTTTTCCATTTTTGAAATATGGCAGAATAACTGAAGAAACAAACACCAAACAAAGACAAGTGGTTTTCATCATTAAAAAACCGGGAGTTGAAGTATAGTAGATAGTGAATCATAGATCCAAACAATTTCTAGAATTTCTAACTGAATTGGCATAAATTTTTTTTGTCAAGTTGAGCCAGTAAAAAAACGAATAAATTCAAACCTCAGACAATGGTCATGATGACATAACAGTGAGCAGTTTATCAGTAACATGCACGCATCAAAATCTTCTGATGCAGAACAACCTAGGATTAATTTGTATCCAAGTCCAAGTCCAAAACCAAGACCAAAGCCTTTTGGTAAGAGGAAAAGTGTCATTGGTAGATTAGGATTCATATTTATTTCTTAGTTTCCTTTTAGGATTATAATTTGGTTTTTGAGTCCTTTTAGTATTAGCATTTTATTTTCCTATTTCCTTTTACTAGTATTGTTAGGATTTAGTTTATTTAGCCTTCAAATACTCAAGCAAGCTTTCAAAGTTATTTAGTTAGACATGGATTAATTATTGAATTAAGTTTAGCTCTATGCTATTGTGTGTTTCTTCTTCTTCTCTCACCTACTTTTTCTTTTCTATTCTTTGTACTTAAACTGCATTATTCTTCTCTTTCTTAATTTTCTATCTTTTCTTTACGCTTCCGCCTACCGTTCGCCATAAACTGACTTCTTAATTTTCTTCTTGGTTTTATTTTTTTCTTTGTTGTTTCTGACAAAAAAAAAAACAAAAAAAAAAACACAGGCTCCTAGAGAAGAAAGCCTGCTGGATGTGGCCTCATCTATCCGAGCGACTTTGGTTAAGATACATGATACCCTTGTTGATACCTAAGAGGATGCATAATATTATACAAAGTCAGCAAGTCAGGCTTCCTGAATTTATGGCTGAAAATTTCCAAAGCCTTGTTGATACCGAAGAGGATTTGCAATCATTGCAAGAGGATAACATCATAATTCAAGATATAACTGAAGAACCCATTGAGGATGATCTTGCATGCAAAATTGAAAACACGGCATAACAACCTTCACAATCTGAATTTCAGGTCCAACATATGCCTTAGCAGGCTCTGTAGTTTAAGATCAAAATACAAATTTATGTGAAGATGTTCACGCGTACATTGATCCTATATTTTAGACAGCGTCTTGGAGCCAAAAGTATGTCCCCTTCTATTTTCTCAGCTATTTCCCAAATTTGTTCTATTTCCCAAGGTTGTGCTTATGGTTTGGACACTCAAGCTTCAAAAGATAATCTCATGGATCTTCATCCTTCGTCACTTTAAAACTCTAGGCAAGTTTTCTTAAATGATGAGAATGATGCAGAACAAGCTAGGATTAATTCGTATCCAAGTCCAAGTCAAAGTCCAAGTCAAAGTCCAAAGCCTTTTGGTAAAAGGAAAAGTGTCCTTGGTAGATTAGGATTCATACTTGTGCCTTAATTTCCTTTTAGGATTAATATTTATTAGTTTTTGAGCCCTTTCAGCATTAGTATTTTATTGTCCTATTTTCCTTATATATTAATATTTCCTTTTCCTAGTATTGTTACAATTTAGTTTATTTGGCATTTAAAATATTATGTAAGCTTTCAAAGCTATTCAGTTAGACACTGATTAATTATTGAATTGAGTTTAGCTTTATGCTATTGTGTTTTTCTTCTTCTTCTTCACTCACCTACTTTTTCTTCTCTGATCTTTTTTCTTAAACTGCATTCTTCTTCTCTTTTTTAATTTTCGTTCTTTTCTTTATGCTTCCGCACCGCTCGCCATAACCTCTAAAATATATGTTGGAAAAAGTTAAGAAGATCTGTGATGTTGTCAATACATAACAATTGCAAAAGATATGCAATCACCCCAATAGTCCTCATGTATTTACAAGGTAAAATCAAGAGTGAATGCAAAAAGTGGCCTATCCTGAATGTTATGAGATTAATAGATGGTGCCCAGCCAAGGTATATTAGAATATATACAAGGTCTCTCTCTCTCTCTCTCTTTCTTACTTGTTGATCACACGATCACCAAGTATAAGAGCCCTAAAAAATTCTCATACACTACAAAGAAAAGATAAGGGAAAATCAACACCCACATATCAGCAAGATGCCCTCTGGACATCAGCATGATCTAGGGTACAATTACTGACATTTAGATCTAGAAAAAAGAAAGAATTACCTAACAAAAAAGGATCCAGAAAAAAACAGAAGATTTGAACACCGAGTTTTGTTCTCTTTTGAAAGATGAGTCCACCTTTATCAATTTCACCACCAACTGATCAGAGATGCACCTTCACCGATTACCTTATCTTCTGCGCTTCAGTCCACCATCAATGGCGCACGTTTACAACAGGATTTTGAGATGGGCAAAGGCGAAATTCGGTACCGATTCTTCATATGGCAATGTGTTGGAGGGTTAGTGAGTTTTAGCTGTTTTTGGATTGACTGACAATTTGGATCCTTTGTTTGTCATAGGTGGTGCTAGAGGGGATGACTGGCTCCTTTAAACCTCTTGCAAACTAGAACTAGTATCTAAGTAATTTAGGGGTTGTTTCAGACAGTCGGTTTGGATCCTTATGAGCTATAAACATTGCTTATTTAGTTTAAATGTCGTTTGTTAAAAGTTTTGCATAACAATGAAATAGGGTAATCAACCGCAAGGTGGATTGAACAAAGCACGACAGCCTTGTCTACTCGATAAGGATTAAGAGAAGGTGATTGGAATTTGGGAGGTCTTGGAGAGTGTGCTACAGTTGTGAGTGTTGATGTTATGCCCTAGGCGTATAACTATTTTGACTCATAGTTAATACCGTTATGTAATCGTCTTTACCATTTATAATAGAGAATGTTTATCTTGAGTATTATATGTTTTACATGTTTATTATAATATTACGTGTCCCTAGTTATTGTGAATAACTATTATAAGTTGTTAATGGATAATCATAGAGATGATTATATGCATGGGGATGCACATTACACTTATAGGTACTTGTTAGAGAACAAGGCACTGGACTGACCCATATATGAGATTTATGACATGGTCTGTAGTCATATATGTCATGATTAAATCTCATGATAATCGTGACATTAGAATCCTTAGTACCTGAGATTATCATCGTCTTTCACATGATGAACGTTGTGTTTGATGTAGTCTAACACTATCTTTAATAGGATAGCAATAAGGGCTATGTTGGCACGACTGGATTCTTATAGGGAAGAATGATAAGTCAAGATGGAATTTGTCCCTCGTAAAGAGAGATGCCTGCTTGGACCCCTCGATGAATTGTGTTGATGAAATGTGTGGCCACACTCAAAAGATTTGATAGAGATCAAATGCACTTAGATTATCAACATATTCAGAGTCGAGAAAGCATTGAACAATATAAGTTGATGTGGACCATGACTTATGTTCAATATGACATCGTGTGACAAAGGGATTGTGACAATGATCTATCAAGGAATCAAGCTTTGATATTATATTTAATTGGGTAGATATAATGGCTTGCTAGAGACCACTTATATCTTGTGAGGATCGATGTTTCGACTCACTACCAACATAAATATAATTCCTATAGGGTCACACACAAATAACGGATTGAAAAATGGCTCAGATATGGAAAATCATAGGGGGCGATCGCGCCCAGTCTCTGGACAAAAGGGGCAATCGCGCGCTATGGAGGGAGCGATCACGCTCAATCTCTGGACAAAAGGGGCGATCGCGCCCAGCGCCTGACCTGTTTCGGTTTGGTTTAGGAATTAGGATTTTCTCCCTAACAGTTAGGGATATTTGTAAAGTATAAATAAAACCCTTTTGCCTCAGCTAAGACACACTAAAATTAGGGTTTATGAAACACTAATTCCTTGATTTTGATTACGAATCAAAGATCAAAACACCATTCCATAACAGCCATAGATTGATGAAAAGGTTTCAACAATCGAGGATCATCTAGCAATCCAACAAGATATTGATCTTGGTTCGTTCGCGTGTGGATTACTGATAGAGGGTGATTGTTTTATCACCTAAAGCTTGAAAACCTACAGTTGTTGATTCATCACAAGGAAGAACAAGGAGAAGATCAAAGTTTCGTCTACGATTCAATTGGATTAGGAATTCGTGTACGAAAGACAAAATCGCAACAAAGGTTAGTAAATCTATATTCATAATTTTAATTTGTTCTTATTAGACGGATTCATGACTAGGGTTTTGTGATTTATTCCAAGTCTTTCGCTGCGTATGTAACCCCAAAACCCAACAGTGAGAACATGATCATTTGAAGAACCAGAGTCCTAAATAGAGCCATAAATATGTTGAATCAGCAACAGCAGCAACGAGGTGCGTGCATGCAGTTTAATGAAGAACGGATACTGCCACTGCACTAGGGATACATGCCCTTGTATGAGTAATGACGACTTCACTAGGTTTATGAGTTACAAGAAGTCTGAGCGGAGCTCATAGAGTTGACAAGTAACGAGGAGTTTAATTAGTACACACATTACCAAAAGTCTCAGCAGCCTTCTTCCTCTTATATAATTTTCTTACTCAAAGGCCACCAAACACATGACAAAAGCATAAATACATTGTCCTAGGCCCTCTAATAAGTAAATTACTATTACTTACGATGATGGTCCATCCTCCACAATCTTGGGTAATGGTAGTGTAGTTATTAATCCTTTGCCATTAATCATCTGTTTCATAGGGGAGAATGGAGAGACCCATGTGATTCACTCATTTTTTGCTTTACGCCCATATACTAATTTATGGGTACCAAATCCCCCCATCTACTACGTGACATTTAGGGTCACCCCTAATAGAAGGCCAAAGCCCCTTATATTGGTGAGTTAAACATCCCCACTTTATCTTGAATCACATACGAAGTACCATACATTGGTGACTGGTTTTGGATATTGGATTCGCTTCAATGAAAAAGGAATGATATTTATTAAAAGAATAAATTTTATACTCCCACCATCACTAATTGAAGGTCCAAAATTCATTTTAAGGGACACTCTAAAATTGTGAGCTTTTCATACATTTTAATGGCAAAGATTCATAAATATTTTTGTCATCCACTTTCCTAACATTTAGTTTTACGATAATAAAATGAAGGAGTTTTTACCAAAAACTACCTCAAAAAGATGCTATTTACAAAAAAAAAAAACATGTAAGATGCGATATTACAAAAAACTACTTTTTTTCAGTTAAAACAACTGATAAATGCATTTATCAATGTAAAATACATTTATCAGTTGTTTATAACTGATAAATTCATGTATCAGTTTTTTAAAGAGTATTTTGTGCTTGATTTTTTGGTTAAACAACTGATAAATGCATTTATCAGTTGTTTGACAGATAAACGCAAAAAAATATATTTAAAAAAGTAGTTTTTTGTAATATTTAAAGAATTTTTTGTAATAACCAACTTGTGTGGGTTTTTTTTTTTTTTTGTAATATTCATCTTTCAAAAGTAGTTTTTGGTAAATGCCCCTAAAATGAATAGCAAATATAAAAATTGGTAAAAGAATGTTTAGGGACAAAGTTTTTTGCAAAAAAGACATTCATTTTGGTACAAAAGCTTCTTGAATTTGGACATTCATTAAGGACAGAAGGAGTAAAATGTTTCATTAGTTTGCTTTGTTATAGTCTTGGGTGCTAATAAGTTTGCCATTTGTCACCAACTACAAGGATTTGAAAATCTCATTTCTATTACCTTATTCTGGCACCAAACCTGATGTAATTTAGCTTAGGGAACTAGCAAATAAATTTGAATTCCTACATATGATCCATTTAGGAATTGTTTCCAGCTCTAGGTGAAATATCTATAGTAAGCAGCACCATTAGGTTTTCTTTGACAAGTTAGAGAAGAAATTATAAATATCATACAGAAGAATATAATGTTTATTGTATGATCACCTTCTCAGTCTCTTCATCAAACATGCATAATATCTAATCAACACCAGAAAAAAAACCTTCATTAACTGCAATTCCCAACCCTTAAATCCATAGTAGCACTTTAATTCGTAAGTCAATATATCTATGCAGAAGGATGTAATGGTTTTGTAATTAGAGTAATTAGAGATATAGTCATATGGAAATTATTGCAACCAACAAGATGTGCAATGGTCAAGACAAAGTAAAGCCAACCTGATAGAGTCTGGCCATAGTTTGAATACTCCATGTACTCAACCCTATTTGAATTAAGAAGTTTCTGAAATTCGATATAGTTTATCTTGTGTGAAGTCTCAGGGTCCCATTGAGTTCCCTTCAGCTTTCCCCTCATGGTCAACAATGCTCTGCTCCAATCTGAAGCCATGACTAACTGTCTCTCAAACTGCAACTTTGCTTGCCTTTCAGCTTCCTCTGATCTACTAATTCGTTCTTGCTCTGAATCTTTCAACTTCTGGAAGCACAATTAAATATGTCAAATTGCAGAATCATTAGCTATGTATAAATGAAAAACTTCTTTTGGACTAGTTTACAAAAACAGAGTCAGTGAACTCCAAAAATCTTTTCTGGATAACATTATACAATAAGAACTGTAAAACATGCATACCAACTTATGCGGCAAAATATGAAGGGTTTAGCATACATAACCCAATAGTTTCTTTCTTAATTACGAAGTTATCGTAATTGTTATCAACAGCAGAGCATAGTCCATGTTGCCCCACAATTTAATGTTATTAATTGATCCCTCCATTCCATGTAAAAACGTCTCATTTCATTACTTTTTTGGTCAACTTGTCGAACTTAAGACACAATATCTATAAATATATGCTTGTTAAGAATATAAAATTTACAATTCGTAGCATTTTCATGTGATTCTTTCATTTTTATTATTATCAACTAGACAAAATATCATGTTTTTAAAAGATATAATAAATATCCCAACAACCCCATATGTAATTGTGAAAAAATCATAAATTTGCAATTCATATCAATTTATGTAGTTCTTCATAATTATAGTCCATTAGACAAAAGTACATGGTTTTAGAATTTTTTAAAAATGTCCCAACAAACCATTGTATAATAATTGAGATTTCCAACTGTGTCCTCTAAAAAACGACATTAGGATTCAAAAAGTATCAAAACAATCAAGAAAAGTACTTAACTGATTAAAGGGTATAATGATAAAATGAATAATTGACACGTGTTTGGATTTCTAATTGTCCAAAATATTGATATTGATCACATCTTGACTTCCATTATCTATACATATATATATATATACACATCTATAGTATAAATGGCAACAAGGGTGAACAGTACAATGAATAGTTCCAAATGGGTTTTTTTCCATTTTGCCCTTACTAAGTTGTCCCTTTCCCATTTTGCCCTTTAAAAAAATATTTTTTTTTTTAAATTTAAAAAAAAAAAAAAAAATTAATTAAAAAAAAAAAAACACGTGTCCTCGGACATGGGCTTTTACTAGTATATATATATATATATCACAAAATCTTGGGTGAAACGTGTTCTACGCTCGCTGAGCGTAGAAAGTGTTTTAAAATGTGCGCGGTGGCATTTTTGTAAATAAGTAGAACTTTTCAATAGGCGCGGTGACATTTTTGTAAATAACTTGAACTTACGAAAAACGCACCGGCACATTTTGACACTGTATAAGGCAGTTTTTGAATACTACAAGAGGCACTTTCCAACGCTACAACAGGCATGTATTTTTGAACTCATTTGAAACTTACGAAAATTTACCAGGCATTTTTTGATACTGTAGAAGGCAGTTTTCAATACTACAAAAGACACTTTTTGACACTACAACAGGCATGTGTTTTTTAATTCACTTGACACTTTTCAATATTACAAGAGGCACTTTTCAATACTACAAGAGGCACTTTTCAATACTACAACAGACACTTTTTAACACTACAACATGCACTATTTTCAACAATATCACCGTTATTATTTAACATTACAACCGATTTAAATGTTTTATTAGTGTTATTTTAGAACAGGCACTTTCTAATTTTGTAAGAGGCACTTTATAATAACAGAGAAACACTTACGCAAAACAGACTCTAGGATAGCTTATCCTAGAACTTGTTTTACACAAGAACGACTCTATATATATACATATATATATATATATATACATATATATATATATATATATATATACACCTTATACACACTGGTTGCCAAGAAAATGAATACACAAGTTTTTGGAAGAAGCAGAACACTACAGGAATCTAGAAATTCAACAAGTAATATACAAGATATTGTTACTTCAGACAGTTTTATTAATAGAATAATCAGAAGAGGATCTGGTTCTACCAGTAACCAACAATCAAAGAGTGCTTATGCTTTTTGTAAAACAGTAATATATACACCACAAGCCTATAGACAATACGATAAAACAAAAAAGAAACTACGTAGAAGCACAACATATAAGAAAGATTATAAACCTTATATAAAAAATAAATATGTCAGAAAACCAAAGACTAGAAAATGTAAATGTTTTATATGCGGAGACGAAAAACATTTAGCTAATAGATGTCCTAATAAAAATAAAAATACAGAACGAAGAAATTTAATAGAACAATTAGGAGACTATGAAATAGAACCCATAAACACAAAGACTCAGATAACCCATAAACACAGAAGACTCGGATAACGAATCAATTTATAGTATCTATAGTAGTGATGAAGAAGATAAACAGCTAACTAAAATTACTTATACATATATGAACACAGAAAAAGAATGTGAACACCAATGGATTAGTAAAAGAGGAAATAATTATATTAAATGCTTTAGTTTCGGGTATTTTCCTAGCATAGAAAAAAGATCACGGTGTAACATTTGTTTTAAAGAAATTTGTTACTTATGTCTTAAATCACTTTATAATTTAAATATGAATATAGAAAAAGAATCATTAAAAAGGATAAACATAGAGTTACTAACAGAAAAAATGAAAAAAATAGAAGTTATAACAGAATTGCATAATTTAAAAATAGATAATATAGAAAATAAACTAAAATATATAGAAGATGTAATTGATAAAAAGAAACAAAAAATAGAAGATGTTGAACTCAATAAAATGTCAACAGATCATACATTAATACAAACAAAAGGTATAACAATATGATAAATTTACAATGTAGGTTATGGTTAGATTCAAATAAATACTTAGAATTAACAGCTTTATTAGACACTACCACAGCAATACAAAAAACAACTCACTTATAAATTAGTAACACGAACGATAGAAGATAGGTTAATGACTATAACACATTATATTGAACCAATAGGAATATAGTTTTAAGATTTTTCGGGCAATTATAGTTTGAAATATGATATTCCACAAATTAACATAATCCAGAATATGTTAAATTAACAGACTTTATATTAGGATTAAATTTTATTCTTGAATTACAAGGTGCTATAACAATTACTAAAAATTATATTACACTCAGTAAACATACTTATAGTATATCAACACTTAGATACCATCAAACATCAGAGTTGGCACAAAAGCGTGGTGGACAAGATAATTTAGACTTTTTACACCACACTTCAAAAACAAATGTTTATGTTGAAAATAAAACCATAAAGTTATTAACCAATTTTTTAACACAAGAGTTAGAAAAGGGAGTAGATATAACAAAAAGTACTAATCATCCAATAATTTTACATTTAGAAAAAATAGGATTAATAGGAGATGATATTACAAAATCTAAAATTACATATACATGCAATTTAAATTAAAAAATCGTGATATTACAATTAGAACAGCTAATATTGAATATAGTCAGTCCATTAGATAAAGAGGATTTAGAAAACAGATGCCAGAAATGATAAAACAAAAGTTAATCAGAAAATCTAAAAGTCCTCAGAGATCAGCAGCCTTTATAGTTAAAAATAATAGTGAAAGTAAAATAGGTAAAGCTAGGATAGTTTACAATTACAAAAGATTAAATGATAACACAGAGGATGATGGGTATAATATACCAAATAAGGATTCATTAGTAAATCTTATACAAAGTAAAAAAATATTTTCAAAATTTGATCTTAAATCGGGATATAATCAACTAAAATTAGAAGAACAGTTTAAACCTTGGACAACTTTCACATGTCCTGAAGGATAGTATGAGTGGAATGTTCTAAGCTTTGGACTCAAGAATGCTCCATCTATATTTCAAAGATTCATGGACAATATATTCTTAAACTATGACTTCTGTCTATATTGATGATATACTTGTAGCCAGTGAAACAATTAAAGACCATGAAAACCATTTACAACAAGTTTTTAAGGAAATCCAAAAACATGGTATAGTTATTTCAAAAAAGAAAATGAAATTATTTAAAAGAAAAATATATTTTCTAGGACTAGAAATAGAAAATGGAAAAATAGAATTACAACCACATATTTCAACAAAAGTTATTGAGTTTCCAGAAAAGTTTGAAAGTTTAAAACAAATACATGCCTTTTTAGGATTAGTTAATTATGCCAGAAAATTTATTCTTAATCTATCAAAATTAGTAGAACCTCTCTATAGTAAAACCACGAAGAGTGGACAAAGACATTTTAACAAAGAAGATATTAAATTAGTAAAAACAATAAAAGAGGTAGTTAAAAACATTAAACCATTAGAATTACCCTTGGTAACAGATTATATATTATCACTGAAACAGATGGATGTAAGGAAGGATGGGGAGCCGTTCTTCTTTGTAAACCTAATAATATAGTCCAAAAGACAATGAAAAAATTTGCTCTTATACTAGTGGAAACGTTAGTAAAATAGGTTTAAATTGGACTAGTTTAGATTTTGAAAAACAAGCTTTAATAAACTCTTTAGAAAAATTCAAAATCTTTCTAAGTAAAGAATTTACAGTTAGAACAGATTGCGAAGCAATAGTAAGATTCATAAAGAACGATCAAAGTAGAAAAGTTAATAGAACAAGATGGATAAATTAACAAAATATTATACAAGGTAGTGGATATAAAATTAATTTTGAACATATAAAAGGAAACAATAATACAATTGCTGACATGTTATCTAGAAATTTGAACAGGTTATTTCATTTAAATGGATAAAGGGAAGAAAAGAAGTGAATAAAATTTGAAGAATTTTTCTCTCTATGGCAGCCTAAAAACCTTCCAACTCTCTTAGCATAATACCTTAATTCCTTACTTCTCCTTCCCATACTTCATACTATATCCCTTACTAAAAAAAAAAATCGTTGTGAATTCTGGAGTTAATATCGCTGGTGTGCCTTGCTCTTCATCTTTACCTCCCCTACTTTGTAAGTAATCATTATCTTTTTCTTTTTAATCCATGATTATTTTTAGTGGTTTAACGAAAACCCAAAAAATCCGCAATATATATATATATATATATATATATATATATATATATATATATATATATATATATATATATAGAAAAAGGGACTCTTTCAGTAAAAAGTCGGCTAATTTGTATTAAAAATGAAGTTATCTTAATGAAGTATAGTGCTACTTCGACTTTGGTGGTTAAAAAATGTACTCCCTCTGTCCCGGTTTAAAGTTCTTAGTTTCACTTTGTAACACTTATTAAGGAACCAAGGCAAAAATGGGTGAACAATAGTAGTAAGTTGATGACATAATTGTCCAAAATACTATTTATAAAGCAAGTGGGTGAAAAGTAGACAGATAATTAACGATTTATTTGTAATTCTATGAACTTTATAAGGATAAGGTTGTCTAAAACATTGTTCATGCATTGCCATTTATGGAAAAAAGCAACTAAGAACCTTAAATTGGGACAGATCAAAAAGAAAAGTAAGAACTTTAAACCGGAACGAAGTGAGTAACTGATACCAGCACTACCAAATATTCTCTCCGTCCCAAAAATGTAAACTGATACGAGCACAACCAAATACTCCCTCCGTCCTAAAAATGTAGTGCTACTGTGACTTTGGTGGTCAAATTGATTGTACTTTAGCCAAAATGGCAATTAGTTATCTTAATGAAATTTAGAATTTTGTTATTGATAGTGTTTTTAATGGTGCATCAATAGCGATTTTAAAATTTGCATTAAGATAATTAAATTTTCAAAAATTATTGGTCAATTTCAATCAAGTTAGCCACCGAACTCAAAGTGGACTATATTTCAAGGACAAAGAGAGTGTACCACACGGGAGCATAGTTGAGGCGACCGCTCGCCTCGCCTTTTTGGCACCTTGGGGGGTCGGTCGCCTCTTTGTAGCTGGGCAAGCGATGCACGCCTTTCTTCACAAGGCGTTTGCCTTGCTCGCCTTTTTGTCGCCCGCCTCTCGCCTTTTTTCATTTTTTTTTCTTTCTTTCTAGTCCCTTATTCTTCAAAATTTTATTTACTTTTGCATGATTTTGAAACTTGATTTATTTTCTCGATAATCTTTAAGGATTTAAGTTTATTTAACTTGCTTAAACTAGTACTTGTTTCGTTGATTTGAACTTCATAATTTTGATTTTCGTAATTTTGATTCATGCTTCTTTTTTCTTAGAATTCTTACTTTTGAGGTTTGAATTATATTAGAATACTATTATATGCGGAATTGTGAAATTTATTTCATGCTTTATTCTTGTTCATAATACGTTTTATGCTTTGTTTATGTTTAGCATGTGTGTGTGTATATATATATATATATATTCTATTTTTACTAAATTTTTGTTCGATTTTCCTCCTTGCTCGCCTTTTTGCCGCCGCCTCTCGCCTCGGCTTTCGCCTATTCCAAGTACATATCGTCCGCCTCTCGCCTTTCGCCTTTGACAACTATGCAGGGGAGCAAACACGGATACATACATTGTCACCCAGGAGCAACGGTGATGACCGTAAATGAACGTGCTTTAATTTTGGTGAAAACAAATTACACAATACGCCCTTTCAAAAATAATCACAACAAATTAACAACATTTTAAAAGAATTTAATGTCATGGCCTTCCGATTGGAAAATACTTCATTCTCATACTTGGGTTTTGCACGCATATCAAGAAAACAATAAAAGATGAGTAATCTTCAAGTGGATTGAGGACACAATTGTTCAAAACACTGCAAGGGGGTAAAAGGTAGGTTACTTAAAGGTTGGTTTTTGTGTAATTAGACAACCATTATAGGATAAATTGTCCAAAACACTATTCATTATTCGCCCTATTGAGAATGAGACTCTTAATCTGGGACTTACCTAAAAACGCATCAAAAATAAAAGTAGAATTCTTACTCTGGAACGGAGGGAGTACATTTTTTTGCAATCAAGGTAGGTCCAATTTCGAAAACAAAAAATCACAAACAAACCTCAAAAAACTGGTCGGAGTCGGAGCCGGAGTCGGAATACTTTTGTTGAGGTAGCGACACCAAATTTGAAGCCGCGGAGGCTCCAATTTTGAGCTGATTGGAATTGGAAATCCTACTTTTAAGCTTAAACCCTGACTTTGTAACGAAAGCATGTCTAGAATTTGACTTGGACGACGATAATATGGGTTTCGGGAACTGAATTATCTCTAATCTGCTTGCAACCATTTTCAACTCTCTGCCTTCGTTTCTGAAGCTCTACCCCCTTATCCCTCTTGGGGTTTAGACTCTAAGAACCGGAAAACAATAGAGAGGTTTATATGTGGGGCTAAGTACAACCCCTTATTGAATTCACCCATCCCCCTTTTCCCTGGCTAAAACACCAAATCCACCCATCACTTTTCACATTCTACCCTTCTTTTAACAAAAAATACAAAATACTCTCCATTCCCGCAAATTTATCTCATTTTAATTTTTATGGCCAAATTAATCAAATTTTAATCATAATTTTATGAATATATATATATATATCTATCCCTATCAATTATAAAAATTGTTATTGATAATCATAATGGTGAAATAATAATTGAACATACCAAAAGTGTCGAGTTGGGCCAAGCAAGTAAAGCCCAATCACAGATAGCATTGGCTCCCGCATTCTCAATGAGACTGATCCAATCAGAACAAGGCCCAAGGCCCATCTCAAGTATCAGTCGACTAAGTCCATGGTCCGACCTACCAGGTCCCGACTTAACTTAGTCCGACCACATGATCCATATTATAATTCGGGTACGAACCATGCTCTACCCGCCGCCAAAGTCGATCATTTCACAAACGGCGACCTCGACCTAAATAGCAAACGTCGAGCTAACTGAGATAGACGCACGTGGGTCAAGTCTTACCATAACTGCTTCCCTACAAATCAGGGACCATTACAGGACACGTTCACACCACATGTAACTGTTCCTACAATCTCGGAGCTCATGTAGTCATGTCATTAAATCACCTACATCAACTATAAATACCTCATCACTACCAACGGTGCAGAGGTAACTGCCATTTTGTTATCTGAATTCATTATTCAATACATTTTGAGTTATATACACCGTTATCTTACTCTCACGCCCGAGCGTCTTCGCCGGAGACACATCCGGCTAGTCGTGGGTTCTGATTTCAGGTCAAGAAGCCAGGTGATTGGTCCTGCCACGTGGAGGATTACTGATAAGCACAATTCATGCAGCATCAGTTTGGTTCCATTGCCGGGAACTGTGCTTTCACTTGACCTCGAAAACTCCATCAACCTACAACAATGGTGACTTCAGACGGACACGTATCTGAGGCTTCACTTGGGCACGAAGAAGTAAACAACAACAACACAAATGCAAACGCTGAAAACCTGAACTTGCCTCCTCCCCCACCAAATCGTCCTCATGGTAGAGCCACGCGTTCTACCAGTGTTGTTGACGGCAGGGGATTGCCCGATACGAGAAAAGGAAAGCGACACATGGATGGGCAAGGAGCTCCACCCCCTTCTAAGCGCTCAACTGCTCAGGTGAATGTTGGAAATAGGGCAGGTCCCTCCACCAATCCCATGAGCAAAAAAGAAATGATGCTTGAGCGAGCCCAGATTCTGGCCGATTTAATAGCTATGGAGGAGGCAGAGCAGGCCGACGTACGCTCGATAGAGTGGCTCCCACTCAGTCTCTAATGGGCAACGGGCCGGGAGTGCTAGGCCAAATGAAGGTGTGGGACGTAATGGCGAAAACAGGTAGTTCAACGAGCTCCCACCATCGTCCCGTATGCCGAGCAATGATTTAAGAGCTAGCCTCACCAGAATAGGGGCAGGAGGCTCAATCTCGATTTGAGGACGCAGTTAACCGCCAACAGAAACAGACGCGTTTCCCCAGCACGGACACAGCGATCAGGATCTCACAGAGACAGGAACGGGCGCAGGTCGCCTATGGGAGAGAACAGGCGCAGTCGCCATCTGGGAATGAGAGGCGCAGTCGCCCCAAAGGAATGACAGCGAGAGGTCTCCAGTTAGATCAGAGAGAGCTCATTCCCACAGAGACAGGAGGAGTAGGCAAGTAACTCCTCCCAGGAGCGAAGGTCAGAAGTCAAACGTTGTTCCCCCTGTTGGAGAAGACAAACCTGATGCTAGGGAGTGGCTCCAGTGGAAAAGAAAGTTCGAACAATGGGAGGAGGAGAAGAAAAAGGATACTGGAAAGGTCGAACGAATTGACTTTGCTCTTCGACCTCTTTCTAAGGAGATGAGAGATAGTCGACCTCCTGCTGGATTTAGATTGCCTCTCCTAGAAAAGTACTCTGGGTCCACCAATGCAAAGAGCCACATACAGCATCTGGAGGCCACAATGTGTTTTGTATCTAATGAGGACGACAACATGTGCAAGGCCCTCATAAGCACCCTCACAGGAGTAGCGTTAACATGGTTTAATGGCCTGCCAGCTAGTAGCATCTCCACATGGATGTGTTTGAGGACTAAGTTCTTGGATCGCTTCTCGACTGCAGGAGCTCGGAAGATGACGGTCACCGATCTCAATAACTTGGTGCAGGCAAAAAATGAAAGCTCGATGAGCTACTTCACCAAATTTAAAGAGATGGTTGATAAGATAGAGGAGGACCTCACTGATAGGGAAGTCATCAATTGCTTTCGAAACGGTATTTCCTCGGCGGACATGGATTATGAACTCACAGTTCGTACAGTCACAACTCGCCAGGAGTTGTTCGAAAAGGTGTACAATGTCGCACTAGCTGAGGAAAGGAAAGAAAAGAAGAATGGTAAAAGTCCCAAGACGGAGGTCGCCGATGATAAGAAGGACTCCAACAAGAATGGAGGAAATAATAAAAATGGAAAGAACAGGACTAGGGCAACAGAGAAGGTGCCCGAGGCTTTCACTCCCTTACGGTGAGTCGAACGAATTATGAATGCCGTCGAGCCGGCTCCTGCCCCAATGAACCCAGGCAACAAGTTTAGGAGAGACAACAGCAAGTACTGTGATTACCACAAGGATACAGGACATCTCACAGAGGATTGCTTGGGTTTGAAGCGTATCATACAAAGAATGGTCGATCAGGGGAGGCTCGACGCTTATGTAAAGAGACCTCAGGCCGGTGGAGGCGAGCAGCCAGCAGGTGGACAACAGGGACCTAGGCAACCTAGATTGCACCTGGGGGTCATTACAGAGCAGGCAAGTAACACAGCCATCAAGCACAAGATCTTTCAACTTAGTAAGGCCCCACATGTGCCTCCAAGAAGAGAAGTCAGGGATGAGGCGATCAGCTTCTACCCCCATGAATTGGCAACTAATATGGCGGCTAGGGAGCAAGTTCTCGTCATCCCAGGTCTCATAGACGGATGTACGACGAGCAGACTCTTAGTCGATACGGGGGCCTGCAAGGACATTTTGTTCTACAAAACAGTCAAAGAGATGGGGCTTAATGACGAGCAGTTGGAAAGATATGATGGCAGGTTGGAGGGCTTCACCAACCATCGAGTTGATGCAAAAGGCAAGATAGAGCTCGACGTCGACCTAGGCCAGCACCCCCTCAGGGTCGTCTCAAAGGTACAATTTATTGTAATTGATGTAAACAGTGACTATGCCGCCATACTTGGTATTCCTGGTCAGGTCGCTCTTGGAATGGTGGCGTCGATCCCTCACCAGCGAGTCAAGTTCCCCACACTCGCTGGAGTAGGCCGCGTACAAGGCACGGCTCGGGCCTACCTGGACCATGTTCTTCGGGAAAGAAAGAAGAGAGAGCTAGAGATCGAGACGGCAGATGGTTATTTAAAGTTGTCTCAATCAGTCACCAAAACTACTCGACTGTCAACAATCACCAACGTGGAAGAGTCGACCTATCGCTCAAATGACGAGGTCATGCTTGAGTCGACACGTCACTCTAACACCACAGAGGTCGATCCAGATGTAGTTATGGTCGACCAAGTCCTCGTAGGCAACCTATGCCTCCAGCTCGACACTAACTCGGGGCCACCACCACCACCGAGGTTGCGGATAAGCCGGATGATATGATAGCAGAAGAAGCTCCACATTTGGGAGCTGAGGAAAGGCAAAGGGTCAGAGAGATAATAATTGAGACTCTACAATTCAGAGATGGACCAGAGCTAGAAGCTGTGGACGAGCTAGAATCAGTAATCACCAACCTTTCCTACCCCGACCAAAAAATTCTGATTGGAAAGCAGCTATCAGTTGAGGAGCGAGCAGAAATCATCGAGCTACTCAAGGAGAGTAATGATGTCTTCGCATGGAGGGTAGAAGACATGAGGGGAATCAAGGAAGAGGTCGCCGTTCACAGACTTGAAGTCAACCCGACCATAAAGCCTAGACCCCAAAAATTGAGAAGTTTTGCTCGTGACAAGGAGGAGGCTATAAAAACCGAGGTACAAAAACTTTTGAGCGCGGGGATAATCAAAGAGGCCACTCATACAACGTGGTTGGCTAACGTGGTCATGGTGAAGAAATCAAATGGCAAATGGCGGATGTGTGTCGACTTCACCACTCTCAATCTTGCTTGCCCAAAAGACAACTATCCCCTTCCTAGGATCGACAAGCTAGTTGACTCCATTGCTGGTCACTCCACCCTCAGTTTCCTCGACGCTTACTCAGGCTACCACCAGATTAAGATGCATGAGGACGACATAGTCAAGACGGCATTTCAAGCGGCTGGAGGCATCTACTGCTACAACATGATGCCGTTTGGATTGAAGAATGCAGGGGCGACTTATCAGAGGATGGTGAACAAAGTCTTTGCTTCTCAAATTGGTCGAAACATGGAGGCCTACGTCGACGATATGGTCATCAAAACAAAGACTGGACGTCACGTGGTCGACCTAAAGGAAACGTTCGCCAATTTAAGAGCAAACGACATGAAGCTCAACCCTAGCAAGTGTGTATTTGGTGTAGCTGCTGGAAAGTTCCTTGGGTTTATGGTATCTCAACGAGGTATAGAGGCTAATCCAGAAAAAATAAAGGCTTTAGTCGACATGAAAGCCCCCACCAGTATCAAAGAAATGCAGCGACTTAACGGGAGAGTAGCGGCTCTTGGTCGTTTCATATCTAAGTCAGCAGAGAGGTCTCTCCCCTTCTTCAAGGCATTGAGGGGGACGAAAAATTTTGAATGGACGACCGAATGTCATTCGTCGTTCCAACAGCTTAAAGATTACCTCGCTACTCCACCTCTCCTGAGTAGCCCGACCACTGGTGAAACTTTGTTTGTGTATCTGTCTGTAGGAGACAAGTCGGTTGCAGCAGTCTTGATCAGAGAAGAGGAAGGGATTCAAAAGCCAGTATACTACATCAGTAAAGCCTTATCAGATGTGGAGAGCAGGTATTACAATGCAGAAAAGGTCGCCTATGCTCTAGTCGTAGCTTCAAGGAAGCTACGAGCTTATTTCTTGGCTCACCCTATTGTGGTACTGACTAATGCGCCCTTGAGAAAAATATTGCACAAGCCGGAGAGTTCAGGTCGACTACTCAATTGGTCAATTGCCCTTACTGAATTTGACATTGAGTATCGACCTCGAAAGGCGCTGAAGGCTCAAGCTCTAGCTGACTTCTTCGTCGAGCTTACGTTCACCAAGGAAGACGACGAGCAGCGAGCTCCAAAGGAAAAGATTAAGGGGAAAGAACACGAGTGCCAACCCGCCATTTCTCTACCCGACGATTGTTGGAGGGTTTATTCAGATGGATCAGCGACCAAAAATGTTAGTGGAGCTGGGATTGTCTTGATCGAGCCAGAGTCTGGAACCGTGTATGAGGAATCACTGAGGTTCAAGTTCGATGCTTCCAACAACCAGGCCGAATACGAAGCCTTGATAGCAGCTATAGAGTACGCCAAGTGTTTTGGTGCGACTAAAGTCATGGCTTATTGTGATTCTCAACTGATAGTCAACCAAGTCAAAGGCGTGTACGAGGTGCTTAGCTCCACTCTAATCAAATACTGCGACCTGGTGAAGGAGCTAATAAAGGATTTGGAATTCTGGGAGATTCAGAGGATTGGAAGGGAAGACAACGAGCTAGCCGACCTCCTCTCGAAACTAGCCACCTCAGATGAGCCACATGATGAACCCATCTCCTTCCTCGAAAACCCAGCTTATGAAAGAGTAAAAATTCAATGCATAGATGATCCCTCAAGAAATTGGACTCATGAAAAGTGTTGGATCGAAGAAATGAAGGCGTACATAGAAAGTGGCGAGCTGCCAGATGACGAGAAGAAGGCTCGAGCTATCAAAAAGAAAGCTCCGAGGTATGTCATTCAAGGAGGCGATCTGTTCAGAAGATCCTACACCCGACCGTTGCTAAAATGCATCCACCCTCAAGAGGTCGCCCTATTGATACATGAAGTACACAGTGGGATTTGTGGTGGACACCCGGGGGCCAGGACTCTTGCTGACAAGTTAATCACTTTGGGATACTACTGGCCGCACATGAGAGCTGATACTCATAACTTTGTTCAACAATGTGATCAATGCCAAAGGTTTGCCAACTTACCTCATATGCCTACCACCGAGTAGACACCAGTAATTGCAACTTGGCCATTTGATATGTGGGGTGTCGACTTGATTGGACCCTTCCCTCCCGCCCGGGGAAATTGCAAGTATGTGATAGTTGCCATAGATTACTTCACTAAATGGGTTGAGGCCAAACCATTAGCTCGTATCACAGAGGAGAATGCCATCAATTTCATTCATGACTTCATTTGGTGTCGGTTTGGTTTTCCTCGAGCTATAGTGTCCGACAATGGTTTACAGTTCTCCCAAACCTTCGAAGCAGAGATGAATCGAGTAGGAATCAAACATTGGAAATCTTCTGTCGCCTATTCCCAAGGCAACGGGCAAGCTGAGGCAGCGAATAAACTTGTACTATCTTCACTCAAGACAGGACTCGTAGGTCGACGCAATAATTGGTTGGACGAACTCCCCCTTGCTCTTTGGGCAGTTCGTACAACCACTCGGGGGCCTACGGGGAAACCCCTTTGCTCTCACATATGGATCGAAGCCACGGCACCTGCGAGCTCGGATTTCCTACTCGCTAGAGTGACTTTCTTCAATCAAGAACGTAATGATATCAACCGCAGATTGATCGACCTGGATCTGATCGACGAGAAGCGAGATACAGCCTACCTTCGAATGGTCAACTACAAGCAGCGAACTAAAAGTTATCACGACAAGAGGGTCAAGGCAAGATCATTTCAAGTAGGAGATCATGTGTTGAGAAAGATCGAAGCAACGGGAAGGAGAACTCAGCAGAATAAACTATCTCCCAACTGGGAAGGTCCCTACATAGTCACTCGAGTCGTCAAAGAAGGAACCTACATGATAGCTCATCCTGGGGGAGAGGAGTTGAAACATCCTTGGCACGCCACTCACCTCATCAAATATTACTTCTAGTTTTCAGTTTCCAAGTTTAAGCATGTCTTAGCTCTAGTTTTCAGACTGATGTAAGCGTTTCCCTACTTCAATAAAAATTGCACCTTTGCTCAACCCGACACTGTGAAAACACTAACTTCAACAAGCTCGACTCTTAGTCAGCTTCGTTTTAACAAGCTCGATTCTTAATCAGCTTTGTTTATCTAACAAGTCCGACTCTTAGTCGACTTCGTTCTAACAAACTCGACTCTTAGTCAGTCTGTTCTAGTTTAGCTCGATTCTTAATCAGCTTCACTCCTTAAAACAAGTCCGACCTAGGGTCGACTTTGTTCAAATGAGCTCGACCTTTGGTCAGCTTTGATGAGATTAACAGGATCGACTCTTAGTCAACCTTGTTACCAAAAGCTACTTAAGTCTGAGGTCGACTTAACCGTCATAGGACAGGTCGACCTTAGTCTTAGAATAACTCATTGGCCCTACTATATCTAGCTCGACATCTACATACTTACACCAAAAGCATACAACATGCCAAAAAAGAGAAGTCAGCTAAGATTAAACATAATTAAGTCTCCCAAAGTGGGCCAAGACTTAAACAAATAAAGTTACAAAAATTATGCCTCCCAAAAACAGGGCCAAGGCATTCAAGTTTGAAGAACAAAAAAGCAAATTGTTTGGGGCTTGTTCGATACATAACCATTGATATCAGACTTCACTCTAGGGGTTCACCAACAGCTTGTCCATCAGCAGACACGGGATCAACATCATTCTGATCGCCAATAGCAGAAGGCTCACCTAAAACATTTTCTGAGGAATAAACTACCTTTCTCGAGTCGCTGATGGTATAATTTGGAGTCTCATCATCGAAAGCTGGATCTTCATAATCTTCGAGCTCTGCAAGGATAGTGTCAAAATTAACTTTCGCTACCTCAGGAGGGTTCCAGGGCGCGGCTTCAGCCTCTTCATCATCTTTGGCTATGAGCTCTTTGTCATTATCAGTATAAGGCACCAAGGAGTGGCCCTGTCGAGCTGCAGTATTATATGGTTCCTCGGAAGCCCATTGAGCCAGCTTCTCAATTGTTATATTAACCGAAGGATCCACAATAATGCGCCGGGCCATATGGCTCAGACCTGCCTTAAAGAACACTTGGGCCTCCTTGGTGACATGAACATGGAGCTCGTCGCTCTCCTTATAAGCTTTAACGGCCTCCTCCTTGGCCTCCTTTACAGCAGCAACAAGCTCTTCCTCCCATTTATGCCGGGCTGCCTCAAGCTCTTCCTGCTTCTTGGCCAAGGTGACTGGCACCTCTGCCAATTGTTGCTTTGCTAGCTCAAAATCAGCCGCCATCTTATTTTTCTCTTCCTTAAGACTGGCGAGTTCACCGTTAACCTCCCTTAAATTCTTCAAGGCATCCTCCTTCAGCTTGATCTCGTTATCCTTCACCATTTTCAAGGCTTCATAAGAATTGTCCAAATCAGAGTGCTCCTCCTTTACCTTCTCAAGCTCGGCCTGCAGTTTTTTCTTATCCTCCTTCAACTCCACTACCTTGGCTACCTCCTCCTCAAGCTTCAACAGCTCTTCATTCTTTTTAGCCAACATGGACTTGGCTAGCTTCTCCTGCTCCTCAGCGGCCTTCCAATAAGTAGTGGCCAGGTCGATCATGGCAAGAGACTGCATTGTCGAATAAAGAAAAGATGTTAGATCAAGCTTAAGTAAGAGACTGGAAAAGGAAGGATAAGAAGGATAAGTACAACCATTCCAAGAGTTAGAAGAGTTACCTCAGAGGAAGCTAGCCCGACCCTAGCTCGGCAAGCCTCAGGAGTTAAAGGTTTGTTGGTATATTTCTTGATCAAGTCTTGATCAGCCGCCCTCCTGACAACTACTTGGCCATACTCCAAGTCAGGATATTCCCTAACCAAGCAGTTAATCTTAGTCAGAGGGGCGACCTCACTCAGCTCGTCAACTCGAGCCTGGACCATCTCAGCGTAGGAAACTCTGACATGAGAAGCTTGAGGATCCCCAGTCTCAATCTCCACGGGTTCACCGGCATCCACTTGATTAGAGGTCGAGCTCGCTATTGAGGGGCCAATCTTTATCACCTTGCTTATAGGAGCAGCATCATCTTCATCCTCATCTTCATCCAAAGAAATGACGTGGGACTTTCTCTTAGAGGCAGCTTTGGTCTTGGCTTTGGTTTTTGACTTAACTTGAGCTCGAGTCCTGGCACGAGCGACCTCCTTCTCTGGCTCCACATTCAGCTCGGCCTCCTCCTCACCAGCCATGTTGTCCTCTTCAGAACCTTGGGCCTCACCACCCTCAACATTCTCACCCTCTATAGCATCATCTATCACTTCCAAGTTCTCCTCGGCAGGAATGAACTTCGTGGTATCCTTATCAACTAGCTTCAGCAAGTCATTCCTCTTGGCACCTTCTGCCTCGCGGTTCTCCTTGGCATTTGCTCTTCCATAGCTCTTCTTGGCCTTCCTGATATCAACGGCTCTCCCCATATTAGCTTCCTGAGCAGGAGTTAAAATTGCACAAGACAAAAAAGTAAAGTGTTAGCTCGACATCAAAAATATAAGTTCTATGCACGAGCTGCGAGTTCTACATACGAGCAAGATCAATTGCGAGCTAACAAATCCTATAGGCAGCACATATAAAGGGCACAAGTGTTACACTGGGACCAGGAAGTGACGACTAAATGATCAAAAGGCAGATGCCAAGTAAGGTGGAACTCGCACATAAGAAGTTTTCATATATAGAGGAGGAAGAAGCGAGTAAACCCTTACCACCAAAATGCTCCCCATTATCCTTGCAATAATTCTTAGTCTTCTGACAGAGGGAGCACATCTTCTCAAATCTTGCATGAGCGTGGGTCACCCAATCTGGATACCTCGTGCACCTCACTATGGGAACTAGTGGCACTACATCATCATCCCCTAGCATCATACCAGCTTGGATAAAATTATTTTTTGTAGTCCCTAGGATCTTCCAACTGATGGGCCTCTGAGCAACCAACTCCGCCAACTTCCTACGCAGGTCTCCATGCCAATGAGGTTCCCACTGATCTTCATCTCTCACCACCTTGGTCTCCTCACTTGGTAGAGGGAACTCCCATCCTAACCTACTCTCCACTACTGCTACATGGGAATTCCAGCCACCGACTTTGCTAGGCAAGTTTATAAATAATTTGGGGGAATTTGCCTTGGAGGGAGTGCTTATGCCACCATTCTTATCAAACTTCACAGCAAAGAACTCTCTAAAAACCCTCATACAGGGCTCATACCCTAAGAAATGACACACCATGATGAAGCAAACCAAGACTCTGCATGTATTGGCACCCAGTTGGAGAGGTAAGGCATTGGCACACTCTAAGAACTCATTGATGAAGGGGTCCAAGGGCAGTCTAAGGCCGGCAATAAACTGGCCATAATAGAAGGCTACTCTGGTGGTATCAGTCTTGTAGGACTTCCCAAATAGTCTGAAGAAATCAGCCTTGCTGTAAAGGGTAACCTCAAACTCATTCCTGTCCACCTCACAGAAGTCATGGATGGTAGATGCCTAGAGGGAAAATTCTCGCTTTCCCTAAGTGGCCCTTGTGGCACATACCCCCTCTCATTCCCGCCCGGTACCACAGTAGTCTCAAAAGCATCCACAATGCGCGGACTTGAGGAAGTGGAGACACCAGCTTCTCCTGAAGTTGACATATCTGTACAAGAAGAAGGGAAAACAGGGGAATCAGTTCTACATGAAGTCTCAGGAGTCCTAGTAGACACACTAAGGGGCGACCTAGATTCCCCTGGAAATCCTATCCTATTTCTAATAAAGGAAGGCTTATTAGCATCCTTGACATAAAACACAGCTATATGATCGAGAAGCTCATGGAAGAGGTGAAAAGACACAATTCTTGGATCATCCGTTCTTAAGGCACCTAATTCATCTCCCACAGGCAAGCTTAGCTCAGCGAAACGCAAACCCCATCGAGCCAAAATTAAGGAACACTCCTCTACAGTTATCTCCCTCCACTCTCCATTCAAGTGTTTGTAGACTCTACGATTGATACTACAGTAACCATACCCAGCTCCGGCCTCACAACTAAAGGTCCTAGCCATGGCGAAATCAAAGAAATTGCAGAAATTAAAGCCCTAATTCTAAAGAACAAGGGGAATACCTTTAGCAGCGGAGAAAAACGGAGCAATGGAGGGCGAAAACACCAATTTATAGCAAGAATCAATTTCCTTTATCACCGCCTAATCACGCACGTAGTTCGTAGAAGGCAAAAGTTGTAAATGGAGAAGGATTCTCGAATTTATAGCTTCCTGAATTGGAAAGGGCAAAGGGAAATTCGAATTTAATTTTCCTAATTAATGGCGGAAACAGTTTTCTAGGCGGACTCTCAAACGTCAAAATTATAATCATTACGGCAAAAACGGCGCTCGTTCCGATCTAACCGTTCATCGCCAACGTCCAGGATTATGCCACGTCATTATGGTCGACCTACTTCAAAAAACTAGTAGCGACCTGCGGATAAAATAATTCACATCAGAAATCTTCTTAACTTCCAAGTCGACAAAGTTCACTCGAAAGTTGGGGGCCACTGAACATACCAAAAGTGTCGAGTTGGGCCAAGCAAGTAAAGCCCAATCACAGATAGCATTGGCTCCCGCATTCTCAATGAGACTGATCCAATCAGAACAAGGCCCAAGGCCCATCTCAAGTATCAGTCGACTAAGTCCATGGTCCGACCTACCAGGTCCCGACTTAACTTAGTCCGACCTCATGATCCATATTATAATTCGGGTACGAACCATGCTCTACCCGCCAGTCAGGTCGATCATTTCACAAACGGCGACCTCGACCTAAATAGCAAACGTCGAGCTAACTGAGATAGACGCACGTGGGTCAAGTCTTACCATAACTGCTTCCCTACAAATCAGGGACCATTACAGGACACGTTCACACCACATGTAACTGTTCCTACAATCTCGGAGCTCATGTAGTCATGTCATTAAATCACCTACATCAACTATAAATACCTCATCACTACCAACGGTGCAGAGGTAACTGCCATTTTGTTATCTGAATTCATTATTCAATACATTTTGAGCTATATACACTGTTATCTTACTCTCACGCCCGAGCGTCTTCGCCAGAGACACATCCGGCTAGTCGTGGGTTCTGATTTCAGGTCAAGAAGCCAGGTGATTGGTCCTGCCACGTGGAGGATTGCTGATAAGCACAATTCCTGCAGCATCAATAACATTTTTTAGAATTGAAATGAAATACCTAGATTTTCATAAAATAATAAAAAATAAAAATTTTATTTTGAAATACACACCTAAATTAACTCTAAACACCCACAACCACACCACCCCTCGTTGTCGCCTCATCTTCCCTCCTCTAAGCAAACCTACTACATCACAACGCTTAACCTCCCTCTTCTTCACAAACTTTGGTATCAATGAAGTTATCATTAAAATCTACCAACCTTTTTTTGAAAATTATTGGATGCTAACAAAATACAGTAAAACCTCTATAAATTAATAACCTTGAAACCATGAATTTTTATTAATTTAGAGAGATATTAATATATCGATAAATTAATATTTTATTAATTAAAAGAGAGAATTTTTAAATTCAGCAAATTTAGTGTATATATATTAAAAATAAATAAATTTATATATAATTCATAGATTATATTCATGCATCAACCAATTATTTTATAACTAATTAAATATATTCATGTATGATATCAATTCATTGTATACAATTAATTATTATGCATTCATGGATGCATGTACTATTCATTGTATACAATTAATTATTATATATTCACGAGAAAGGAGGCTTTGAGCGCGGCAACAACTCTTCATAATTTTTTGTTGCAGCTAGAGAACTCGACTCCGAAACTCTTGGGTGCAATTAAAAAAGTTAGAGATGAGATTCAATTAGATTTAAATTTTAAGAAAAAACAAGCAACAATAGATTCATATTTTAGCAAATTACCATAATATTTATATTGTAATTTTTATGAATTATTAATTTAGAGTTTAATTGGGACCTAATATCTATAAAGGGATTTTCCGAAAAATTATTATTATATTATCTTATCGAATTTGATGGTTTTTTACAAAGGCCCAAGTCGGGATCGAAAGATTTTATTATTTTAGAGAGGTTATTAATTTATAGAGTATTAATTTATAGAGGTTTTACTGTATTGGAGTTGTTTGGACCTTTCCTTGTGTATTAGTAAGTGGAAGGAACTGGCAATGGCGGAGAATTAAAAGCAATGGCGTGGAAAGAGGTTAGAGAGGAAATGAGAAGGAAGGAAAACTCCCTAGTCATGGATGCACCAAATAAGTTCTTCTCTTATAGCATCCAATTGACTATTTCGGCGAACATGGTGTAAGTTTCATTTTAATGGTCACCAAGAACCCAGATTTACTCCCAAAATCGTTCTCCAAAATCTGGCACAAGAAGGGATGGAGAGGGGCATGTATGAAAGAATAAGGGTAGGTAATGAGTCAATGGGAGAGAGTTGGGGTGCTGCAATGGCGGGATCTTTAAGGTGAGACATAGTTATAAATATTGAGAACAGCGATTTAGCCACACGTATGGGACATACTCGTAATAAAATGCACGGGCGAGCCGTTTTGATTTACCGCATTTTATTTTATTATTTTACAATAATTTATTTCTCTAATACAATAATAAATCTTTTGATAAACATCAAAATAAGTAGCCCCAAATTTAGTCCAAAAAAATTAAAAGTAGATCGAAAGTTGATAGTCAAAACTTTGTGAACACAAAAATATCAAATTCATAAATATTTTTCAACAACATAAAGGGGAGTTTCTAAAAAATATAACATGATAATTATTTGAGTTTATTTAATAAAATATAATTAAAACACTAAAAATGAAATAACCCAAAATTCCTTTATTTATTTTATTAATTAAATCGATCCTTTTAATTAATAAATGTTCTTTTTAATTAATTGCCCATTTTAATTAAATATGGTAAGTCCTTTTATTAAATTGATTATAGTTGTGGGCTTGTTTCATTTGGGCTTGAGTTATTGGACTAGGCTACCTAGGTTGATTTAAAATACCTTCTTGGGCTAGGTTTTTGAAAGCTTAATTATAAATAACCCTTGCTTAACCTAGCAACCCTATTATATATTTTCTCAACCAAGAAAAGAAATATAGATAGAGAGAGGCGGCAGCTTGTTTCTGTCGTGAATAGTGTTGCCGTGCCTTGGAGAAGCAAAGAGGAAGAAAGTCTAAGTTGTTTTGTGATATAGAAGTTCAAATTGAGGTAAGGATCCTTCCGTTTTAATTATTATCCTTGGATTTAAAACCTAGAAAAAACCCTAGAAAATTTTGAGATTTAATTAGGGTTTGTTTTGTGATATTGATGATTAATTAAGAATGATCCAATGATATTTTGATAAAGGATTATTAATTGAAAACCTAATATTGATTAGGGTTTGGGTATGTAATCAAAGGAGTTAATCTAAGGTATTGCATGCTAAGAATGGAAGAATCGAAATTAGGGTTATGTGTGTGTTTTGTGTGTGCCGTGTGTGTGTGTGGGAGGTGTATGCCGGGTATGTGTGTTGTGTGTGTGCAGCGTGGGTGCTGTGAGTGTGTGTGCAGCATGTGCCGTGTGTAAACAATGTGTGTGTGGGTGTGTACAGCCGTGTGTGTAGCTGTAGTGTGTCGTGTGTGTATGTTAGGATTAGTGTGTGTTAGTGTGTGCTGAGAAAGGTGTATTTAGTGTGTGTAAACTTGATTGGAAATAACTAATGGGAGTTTAGCACCTAGAAACCCTAGGGTTATTTTGGGAAACCTAAAAGGGTAAGAGTTAACCTTAAAAGGAGTTAAAAGAGGGTAACTCATAGGTTAACGAGACTTTGGAAAATAGTTAGGGGTTAAGTAAATGAGGATTATGTGTGCCCAAAGGAAACTTTTTGCATGATTGTAGATTCGTGCGAGGAGTAATTGCAAGGAAGTGCAAGCAGTCAAGGTAAGGGATTACGTTCTTTAGCATTTGAGTTTCCAATCCTCCGTGATAGGATTCCCATGATTGTTTTTATAAAAAGTGTATACTACCAATGTGGCCGGCAGTTATTTTCTAAATATTCCTTCGTTATGAACGTCTTTTGGAATATCCCGCCATTGATAATGTGGTGTTCAATGTGTATCCATGTCGTTTGGATTTGATTAATGTGTTCTAGTACCCTTAGCACCTTTGTAAAACTGAAAAAGTGTTGACGTATTCTTGTACCTATGAATACATATTATAGAAATGGTTTGGAATATACTTAGTCTCTGAGGAAGACTTTGACATTTACACTATTTGATGAAGTAGATGAAATGGTTTGGAATGTACTTAGTCTCTGAAGAAGACTTTGACATTTACACTACTTGATGAAGTAGATGAAATGGTTTGAAATGTACTTAGTCTCTGAGGAAGACTTTGACATTTACACTACTTGATGAAGTAGATGAAATGGTTTGGAATGTACTTAGTCTCTGAGGAAGACTTTGACATTTACACTACTTGATGAAGTAGATGATAATCATGATGCATCAGAATAAGGAAGCGCTTTGATAAAGCGTAGGGAACCTTATTCAACGAACACCTTGAAAGGTGTATCGGAGTCACCCTAGATTAAAGGTGCATCATTAAATGGGAATTGACGGACATATGTGTATATAATCTCCATCTGATTATTCATGTGGAAGTGCCACTGTTTGTTATTTAAAAGTATCTTTCATTGTTGTTCTCCGTATCTGAACCGTTATTGTATAAGTTATGCTTTCGTTAATATATTCGTTGAACTCCGTCTGTTCCGGTCATCTCTTCCTAGAACCCGAAGAGATCCCGTATGAACTTATTGAGCTTTGTTCGCTCATCCTTTCCTATTCTTTCCCCTCCCAGGTAATAAATGATTGGAGTGGATTGGTCGGACGTTTGGCGGCTTAGCATTTATTGGAGTTCGAGTTATTATTTTAAGGACATTAAGTATTTATGTTGAGCTAGTGGATTGTACTAGCCGTTGAGTTTGAATAACATTTAATGATGTATTACTATAATGGATTAGGGTTACCGTTGGAGGTACTTGTTTTATGGATATTGTTTATAATTGGGGATTGATTATTATTATTTATATTATGAAAATTTGGGGTCGTTACAAAAAATGATGTGATATATGTTTAACATTTGATAAGCAGTATATTAAGTCAAAGTTGTATTTTTTTTTCTTTTTTTCAATATGTAGTTAAAATTTGTCCCTCACCCCTTAGGTTTTCAAAGAGTTAGAGCAAGCACCCCTCTTCCTCTTATTTTCAATGTGATGCATCAATTTTTAATCAATGACCTTCGTCTATCCCCCCTTCAATCTCCACCGTCATCGACTACTTCATCACCATAGACTCGCCCCCTTTATCATATCTGATCTCAGAGTCCCAACCACTTCAGAACTCCCCAGTCGTTAGCTTTTCTCCACCTCCCCCCGGTTTATCTTAGTCAATTTGGATTCTAGTCGGGGTTCACTTTTCGAGTCATTCGGTCTGAGGCAATCTGATTCGGTCTGTTCAATCCTGTTTTGGTCGAATTTTTTTATGAAACAAAATATTATATGTTTTGCACCAGTTTTTGCATGGTCCGATACGAACAGGTTCGGACCGATATGAAACCCTTTCTATAAATATGGGGTGGGGGAGCAGTTGAGGAGGTGGGAGAGAGATTAAGGGGCGATAGAGGTTAAGGTAAGGAGGGATGAAGGGGTGGTGGTGGTGGTGGTAATGTGGTTGTTGGGGAGGAGGTATAGGTAGGTGTTTTAATGCAATGGATGAGAAATATGGAGAGAATAAATTGTGATGTGTGGTTTGAGTATACAGGATGAATGCATATAGAACTAGAATTTTTTAATAAGAGTAAATTTGAAAAACATAATATTTGAGTATATATAGTCTCATTAAATTATAATATTTTAAATAACATCAAATATAGGTATAATTAGTAATTGATTGGGTGCAAATAGCGTGAAATTTTAAGACCACAAACTTGATTGCTAACAAAGATTTAAAATAAGGAGAGTTGTTGACAATTATTTTGAATTAATTGTCATTTTATTACATGAGTTTTAAGCATGTTTTCAAGTTTGTTTTTCAACTTCTAGACTTTTTTATTTGTTTCAATGTGGTATAAACTTTAATGGACCTTTTAAATTTAATGAAAGGGGATGAAAAATTTAAAAATATTGGACTGATCACCTTTGCAATTTTGACAATTCATATTATGCATATCAATTGACTTCACAAATGATTAGTTTTTCTCTCCCTCTTTCACACACATTGCACATGCATCTACTAAATTCTTTTATGTAATTTCTTCCAGTGATTGAGTTGAGTGAGATTAACGTTCACGCACAGCATCTCTACAAGTGAAAGTCTTTCGCACGTTGCTAAGGTCATTCCTTTCACACACAAACTCAACAAATAAAGCTCTTGATTTTGTATATATGATTTTAAGTTACCAATTTTTTTAGGTCAACAATTTGTATGTCCTATAACAACTCAGTGACCAATCCCATCTTCCTCCAAATGTAATTTGCATATCCTTAATCTCTCTCTCTCTCTCTCTCCTAAGAATTTCTTGATATTTTTTTGTCTATTTTTAATTCTAACTTTGAGTTGTAATTGGCGTGTTATAATCAAATTCTATTGTGAAATGCTTAATTACTTTCACCTCGTTGAAATAATAATATTTGTTTAGGGGGGGGGGGAGGCAGGGGTCGAGTGGGGTTAAATACTAAAAAAATTCCAAAGCTATTGAGAGCATCTTCATCAATAACACTTCATTCCCATCCCTCTCTCCTCCACCTCAGCTCCACGTCAGCAGTCATTAAAAACACAACTCCAAATAATTTTATCTTCATTCATGACAAAAGTCATCAGTTTCTCTCTCCTACTTTTTATTAATAATGATAGTTTTTTCAATATTTTTATATTTTTATTATTTTTTATATGTTAGATTGCAATTTTTGTAAAAAAAAAAATTAATTTCACAAAAATATGACACGTGTCATCCTCTAATTGGTAAAAAAAAAAACAACAAAACCATTCCATGCCGTGACACAAGTCTTCTGCCAAAACAAAAAAGGTAAATGTCATCCATGACTTTAAGAAAGTCATGAATGTGGGATTTCTCCCTTGCCACATAGACCATGCCGTGAGTGCCATGCCATGAGTGTGGATGCTCTAACATTTTCCCTATTAGTCACTGAATCAAATTGTTTTTTATATAGTCATCAATTTACACTATTTTGCAATTTAGTTATCCTTTCACCCATTAGCAGTCGCCGACCGACCGTCGACAACTACTTCATCACCATGGTATCTCCCCCTTCATCAGATTTGATTCACCCTACCTCTCTAAACCCATTACATGCTGCTTCATCTCCACTTTCGACTCTCAACCACTTTCCAACACCCCAACAAATAGCTCATCATCTTTCCCACGATTAATCCTAGTCAATTTGTATTCGGGTCGGAATTCACTTTTCAAGTCATTCGGTCTGACACAATCTGATTCAGTCTGTTTAATCCGATTGTGGTAGAAATTTTTGACAAAATGAAATATTATATGTTTCGCACCGATTTTTGTCCGATTTGATACGAACATATGTGGTTGTCAGAGAGGAGGTAGGTAGGTGTTTTAATGTAATAGATGAGAAATATGAAGATTATGAATTGTGATGCGTGGTTTGATTATACGGATGAATGCATTTAGAATTAGAATTTTTTTAACAAGGGTAAATTTGAAAAACATATTACTTTAGTATATATAGTCGCTTTAACAATAACTTGTGCTACACCCGTGCGTTAAATACACGATCAAAAAATTATTTCAAAGAAAATTATTATTTTTGAATAATTACCTAGTTATAAAATTATGAATATTAAAATGTGATGTAAATAAAAATTGATCGAAATTGAAGTTTTATTTTCAATTTGTGTTAATTGGGTTCATATATTTTTATTAAACTTACCAATAATTATAAAGAGACATATTAATGAAGGTGCTTTATTCAATTCAATGAAGGTATTTAACGATGCTATTTAATGAAAGTTTGAAAATGTATTTAGTCTCTATTTTATCTAGGTGCAAATTTGGGAGGAAAATGAGTGAGCTTGCATTTGAGCCATTATATGTATAGATAATCATCATAACATATAGGTGTAATTAGTAATTGATCGAGTGCAAATAGCATGACGTTTTATGACCACAAAATTGATTGTTGACAAATATTTAAATTAAGGAAAGTATTTCACAATTAATTTTGTAATTAATTGTTGTTTTATTACATGGGTTTGTTTTACGCATTTCAATCTGCTTCCAAGTTTGTTTTTCAATTTCTAGACATTTTTATTTGTTTCAATGTGGTATGAATTTTGATGAACCTTTTAAATTTTAACGAAAGTGGATGAAGAAATTTAACAAACTTTTAGAAATATTGCGATGATCACCTTTGTAATTTTGATAATTTATATTATTCACAACATAACATTTATCTAATTCACAAATGATTAATATTCCTCTCTCGAGCTTACACACATTCTACTTCTACGTGCAGAGAATGCATTGTACTAAATTGTTTGATTTATTATGCCTTGGTAAGGAAATAGTTGAATTGAGTGAGAGTGAGCGAGATTAAGGTTCTCGTGATTATTTTATTTTCAGCATCTCTACTAGTGAAAGTGGAGAATGTCTTTCCCGTGTTGCTAAGGTCATTCCTTTCATACACACACACACTCAACTCAACAAATAAAGCTCTTGATTTTTTATTATGACTTTAAGTTACTTTATTTATATGTCTTGGAACAACTCAGAGACCAATCCATCCTTTGTTTCCTCGAAATGTTATTTACATATCCTTAATCTCTATCTCCTAAGAATTTTTTTTTTTTTTTTTTTTTAATTCTAACATTGGGTCGTAGTTGTTGTCAAAACAGAATTTAGTAGTAGCTTCAACTAAAAATGAAAGTATAAGTAGCAATATAGATATTGTCAAGTACCCCCATCCCATCTATCTTCGTAGTAGTATTTAAGTTTGTACGTGCTCTCGATATGCCTTAAATAAGTTGTAATTGGCGTGTTATAACTAAATTCGATAGTAAAAAGCTTAATTACTTTCATCTCATTAAAACAATAATATTTGTTTAGGGGGAGGTGGAGGGGGCAGGGGTCGAGTGGAGTTAAATACTAAAAAAAATTCACCTATTCACATTTTTCCTATTAGTCACTGAACCAAATTATTTTCTATGTAGTCATTAACTTACACTATTTTGCAATTTAGTTATCATTCCGCCTGCTTGTAGTCAAATTCTCCGTTAACTATGCATATATGGGATACTAACTTGGTCCATTTTCTTATTTGAAGTTGACTAAGCAGTTACATGACCTAAAATATAACACGAATTATGCAATGCACGTGATTTGTTCTATTTAGTCGGTCAAAGTAGAACACGCACGAAGTGAGAGTTGGAAGAGAAACACACAAATAAGAAGACGATTAAGATTTACTATGAACGAGGATTTGAGAGATTTTGAGTGCAGGTCAAAATGTGATTACTAGTGAAACACGTATGAGGTTCAAAATTGTTCATTCCTAGCTAGGTTAATCCCATGTTTCACTTTATGAGATTGTCAAATTTCAAAATTTGAGATTATACATTGTTAGTTTATTAATTTGTGTGGTTTGTTTATTTTTTTAATCAGGTTTCTGAAATGGCATCTTAATCTTCATCTCTTTCTAGAGAAATAAGAAATAATCATCTCAATGAAGAAATACTTAAGCTTAAGATCGAATGGTGCAAGTGTAACAAACGAGTCTTAATTTTGATTTTCGAGTCTATCAACAATCCTCATGATATACTTCTAAGGTGAAACTGAAGATTGACATTTCTTTAAGTTTTGGGAGCCAAAGAACGTTGATGTAAATTGGTATATGTGAGATGATATTGTATAACATGGAATATTGATAAAAGTTAGGTTCGGGGAGGTGGAATGCAGTCTGAAATGCAATGTTTTGCAGTTTGCTTTGCGAGGATTGAATAACTTTGTTGGTGGAATATATATAGTGATGATGCTCTGTTTTACTTGACTAGTCTTGGTGTTTATTGTAATGAAGGGAAAATTTGTTGTTTCTTGGTATTGGTGTTGACACTCACACCTTATCCTGCACCCACCTATACTAAGTACACCTCACACTTATTGAAAATCCCCTCTGCATACCCCTTTTGAAACTCACCATCATGTGAGTGGCATGCGGTGGGGGGGGGGGGGAGCATGAGAATCACGTGGAAAGGCACTCATGGCCGGCCGGTTACTCTTGCCAGTCGCTATGACCACCATGACGGCTCCATAGTTGATTTCATGACGGCTCCATAGTTGATTTCCACACGTTTTTTTACTTTGGTTACCCCAAAAACCTAAACGTAATCCCCAATTATCGCGGAACGTGGGAATGGTCTCCCACGAGATTAACTCCACATCAGGTAGTCGTTCCTTCCTTCCACCTATAAAAGGAACCCTTCACCCCTTTAAAAAGATACATAATATTCCCTCCAAGCATACACAGTATCTTTTGCAACCAACGATTATAGTAAGCATACACTCTCACTACACTTCCCATATTTTTGCATATAGATAAGGTGCAAAAATCCCCAACTTCCCTTAAAGTCACTCTTCCCAAATAAAACCTTCTCAATTTCCCACCTAAAGTAAAGTACGCTCCTAAAGTTCATCTCAAGAGACCACTCTATTCGAGATCCCGCCATTAACCATTGAAGAAGATGAAGTAAATTGAAGTCTTGTGAGGTCCTGTAGTTGTTCTTCAGTTTCCGATCGGCATATAAAGTCAGGTATAATGAATTTCTTTACCTTTTTCCGTTAAATAGTTAACTTTTCCATTAAATAATCAATGAAACTATTTTTTTAACGCACACACGAATTAGAAAAATTGGTCCTAACAGACCAGGCGAGGTGGGTGCCTAACACCTTACCACTTTGTAACATGACCCCCGAACCTAGATTTCTTTAAAGTCAAAAGGTTTTTCTATTATTTTTTATTTGTTTAAATAAATACCGGTGGCGACTCTCTTAAAACTGTAAAAACAAAAGCGAGTGGATCGAGAGGTCGCTACGTATCAGCGCATCCATAGTGGCGACTCCGCTGGGGACCAAAAAGAAAACAAAGTTTGGTTTTTATTTCTCAAACGGGTCTAGTTTTCGTTAAATGTGTGTGTTTTGTTTTTAAATATGTTTAGTTTCGTTATGTTTTGGAAGAAAAAGCAATATGTGAAAAGTCTTTAGACTGATTTCGCAGACCAGACTACTATCCGGATGACTAGTTCACCGGTTGTCGGACGGCTACACATCACAAGCCGGACGGCTACCCATCCCCAGCCAGACGACTAACTCTAAATTTCTCCAGACTGCTTTCTGGTAGTCTGTTTTGACCCTACCCTACTTTGGGCCATTATTGCTCTAAATTTCTTGTTAAAATGCCCTCAATGCATGTTTAACCCCCTTAATGTTTGCTATGTTATTGCTTCCAAAAATTTGCCTGCATGTTATGAAATTTAAGAATTTTTATATTATTGGGAATTGCATGATATAGGGGTAATGAGGAGATTATTTTATTTTAATTACTCTCTATAAATGTTTTTCCTTGCTTGTACATACATGCTTGATAAAAAAATGTTGAAAGACACAAAAAAAATTCTTTTTATTTCTTAAAAAAATGAAGTAGCATAAAGCTGCAAATATTGCACTACTATTGCATATCTCTTTGCAAGGAATATAACAAATTTATAGTCCCGGGGCTTCCCGATAGTTGTTGGATTCTTACTCTTGTTTTTTGGGTATTAATCTCTTCACCCGAATTCTCCACCCACCACGAGCACCCAGTGTGATGACTAAGGGAACCATTGAGACTTACATAGATACACCACATATAGGTATAGTTTATACTAGGGACACACCCCCTTGACTGGTTGGTTCGGACCGACATTATTATTTAAATTAACTAATAGTTTAATGATTTACCTCTATTAAACCACTATGATGGGCCTTAAATGCCTTAAATAATTTATGGTCTGACGTTACAAGGGAATAACTCGACAAATAAATTATTTAAATTAAATAATGACTAAAGTCCTTAGGCTTGGTTAAATAGATTCTTTCTATAACGCGGAAAGTCTACCCAAGGCAGACCACATTGAGGCTGAGAAATAATGTTGGCTCGGGGGGTTCCAAACGTCATAAATGATGAATCTCCACACATAGAATTGCATGCAAAATGGGTCCGTCCCTTCCAACTATTAGGACTAATAAAACACTTCTTTCGAAAAGGAATAAAAGAAAGTGGAAGAAAAAGTCCTTAAAGTCAAAATATTCCGTCCCGAAAAGTAAAGAGAACCTAGCTTGACTCCCGTATGTAATATTCTAAAGTCAGCCAAAGTAGCTTAGGTTCGTCCGCCCAGTACCAGACTAATCAGAATTGATCCTTAAGCCAAGCAGCCTTCTTCCGACACTCAGTCAATATATCTCAAGAGAGTGGTAGATTAGATATACTCTATGACAACTTGGTCTATGGTAATCCTCAATAGGAGGAGTTCAAGAGGCTACAAGATCATCCTGAAGCCGTCACTAAGAAATTCAATGAATTCGACCTTAACATTTAGTTATCAGAATGAAAATATTGTCGGGCTTACCTCTACAGCCCCCAATATTGTAAATATTCATGCTGGAACTGAAAGCTCCTCATAACATGGGGCTTCTATTAAGATCTCCACCTCATCAACCATCATGCACCCAACCACCACTCAGATAGCTCGAACCTACTAGGCACTATCCGATTCAGATCATCTCAACATTCAAAGAATCAAAGAAACCCTTGGGATGGTAGGCGTCGGCCACACAACCCCAACCCCTCAACCAACAATGCATCTGTCTAGCTCTGCTGAGCTGCAAAGTATCAGTGAAAGCCTCGCCCACCTGGGGCTAGGTGTCCTCCCTTATGCCACATTACCAACAATACCGCAGCTAGTGGCAACCACCACTTATCAACCGACAATTGGGGCTCCCAGTACCTAATGACAGCTCACTGAAAATGACATTCTAAGACTACTCGCCGACATTACTCCAGTTATAGGCGCAACTAAAGCAACAAATCTCTCTGTTGGAGATCCCCTACCGAGAATCTCATCCTAAAGATGATCGGTAACATCAATCAACGCTTGGATAAGCTGGATAAAGTCGATGCCACCAATGTCACTCTCAACCCACATTTTGTCTCAACTCTGCAAACTATGTTTAAGATGCCAGAAATGGAAAAGTATAATGGTCGAAGCTGGCCCAAGACTCATCTGAACAGTTTCACCCTAGCCATGCGCGCCCATGGCGCCTCTTTGGAACACATGATTGATACGTTCCACCTGAATCTGAAAGACTATGCCCTCCGATGGTTCTTATCTCTACCCGACGAACACCTGTTCAACTGAAACCAAATTGTCAAAGATATCATGACCAAGTACAAAGCAAACATTCAGTATGTTACCCAGAAGAAAGACCTCCAAAGCACCGAGCAAAGGGAGAACAGACATATCGCCAAATTTGCCTAGAGATGGAATTGGAAGATGTCTGAGATTATGGAACCACTCAATGTGGAATGATAGAAAGAAATCTTTCTAAGATGTTTAAGGCCACACTTCCAACAAGGAATAGGTGATGGTGTAAACACCTTGCCTTGGATCTCTCACCCCTTATTGCATTACGAGATCTCTTCTTTAACTCTTTCTATTGATTTTTGTTAATTTTTGTCTAATTATGTCAAGTTCCTGGCTGATTCTATTAGTTTTGGGACTAAAATAAATAATGAAGTTAACATTTTGGGTCATTTTAGTAATTCTACTCTCATCCAAACTCGGGCGAGTCACGCCATGGTCTGGAATTCACACGATTTTGAGGCCCTTACGGGACTCACGCGAGTTTCATGTTAAATGATTGATTTCCCTCCAAACTTTTCTCTCCTTGTGATTTGTAACTCCTCTCTCATTCACTTATAGCTTGATGCTCTGGTGGCTGTCAAGTTTGACTTCTTTTCTCTCTATTTTTCTCCCCCTAAGCCTATAAAAGGAGGCCTCCTCCTCCTTGAAAAAAGGTAGTAAACATTTACCTAAAATTCCTATCTCCCGATTTCTCAAACTCTCAAACACACACACACACATACACACACACATTCTCTCTTTCTCTCGAGCAATCTTTAGGAAGGAAAAATCCATCTTCGTAAGGCATTCCTGGAAAGCGTTCTTTTGATAAAGTATTTTGTCTTTTCCCTTTTTATTTTATTTTCTTTACTTAGCTTTTCTTTTATGTGTTTTCCCCTAAGTATGCAATCCCTATAAAAGGGAGACATTTCGAAGGGCACTTTACCTATTAAAGTGTACCATTCCAACTACCCCAAAATTCCCCTTATGTGCTATTTGCTAGAACAAGTAACTTAGAGGACAATGACTATAGTAGAACACCTAAAGTAGCAAGACCGACCTTAAGGCCGGTCGGAGCGGTGCCTAACACCTTCGTGTGATGTAACTTTACCCCTGAACTCCTCAATATAGTATCTTCGGTTTCACATGCTTAAAAAATAAGTTAGACATAGGTTTTTTATGTTTCCCTCAAAAACTTAGGTGGCAAATTTTAAAATTAATTAGAAGTCCCTTTGAAGCATAACACGTTTTTGGGATATCTACATTGGCGACTCCGCTGGGGAGCTTTGAGGGCTAAACTTGTTGCATGCTTTAGGTGTTTTAATTTTCTGCAAATTATGTTCCCAAAAGGCTCAGATTCGGGCAAGTCTAGCAGGCTTAGCCAGATTCGCACGAGTCTGATGCCCATAGTGAAAGTCGTGCGGTTCTTGTCCTATGTGTTTTGCATACTTATTCTGGATAGGGTTTCATGTAGGGATAGTTATCTGATTGAAATGGGGATTATTCCCTGTTTCCGAGTGTCTCTGGGAAATTGCCTAGATTCGGGCTAATTTGGGGCTTTACGACCAACTCGGGAGAAATTTACCCCATTGCCAAATTCAGGCGAGTTTCTCCCTTCGATAAAGTCATCTAGATCTGATCCAGAATAGGGACAGACAAGATGAAAAATAACACCAAAAGGTCTGTGAATATTTTTGTTTTCTATTTTGTTTTATTTATTTACCGGTCAGGGTAGCTGAGGGTGAGCCTTGGCGCAACGGTTAAGTTGCTCCTTTGGTGACCATAAGGTCATGGGTTCGAACCTTGGCGAACAGCCTCTTGACAATTGTCAGGGGAAGGCTCTAGCAAATGGTTCCCTCTCCCAACCCCCGCAAGGCGGGGAGCGCTTGACACATCGGGGTTTACCCTTTTATTTACCGATCAGGGTGGCTCAGAAATTATAATTTTTATTTTTCTATGCGCTTATATGTTTCTCTATCCTTTTTCCATGTAAAATGTATTTTTCATATAGTCGTACAATCACACCACGCGCACATTTCCTATATAACTGCTACCGAATCGCACAAGTATAACCCCAAACCCATCGAGGGCCACCTAGGGGAATTCCAAGCTCTAACGACCTTGGTCTCTCGAGAAGTGGTGACCCTCAGCCCGCTACGTGCTCCTAAGAACACACCATCGGGTAGGCTATTAGCCTATTCATCCATTGCACAAGCCAAAAAACTCTTAGACTAGGTTATTTACTCAGTGACTCCGTCGATTTAGTATGTCAGAATTTCCTTGAGCCAACATCACCAAACACACACGAAGTTTAATTTAAAAGAAACTCGTGGTTATTATAGACGGTTTCCCTTCCTTACGTGTGTGCTTTGTGACGTGATTCAATCAAATCCTTACATTCTTAGGTTCGAAAACAAAATAGTGGAATACAATGAGTATATGGGACCACGATATGGTCTATATACTAGTGTGACAATTCCACTATTCTCGAACTCTAGGTAGAAACCCAAAAAGGACCTTGTCCTTCCAGCGTTATAGGGAATACTATATAAAAGAGTCCTTTCTTTATGTGGTGAGTCATGTGCCCAATTTATGTGCTATGCCTCTCCCGTGATCCGTGTGTTGTTCAGAACTGATAGGGCCTGTTTTTATCCAAACTAGGTCCATTTGCTCCAGTTCGGTGTTACCGAGACTCCGCGGGAAGACTAATCCATGAAGAGATTGTTGAGAACCCTTCAGCTCAAATGGTCGGTCTTGCTAATAGTGGTAACAACAACGGTGCTAGCAACACCAATGAAGAATTGCTCAGCATTGATGCTATCCATGAAGGAGCAACTTGAATCCCTTACTAAGGAAGCCAAAATAAGGAAGATTGGTGGCAAGCCCATTTGGTGAAAGAACAAGTTGTGATTTTCTTGAATTGTTTAAATCTGGACTACCGCACTCACTTTAGTGGTAGGTTTTAACCAAATTTTGCACACATGTATGATGCGGCATTCGAGTTGATGATTTGCTCCGCGAGATCAAGAAAAGCATTTGACTCAAGATGAGGCACTTAAAGTTTCGGTGGCCAAGGGCTGAATCAATCCGCTAGAAGGGTACAAAGTGAGGGAGATTCGTGACAACCATGCCCATGATCAATGGTGTGGCTACCACCAACATATTGGTCACACCACCGAAAGATGTTATACCCTCAAATATGTCATCCAAGACGTAATAGATAAGCGTAAGTTCATCATCCCCTATGTTGGCAATAACCCCTCCCTAACAATGATGTCAATGTAATAGAGTTAGGGGATGCAATGGAAGGTAACGCCTATTCGGCTCCACTTGTGAATGTGGAACCTTATGTTCTTAATGAAATGAATGATTCTTACTGCATTGTGACTTATGATGTAGTTATGGAAGCCGGTTTATAACGCAGAAAGCAACAGCAAGAAGCAAGTGTTAACATGTTGACCCGTTCTGGATGAGTTATCCCAAATAAATCTCCTGCTCAGGCAACTCCATCCGAAGTTAATGAACCCGACGACCCTCTACTTGTGCAACTCAAAAAAACACAAGCCAAAATATCCATTTGGGAGTTGATAGCATCTTCAAATAAACACAAGGACATGATCATCATGAAGATGAATGCAACTTCATTTTCGCCCGACACAAGTCCCGAAGACTTAGTGTCCATGATCGGGAATATCCACTTTGAGAATGTGATCACTTTTACCGATCTTGACCTACCTCCGTATGGTGGTGAGCATAATGAAGCCTTGCATATTAAAGTGAAAGTAGAAGGAAGGTCATTATCTCGAGTCTTAGTTGATCGAAATCTGCCTTGAACATAATGTCGCTAAAGATAATAGGAATCTTGGGTCTTAGTCCATCCAACTTGAGACCCTCCGGGCAACTCCATCCGAAGTTAATGGACCCGACGACCCTCTACATGTGCAACTCAAAAAAACACAAGCCAAAATATCCATTTGGGAGTTGATAGCATCTTCAAATAAACACAAGGACATGATCATCATGAAGATGGATGCAACTTCACTTTCACCCGACACAAGTCCCGAAGACTTAGTGTCCATGATCGGGAATATCCACTTTGAGAATGTGATCACTTTTACCGATCTTGACCTACCTCCGTATGGTGGTGAGCATAATGAAGCCTTGCATATTAAAGTGAAAGTAGAAGGAAGGTCGTTATCTCGAGTCTTAGTTGATCGGAATCTGCCTTGAACATAATGTCGCTAAAGATAATGGGAATCTTGGGTCTTAGTCCATCCAACTTGAGACCCTCCGGGAAACATTAAGGGCCCATGACTGCACAAGCCACACTATTTTGGGGATTGTTAAAGTAAATGTTGAATTTGGGAATGTTACAACGTCGATAAATTTTCAACTGATTGATGTCCCATCATCCTTTAATCTACTTTTGGGAGACCATGGCTGCATAGTACTGATGGGGTTGCCTCTAGTTTGCATCAGTGTGTGAATATCATGAAAAAAGGAAAAATTGTGATGACCATGGGGGAATCAGTTGCTAGCAGTGAAAGAGTCAACAATCTTATCCTTCAGGTTCAGCATGGCATAACAGAAATGACACTTACAGGCTTCCACTTAGCTCCATCTTCCCTCTCCTCAGTAAATGCGATAGAGGCTAGGGAAAAGGAGATCTTTAAAGAATAAGAGCTCGAGGAGATCAAGCCGTGTTTAGAACCACTTAGAAACTGGTACTCAACTAGAGGACCCATTGCAACGGATAAACTCACTCCTCGCACCCCTAAATAACCCGATTTGTTGTCTTTTACTTTTGAATCCGGTTATGCATCCGATGGCCTCACTCCTGAGGACATTGAGGCAATTTCTGAGTGTGTATTCCATTTTTTTGTTAATGAGAAATTTGATATTTTTGACTACCCCGAGATTGCAAACATCATAATTGACGAATTAACTTGTAATGAAGATAATGAACCAGTTAATAATGAATCATATGATGAAACATACCAAGAAAATAATGAACTCTTAAAAGAATTAGCTCAGCAGGTTCGTAGTCATGGTGAAAATAGGTCAGGGGCTGATGAAGAATTACATACCATTAATCTGGGTACCGAGTCAGAACCAAAGGAGACAAAGATTGGCAGCTTCTTCAAAGGGGAAGATACAACCACGTTAATAGCATTTCTAAAAGAATATATGGATGTGTTAGTGTGGTCCTATCAAGATATGACGGGGTTGGATTGGAAGGTAGTAGAGCACATAATTCCACTGGCACCAGATGCCAAGCCGGTCAAATAGAAACTCCGCAAGATAAAGCCAGAATGGTCACTTCAAGTCAAGGAACTGGTTATGAAGCTGCTCAGTGTAGGTGTTGGTCCCAAAGGTGCAACAAGGGTATGAAAAACAACTAGAGGGGGTGAATAGTTGTATAAAATTTTTCTAACCCTTCTAAAAAGTTCAACCTTGGCTTACTATGTTGAGAGTGTGGTCAAGTAAAAACCAACTATCTAGATAGTAAAATGCACAATGGAAGTTTCTAAGTATAAAATGTGTAGTAATGAAAATGAGTGTGGTCGACCGCAAATTATAAAGTGTGGTCGATCGCAATATTGAAAATATGCTAAGGCAGTTTTCTACTATAAACACAATTCACAATGAGGCTGGCTATCAATAAAGATCAAACACAAGGAGAAATAAACAAACTTAAGAACAAGTAAAGTAAAGTGCATAAAGTTTTGAACAAGGTATTTGGAGAGGTTCAATCGTAAATGATCTACGTCCTCTACCAAGATGGTTAATCTTTGATTTTCTAAGGGAGATAGTATATTTAGATCTTTGAGTTGCTGTTACAATAATTACAAAGTTGAGAATCAATCTCAAATCTAACTATCTTTTCTATGAATCTAATCCTAGACTATAAACAGTGTATCCCAAGTAATTCAATCAACAAGATTGATTTCAAGGGGTGTGTGCGTGTTTAAGATTCAAGAGCTCTTTATAATCGAAGTATTAGAGCTTGATGAATCTTGTTGTGGTTATAAGTCTTGAGAGATTTCTAGGTAAGTAACATTTCTTGAAGGCTTGAAGACTAAGTGTTTGAAGATTCAAAGGATTCTGGAAATTTGAGTATGAGCTTCAACACTTTTTGAGTATTTCAACAATAATATCTCTGGAAATCATCATGGCTTAAACACAATGTTTATTTATAGCCTTGGTAATAAAGTAGCCGTTGGAAATCCTTATAGGATAAGTATTTAGGACCATGTGTTATTGATGTCTGATTAAAGCACATTTCCTATTTGTCTTCATGTTGTAGAGTTAGTGTAAAGGTGGTGTGTCTTTATACGAATGAGAACAACTGTCACCTTTTTGAAAGTCTTTGAGTGAACTCTACAACGGTATAATTCTTTGAGTTAACTTTGAGTCATGGTCAGAGTCAATTATACCAAGATCTGATCTTCAATCTACAATTTGGCTAAGGACTTGAGTAGGGTGCAGTCAGCCCTGACATTGCGGTCGATCGCATGGAGTGAATCAAACTCTGAGGCTTTATCTTGAGCTATGCGGTCAGCCGCATGGTCGACCGCATGATTAGCCACTTCAGCCCTTCTTGAGCCAAAACAGTTAGAAATTCTATCCTTCTAAAGCCTAAGTAACTCTACTATAAAAATGGACTTAACTAAAAATTTGAAGTATAAAACTTCATACATGTGATCCTAAAGTCCATGTAAAATAAAATAGGTGATGGTATCAATGAAATCAAGTAATAGGAGGGGCTTATAATAAGCATACCCAACAATCTCACCCTATTTGATTGAGATCATTACCAACTATAATAAAGGCTAATTCTTCGTACTTGGTAAAAACATGTCCAAAAGTTAAGTATGCTAACTCATGTCCCAAGTCAATGCACACAATAAGCCTAAGTTATAGGCTTCTAATTTCCTATAAAGTGAAAAGAAATTACATAGAAGAAGTAAGAAACAAACACTTAGTGCATTTATAAATATGTTATCATGAAATGAGGAATGATTTTAAACTAAATGTATGAACATCATGCGTAAGTATGAGAAATGCATTTTAAGATGTATACATGAGTTAAGAAACATTTCAATCATTATTTTACAAACAAGCAGTTTGAATGAATAAAGTTTTCAAAACATAATGATGCATTCAAATTCATAAAAAATAGAAATTGAGGCTTACATAAAGTTTCAATCCAAAAACATAAGTAAAGGAAACACTAAAAACAAAGAGCTTCTAAAGTCTTTTAGCTTCAAGGTCTTCATTCTTCAATCTTCAATAACATCAAGCTTCAATGACGGGGAAGAGGAGGAGGCAGATTAAAGCTATCATGGTCTCTGATGTTGATATAATTGTTGATCGCATGGTCGGCTTGTTGAGCTGAAGGTCTTCAGGCATATGGAATGCAGAAGCTTCAGCACAAACAACTTGTAATACTCTTCTTAGCTCTGTAGCTTCACCATTTGTGGCAGTTTCAAGTGCGGTCAGCCGGTTCTCCAAGCTTTGGAAAACACTGGTTGATAGATTGGTGAGCTCTTCAACCCTTGTGGTCTGGTAATAAATCCTTCAAGTAAGGATACTGACATTTTCTTTGACACTTCTGAATATTTTTCTAATAACAATTAGAGCTCCTTTGATTGACATATCAACTTCATCTTCAATATTCTTGATCTTTTCAACCACGTCAGCTTTGTCTAAGCCCATGACTCTAGACATCTCATCAGCTGCATGCTTCATTTCTATTGACAGACTGTGGTGAAGGGTTTAGGTCATCATCCTCATTTCTTCCTTTAGAAACTCTTGGTAAATAAAGTTATTAGGAGTTTCAGGTGGAGGAGCAATGGGTATAGTAGCAGCTAGTTGTGATATTGTACCAGCCTGTCCAGAAAGTATTTCTCTAACTGCCTTTGTTATCATGATACTCTCCCCCTTAATCATATCAATCGGCTGAAAGGTTAGAGAATTCACTTTGTCTTGAAGGGTTTGGTGAGAGGCAAGAAGTGTAGCTTGGTTTGCAATAAGTTGTACAATCTAACTTTGAGTGCCCAGATGGATGGAAGTTAAAGTCTCAACAGTTTGGAGAAGTTGGTTAAGAGTGGTGGTTTGATTTGGCTTGGGGTAAGAGAATTGGATTTGGTGAGGAGTTAGAAATCTGGAGGAGTTAGCACTCACATCTGGCTCAGTGCGGTCAATCGCACGGTTGGAGCCATCAACATTAAAATGGGCTCATCCAGCCATGCACTGGCATCAACTACAACATTAACATTAAAATTCTCCTGTTGCTCACCTTGGCCACCAACATTCATTTCTTCAACTTCTTCCGCATTAACATCATCATCAACCACTTCATTTGTACCTTCTACTCTAGGCTCAACAAAGGGCTCATCCAGCCATGCACTGGCATCATCATCTAGAACAGTTATTTTGTACTTTATTTTTACAGGCTCAATAAGAGGTGTTTGAGGGATAGAGTCAACTAAGTTATCATAAAGGTTTTCATCACTCTCTCCTAGACCCAAATCATCAACAACTTTCATAACATTTAACAATTTTGCCTTCTTCTTTGGAGGGCTTGGGTCAACAGTTTTCTTCCTCTTCTCCCCTGAGTTGTAGCACCAAAAAGATCGGCATATATGAGCTTTTCTTGCTTATTAGCTACAAGTGTTTGCTTCTGAGGGATGGGGTATTTTGGCTAGGAAGGTTTGATGTGAGTAGAGTGTTTGGCTTGAGAAAGAGGTCTGGCAGGTTTGGGATGAATGGTAGACTTGGTGGGTAGAGGATTTGGTTTGAAAACTTTGGAAATCTTGGTTGGTACGGTTGATCGTGAAGGTACAGTCGAGCTGGAGGATGATGAAGACTTGGAAAGGTTGTGCTCTTTGAATTTGATTCCACCAGGTTTCCTTGGTGAATCAATAAACTTGGTCTTCTTCTTTGGCATCTCCACATCAACTGCTTTTCCCTTGGCTTTCCTAGCCAAATCCCTTGGGTCTTCCTTTTCAATTTCTTCTTCTTCTTCAACCACTTGCTTTTCAATCTTCCTTTGGCCCTTGGGAGGTACATACTCTTCCACTAGGTAGTTGTCACTGATTTGCTTCCTTTTAAGGATTTGGCTAGGATATCTAAATCTTCTTAGTCAAGATCCATTGGGTTTGTCTTGATGATTGGGAGGCCTAGGACTGTAGCAATGTCCACATAAACGATGTCAAGAGGCACTCCTTGAATTTTTGTTCTGAGAAGCTTGATAGTTCTTCCTTTGTTATCCTTCACTTTCACCTCTCTTGCATAGTGGAAGAATTGATCCACCAGAGCATGAATGTGAAAGGTTTGCTTCATGTTTAATAATGGAAGGACTCCACTCTCTTTGAAAGCTTTTAGCATTACACGGCCCAAAGCATCCTGGGCTAAATCCTTTTTGTCTATCACTCATCCATGGATGAAATGACTTGTATTCTTAAAATAAAACATCAATGTGAGTAAGAGAAGTACACGTGTTGTAAGTAATAAGCTCAAAAAGAGCAAAGAACTTAGCAACTTTTGACAAACCTTTGTGAGGTCGACCATACGATTGGAAATTTGATGCGGTCAACGGTAGTTACACACATAGAGTGAGTTAGAATTAAAACATAAAACATGTTACTGCAAGCATGCTTTTTGGATCAAAAAGCATAAACATGATCAAGATGAATCAAGTCCCAAAATATAAATAATTTTTTAAAAAAACTATGATGAATACATGATGAACTTATGAAGACCAATAAGAACTTCATGAATTTTCCAGAAAGTAACTGAACTGAGTAAAATTTACATTTTCATGTTCCCAATAGCAAGAATTTCAACAAAATGTCATAAAAACATGAATCAAACACAAAAAATTTCAAAACTCAGTTTTGAACTTTCAAAAAACTCGAAACCTTTGCTTTGAAAAATTATCTGTTGAAGCATCAAGAGGCCAAGTAACATGAAATCAATATCATTACGAGTTATAAAATGATAATCTGAGCAAGAATATTGAATAATTTCATAGCAGACGACATTAAACATAGGATTTCAAGCAAATGGGTTTCTCCTTTTCATGAATAAAAACGAACAGGTATTCAAAACTTGAATTTCGAAGTTTAGAGATAGAAGTTTTATACCATTACTACAAATTTCGATAATGAATAATCAGTGCTTGTTTTTTCAGAGACTTTCTTTGTTGAATGTTTCCTTGATGGTGCCATTTATACTCGAAAATTTAGTGAGAGAAAGTGGAGAGAGAGAAGAGGACAAGGAAGGTACAACAGAGGAGGGATTGTGCAGGTGATTTTGGGAAGTGAAGAAGTGGAGTAGTGGAGGGAGAGGTTAAGGAAATGTGATAGAGCACAATTATGTCCTCTGTGTAAGGGATAGTCCTTTTATCTTCACCTTGACAACCAATGACGGCTGAACAAGTATTGGAGGATGTGCCAATTAAGACAAAAATATTCTCGTAATAAATTATTTGAATTTATGAAAAACGAGGGAAAAATAATTGCAAAAGCAACCTTGTGCAATTATCTTGTCCTAAAAAGGATAAGTCCAAACATTAATAAAAGTTAGAATACTTACTTGATGTTGAGCAGGCCGTTTTGAGCAAACGGTTGACCGTATATAAAGGCTTCTATAAAGCCTAGAAATGATATATTATATGCTAATACGGTCCATTTAGATACATGCGGTCCACCTAAGTTGATTATGAGGCAAATGCATGCTAAAAGGACAGTTGCGGTCGACCGTGCTTATGATAGGTTTGGTGCGATCGGCCGTGTTGAATGGAATGGGCCATTCTTTGACCTATACTTAATTCAAGACCTTACAAAACACTATATTAGTTAGACAAAAGAATATGGACAAGTTTATACAAGTTAAAGCATACCCATTTGTCCTCTTAAGTTCATGAATCTCTTGGAATCTAGAGCTTTTGTGAGAATATCTGCAATTTGATTATCAGTACCTACATGCTCTAAATGAATGTTACCTTTTTCAACATGGTCCTTGAGAAAATGATACTTGATATCAATGTGCTTGGTTTTAGAATGCATGATAGGGTTGTTTGATACTGCAATGGTTGATGTATTGTCACAATAGATTGGACAATTTCCTTCATGGATACCATAGTCAACTAGTTGTTGCTTCATCCATAGTATTTGACAACATCATCTCCCAGCTGCAATATACTCAACCTCCGTTGTTGAAGCATAAACTGAAGCTTGTTTCTTGCTAGCCCATGCAACAAGTCGATTTCCAAAAAAATGACAAGTTCCGCTAGTTCTTTTCAAATTAATTGTGTAAGCTGCATAGCCTGCATCTGAGTAACCTATAAGATCAAAAGACAGTTCTTTGGAATACCAAAGTCTAAGGTTAATAGTCCCAGATAAATATCAAATAATATGTTTTACAACTATAAGATGTGCTTCTCTAGGATTTGCTTGATAACGAGCACAAACACAAAAGCTAAACATGATATCTGGCTGTGGGGACCCCGACCCGGAACCTACACGTGTCCCGAGTTGGTGCGTCCCCAAACTAACCCAAAAACACTAAACTTTTTAAAACTTTACTTTGACTTTCCAACATGAACATGAATAACATAACATTTCAAAAGAACTCCACTCTACTCCACATCGGAGGAGGAGATAACTAACTTTGAAAATAGTTAACTGTTTAGTTACAAAAGATTTAAGGTTATGACGTAGAGTTTAAGGTTTATAATTACAAACTCCAAGAATGGAATTACCAAAATACAATTTATACGTCACCCTAAACATACCCTGACAATACCCCAAAAGATTACTCCAAACTCCTCTCCGTCCTTACTTGGGCGGTCCTCCTGTCTCGGGATCTAAAACAGAAAGGAGAGGGGTGCGAGAATAAATCTCAGCAAGCTATTATGGATGCAAGAATATGCCAAATAAATGCAACATATAACAAGTCACACATAACACCTTGGGAAAGTTATAAACACATTCCATTACCTTGGTTTACCTTTTCCCGTCTCGAACAAGAGTCGCACAACATTGGGTATAATAATACTCCAATTACAAGTGAGTCGTTGCTTACAATACTCACGTCTTATAAGACCCGTTTTTCAGGGAACCATATAAGACAAGTAGCAACTCCGTAAGGCTTTTGGCTCAATACAGATGCTATACCCCAACCTCGCGGCCAGGAGGGGACTGGCCGTATATAACATAATCCGATCACATTAGGTCACACTTCCATAATTGATCGTATTCTCGTTATAACCCCAACGTCACCGACTCAACATATATCAAGCACATAATAGATACTTGAATAAAATCCACATAAAGGGATAAACAATAGCCACATGGTAATATATACTCATGCCTAAACAATATGAAAGTGCAACAATTTATGAATACACCCAACAGTATCAACAACAATGTATATAACATTAAACAAGGAGTTGAGGGATCATTATCCTACCCTACAAATTCCATATACAAGGATACAAGGCCTAAGTGAAGGTTCAAGTTCAATTACCAAGTGGGAGTGCCCAATTATAAGTGGCCAACAACTTGCTAAACGATCCTAGTTCAAATCAAGAAATATTGGTTCAGGGCCTTGGGCGACCGCCCATACCACTTGGGCGACCGCCCAAGTGGATTGCCAAAGGGAATGAAGTTTCTGCCCACATGGGCGACCGCACACTCACACATGGGCGACCGCTCATAAGGGGGATGGGCGACCGCCCTCATCACTTGGGCGACCGCCCAAGTGAAATTCCCAAGCTCACTAACTTACTGCCAACATGGGCGACCGCCTACATCACCTGGGCGACCGCCCATGCCTCCCGGCCCAGATCAGTTTTTCAACAATTTATGCCTAGGTTCCAAGTCCTTCTTACTAAGTTATGTTCAAGAACACCAAATCATAACTTCATCTTACCAAGTCCCATAAAAACAAGTAAATTCAAACCAAGTTATCCTAGATCATTTATCTCTACCCATTCCACCCATTTCAAACCCTTTTTACATGATCTACCAAGAACCCTAACTTCAAATAATTCCATTCTTCAATCATTCAACTCCCAATAGGTTTCCCAAGCAAGAAATCACCAACATAAGAACAAGAACCACAAGAAATATTCATGAGCATTCATGAGAAGAGAAGTCATAACAACTTACTTGGATTTTAGAAGGAAATGTGAATCTTTCTAGTTAGATGAGTTCCCCAAGATGATCAATCTTCAAATGTGCTCCTAGACTTGGATTTTGATGAAGAATGTATTGACTTCAAAGCTTGGGAAGTGGGTGCTTCAATGGAGGTCTTCTTAGTTTCTCTAGGATGAAGAAGTGAGAATGAAGGAGAAGGAGGGACGGGAGTAAGAGAAGTGAGGGGGGAGGACACTTGGCAACCTAGGAAGGAGTAAGACACTGGCAACCTAGGAAGGAGTAAGACACTTGGCCCCCTCCAAAATATCTAAACCAAGGCTTTCATTTAGAATTTAGATTAACCTTTACCCAATTAAATCATCCTACTCAATTAACCTCCTTGCACTATTTATCAATTTATTAATTTTTCCATTTTTATTATTTCCACAAGTTTCTTTATTTAATGACCAATAAATTCTTACAAGATCCTAAATTTACTTTTCACCCAATTTATCTAAATTTAAGAATTTAAAGGACATAATTGAACACATAAAGCTAGCATGAATATTAAAAGCATATAATTAAATATTAAAAATGAGTGCCTAGGGTGGGGTCCTCACACTCACTCCTTAAAGAAAATTCGACCCGAATTTTAAAAAGGAAACTTACTTGAATTTTCAAACAACCACGGGTATTTTGCTCTCATCTCCGACTCTAGCTCCCACGTTGCTTCCTCTACGGTGTGATTCTTCCAAAGGACTCTCACTATCGGAATACTCTTGGTTCTCAACTCTTTAACTTGGAATCCTAATACTCTTAATGGCTCTTCAACATACGACATGTCCGCTTGGACATCATCGGGAGGAGAGCTCAAAACATGGGAGGGGTCATGACAATACTTCCTAAGCATAGAAACGTGAAACACATCATGAAGCAAAGAGAGAGACGGAGGCAACGCTAACCGGTAAGCCAATTCCCCTATCTTCTCTAGAATCTCAAACGGACCTACAAACCGCGGAGCCAACTTACCCTTATTACCAAACCTTTTAATCCCCGTCCTCGGAGAGACCTTCAAGAACACAAAGTCACCAACCCGAAATGATAAATCCCGCCTTCTGTTGTCGGCGTAGCTTTTCTCTCGACTCGAGTCGTCTTCAATCTATCCCGAATCACTTTGATCTTCTCCGTAGAATCTCGAACCAAATCCAGGCCCCAAAGTCTCGCTTCACCAACCTCGTCCCAACACATCGGAGATCGACACTTCCTACCATACAACGCCTGCTCATACGGAGCCATCTCGATACTTGGATCGATAACTATTGTTGTAAGCAAACTCCACTAAAGGTAAATGATCCTCCCAAGACAATTGGAAATCCATCACACAAGCTCGTAACATATCCTCAAGTATTGAATAGTTCTCTGACCGACCATCTGCTTCGAGGATGAAACGCGGTACTAAAACACAACTTAGAACCCAATGCCTCATGCAATGCTCTCCAAAATCTAGATGTAAACCTCGGATCTGTCAGACACAATACTAACCGGAACCCCGTGAAGTCTTACAATCTCCTTTAAGTACAACTGAGCTAACTTCTCTAACGAATACTTGGTTGATACCGGAAGAAAATGAGCCGACTTCGTCAACCGATCCACAATAACCCATATAGCATCCATCTTCTTTTGGTGAGAGGTAAACCCGAAACAAAATCCATCGAGATCCCTTCCCATTTCCATTCCTGGATATCCAATGGTTGAAGTAGTCCCACTTGGTCTTTGATGTTCCGCTTTAATCGCTGACACGTCAAACACTTAGATACATAATCCGCTATTTCCCTTTTCATACCATTCCACCAATACCCACGCTTCAAGTCTTGATACATTTTGGTACTCCCGGATGAATCGCAAACTTGGACTTATGGCCATCCTCTAAAACACGCTTCTTGATTTCCGCGATGACGAACGCAAATTCTCCCTTGGAAAGTTAAAATCCCATCTCGATTCAAAGCAAAATCCCTAGCTTTCCCATCTTGCACTTGATCACAAATTTTCTTCAATTCCGGATCTTCTTGTCGAGCTTCCTTCAAATCACCATACAATGTCGGAACGGCTCGAACATTCGCAACTATCACTTCACTCTTCAACTCCCGAGAACTCAAGGTCCGTCACATACGCCTTTCGGCTAATCGCATCGGCCACCACATCGCCTTCCCTGGATGATAGGATATGACACAATCAAAATCCTTCAAAAACTCTAACCATCTTCTTTGCCTATTGTTCAACTCCTCTTTGGGTAAATAGGTACTTCAAACTCTTATGATCGGGTGAAAATCTCGAATTTTGCTCCGTAAAGGTAGTACTTCACTTATGCAACGCAAATACAATCGCCGCCAATTCCATATCATGGAGTAGGATAATTGCTCGTTCACGTGATGATAACTTCCTGAGGCATACGCAATAACCTTCCCATTCCCGCATCAACACACATCCCAAACCCGCCTTCGAGGCATCACTATAAATAACAAAATTCTCGCAACCACTTAAGGGTAAGAACCGGAGCCGTCGCCAACCTCTTCTTCAATTCATCAAAACTTGCTTCACACTTGGAATCCCACACAAACAACACATCTTTCCGAGTCAACCTAGTCAACGGAGTAGCAATCCGAGAAAACCCCTCAATGAACCTCCGATAGTACCCCGTCAAACCAAGAAAACTACTGGGACTTCGCCACCGTCGAAGGTTGCTTCCCAATTAACCACGGCTTCAATCTTGCAGGATCCACGGAAATCCCCGAGCTCGACACAACATGCCCCAAGAAAGAAATCTCGTCAAGCCAAAACTCGCACTTACCGAACTTAGCATACAACCGTTTCACGAAGAACGGACAAGACAATCCTCAAATGATTCTCATGCTCTTCCCGGGACTTAGAATACAAGAATATCATCAATAAAGACCACCACAAAACTATCGAGATAAGGCTTGAAGACACGGTTCATCATATCCATAAACACTACTGAGCATTAGTCAACCCAAACTAAGGCATCACCACAAACTCATAATGACCATATCTAGTTCGGAAAGTCAGCTTTTAGCAATATCATCCGGTCTAATCTTCAATCGATGGTATCCGCTTCTCAAATCAAGCTTTGAGTAGATAACTAACCTTTGAGTTGGTCAAACAAATCATCTATATGAGGAAGAGGATACTTATTCTTAATGGTGGCTTGGTTCAACAGACGATAGTCAATGCACAATCGTAAGGTACCATCCTTCTTCCTAACAAACAAGACCGGTGCTCCCCACCTGAGACACACTAGACGAATAAAACCTCTGTCTAACAATTCTTGCAATTGGACCTTCAACTCTTTTAACTCAAAGAGCCATTCTATAGGGTGCTTTAGAGATAGGAGCTGCATCGGGTAAGTCAATACAAAACTCTATCTCACGGTCCGGAGGCATAGAGTACTCACTAGAGAACACATCACTAAATTCATTCACAACCGGAACATGCGCTAATTCGGGAGACTTCTTATTGGAATCTACCACATAAGCTAAGTAACCCGTACACCCCTTAGATAGCATCTTTCTAGCTTTTAAGGCGTAAATAACATGTAACCCGAACATAGATTTATCGGCATCAAATATAAATGTAGGCACATCGTGCATAGCAATGAGACTCGCTTCCTACGACAATGCCTACCAAAGCATGGCACCGACTCAACCAATCCATACCAAGGATCACATCAAAATCACGGATTGGTAACTCGATCAAATCCACCGGCAATACATGCCCACATATAGTCACATCACATCCACGATATATCAAAGAAGATTCAAGGCTCTCTCCCATGAGTGTAGAGACCTCTAACACATAAGGCATAGATTCAGGCAAGATATGCAATGAGAATGCAAAATGAGACGCCACAAATGAATGGGAAGACCCGGATCTATAAGAATGTGGGCCTTAACTCCCGAGACAGGAACTATACCTCTAATGACTCGCATTAGGATCGACCTCTCCTCACCCAAAGCAAACACACGACCTTGGACTTTATCCTTAGGTTTCCCATCAACATCTCTCTTCACACCACTTCCTTGACCCCGAATCCGGTACCGTCGCTTGCTTATTCGTAACTTGGGACAATTCTCCGAAATGGCCCGGCGATCCACACTCCAAACACTTGCCTTGTTTGCTCCAACATTTGTCTTCCTAATGCCCTATCCTCTTGCAAACCCACATGTTGTCCCAAGCCGACCGGAAGTCGCATCGATTTGCCGGGAGCCGCCACATGACCTCCTCGATTTGCTCTGGGTGAAAGTCCCTCGGCTGCACTCTATTCCCTGTCTCCGATCCTTGACCCCGAAATCTGTTCCTGTTTCCTCCTTCATTCTCTACCACGATGCTCCTCCCATGTCGTTCTCAACTGGTACGCCATATTCACCGCCGCTTGGAAATTGAAGTTATGCGTCAACAACCGCTTCCGAAACTCAACTCTTAAACCTTTCACAAACCGGTAAACTCGCCTCTCCTCATCCGGCACCAAATGGGGACAATATCGGGCCAACTCGTGAACTTTGCCGAATGCGCTATCGTCATGGTCCCTTGCTCCAGCTTTCAGGAACTCGCCTTCTTTCTTGTCTCTAGTAACCATCGGCACAAAGTGATCTCTGAACTTGAGCGTGAAGTTCTCCCACGTCGCGGTGTCAAATCTCGGTCCCAACCATCCTTTACCACTTGCCACCAATGCTCCCGGTCCTTCCACTTTGAAAAACGGCGCATCTTACTTTCTTCGCATCCGTACTCTCCATAGCTGCGAAAATCTTGTTCATAGCCTCAAGCCACCTCTCCCTCACTTCACCGGATCCGGATCTCCGTCGGCTAGGAGGAGACATCTTCACAAACTTCTCCAACCCATGTCGTGCCCTTGCCCGCCTTGATTCCCGATTCAAATTCGATTCTCGTTGCCATATGCCGAAGGAACCTCTAACATGTCCATCATCTCTGCTGTCGGATTACCAACACCACCCAAACCCAGATTCGGATCACCTTCATTTCCCGCCATTACAACAAACTCCTGCATTAACACTCGACGTCGCTTACACACACTCACTCACTAGACTCTACCCAAGAATTCTAACCGAGCTCGATATTAACCGCGGGGACCCCAGGAACCTACACGTGTCCCGAGTTGGTGCGTCCCCAAACTAACCCAAAACACTAAACTTTTTAAAACTTTACTTTGACTTTCCAACATGAACATGAATAACATAACATTTCAAAAGAACTCCACTTTACTCCACATCTGAGGAGAGATAACTAACTTTGAAAATAGTTAACTGTTTAGTTACAAAAGATTTAAGGTTATGACGTAGAGTTTAAGGTTTATAATTACAAACTCCAAGAATGGAATTACCAAAATACAATTTATACGTCACCCTAAACATACCCCGACAATACCCCAAAAGATTACTCCAAACTCCTCTCCGTCCTTACTTGGGCGGTCCTCCTGTCGGGATCTAAAACAAGAAAGGGAGAGGGGCGAGAATAAATCTCAAAGAAGCTATTATGGATGCAAAGAATATGCCAAATAAATGCAACATATAACAAGTCACACATAACACCTTGGGAAAGTTATAAACACATTCCATTACCTTGGTTTACCTTTTCCCGTCCGAACAAAAGAGTCGTACAACATTGGGTATAATAATACTCCAATTACAGTGAGCCGTTTAAGCAATACTCACGTCTTATAAGACCCGTTTTTCAGGAACCATATAAGACAAGAGCAACTCTAAGGCTTTTGGCTCAATACAGATGCTATACCCCAACCCGCGGCCACGAGGGGACGGTCACAGATATAACATAATCCGATCACATTAGGTCACACTTCCATAATTGATCGTATTCTATACCCCAACGTCACCGACTCAACATATATCAAGCACATAATAGATACTTGAATAAAATCCACATAAAGGGATAAACAATAGCCACATGGTAATATATACTCATGCCTAAACAATATGAAAGTGCAACAATTTATGAATACACCCAACAAAGATCAACAACAATGTATATAACATTAAACAAGGAGTTCGAGGGATCATTATCCTACCCTACAAATTCCATATACAAGGATACAAGGCCTAAGTGAAGGTTCAAGTTCAATTACCAAGTGGGAGTGCCCAATTATAAAGTGCCAACAACTTGCTAAACGATCCTAGTTCAAATCAAGAAATATTGGTTCAGGGCCTTGGGGCGACCGCCCATGACCACTGGGGCGACCGCCCAAGTGGATTGCCAAAGGGAATGAAGTTTCTGCCCACATGGGCGACCGCACACTCACACATGGGCGACCGCTCATAAGGGGGATGGGCGACCACCCTCATCACTTGGGCGACCGCCCAAGTGACATTCCCAAGCTCACTAACTTACCGCCAACATGGGCGACCGCTCACATCACCCGGGCGACCGCCCACGCCTCCCGGCCCAGACGCTTTTTCAACAATTTATGCCTAGGTTCCAAGTCCTTCTTACTAAGTTATGTTCAAGAACACCAAATCATAACTTCATCTTACCAAGTCCCATAAAAACAAGTAAATTCAAACCAAGTTATCCTAGATCATTTATCTCTACCCATTCCACCCATTTCAAACCCTTTTTACATGATCTACCAAGAACCCTAACTTCAAATAATTCCATTCTTCAATCATTCAACTCCCAATAGGTTTCCCAAGCAAGAAATCACCAACATAAGAACAAGAACCACAAGAAATATTCATGAGCATTCATGAGAAGAGAAGTCATAACAACTTACTTGGATTTTAGAAGGAAATGTGAATCTTTCTAGTTAGATGAGTTCCCCAAGATGATCAATCTTCAAATGTGCTCCTAGACTTGGATTTTGATGAAGAATGTATTGACTTCAAAGCTTGGGAAGTGGGTGCTTCAATGGAGGTCTTCTTAGTTTCTCTAGGATGAAGAAGTGAGAATGAAGGAGAAGGAGGGGATGGGAGTAAGAGAAGTGAGGGGGGGGGAGGACACTTGGCAACCTAGGAAGGAGTAAGACACTTGGCAACCTAGGAAGGAGTAAGACACTTGGCCCCCCCTCCAAAATATCTAAACCAAGGCTTTCATTTAGAATTTAGATTAACCTTTACCCAATTAAATCATCCTACTCAATTAACCTCCTTGCACTATTTATCAATTTATTAATTTTTCCATTTTTATTATTTCCACAAGTTTCTTTATTTAATGACCAATAAATTCTTACAAGATCCTAAATTTACTTTTCACCCAATTTATCTAAATTTAAGAATTTAAAGGACATAATTGAACACATAAAGCTAGCATGAATATTAAAAGCATATAATTAAATATTAAAAATGAGTGCCTAGGGTTGGGGTCGTCACACTGGCCTACTAGCAGTCAAGTATATTAAGGAGCCAATCATACCTCGATACAAAGTCTGATCAACTTTCTTACCTTTCAAGTCTTTGTCTAGCTTGTTACCAGTTGCCATAGGAGTGTCGTATGCTTTAGCATTTTAGAGTCCAAAATTCTTGATTAGATTTTTGGTGTATTTTTCTTGGCTAATGAAGCTGCCTTCATTACATTGTTTGATTTGGAGCCCAAGGAAGAATGTAAGTTCTCCCATCATGCTCATTTCAAACTTGCTTTTCATGAGCTTCTCAAAACGCTCACACAAGATTTCATTAGTAGAGCCAAAAATGATATCATCAACATATATTTGAACAAGTAAATAATGATCATTATATTTGGTGATGAAAAGAGTTGTGCCAATTTTACCTCATTTGAAGCCCTTTTCTAAGAGAAATTTAGATAGAGTATCATACCATGCTATTGGAGCTTTTTTGAGTTTATATTAAGCTTTTTGGAGTTTGTAGACATGACCATGATGCTTGTTGTCTTCAAAACCAGGAGGTTGAGCAACATAGACCGTTTCTTGAAGTTCACCGCTGAGAAATGCACTCTTCACATCCATTTGATAAATCTTGAATCTTTTAAAAGAGGAATAAGCTAAGAAAATTCTTATAGCTTCAAGTCTTTCAACGGGGGCAAAAGTTTCATCATAATCGATTCCTTCTTCCTGTATATATCCTTGAGTAACCAACCTTGATTTGTTTCTTGTGATGCTTCCATTCTCATCCATTTTATTTCTAAACACCCGTTTTATACCAATCACTCCTTGATCCTTGAGTCCAAACTTTACATCTTTCGAATTGGTTGAGCTCTTCTTGCATAGCCACAACCCAACTTGAATCTTGGAGTGTTTCATCAACTTTCTTTGGTTCGATTTGAGGTAAGAGTGAATTGTTCTCATCATAGTGAGAGCTTCTTGTTTGAACACCAAAGAACAAATCACCAATGATGTTATTTATTGGGTGATCTCTTACTTCATGTATTTCTGTAGGTAAGTCTGGTTGAGTTGATTGTTGTTGAAGGTCTTCTGAAGGTACATCATTTGACCCATTCCAATCATTGTAAGTGAGTTGAGGTATTAGATCTATGGAGTAGATTCGACTGCATCATCTTCTGTATGAACATCTTCAGTAGAAACTTTCGATGTTGGTTCTGAAAAACTTGATGGAGGAATGGTTGAAGTTGATGGATTTCCTTGTGTTGAGCGATTTTCTAGTCTAGGTGTGGTTTTTTGGGGAACACCTGTCTCATTAGGCTCAACAAAATCATCAGCAACATTTGGAGCCAAAGTGGCTTAAGGAGAGATTTTTCATCAAAAGTAACATGGACATATTCTACTATCATTAAACTATTTTTATTGAAAACACAAAAAGCTTTAGAATGTTTGGCATACCCAACAAAAATACCTTCATCAGCTTTAGGAGCGAATTTACCTCGATGCTCTCTTCCATTGTATAGAATAAAGCATTTTCATCCAAAAATATTGAATAAAGCAATGTTGGGGGTTCTTCCTCTCCAAAATTTAAATGGAGTTTTGTTATAATCTTGTTGATGAGGGATCAATTTTGAGTGAAGCACGCTGTGTTGGTTGCTTCAGCCCAAAAATATTGTGGCAGCTTGGCTTCAGAGAGCATTGTCTTTTCAACCTCAATCAATGTTATATTCTTTCTTTCTACAACCCCATTTTGTTGTGGAACTCCAGCATAAGAGAAGTTATGGTCAATACCATGGTCATCACAGTATTAAGCAACTCCGTTGTTCTTGAATTCAGTTCCATGATCTGATCTAACACTCACAATGTTGTCTTCTTTTTGAGTTTGGAGCTGTCTAAAAAGGGAGGTCAAGATGTTATATCAATCATTTTTGGAGGTCATCATCTCAACCCACATATATCTTCAGTAATCATCCAGAACAACTAAAGTATATCAACTTCCTCCAATGCTTGCGATAGTGACAGGTCCAAACATGTCAATGTGGATTAGTTGCAAACATCTTGAAGTTGAAGGCACAGTCTTGCTGGAGAAAGATGCCTTAGATTGTTTGCCAAGTTGACATGCGGTGCACTTCTTGTTGTGGTGATTAGCTAGTTTAGGTAGACCACAAACTAGACTTTCTCTTCCAATCTTTGATAGATACTTGAAGTTTAGGTGACTAAGTCTTTTGTGCCACAACCAACTATTTTCACTCACACTTTTTGCTACAAAACAAAGATTAGTAATGTTGCAAGCAGAGTTAAAATCAATAATATAAACATTACTCTTACGAATCCATTTGAGCAAAGTGACTCCGGATGTGCCATCTCTAATGAAGCAGTTCATTGAAGTGAAGTTGCAATGCAATCCTTTGTCACAAAATTGAGATATGGAGAGAAGATTGTGCTTGAGTCCTTTGACTAGAGAAACTTCTTTTATTGTGATATTTCCTTTCCGAATGACTCCATATCCAATTGTCTTTTCTTTGTTGTTATCCCCAAGAGTTACCGATGGAACACTTTCTTCATGGACATCTTCCAGCAAGGTGATATCTCCTGTCATGTGTCTTGAGCAACCACTATCAAGATACCATTCATTTGAATTGGCCTTGGAAGTTATAACCATAAAGCAGAGGACCTAAAAAATAAACATTTAAGCACGAGGTCCCCTTTATTCTTGTAGGTCCTGGGGTTAGCACCTTTTGATGACCCACACTTGTTTGACTGAAGGAGGATTATGTCTTCGAGCATTAGGCTTGAATCTTAAAAGGCATTCTGCATCCAAGTAACCATAACCATTACACACATTACAATGATGAAAGCCACTATCAAACTTAATTTTGATAAACTCTTTACTAGTTTTAGGTTTCACATCCTTAGCTGGGTCAAAGGTTTTGGCTTTGACAAAAATTATCTTTTTGTGGTTGACCACAAATTTCCTAGAAGCACTTTCCTTGCTTGTGGAAGCTTGGTATGTGGTCGGAGGCGTGGTGTGGTCGACCACATGATGTTTTACATCACAATCTTTTTCCTTTCCTTTCATCTTGGAATTATTCCCAATTTGATTCTTGGGGTATACATAATGGAAGTTAAGTTTAGTCTTTGGTTCCTGTCCTTTACCCTTTGAATTAAATTGCTTCACCTAAGGATTTTCATGAGTTTGATCAAATTTTTTTGCACTCTTTTCACAACAACACACACAATTAAAATTGTCACTAGTTTGGAATCTTAAGCCTTCTTTATCTCCACTAGACTTTTGGGATTCTATTATTTGATCCATAGTGACACAAAATTTAGTCCACTCATCAATCACCTTTTGGAGTTTGGTGTTTTGAGTAACCAAGTCACCGTTTCTAATTTTGAGTGCGGCAACTTTAGTTTCAAGAGTGATGTTTAATTCAGCAAGACGAGCATGCTTTTGACTTGGTTTTTCAACCATTTGATTTCAGACCTTAGCACACTTTTCTCCATCTTGAGCTTAGAAATCTCATTGATTGATAGTGCTAGAGCTTTTCTTAACATTTTCAAACCTTTGGATCATCACTTCAGCTTTCTCGAACATCTCTTCTTTTCCATGGAAGAAATCTCATTGACCCTTTTTGAAACACTAGGGGTAGATACAACTTTTGAAGGTGTTTCATTTTTGGGTGGAAAGATAGGGCGAGAAAATGAGCAGTTACCAATTTTGTAAATAGGAGTGATTTCAAAGTTGCTATAGTCCCCAATAATAGCCACAATCTTGGTTTTCTTAGAAACCACCTCATTCTTCTTTTTGGGCGACTGAACAAAAACTTTATCTTCTGAATCACTAGAAGCATCCTTAGCAACAATACAGAGATTTACCTCTTCGATATTCTCATCGCTTTTTTTATCAGAATCAGTTTCGATCCAAGTAACAAGTTCTTTTGAGTTCTCTTCTTCTTCAGCAACCATCCCCTTTTGTCGAGAAAATTTCGAAGGATAAGTTTTCTTTTTCAAATATTCATATTTAGGTTGAGGACACTGAGAAGCAAAATGACTGGGCTTTCTACTGTTGTAGCAGATAAGGTCACTCTTTTTCTTTGGGTCACTCACCCTAGAAGATGTTGCTGAAGGTTTACATTTTGAAAACGATTTTGAATTTTTACGGAATTTTTGAAAACGTTTTATAAACATGGAAAAATCCTCATAATCCATATCGATGAGAGAAGAAGTTGAAATACTAGAATCTGAGGTAGGCTTAGAGGCTTTCTCCACATGGTCAAAAACACACATAGAAAGTGGTTTTCCTTTCCCTTCAACCTCGTTAATATGATCGAACTTTAGTTCATAGACTTTAAGATTTGTATACAAGTTACTGAGAGTCCAAGTATTCAAATCTTTAGTCTTCGAGGGAAGTTGCTTTTGCATCCATTTGGATCCCAAAGTAGCAAGGAATGTCATGTTAATTTCTTTATCAGTTAACACTTTACCAAGAGATAAGCAAGCATTTACTACCTCAACATAGCGGTCGTAGGTTTGACGCAGAGTTTCATTCGGCCGTCTTGTAAAGCTGCTATATCTTTTTTCAACTGTAAACTTCTTGTTCTCCTTGCACAGATTATCACCTTCGAGATAGATTTCAATAGCATCCCACATTTGCTTCGCGATCGTGCATTTTATAACCTTCTGATAGGTGGATACGATTAGAGTTCTGGAGATGATATATCTGGCTTTGCTGTCCAATGCAACAAATATTCTCTCTTTGTCAGTCCATTCTAACTTGAGCTTTTTAACTTCAGGAATTTCAGTGTTGGTAGGTGCATCTGGATTGACCTTCATTGGTATAAAAGGTCCATTGGTTATGCAATCAACCAGTATCTCATTAATAGACTCCAAATGAATCAACATGCAAGCTTTCCAGATATCGAAGTGATCTTCATCCAACATGGGAATGTGTGAATAGTTAATCGTTGCCATAGATTTTGAAGTTGCCATGATGAATCGACACCCAAGCTGTTAAGCTTGAAAAACAAAGAATAGTTTTATAAACGTGTTTGCTCTGATACCACTTGTTGTTACCAAAGGTGCAACAAGGGTATGAAAAATAGTTACAAGGGGGTGAATATCTGTATAAAATTTTTATAACCCTTCTAAAAAATTCAACTTGTCTTACTCTGCTGAGAGAGTGGTCAAGTAAAAACCAACTATCTAGATAGTAAAATGCACATTGGAATTTTCTAAGTATAGCAAGTGTAGTAATGAAAATGAGTTTGGTCGACCGCAAATTGGAAAGTGTGGTCGACCGCAAGGTTGAAAATATGATAAGGCAAATTTCTACTATAAACACAATTCACAATGAGGTTGGCTATCAGTGGAGATCAAATACAAGGATCAATAAACAAACTTAAGAACAAGTAAAGTAAAGTGCAAAAAGTGTTGAACAAGGTAATTGGAGAGGTTCAATCCTAAATGATCTACGTCCTCTACCAAGATGGTTAATCTTGGATTTTCTAAGGGAGATAGTATATTTAGATCTTTGAGCTGTTGTTACAATGATTACAAAGTTGAGAATCAATCTCAAATCTAACTATCTTTTCTATGAAGCTAATCCTAGACTATAAACAGTGTATCCCAAGTAATATAATCAACAAGACTTATTTCAAGGTGTGTGTGTGTGTTAAAGATTCAAGTGCTTTTTATAATAGAAGTATTAGAGCTTGATGAATCTTGTTTTGGTTACAAGGCTTGAGAGATTTCTAGGTAAGTAATATTTCTTGAAGGCTTGAAGATGAAGTGTTTGAAGATTAAAAGGATTCTGGAAATCTGAGTATGAGCTCCAACACTTCTTGAGGATTTCAACAATAATATCTCTGGCAATCTTCATGGCTTGAACACAAGGTCTATTTATAGCCTTGGTAATAAAGTAGCCATTGGAAATCCTTATTGGATAAGTATTAAGGACAATATGCTGTTGATTTCTGATTGTAGCTCATTTTCTTTTTGTATTCATGTTGCAGAGTTACTGGAAAGGTGGTGTGTCTTTGTATGAATAAGAACAACTGTCACCTTTTTGAAATTATCTGAGTGAACTTTGCAACGGTATAATTCTTTGAGTTAACTTTGAGTTGTGGTCAGAGTCAATTATACCGAGATCTGATCATCAATCTTTAATTTGGCTAAGGACTTGAGTATGGTGCTGTCAGCCTTGGCATTGCGATCTACCGCATGGAGTGAATCAAACTCTGAGGCTTTGTCTTGAGCTATGCGGTCAAACGAATGGTTAGCCTCTTCAGTCATTCTTGAGCCAAAACATTTAGACATTCTATCCTTCTAAAGCCTAAGTAACTTTATTATAAAAATGGACTTAACTAAAAATTTGAAGTATAAAACTTCATACATATGATCCTAAAGCCCATGTAAAATAAAATAGGTGATGGTATCAATCAAATCAAGTAATAGGAGGGGCTTATAATAAGCATAACCAACAATCTCCCCCTATTTGATTGAGACCATTACCTACTATAACAAAGGCTAATTCATTGTAATTGGTAAAAAAACATGTCAAAAAGTTTAAGTATGGTAACTCATGTTCCAAGTCAATGCACACACTAAGCCTAAATTATAGGTTTCTAACTTCGTATAAAGTGAAAAGAAATTACATAGAAGAAGTAAGAAACAAACACTTAGTACATTCATAAATATGTTATCATGAAGTGTAGGAATGCTTTAAACTAAATGTATGAACATGAACATCATGCATAAGTATGAGAAATGCACTTTAAGTTGTATGCATGAGTTAAGAAACAGTGCAATCATTATTCTAAAAACAATCAATTTGAATGAATAAAGTTTTCAAAACATAATGATGCCTTCAAATTCATAAAAAATATAAATTGTGGCTTACAGAAAGTTCCAATCCAAAAACATAAGTAAAGGAAACACTAAAAACAAAAATCTTCCAAAGTCTTCTGGCTTCAAGGTCTTCATTCTTCAATCTTCAATAACATCAAGCTTCAACAATGGGGAGGAGGAGGAGGCAGATAAAGCTATCATGGTCTTTGATGTTGATATAATTCTTGACCGCATGGTCAACTTGTGGAGCTTGAGCTGGTGGAAGGTCTTCAGGCATATGGAAAAGAAGCTTCAACACCTACAGCTTGCAATACTCTTCTTAGCTCTGTAGCTTCACCATTTATGGTAGTTTCAAGTGCGGTCATTCGGTTCTCCAAGCTTTGGAAAACACCAGTTGATAGATTGGTGAGCTCTTCAACCCTTGTGGTCTGGTAATCAATCCTTGAAGTATGGATACTGATATTTTCTTTGACACTTCTGAATCTTTCTCCAATATCAGTTAGAGCTCCTTTGATTGAAATATCAACAACATCTTCAATTTTCTTGATCTTTTCAATCACCTCATCTTTGTTTAAGCCCATGGCTCATGACATCTCATCAGCTGCATTCTTCATTTCTAAGAACAGACTGTGTTGAAGGGTTTGGGTCATCACCCTTATTGATTCCTTTAGAAACTCTTGGGAAATAGAGTTATCAGGAGTTTGAGGTGGATGAGCAATGGGTGTGGTAACAGCTAGTTATGAGCTTGTATCAGTCTGTCCAGAGAGTATGTCTCTAACTGCCTTTGTTATCATGATACTCTCCCCCTTAATGGTATCAATCAGATAAGTGGGAAGAGAATTCACTTTGACTTGAAGGGTTTGGTGAGAGGCGACAAGTGTAGCTTGGTTTGCAACAAGTTATGCAATATGACTTTGAGTGTCAAAATGGATGGAAGTTAAAGTCTTAACAGTTTGAAGAATTTGGTTAAGAGTGGTGGTTAGATTTGGCTTGGGGGAAGATTTTGGGCTTTGGTGAGGATTTGGAGATCTGGAGGAGTTAGCACTTACATCTGGCTCAGTGCGGTCAACTGCACAGTTGGAGCCATCCTTAGCTATTTCAGCATTAACATTAAAATTCTCCAGTTGGTCCCCTTGGCCACCAACATTCATTTCTTTAACTTTTTCAGCATTAACATCATCATCAACCACTTCATTTGTACCATCTACTCTAGGCTCAGCAAATGGCTCATCCAGCCATGCACTATCATCATCATATGGAACAGTTGTTTTGTACTTTCTTTTTATAGGCTCAACAAGAGGTATCTAAGGGATAGAGTCAACTAAGTTATCATAAAGGTCTTCATCACTATCTCCTAGACCGAAATCATCAACAACTTTCCTGAGAATCAACAATTTTGCCTTCTTCTTTTAAGGGCTTGGGTCATCAGTTTTCTTTATTTTCTCCCCCTGAGCTATAACACTAAAAGATGGGCATATATGAGCTTTTCTTGCTCATCAGCTTAAAGTGTTTGCTTCTGAGTTATGGGGGATTTTGGCTTGGAAGGTTTGCTGTGAGTAGAGTATTTGGCTTGAGAAAGAGGTTTGACAGGTTTGGGATGAATGGTAGACTTGGTGGGTGGAGGATTTGGCTTAAAAACTATGGCAATCTTGGTTGGTGTGGTTGACAGTGCAGATGCAGTCGAGATGGAGGATGATAAAGACTTGGAAAGGTTGTGCTCTTTGAATTTGATTCCACCAGGTTTCCTTGGTGAATAATAAACTTGGTCTTCTTCTTTTGCATCTCCACAACAACTGATTTTACCTTGGCTTTCCTAGTCAGTTCCTTTGGGTCTTCCTTTTCAATTTCTTCTTCTTCTTCAACAACCACTTGCTTTTCAATATTCCTTTGGCCCTTGGGAGGTATGTACTTTTCCACTGGGTCCTTCTCCCAGAACTGATGATACATTTCATCATCAAACTTGTTTAAAAAAATTCCATTGTTTTTCTGGTGAAGATTTTTGACTTAGGGATCTCCTCATGCAGCTCTCTGTGTCCGTCCACAATCTTGCTTATCTCTATGGTTTGGGTAAGGAGTAGAGAGATCATACTGGTATGGGTTCTCTATTTGTTGTGCCCAGTAGGTTCATTTTTCTGGTACTCAAAGATGCTTGCAAATAGCCTCTGATATATAATCTTGGACTAATGCAGCCTTGTGCCTTGGAAGATGGCAGTAGAAATCTTCCACTGGTCATTATTGAAATTTGCCTGGTTGCCAGTCTTGTAGAAGAAGCAGTGACCAACTAGTTGACCAATAGGTACATCAGTTCATCAAAGTTCTTTCTTGGGGTAGTTGTCACTGATTTGTTTCCTAACAAGGATTTGGATAAGATATCTAGATATTCTTGGTCAAGCTCCATTGGGTCTGTCTTCATGATTGGGAGGTCTAGGACTGTAGCAATGTCCACATAATCAATGTCAAGAGGCACTCCTTGAATTTTTGTTCTGAGAAGCTTGATTGTTCTTCCTTTGTTCACCTCTCTTGCATAGAGGAAGAATTGATACACCAGAGCAGGAATGCGAAAGGTTTGCTTCGTGTTGAAGAATGGAAGGAATCCACTCTCTTTGAAAGCTTTTAGCATTACACGGCCCAAAGCATCCTGGGCTAAATCCTTTCTGTCTATCACCCATCCATGGATGAAATGACTTGTATTCTGAAAACAAAACATCAATGTGAGTAAGAGAAGTACAAGTGTTGTAAGTACTAAGCACAAAAAGAGCAAATCACTTAGAAACTTTTGACATACCTATGTTCGGTCGACCGTACGGTTGGCAATTTCATGCGGTCAACCGTAGTTACACACATAGAGTGATTGATTTCTCATAGACTTTCTTTGTTGAATGTTTCCTTGATGGTGCCATTTATACTAAAAAATTTAGTGAGAGAAAGTAGAGAGATTGAGAGAAGAGGACAAGGAAGGTACAACAGAGGAGGGGTAGTGCAGGTGATTGTAGGAAGTGAAGAAGTGTAGTAGTGGAGGGAGAGGTTAAGGAAGTGGGATAGTGCACAGTTATGTCCTATGTGTAATGGATAGTCCTTTTGTCTTCACCTTGACAACCAATGACGGCTGAACAAGTGTTGGAGGATGTTGCTTCATCCACAGTATTTGATAACATCATCTCCCAGCTGCAATATACTTAGTCTCCATTGTTGAAATAGAAACTGAAGCTTGTTTCTTGCTGGCCTATCATAAGTACCCCAATCCGGACCACTCTTTATCCAAGCATGCGGGAATGACAGTGAGGGTACCCTTATCCAAAATCACAAAGTTCCATGACTTTTTGAGCATTAAATTGACTAAGCAAGGCAAGAAAGGACCTTTTGTACATTAAAAACCTCAGAAGGACTCGCAGGAATTAACAAAAGTAAAAATCATGCTGGCTCACGCCTTGAACCACACAGATCACCTTGTAAAAGTCAAGGCAAATTCGTACGGACCACCTTGCACTTCCAGAAATCTATAAATACAGCCCTCTTGTTCCTTCGTTTGGGACAGAAGTTTGAGAGTAATATTGAGAGTATTAGGGGAGGTTCTGCTGGAGTGAGGGCAGATTCTTCTCTCCTTCTTATCACCTTACAAAATAAAACACTTTTCTAACAAATCAAGCCTTAGGAAGATAGAAAGTGTTGGTGTTATGCCCTAGGCGTATAGTTATTTTGACTCATAACTAATACCATTATGTAATCGTCTTTACCATTTATAATAGAGAATGTTTATCTTGAGTATTATATGTTTTGCATGTTTGTTATAATTTTCTGTGTCCTTAGTTATTGTGAATAACTAGTATAAGTTGGTAATAGATAATCATAGAGATGATTATGTGCATGGGGATGCACATTACACTTATGGATACTTGTTAGAGAACAAGGTACTGGGCTGACCCATCTATGAGATTTATGACATGGTCTACAGTCATATATGTCATGATTAAATCTCATGATAGTCGTGTCAATGGAATCCTTAGTACCTGAGATTATCATCGTCTTCCACATGATGAACGTTGTGTTTGATGTAGTCTAACACTATCTTTAATAGGATAGCAATGAGGGCTATGTTGGCACGACTGAATTCTTGTAGGGAAGAATGATAAGTCAAGATGAGATTTGTCCCTCGTTAAGAGAGATGTTTGCTTGGGCCCCTCGATGAATAGTATTGATGAAATGTGTGGCCACACTCAAGAGATTTGATAGAGATAAAATTCACATAGATTATCAACATATTCAGAATCGAGAAAGCATTGAATAATATAAGTTGACGTGGACCATGACTTATGTTCAATATGACATCGTGAGACAAAGGGATTGTGACATTGATCTATCAAGGAATCAAGCTTTGATGTTATATTAATTGGGTGAACATAATGGCTTGCTAGAGACCACTTATGTCTTGTGAGATTGATGTTTCAACTCACTACCAACATAAATATAATTCCTATAGGGTCACACACAAAGAACATATTGAAAATGGCTCAAATATGGAACTGTACAGCTGGGCGACCGTCGAGGGGAATAGTGGGCGACCGCCCACAAAGAAGTTCCAAAAGGTAATGATCCACTGTACAGCTGGGCGACCGCCAGGGAGTTGTGGGCGACCGCTCACAAAGTTTTTCGAAAGATCATAAAAGGCTGTACAATTGGGTGGCCTCCGGGAACCTTAGTGGGTGACCGCCCAGCCCCCGTTTCAGCACATCAGTTTTTGACTTGGATTAGGGTTTCTTCCTAATTCTTAGGAATATTTATAAAGTATAAATATACCCATTTACCTCAGCAAAGACACAGTAATTTTAGGGCTTGAGAAACTCAAATCTCTTGATTTTGATTATGAATCAAAGATCAAAACACCCTAGATTCAATTCCATATCAGCCATAGATTGTTGAAAAGTGTTTCAACAATCAAGGATCATCTAGCAATCCAACAAGATTCGATCTTGGTTCGTTCGCGTGTGGATTACCGATAGAGGGTGATTGCTTTATCACCTAAAGCTTGAAAGCCTGAGTTGTTGATTCATCACAAGGAAGAACAAGGAAGAAGATCAAAGTTTCATCTACGACTCAAAGGTGAATTACGAATCATGTACGAAAATAAACTCGCAACAAAGGTTAGTAAATCTATATTTATAATTTTAATCTATTCATATTAGACGAATTCATGGCTAGGGTTTTGTGAATTATGTAAATATTCCGATGCTGTAAGTACCCCAATTCGGACCACTCTGCATCCGAGCATACGGGAAACACCGAGGACTCACGCATTCATGATCTCGAAGACCCGTAATGTCCAAAAGGTCCAAAACCACCATCCAAACCAAGGGAGGACCTTTCATGGATAAAAGGGAACTCAAGGACTTTATAGGAATAACAAAATATGGCCAGTTGACACAATGGTCCGTACGGACCACTTTGCAAAGTAATAATGGTCCGTACGGACACTTACGTCAACACACCAAAATGATGGCAAAATCCCTACAAAGTCCACAATATTCCATGAAATCCAGGAAACTCAAAAAACTGGTAATGACACAAAGGTCCGTACGGACCATATTGAAGTTTTTTGGGGCTTATAAATATAAGGCTCCCCCTCCCATTTCATTCACACCTCAACTCTCTCCTCTCTTCCCCCAGCCTTCATGCAACTCCCCAAGGCGTCCCAACCTTTTCCGATCCTTCCCGAGCCTTCCCGAGGTGCTCCAAAGCCCTCCCGAGGCACTCTGAAGTCCTCCCGAAGTGATTCCGATCGAACCCGGTCCTTCCCTAGGCGATACTGAGCCATCTCAAGGCAATACCGACCTCTCTGGTCCTTCTCGAGGCCTCCCGAGCCTTCTCGAGGTGCTCCAAAGCCCTCCCGAGGCGCTCCGAAGTCCTCCTTAAGCGACTCCGGTCGATCCCGGTCCATCCTAATCGACCCCCGACATCCCAAAAACCCTATTTACCCTCAAACCAAACACATTCCCCCGCGGAAGATAGACACCAACCAATATTGGTACGGTTTCCTTTCGAATCTCATTTAATTGCTTTAAGTATTTAAATATTTCTGTTTAAATATATCATTTGCAATGTAGACATCATTTTAAAATGCATTTTTAAAAGCATACACACACACACACAACATTTAAAGAAAGAAGGGTATCGAAAGACTCGTGTATACGAGGCGACTCGGGTGAGCTCAAATATCTCTTCCCGAGGCGTAACCTGACCTCCGAACCCAAAAATCTCATCACACAACAAAACAAAACTAAAACAAAGCCTTTTCTCAATGTTTTGAGCACAATCAAAATGGCGTGGTGACTCTAAACGAATGATGAGGGTACAAACTTTCATTTTTACCCTTTCTTTAATTGTTGTGTGTGTGCATGTGCTTTATTTTTTGCTTATTCAAAAAATACAAAAAATACAAAAAAAAGTATCATAATACATCTGTGTACATACTTTTAAAATACATTCTGCAAAACTTTCTGTTTTACTCAGAAAAAGAATTTTAGTGACCGCACACTACGCGCACTCTTATCCTGTACACTGCACACTACAACCCCAAACCCGGGATGGTCTCAGATGCAGTTCGATTGGTGTTCCTATGCCTTTCGAGCGTGCACGGGATCATTCCAAACTTACCATCCTAGCCAGTGTTGTTTCACACTCTGTCCAGACTCGGCTGGTTTTTGACCCAGTCCGTGTCATAAAGCCTGGATACATATCCCATGTCGGCCATTATCTGAGTCAAAGCCCAGAAATCAAGATCTCTTGCGCAAGCAAGGCGATGAAAGGTCATGCTAAAATCTTGACCTGATCTTGATTTCCAAAGCTACACCCAGACAATACTCCGTACCGGATATACGTGCATGCCTACATGACACCATGTCATCAAGCCTTTAATGCCTCATCCATGACAATATGACCGAGCCAAAATCTAAGTCATGGATCCCTTACGCAAGCAAGGTAAAGAGAGGTCATGCCGAACTCTTGACCCGATCTTGACTTTAAGTACTGGCTCTGTTCACTATTCACATGGCAGACGCATTAAAACGAACATGACAGGCTCGGTCCTTAGGTTCATTTTTCTTTTGGCCGGTGGAAACCGCTTGCCCTATAGGACCCCTACCCGGGGCTGTACACCCTGGGAGGTCGAAATACAGGTGCAAAACGAGGGGCTTATAGCCATAGTGATGGTTTCCACTGACCCAAGATCTAGAAATAGCTGCGAAAAAGAAGAGAAATCTTTTCCAACCCATTTAGGATTCTGAGAAAACACGTTTTAAGTAAATATAAAAAAAAAGAGGAAACTGCATGTCGCATGAGCTTTCCCCCTTCTTCCAAAAAGCCTTCCCAAGTCTAAACCTTGCCTCTCGCCCCTTCCAGCGAACCGAGAGTGGTTGAGAGTTCCCGGGAGCCGTCTTTTCAGTGTCGAAGTCACATGGTCTGACAGCCTTTCCGATTCAGCCGTCAGAGCAGTCCGTCACTCTCCCATGACAGGGTCGACAAATATCAGTGAGGGAAACAAAACTCCGCCCCTGAGAAATCTCCGAACAATGGAGGAGGTGCGGCAGGCCTTCAAAACCCTTAAGAAGCGCTAAGATGAGCAGCAAGCCTGGATCATAGACACCATGCGCCATCGCGGAGCTGTCGCCGTTCCCCAACCCGATGGAAATGCTTGCTCCCCCGGTTTCCCAAAGCTATCAGCAGGTCCCTCCTCCGCCAAGCTACGAAAACCAGGCAATGCAGAGTAGCTCCCGCTCAAAGCTCCACTTGAGCCTCAGTCAAGCAGCTCCGATCTGCCAAACTCAGCCCAATCAGTTTCCCGGCCCCGCTCCGCAAACTCAATATCGCCAGCACACATATGGGCCTGCTCCCCCTGATCCCAATGTCTCTCGGTATCCTCGGGATTCAATCCTTTGCCTTTATATGAGCCCCGCAGCCACAACTTGAAATCCCAATGTCCGCCAGGGACAGAAGTACCAAGCGGATACCCTGACATTTCAAATCTACCACCCGCTGGACTACAACTTGGGGCTAATGAAACATTCCCCCAACTCCCAAACACAACACATAGTGGTCCAGGCAATCACGCCTTTGGCTCCAATTTCAACAATCAAGGGTACGGGTTGGTATACACTCAACTACCTCCCCAAGATTCCCGAGTGGCAATCCCGTCCACCAATCCACCTCCGTCTTCGGTTTCCATCCCAGAAAACGGCAACCTGCCTCTGCCTACTGACCCTCACATGGCTTGGTTGGTCGAACAAATGAAGGATATTAAAGGGAAACTGGCCCACTCTCGGAAGGACTCCCTTATGCTCACAGATCCGAGCAAGGTGGTTCCTCTCCCCCCAAAGTTCCGAATGCCAAAAATGGAAAAGTTTGATGGGACAGAATGCCTGAAGACTCATATCGATACCTACTTCTTAGGTATGAGAGCCAAAGGGGCCACCCCACAACAAATGGCAGATCACTTCCATCACTCCCTCAAATCCACGGAATTAAGGTGGTTCCTCAATGTAAAGGCGGAAAATCGCTCCATCTGGGATCAAATCAGTGAGATCTTCCTGGAGAAGTACCGTGCCAACCTCGAGTGGGAAACTAACTGCCATGATCTGCAAGCCACCAAACAAAAGGATGACGAGCCCGTGGGAGAATTTTACAAGAGATGGAATTGGAAACTAAGGGAGATAATAGATCCGCTTTCCAAAGAAGAGCAAATAGACATATTCCATTCTTGCCTCAAACCATCTCTGAGGGCCCTGATTAGCCATCACTTCTATCCCGACCTTCATGCCATGGTCAATGTCGGGACCAAGTTCGAAAAGATCTTGAGCCTACAAAAGACAGGAGCCACTCCTGCTTCTTCCTACCGCTACCTGGCAACCCCATCAAATCCGGCACCTATCCCAAGTAAAGGAAAGGAAGCCAACGGAGCAGTCCACTACATCCAAAATGGAGTTCAAGTAAGCTGCGATCAAGCGCCCCCGAGGAACAACAATCCTCCTCACCAACAGCAGTTCCAATGCTTTGATAACCTCGAGATGCCCCTAAGCCAGGTTTTTTGAAGCATTGGTGAGGCAAAACATTCTCAAACCTCTTGAGAATTACCAGCCAAAGAATCCCAATCCCAACATGGACATGAGCAAACGTTGTGCCTTTCACAACTACCCCGGCCATACCACCGACAATTGCTTCGTGCTGAAACAAGTGGTCCAGGGGCTAATTGAAGAAGGAAAGTTGGAATGCCCCCGTGGCCCCAACACATCAGAAATCTGTTTCCCTGGAATGACAGAGTCAACAGGATAGCATTCAACGAAAACTCCTAAGTGAGTAGGCCCTCTGCCATCTCTGGGACTGTCAATATAATATCCCGCAATGACTGGGAATGCGAAACCAGTACCAAACATTCCCGTAATAGGGAATCCAGAAGGGAGGATCCAAGAATGACCGTCTCCCTATGATCCCTGCCGCGATCCAGACACACCAATGGTTGGATCGAGTACTCCCCGGAGGCAAGGCAAACGGAAACAAATGGTGGCTCCGGAAGCGATTTAACCTTCACAGATGCAGACTTTCCGGAATGCAAAAATAGACACAACGAGGCCCTCCTCATCCTCGTAAAAGTAGAAAGGATCTACCTACCATACGTTCTACTCGACAATGGCTCATCGATTAATATCCTCGCTGCATGTACATTGAGACAATTAAGGGTCGACCGCTCTCAAATGAGACCTCCTGTCTGAGTGATACGAGCCTACGACTCTACCCCCCGCACTGTTTTGGGGGTGATCACTCTGGACATCCAGTTCGATGAACTAGAAGAGTCGATGGAATTTTTAGTTATGGAGATCGAGTCCAATTTCTCCGCCTTGCTGGGATGACCTTGGCTGCACCAAATGAGAGCAGTAGCCTCAACCCTACACCAATGCATAAAGTTCATCAACATCAAAGGGAACCTCGAGGTGATACATAGGGGCAGCACAATGGAGAGCGCTTGGCCAGCAAGCTCGATCTAGAAGAAGGTCCCGACATGACCGAGTACCCCTTGGCAGACAAAGCCCCGATCACAATCCAATTCGAATGTGATCCTTACATTCATGCGCTAAGTCGTGACGAGCTAGCAATCAAAGAATTCCTGAGTCAAGATGATGAGTCGGATCAATGCGACTACGAAGAATGCTTAAAAGAGAACTAAGAGGCAGATGCCCAATTGGAGCTCGACCAAGGAATGGACCCATATTTTGTTGGAAATACTCCCGAAGCAAGCTGGCCTGCCACCTATCCCTTGGAATTTGTCAACCCCCATATCGACACACCCGGGTCCTATGAAGACGGCTACGGCAACATAGTCCAATTCAACATCCCGGTGCTCGACTTGGAAGAGAGATGGAGCAACATCCTTCGGAGCCTAGTCAAAGAAGGAAAAATAGAATGCCCCCTCGATTCAGATATCGTGAATGTCATCCAAGCGAAGACCTTAGACGTGGGAGTGGAGTCTCTGAAGATAATCAACGTCAGCAAGGAAAAACTCCAAAGAAGCGATTGCCTCGCCCTCCTAGAGGAAGCTCTCCATGAACTCCTTCAGCAAGAACCCTCGGGACCTGGTAGTAGCACCAATGGAGGGACACCTTCAAATGAGCAGCCTCATACCACCTCAATTTGGTTTGAAGTCGAATCAAAGGCAAGCCTACCTCCTGGGACGGTATCAATCAAACAGTGGCAACCAGGACCATCACCCCTTCTCCGAACCTGCAGCCAGCAAGGAGGAAATGATCGAATAGCCTGGTCTAACCCCTCGTCTTCTAGAGTCTAGCTTTGAGTCATGTTGTCTTTGAATTCGAGTCTCCTGAGTCATCTGATGGCCTTACGCCAGAGGATTATGAGTTCATAGCCAACAATGTATTCCCCTATGCTTTAAATGAAAGATTCGACCTTTCCGAGTATCCTCTCATTGCATCTTTAACAAAATGATAAATTAACTAAATCACAAATAGTTAATAACAATTCACTTGATAAAGACACAGACACATTAAACGAACAATATATTAAAGAAATCTTTAAGCATGTTGTCAAACGAGAGGAAAACCGGGCCCAAACTGCCGAGGAGGTTTTAACCAAAGTGAATTTGGGGACTGTTGAAGAGCCTAAAGAGACACAAATCGGAAGTTTATTCACCGGCACCGAGCAAGAAGCATTGACTGCACTGCTTAAAGAATTCAGAATTCGTGGACGTGTTCACTTGGTCCTACCAAGACATGACCGGCCTAGATCCAGCCATAGTGGAACATCGGATTCCCCTGAATCCCGAGGCTAAGCCCATCAAGCAGAAGCTATGCCGAATCAAGCCATAATGGTCCTTACAAGTCAAGGAAGAGATCGAGAAGATGCTTCGCGTCGGCTTCATCGACCTGAGAAAGTTCTTCGATCGCCTTCGAAAGCATTCAATGAGGTTGAACCCTACCAAGTGCACATTCGGGGTAATCCGAGGCAAAGTCTTGGGATACATGGTCACAAAATGAGGCATCAAAGTTGATCCCTAAAATATCTAGGCCATATCAAGATGAGACCACCGCAAACCCGAACAGAAGTAAAAAGCTTCATGGGCCGCCTGCAGTACATCAGCCGCTTTGTCAATCAGTTGACCTCCATGTGTGAGCCAATCTTTCGACTAATGAAAAAGAATGCGGACATCAAGTGGAACCCAAAATGCCAAGATACCTTCGAAAAGATAAAGGCGTACCTTATGAGTCCTCCGATCCTCTGTCCTCCCCACGAGGAGAAGCCACTCTTGCTATACCTAACTGTGATCGACACCGCAGTTGGAGCCATGCTATGCCAAGAAAAGAAAGAGTTAAGGGTCGAGAATGCCATCTATTTTGTCAGCCAAAAGTTCCAAGGCAGTGAGCTCAACTACTTAGCCCTAGAGAAAACCTGCGCAGCTCTAGTATGGGTTGTCGAAAAGTTGCGACACTACATGCAATCGCACACAGTGCACCTGGTCTCCAAAATGGATCTGGTCAAGTACCTCTTTGACAAACCATCACTGTCAATGAGACTAACTAAATGGTCTTTCTTCCTGGCGGAGTTTGAGATCAAATACATAAACCAGAAGTCGATCAAGGGACGGGTAATGGCCGAACAATTGACTTCCCAATCGACGAAGCCAAAGGTCCCGAACAATAATTTCCAGACGAAGGAATCTTCGCACTTGAAGGCGAGAATCGATGAATGCTTTTCTTCGACGGAGCAGCCAACAAAATAGGAAATGGCATTGGAATGCTCTTGGTCGACTCAAAAGACGAGCACACCCCAATCTCCATAAAGCTAAACTTTGAGGTAACCAACAATGCCGCCGAATACGAAGCATGCGCTGCCGTACTAGAGGCCACCCTCGAAAGAAATGTTCAAGAGTTAGAGGTCTACGGGGACTCAGCCTTGATCATCAATCAAGTTTCCAATAAATGGAAAACGATAGACTCGGGCTTGTGTGAATGTGTGCCCAAAAATTTGGATTAACGCGAGTTTGAAGACATCCGGTTTAATTTGAAAAACGGAGTCTCCACGCCATTTTGATTTCCTCAGAACTTTGAAAAAAAGGTTTTTATAGGTTCGGAGGTTAAGTTACCCCTTGGGAAGAATGGATCGTCGTTCACCCAAGGTGCCTTGCCGTAGCAAGTCTCCCAAGATTCCATTTATCGTGCTTGCTTGCGTGCTTTCTTATGTGCATGTGTTTGAAAAGAGGGGGGGGGGGAATGTCCCAAGTTGTCTTCCGAACGTACAAACCATTTATTGGTTGTCGCTCGGGATTCCTTGGATTTTATGTGTTCGGGATTTTGATCCCGTCCTCATCTTGGACTTGTGATCATCGCATTTTAACCTCGGGACTTGCGTGATCGAGAGAAGGACTCTCTTTTATAGTCCAAAATGAGGTTCTTTAGGAAGGAATGTCCTTAGCCCATCAATCCTACACCTTAAGACGATCGAGCTCATATAGTTGCTTCATGCTCGTCTTAAGTGATAATCGGAGATATAGGGTTCAAGGTTATCCCTTTCTAAAGAGATTGCACCTTTAATGGAAGAAACGATGTAAAGATAGGATCTTTACACCGGTCCATTCCGAAGGTTGCTAATGGGGACATGGGGGGAAATGCATGTAAAAATGACATTTTTAGTGAAAAGATGACATTTTGGGTTGCAAAGGATGCTTTTGGTTTGCAAAGGATGCTTTTTGATGTAAAAAAGTGACTTTTTAATGCAAATGATGCACCTTTAATATAAAAAAGAGATTTTAATGCAAAGGATGCATGTGGTTTTAGGTGCAAAGGATGCCCCTTTATTTTGAAAATGGCATTTTAATGAAAAGATGGCATTTTTATGTACATAGATACTATCTAAATTGCAGATAGACATCAGATTATAGCATGATGGGGGTTAAAATCAGATTACAAACTGAACAGATGAAGATTCTGCAAACTGGCCTAAGTTGTCGCGTGACATAGGTTGCCTATGTCGCGTGACATAGGTTGCCTATGCCGCGTGACATACTTAGCCACTTGCAGAGTCTTCAACAACTAGGATCTACAGAGGTAACAAGGCATTAATATAGCCAAGTTACTTCACAAATAGATCTCAGAGAGCAAGTATTTCAATAATGAACACTTCAAGAGGGTGTGGATATGAGGGATCCACACTCATCTCGAGTGTTCATGCAAAAACAATGCCAAGCTGGAGCTTTTACATGAAATGGTATGCAATCAGATGTGGATCTAGGCAATATGATACTAAAGCATGCAACTTTAATCAGGATATATCATTATTAACACATTTAGCATATAGATCTCATGTATAATGAAGATAGGGAAAGGAAAAGGATAGAAAATCGTTACCCTTGAAGACCATGACTTCCTATATCAAGTTAGATATAGGAGCCTTCAAACAGCAACCTCCGGGGACTGAGATCAAGCCTTGGTTCAATGAGAACCTTTGGTTCTTGATGTGTATAGGAAGTGTGTGTGGGATTGGTTGAATGGTGAGTGATTTTGGGAGGATTAGTGTGGTTTTGGGTGTATATGGGAAGAGGGAGTAGGCTTCTGGGCGTATTCTCTGTAGAGGGGCACTTAGGAGTGAAGGAGAGGTGCCTAAAATGAGAAGGTGCAGGCCTCTATTTATAGGCTGCATGGTAGTGGCTTAGTATGTCGCACGACATAACAAGCCATAACCATTTTCCTTCTAGAAACATGCAAGGTGGCAAGCTTCTAGAAGTCTTTTTGGCAAGTTATGTCGCACGACATAACAAGCCCCATCCAGTTCCTTATAGAAATATGCAAGGTGGCAGTCTTCTAGAAGGGAATTTTGCACAAAAGAAAAACGTGTTTCTTTCATTCCAAGCAGTCCCTTCAGCCCTTAAAAGGTTTGGAACATTTCCGGAACTGCTCCGGAACTCTAGGAAAGTCTGGAGAATTGCCGGGAAACTTGCCGGAATTGCTGGGAAACTTGCCGGAATTGCCGGGAAACTTAACCGGAAGGCATGAGCCAGATTTGGGTACTTACAGAAGCCCGTCGGCAACGTCACTTGCAGGGCGAGTGGGGTTGTCGATAGAAAAGGATCCGTTCTGGCGAATGCCGAGACGGATTGGGCGACCAAGGTGGTCGAGTGGCTGGACCTTTTATGAAAGGCTACCTACGTATCCCGGAGGAATCAAGCCAGACCATAGTTCGAACTTTTACTGAGTCGAAATGTTATTCCTTCATTTGGGAATAACGGAGATCGAAAGAGAGCGAAATGTTATTCCTTCATTCTGGAATAACGGAGATCGCGAGAGAGAGCGAAATGTTATTCCTTCGTCCTGGAATAACGGAGATCGCGAGAGAGGTCGAAATGTTATTCCTTCACCTTGGAATAACGGAGATCGAAAGAGAGCGAAATGTTATTCCTTCATTCTGGAATAACGGAGATCGCGGGAGAGTTCAAAATGTTATTCCTTCATCTTGGAATAACGGAGATCGAAAGAGAGCGAAATGTTATTCCTTCATCCTGGAATAACGGAGATCGCGAGAGAGGTCGAAATGTTATTCCTTCATCCTGGAATAACGGAGATCGAAAGAGAGCGAAATGTTATTCCTTCATTCTGGAATAACGGAGATCGAAAGAGAGCGAAATGTTATTCCTTCATTCTGGAATAACGGAAATCGCGAGAAAGGATGGATTTTGTAAAGAAGTAGGAAGGACTCAATAATTTTTGTAAAGAAAGTGGGACGTACCCTGATAATTTTTGTAAAGAAAAGTGGGACGTACCTGATAATTTTTATAAAAAAAGTGGGACGTACCCTGATAATTAAAGAAAGTGGGACGTACCCTGATAATTTTTGTAAAGAAACGGGACGTACCCTGATAATTTTTGTAAAGAAAAGAGGGACGTACCCTGATAATTAAAGAAAGTGGGACGTACCCTGATGATTTTATTATTTGAAAATAGAATTGAAAATGCTATGGGCAAATAAAATGAGCCACAGGGGTAAATTTGAAAAATAGGCCACGGGGGCACTGGAGGGAAAAATGGATTGGAAATGATTGAAAATGCCAGGGGCACAAAGGGTAAAACATGCCTATGAGGGATAAAATCGTAAAATTGAGCCTTCAGGGGCAAAATTGTAAAAATCAGCCACAGGGGCTTAGTATGTCGCACGACTTTGTATGCCAAGTGGCTAGGTTTGTCGCGTGACAAAGGTAGCCTGAACTGTACTTTACAGAACCTTTGGAATTGGACTGGAATTGCCGACACGGGTTGGAATTGGGTGACCAAAGGGGTCACATGCCTGATCCTACCAGGGCATGGCGAAGAGATACTGGTCCCTTACTATAAGGATGGAAACAGGGTGACCTAGGAGGTCAAACGGCCGATCCTATTGGAAATGTGCCAAATAAAGGGGGGGGGTGACCAATGTGGTCAGATAGTTAGGCTTTTATGAAAAGCTTACGCACCATTGAAGAACGGTGAAAGAAACAGGTGACCAATGTGGTCGGATGGCTGGACCTTTATGAAAGGCTACCTACGTATCCCGGAGGAATCAAGCCTTGGTCGTAGTTCAAGCCTCATCTAGATAGTTAGGAACAGTGCCTAGGATCCTTGAGGTTTTGACAATTAATAGAGGTTGTCACCTTAGGAAGCTAAAGCTTACGTCACTATCGAGTAGATAGAGGCAGCTATAGATGGAAAACTTGAGCATACTTCTCAATCTGTGATGGAGGTAGCTAAAGTTGGATTTTTGACAATTAGGAAATTGTCGCCTGGCGTTATTTCATTATGATGGAAGTAACAGAGGCGCTTTTTTGGGAGAAAATGTTATCATTAGCAATTGGCACATTACTTGAGCCTAGGGGTGATTTTTTTTCTTGGAAACAATGGTAGGGACTGGGTCTGGATGTACATATGGAATGTGTTTGAACATTGTTTAAGACGGGTTTCAAGCAAGTGGGGTCATATCCCTTGGGTGTGGACTGAACTGTTGATGTTGCTGAGATGTTGTCAACGTGGACTAGAATTCCCTCCTGAGCTGAGAGTGGGTTTGAACCTCGGGTCTCGATGAATGTTCCTTTCTCACACTCTAGCATTTGAATCTGATGCTGACAGGCTTTTACAACCAAAGACTAAAGCAGATGTCGAAGTGACCAAACCTCTCATCTAAGGATGGATGCGACTTATCGGAGCCCCGGTCTGAGGAAAAAACTTTCTGCAAAGCCCCATGCCTTATTAAAGCAAGGAAATATCCTTTCATTGGCAAAGCCCCGGTTGGACGAACTGGGCAGGCGAAGTCTAGATTTTGAAGAAGTGACTTGGTAGAGCCCCATTCTGGTGACCTAGCAAAAATCCCAATCCGGTTGGTACTGCGAAAGTGATCCTGAGGTTGATCTGACCAAGACTGAATCCATCTAGGGGCCTAGTGAAGAACCCGATGCGAACCCCCAAAAATGGCTAAAGAAGCCCCAGTTTAAAGGAATGGCTTGACAAAGTCCCATCCTTGAAGAATTTCGAGGCAGCCCTAATGCGAATTGTAGCAGAAGAGGGAAAACCTATCCTTTTTCTTTTTCTTTTTTTTAGTCAATCAGTCAACCTTAAGGAAATGTGAAAGAAAAGATTCTTAGAAATTTATACATGCAGGGGCATATTTTTCGAAAGGTGGGAATAGATCCCGATTTTATGTTATCTTGATGGCCTTATTCGATGTAGGCACAAAAACTCGCTTTGGGTTTGACTCTTTTGAGAGAGTATAAGCGTAGAAAGGTTGGTAAAAGTGTATGGAAGCCCCTGCTGACAGAAAATCAGTGTTTAACACTATTTTTCCTAAGATGTAGAAAGAGAAGACTTGTCAAGACATCTGAAAACTTGTTTTATTTATAATAATCACAAGATTGCTTAAAACCCTTTATTAGTGTTTGGGTTATTCAACCACTAATCTCGATATGAACAAACATTTTTTTATTAATCATGAGCAGAAAGTCAACCGATGTCGCGGATCAAGGTTGGCTGGTGTGAAAGAAAGGTTTGTGTATAGGGAGGTCATTGATGAGATCGGATTTTCTGGGATTTGACTGTGTCTATGGGAGAGGCCATTGATGAGATCGGATTTTTTGGGATTTGGATATGTTTATGGGAAAGGTCGTTTGATGAGACCGGATTTTTCTGGGATTTGAATATGCTTATGGGAAAGGTCGTTTGATGAGACCGGATTTTTCTGGGATTTGAATATGCTTATGACCGGACCATTGCTGGTTGCCTACGTTCCCCTCATTGTGAGGAGCTCAGGTCGCCGTAGTTCGGCTTCAGCTGAACTGTGTCAGGCTTTGGGAAATGGGATTTGTGGTTCCTTTAGTGAAAAGGCTCGGATGAGAAGATTGGATGATGAGGCGTGGGCCTCGGGATGATTCCTTGACCAAGTCATTTTGGACGGTTGGTTCTGATTTTCATCTTTCATTGGGGGAGAAAGGATTTCCACGTGCCTAAAGGCTTACGAAATGCTTCTGGCTTTGCTTCGACCGCCCCATTGTTATCGACAACTTTCATTCTCTGAGCTTTGATTTTGCCTGTCCGTCAAGCTTTTGATGGGCGGTGCTGGGTCCTTGGCCTCATTTTTTTATGTGCAACCCTGTTTTTTGCCTAGACTGCCCTTTTTTTGGGATTTTCAGCCTAGCTGGGCATTACTCTTTTTGCACTAAGATTTTTTTCTTCTTTTTTTTTTTTATGTGCAACCTTGTTTTTTGCCTAGACTGCCCTTTTTTGGGATTTTCAGCCTAGCTGGGTATTACTCTTTTTGCACTGCATTTTTTTTTTAAATTTTCTAAAGCACTTGAGGGCCAAGGCGAGCCTCTGCTTGAATTTTTCTTGACATCCTTGAGGTCGAAGGCAGGCTCTTAGGTTATTGTCGACACGGGGTCAATCTTTCGAAGCTGAGTGGCCTTTTGTTGTCCCTTGACAATGCCGCCGTCATTGACTTGGTCAAGGTGAAGGTGGGGGCATGATTGGGAAAGTGTATTGCTTGATGAAGGCCTTTTGTGAGGTAAGGAAAGTGTATGGGGAAGGCATTAGTTGATTTTCTCACACTGATTAATCAAAACGTTAATTATTTCGAGAGATTATTTGTTGAGCAATGCAACTGATTATATAAAATAAAACCATTTCATTAAATGTAATATAGGTGTGCAAATAATGTCTTAAATATAGCAAGAAAAGAAGAAGACTCTTTTATAGAAAATTAAAGATTAATTACAATGTCCGTGGAGGACTTGATTGAAAGAGAAAAGTACTAGAACCTACGAAGGTTGACTGAGAGACTATATTCTTTTAATCTTGCTTAAGGATAGGTAGACCCTAGACTAGCTACTCTTTGCTGGTTGGACTGCTAGGGAGCTTGAGCTTTCCTTCGTAGATCAGCCATTGAATTTCTTTCTTCAGATCCAAGCACGTGTCTGTCACGTGACCATAATGCTTGTGGTACTCACAGAACTTGGTCCTGTCAACTTTATGTGGGTTTCTCGGCTTATAATTCTCGAGAGGTGTGAGAAGGCCTCATTTCACCAAATCGTCAAAAACTTTGCTCATGGGCATCCCAACATCATGCTGACGTTTCTGACCTTGCACCTCCTGAATCGACCTCTTACCATAACTTTCTGTTTTTGGCCCATGGAGGTTCTCGAGCTTCCCATCTTCTATCAACTTCTGGATCTCATGCCTCAAATAGCAGCAATCATCAGTGTCGTGCCCTGGGTATTGATGGAAAAGACAATGCTTAGACTCATCCACCTGAACATTAGGGTTCTTGGGCTTCCAATTCTCCAGTGGCTTTATCAGCTTTTCTTTCATCAGCTTTTCCAGCATCTTGCTTAAAGGCATCTCCATGTTGTCATAATGAAGGGAGCGGAGTTTTCGGGAGACATTGTTGTTCTCAAGACTCGGATTTCCATTGTCCAATTAGTTCCATTGTTGGATTTGGCTGAAGGAAGCTGCGACACTCTTTCCTTTGTGAGGGACTGGTGCTGAGCTAGGTACGGTTGCTGCTTGGTACTGGTGGCATTGGGTTATACTTGGTGGAATCAATTCCTTGCCTGGTTCGACATCTTGGGTTAAGGGAGTATTGATGAGGTCAAGATTTTCTTGCATCTGTTTCACTTGCTCCATCAATATTGCCACATGGGGGTCAACGGGAACTCTCAAGTTACTGGAACTCACAACAGGACTTCTTTTAGCAGAGGGAGCCATAGTAGCAGACTGGTGAAACTGACGACTGGATTCATTAAGTCCGGTAGGTGACAGCCGAAAACTTGAATCATCCTTTGGCAACTTGCATTCAGGTGGGTATAGTGGCTTCAGAACATAGCCACATAGCTCGAACTGATTATGTAAAGCTGGAGTATAGGCGCGTGTATTGCTTTGGCTGGGAACAGGCGGGGTGAAGCCCAATCCGTTCTGAGGAGCTGAGGGCGATGGAGCCCTGATGAGCTGGGATGTTGGAAAAGACTGAGGAGGAGGAGTAGTCCTTGGAAAGGGATCATATGTGGAAGGAGGAAGGTATTGGCTGTAGGATGGAGGATATTGGTTATAGGATGAAGGGACTGAAATCACTGTTTCTGGAGTCTCATCTTCTACCATGACCAGAGAACCATTTGACTCAACTGTTACCTGAATTCCATGACGACGGAGTGCGTCGATAAGCATGGCTTGCTGTTCCTCATGAACCTTATGGGCATTTTCCAAAGCTAGGACTAACTCTTCCTTCCTAACCATCTGATTTCCTGCACCCTCACTGTTTTCTGTCAAATCTGCCATTCTGACTCTCTGAGCTGACAAAACTGACGATTCTGCCGAACTGTCTGAACCTAAGGTTTTCTGCACTGAAAAGCCGCTGACCCGGTATTCTCGCCCACTTCTTTCTCGCTGCGGGAAAGGGATAGGCAAAGTTTAGACTCGGGGATAGGTAAGGTTTAGACTTGAAGGTAAGTGTTTGGGCTGAAGGCTCAAGTAACATGCACTTATCGCTTGAGTTTTGCTTAAAACACATTTTCTCCTAATCCTAATTGATCGGAAAAGATGAGACCTTGAAAGGTCAAGATTGAAAATTGGGGATCGGACCGAGGAGGTCTCGACTAGGGATTTGACCGCGAAAGGTCGAGATGGGAAGATCGGAGATCGGACCGAGGAGGTCTCGATTAGGGATTTGACCATGAAAGGTCGAGATAGGAAAAATCGGAAATCGGACCGAGGAGGTCTCGATTAGGGATTTGACCATGAAAAGGTCGAGACAGGAAAATCGAAAATCGGACCGAGGAGGTCTCGATTAGGGGTTTGACCATGAAAGGTCGAGATAGGAAAATTGGAAATCGGACCGAGGAGGTCTCGATTAGAGATTTGACCATGAAAGGTCGAGATAGGAAAATCGGAAATCGGACTGAGAAGTTCTCGATTAGAGATTTGACCATGAAAGGTCAAGATAGGAAAAAATCGGAGATCGGACCGAGGAGGTCTCGATTAGGGATTCCAGAGACAGGACCATGCAATTATGATAATTGTTCAAGTTTACTTAAAACAGTGTCTTTTATTTATTTCTATTTGGTTGGAAAAGGGGTTTTGCCCTTCTTTTTCGCAACTACTCTAGATCCTGGATCAGTGGGTTCTGTCACTACATCTATAAGCCCCTCGTATTCCACCTGTATTTCGACCTCCCAGGGTGGACAGCCCCGGGCGAGGGTCCTATAGGGCATGCGGACCCCACCTATCGAGAGAAAAGAATGCTCCTAATGGGTCTAGCGGGTCATAGGAACTTTTAACGCGCGAGCGATGCGAATTATAGTCAAGGCAATACCGGGAAAGTCTCGTCTTTCAGCCTTGATAGAATTTCGGCAGAATTTTGCTTGCGCGATTGACGTTTTGACTTTTCGGTAATGTCCGAGAAGATAATAGGCATGGGTCGGGCGGTAAAAGCCGGATGACACATTGTCACATTGAACTTTCGTTGCATATGCAGTGCGTGAGTCAGAATCGAAGTCAATGCCGGGTCAAGATCTTGCCAATTTTTCCTTGTCGGAATTTTGGCAGAGCTTCGCTTGAGCGAAAGATCTTTTGGATTTTCTTGGCAAGGACTCGGTCTCGACTCTTACGCATTCCGTGCGGGTCAAGGTCGAAGTCAATGTCGGAGTCAAGATTCTACCGATTTTTTCCTTGTCGGAATTTCGGCAGAGTTTCGCTTGAGCGAAAGATCTTGACTTCCGTTATGAGCTAAGGCTTGACCTTTACGGGGATATGCAACTGGGCTATATGACACGGACTAGACCAAAAACCAACCAAAAAGTCACGGTTTTTTTGAAACGTGTGACACAGACTGTGCATTGGTCGACACTGGCTGCCATGGGGAGTTTGGGGTGATTTCGTGCGCGCCCGGGAGCATCGTAAGGCTATCCGTGACTGCAGCTGATAAACCACCCCGGGTTTAAAGCGACGTGCGTGCAAAGTGTACAGGATATATAAGGTGCGCGTAGTGTGGGGTCTCCTAAAAATGTTCCTTTTTGAGTTAAAACAGAGATTTTCATAAATGTGTTTTAAAGGAATGATTTTCGGGACGGGGGAAAATGCAACAGATAAGGCACGTAAATTTTCTGGGAGCCCCAGTCAGTCTTGGAACTGAATAGCCCCAAGCTGCTAGGACTGCCAGATTAACCTTAATTTTTCCTGGTGGAATTGCCACTGAGGTCGCCCGGTCAGAATCCAGGGAGGATTAAGCCGTACGACTGCATGGATCAATTTTCCAGGTTCCACTCCTTTGCAGTTTCAGGTTATTTCCCGAACTTTTAGGCACCTTTTAGCCTTGAGAAGGCTTTCCTATTCAAAATATGCACAATTCCCAATATGCAAATGATGCAATGCAAGGCAAAGAAAGCAAGCATGATAAACGGAATCCGCGACGGGAGTCTAACCCGCTCAAAGGGAAAAGCTTTCTTTTATTATTTTTTTTTTCGAAAACAAAAGGATACCGGTACGTGGGATTGTTAGACCACCGTTTATCCCAAGCCCCGGGTTAGGGAGCGATACAGGAAGGTTAAGTGGTTTCCACCTATATACCAAGTATCGTTTTTTTTTGAAAATGAAAGCTTTTCTCCTTTGGTTATGTCCCCAGCGGAGTCGCCAAACTGTGAATGTGTGCCCAAAAATTTGGATTCACGCGAGTTTGAAGACATCCGGTTTAATTTGAAAAACGGAGTCGCCACGCCATTTTGATTTCCTCAAAACTTTGAAAAAAAGGTTTTTATAGGTTCGGAGGTTAAGTTACCCCTTGGGAAGAACGGATCGTCGTTCACCCAAGGTGCCTTGCCGTAGCAAGTCTCCCAAGATTCCATTTATCGTGCTTGCTTGCGTGCTTTCTTATGTGCATGTGTTTGAAAAGAGGGGGGGGGAATGTCCCAAGTTGTCTTCCGAACGTACAAACCATTTATTGGTTGTCGCTCGGGATTCCTTGGATTTTATGTGTTCGGGATTTTGATCCCGTCCTCATCTTGGACTTGTGATCATCGCATTTTAACCTCGGGACTTGCGTGATCGAGAGAAGGACTCTCTTTTATAGTCCAAAATGAGGTTCTTTAGGAAGGAATGTCCTTAGCCCATCAATCCTACACCTTAAGACGATCGAGCTCATATAGTTGCTTCATGCTCGTCTTAAGTGATAATCGGAGATATAGGGTTCAAGGTTATCCCTTTCTAAAGAGATTGCACCTTTAATGGAAGAAACGATGTAAAGATAGGATCTTTACACCGGTCCATTCCGAAGGTTGCTAATGGGGACATGGGGGGAAATGCATGTAAAAATGACATTTTTAGTGAAAAGATGACATTTTGGGTTGCAAAGGATGCTTTTGGTTTGCAAAGGATGCTTTTTGATGTAAAAAAGTGACTTTTTAATGCAAATGATGCACCTTTAATATAAAAAAGAGATTTTAATGCAAAGGATGCATATAAATGGGTTTTAGGTGCAAAGGATGCCCCTTTATTATGAAAATGGCATTTTAATGAAAAGATGGCATTTTTATGTACATAGATACTATCTAAATTGCAGATAGACATCAGATTATAGCATGATGGGGGTTAAAATCAGATTACAAACTGAACAGATGAAGATTCTGCAAACTGGCCTAAGTTTTCGCGTGACATAGGTTGCCTATGTCGCGTGACATAGGTTGCCTATGTCGCGTGACATAGGTTGCCTATGTCGCGTGACATACTTAGCCACTTGCAGAGTCTTCAACAGCTGGGATCTACAGAGGTAACAAGGCATTAATATAGCCAAGTTAATTCACAAATAGATCTCAGAGAGCAAGTATTTCAATAATGAATACTTCAAGAGGGTGTGGATATGAGGGATCCACACTCATCTTGAGTGTTCATGCAAAAACAATGCCAAGCCGGAGATTTTACATGAAATGGTATGCAATCAGATGTGGATCTAGGTAATATGATACTAAAGCATGCAACTTTAATCAGGATATATCATTATTAACACATTTAGCATATAGATCTCATGTATAATGAAGATAGGGAAAGGAAAAGGATAGAAAATCGTTACCCTTGAAGACCACGACTTCCTATATCAAGTTAGATACAGGAGCCTTCAAACAGCAACCTCCGGGGACTGAGATCAAGCCTTAGTTCAATGAGAACCTTTGGTTCTTGATGTGTATAGGAAGTGTGTGTGGGATTGGTTGAATGGTGAGTGATTTTGGGAGGATTAGTGTGGTTTTGGGTGTATATGGGAAGAGGGAGTAGGCTTCTGGGCGTATTCTCTGTAGAGGGGCACTGAGGAGTGAAGGAGAGGTGCCTAAAATGAGAGGTGCAGGCCTCTATTTATAGGCTGCATGGTAGTGGCTTAGTATGTCGCACGACATAACAAGCCATAACCGTTTTCCTTCTAGAAACATGCAAGGTGGCAAGCTTCTAGAAGTCTTCTTGGCAAGTTATGTCGCACGACATAACAAGCCCCATCCAGTTCCTTCTAGAAATATGCAAGGTGGAAGTCTTCTAGAAGGGAATTTTGCATAAAAGAAAAACGTGTTTCTTTCATTCCAAGCAGTCCCTTCAGCCCTTAAAAGGTTTGGAACATTTCCGGAATTGCTCCGGAACTCTAGGAAAGTCTGGGGAATTGCCGGGAAACTTGCCGGAATTGCCGGGAAACTTGCCGAAATTGCCGGGAAACTTAACCGGAAGGCATGAGCCAGATTTGGGTGCTTACAGCTTGCAAAAATACCATGCCTGCATGGAAGACCTCATCACGCAATTCAAAGAGGTCACCTTCCACTACTTGCCAAGGGACTGGAATCGGTTTGCAGACGCCCTAGCCACCTTGGCTTCACTCGTATAGATCCCCGAAGGGAAGGCGGTAAAGCCATTAAAAGTAGGAAGAAAGGAAATTCCTGCCTATTGATGTGAAATCGAGGCAGAGCCCGAGCCAATCAACGAGCCGTGGTACAACCAAATCTACCAATACCTCAAAAATGGGGAAACCTCTCTCATAAATGAGGAAGGCAAATACAAAGAAGGAATCAAAGCCAAGAGCATCGTGGCCTTAAAACGCCTTACCTCTCACTTTGTCATCCTTGGGGACATGATATACAAGAAACGCTACCAAGGACCGCTCCTCCGCTGCATCAACAAGGAAAAAGCAAATGAGCTCATGAATGAAGTCCACAATGGGGCTTGCGGTCCCCACATGAATTCCAGAGCCATGATGCAGATCATTCTTCGAATGGGCTACTATTGGATCTCCATGGAGGCAGACTGCATCAACTTTGTTCGAAGCTGCGACAAGTGCCAGCGCTTCTCCAACCTTAACTATCTTCCCCCTCGTGATCTCTACTGCATGACCACTCCTTGGCCCTTTGCCACTTAGGGAATCGATGTCATCGGGAAGATCGCTCTGCCCGACAGCAACGGCCACGAGTTCGTCTTGGTAGGCATCGACTACTTCACAAAATGGGTCGAAGCCAAGTCTTACTAAGTGCTGACTTCCAAGAAGGTCGACAGTTCCTCAAAGAAACCATCATATGCCGATACAGCATCCCGAACGAGGTCATATATCAGACAATGGATCTCACCTCGAAGAAGAATGCTACAGACTATTGGCAGAGTTCAAAATCACACGCCATAAGTCCTCTCCCTACAGACCGCAAACTAACGGTGCAGTAGAAGCAACAAACAAAGCCCTCGAAAGGATAATCAGAAAAATGACCGTATGAGGACGAGATTAGCCCGAGAAGCTGCATCTGGCATTTTAGGGCTACTGAACATCAGTCAGGACTGCCACGGGAGAAACCCCATTCGCCCTAACCTATGGGATGGAAGCAGTATTGCCCGTTGAGTTGGAAATCCCATCACTCCGAGTGTTATTGGAAAACAAAATCAAAGAAGTGGAATGGCTCCAAAGCCGGCATGACGAGTTGGCCCTACTAGACGAACGCTAACTAAAGGCCATGGAACACATTCAAGCCTACCAAAGCAGAATGGCTAGGGCTTTCAACAAGAAGGTCAAATCCCGAGACATCAGGGAAGGCGATCTGGTGCTAAAAAAATCCTCCCACCCGAACCAACTCGCTTGGAAAATGAGAACCAACATGGATCGGCCCGTTCGTGGTCCAGAAGATCTTCTCCGGAGGTGCCATGAAGCTAACAGACCTGGACGAAAATCCCTTCATGAATCCATTCAACGGAAACAAACTTTGCCAATACTTTGCCTAAAGAATATCGACTTTTCCGTCTCCCCGTCACTCACAAAAAGGAGTGTCAAAATACAGAGACCTGACACCCTCAGTCCGGGGGGAACGTAGGCAACCTTCATTGGTTCGGTCTAAAAACACACAAAATCCAAAAAACTGGTTGCCATCAAGGCTCAGACTGGTTCGGTCTAAACACGTAAAAATCCAAAAACTGGATGCCGCTAAGGCTCATACAAAAAGCAAGCAAGAGATTTTGCGTCTCGACAAAGCTTTAAAAGTAAATCACAAATAACCACAATTAAAATACTTCTTGATGAGTACAAGCACGGTCTACTCTCAAGCTCACAACATGCTAAAAGACTACTTAATACATTTAATAAATAATGTGTCTACAATGACAATGAGTGGATACTTAGGAGGTCATTCGACGCCACTCGCGCTGGTCCCTTCGTCATTCTTTCGCTCCACGCGATCTAGCTCTGTCTCTCTCATTCCGAGATCAGGGGTCCTCCCTATCGAGTCAAGCAATCCAGTAGCTCGCAGAGCTTCATTCGCCCATGCCTCAGCTCGAATCTCTTCCCTGCGAGTCTGCAAAAGGGGACCTCTCTCCGTCAGTCGGTCAACTCTAGTCTTGTAGTCAAACAAAGCATCTCCCGTGACATCATGAGGGTTAGCCCAAGCTTCTGCACTCCTAAGACTTTAGTTGAGATGGCAATTTGGCCCCAGAATCGCTTTGCGCCTGCTCCCCAAAATCACTTGGGTCTGCCCGATATGCTGCTCGTACCAATCCAGGTACTCGGTGGTTAAGACAACACTCTCCTGACGTCTAAGGAGTACCACAGGAGGGAAGGCAGAATACATCCATACCCTCAGAAAGAAAAGGAAGGCATCTGGATCTGTCATAGAGAAAGAAGCTACCTCCATGGTGGCAATGTCATTCCAGCCCAGCAAAGGCTCCTGCCTTATCCCAAACTGTCGAGAAACGAGTGACGGGATATTGAAAGAGGACCAAGACAACCTCGGAACTTTGACAACATAGGAACCTTCCTGAAAGGCCCTCCTAGTCTCAATCCCCCATTGAGGAACCCACCAAAGGATCTGATGCGTGCCAAGCTGAGCCATCCATCTCTCCCAGGCGGACTGATCCATATCCAAGACAAAAGGCCGCTGAGCAAACGTCCACGGACTGAAAGATGGTGGAGACACAGGCATAGCTTGAAGCCTCTCTCGCAACCACAAGGTGAGCAAAATGGGACTTCCCCCTCGCATGAACCTGTCCCCCATCGCCAAGTGATCAATGCCGTGAAGGGTTTCCCCCAGAACCAAAGGACCAACATTCTCACCAGCTCGACAGTGCCCTACCACATCCAACAAGGCGCCGTCACATACCCCAAGGTTGCTGACCATGAAAAGCGTTGCTATCACGCATAAAGCAAACGCTTTCCTCGAGACATCACTCTCGTCATCACCCGTAAATCTCTCAGGCAGCGCAAAAATATCAACATGACCAGAATCAAACGTCATACCTTGCCCTTCCTCCAACGAAGCCCGAAGAAAGTATGCCAGCTTCACGCTCACGGTGGCACCCCCGACCAAAGGAAGAGAGATGGCCTCCACCTCCGATCCTTCAAGAAAAGCCCGAAAATCTTCAAAGGTGGGTGTAACTTCGTTGTAGTAGAAGCTATACACAAGCCTCCTAACATCCAACAACCTTGCGGCCGCCCGCAACAACTCCCAATCAGGAACTAACTCCTTAAGGGACCAAACGGAGCGGAGTTGAAATCTAACCTCAAAAGCCCACTTATTATGCCTCATGTGGCGCCTCATCTACATCTTGAGCCACTCAAGGAAGTTCACTTGCCTCTCCTTCGGAAGCCTCGGGGAAACTCTCGAAACTAATGATGAATCCATGGCAAAAATGGAGGTTTTTTGAGAAAATGGGAAAGAAGGATCAAAATGACTGCAATTTAGGAATGGGGAGATGAGGAAAATCCTGACTTTCAGCAAATCTTATTCCCTATCCAAAAGCAAGAGGTGTCCATATGGACCACTTTGCATGCATGAGTTATCCGTACGGACCTGTGAATGTGGTGCCCAAGATTAGCGGCTTTTTTGGTTTTAGATGTTGAACCACTTTCTCGTGTAAGGGGAATCACCGCCTCACATCAATTTGGAAACATCCGGTTTAATTTGAAAAATGGAGTCACTACGCCATTTTGATTTCCTCAAAACTTTGAAAAAAAGGATTTGGGTCTGGAGGTTAAGTTACCCTTTGGGAAGAACGGATTGTCGTTCACACAAATAGCCTTGCCGAAGCAAGTCTTCCAAGATCCGATTTTCATGATTGCCTTAGTGTTTTCGTGTGTGGGATGTGTGCTTTGAAAAAGGAGGGAATGTTCCAAGTGGTCTTGCGGACGTATAAACCATGAGTTGGTTATCGCTCGGGATTCCTTGGATTTTCATGTGTTCGGGACTTTGGTCCCGTTCTCATCTTGGACTTATGATCATCATGATGAGACCTTGGGTCACACGTGATCAAGATAGGGACACCGTTTTTATAGTCCAAGGATGAGACTCTTTAGAAAGGAATGACCTTTGCCTATCAATCCTACATCTTGAGACGATTTGGAATTTATCGGGGCCTTTATGCTCGTCTCAAGTGATGATCGGAGATATGTGGCTAAGGCTCATCCTTTCTAAAGGAGAATCCGTCTATGGCATCTTTAGATGGAAGAAATGATGTAAAGATAGGATCTTTACACCATTAGCTCCAAGAGATGCTCCAAGTACCAAAGGGGACTAAGGAAGGGGTATAAAGATTGGATCTTTATACTCATCCTATGCCTTTTTGTGCCTTAAGAAGGTCACTAGGCAATCCTAGGAGAGAGATCCAACCATGAGGGACATGGGGGATGCATTTTTAAGCTAAAGATGACATTTTTAATGAAAAGATGACATTTTAGGTGCAAAGGATGCTACTTTATGCATAAAGATGACATTTTGAGTGCAAAGGATGCTACTTGATGTGCAAAGATGACATCTTTAATGCAAAGGATGCTATTTTGATGCAAAGGATGCTACTTTATATGTAAAGATGATATTTTAAGTGCAAAGGATGCTACTTTTCACATCACCATGTGAGAGATCAACCCTAGAGCAAGTCTTTTTTGAGGTCTTATTTGTTCATCCTTGGGTTGGATCCTACATGGATCCTATGTGATAGGGAAAAGGGGGTAATATGATTTACATGCCTAAAGATATGATCTTTAATGACAATATATCATGTCCCAAGCAAGTATATATCAATATGTAAAGCAAGGAGCAATATATCACATAATGACAAGTATATTTGAAGATAAAGAGGAGGAGAGGTTACCAATGGTGGTGTCCCTCTATCTCCTTGAAGTTTGCCTAGGGAAGGACCAACTTTGGAAGGGTTTTGAAGAGGAGGGAGGTGATTTTTGGGGTTCTCAGCTCTCTGTAATTTTGTGGTGGTATTTTGGCAGAGTAACACTGCTGAAAATTCCCTTTCAATATGGGTAGAGGAGGCCTCTATTTATAGGCACTCTGGCAATGGCTAATGAAGCCGTGCGCCTGTAACCTCAAGGCAAATGAGGCCATGCGGTTTTATCCCTTCATGACTCATCTTATTTCTAGAACCATGCAAGGTGGCCTTCTAGAAGGTCTTTTCCAATGAAGGACTATGTGTAATTTTAATTTCTAGCCAGTCCTTCACCCCTTGGAAGGTTCTAGAAAGTTCCCAAATTGCCCCTGAGCTTTAGGAAAGTCCGGGGAATTGCCAGAAAACTTTATCGAAAGGCATGAGCCAGATTTGGGTACTTACAGGACAACATTGCACCCTGGCTAAATTTTTCAGCAACCACAAAAATAGTTGCTACCCGTAGCAGGATTTTGCACCTGACTGCTCACAAACCCTACCAAAGCTGTTTACGGCCCCATACACTAAACACAAATACATTCTTAGCTTATGCGACATGCACAGAAATAAAATAAACTAGAAACATTTCCTAAGCCAGTCCCCACAGAATTACAAATAATTAATCACATCACAATAATAAAATGCTTTATTCGTCAAATACAAGTATTTTATTACAGACACCAATACAAAAAAAGAAGGAAAACAAAAAGGAGTCCTACTTCGAATCCTCACCATCGCCTGACGGGAATCCCTGCATCTCGACAAATTCGGCGGCCACCTCCTCATCATCGAAAAGCTCGACCCTCTCCTCAATCGAGTAATCCAGATAGTCCGAAGAAGTGAGGCCAGCAAAAGGATCAAAAAAAGGAAATGAGGACGAACCCTCACCCTGCACACTGGACAGAGGGAAGAATTGGTGAAAGGTTCACGGCCTCCGGCCCTCCGAAGAGGTCCCCGCATCGTAGCTATGCCGCTCCCGAAGGCTGTGGGTCCACCTCAGCCCTCGAAGAAGGAGTATCCATAGACCTCCTCGAAGGCATTGGCTCGAAAGCTACCGCACTCCGCGAAGACCCGAAGGACATACTCCTCAAGATCTTCTTCGTGAAAGCCCTCAGCCCCACATACCGGCGGGTGAGCACGTCTACGGTCCGCCCCGAGACCTGCACAAAAAACAATAAAATAAATGCTTAGCAAAAGAGATACAAGAAAAAAAATACTCGACAAAAGAGAGAAAGACAGAACAAGATGCCAATAAGGAAAAGAGTAAACAAACTCACCACAGCATCTGGATCAACCCGGTAGGCGGCAGGAGCCTGCTCTGGGATGGGCACTGACACCCTCCTCCTAGAGTCCCCATGGACATAGGTAAAGTCCGGCCCAGGCACGACGAACTAGTCCTCCTCTCCCTCGCCAACACCTGGAGCGTCCTCACCTTCTGCCTGACGAAGGCCGCATAATCCTCGCCCTCTAGGACGAACTCCTCGGTGCCCTCGCCAGCCCGGTACCTCATGAACTCCAGCCTGTCCATCTCAGCAAAGCTCATCATGTGGAGTGGCGGATCCCTCGGAGCAATATGGGGAATACCGGCGCCATGCTGTCATAAGATCCTCTCCCCCCAAATACATAGAGTCACAAGTGAGGCCACGCAGAAGCTTCCTCTGCCGCGTCACCCAGGGGGCACCCTCCAGTTCATCCTCGCCGTACCGAGACCAGGGGTACAAATGGCACCCAGCCGGGCTATCCCTCTCCAGAAATCGCTGCACATCCACGTAAGTGACAGTGATCTTCCCCCGGCTAGTCTACCTCTCCTCAGAGATTGTGCCCAGCACAATATGGTGGGATACCCTATCATGGCCTTGTCATGCCAATCCCACGACAGGCACTGGAAGATCTCATAGCACCACACCTGCCAAAAAAAAGCAGATAATGCTCAGAAAAAAAAAAGAAAAAGAAAAAGTGCTAAACTATAAAAGCAATAAACTCAAACCTCCAGCGCGAAGTCGAATCACCCCAGGGAGTTGAATGCGCCCCGACTGAATTTGTCCAAGGCAAAGTAGAGCTCGGCTAAGCCCGCCTCTCCCCAGGCGATATCACATACTGAAATTACCCGGATTTTGCGCGGACGCGAAACGCGGTTGTCTTTCGCGGAGGGTTGGTGTCTGAGACCTCGCTTCATGGGAAGGAAAAATGAGGAGTCGCCAAACGGTTTTTGTATTTTGAGCCCAAACGTTGAGAAACGGCTTATTGAAAATGGTGTCGTTTTTATTGGTAGCAAAAACTTAGGAAAAGGCTTTGAAAATGGGGATCATTTTTATTGGTAGCAAAAACGAGTAAAAAGCTTTTTAGTACCAGAGATTGTTAGGTTCGGAGGTCACGTTACGTTTCGGGTAGAGTATTACGAGATCGCCCGAAATGCCTCACATGACGAGTCTTTCTACCTTTCTCGAAAACGTGTGTGTGTGTGTGTGTTTTGAAATGGGGGCTTGAATGACAAGCTTAATCTTGGTTTGAATGTCAAACGTTGATTAGGTGACTTTTGAAAAGACGAGCGTTTGAATGACAAACGTCGGTTTGAGACAGAAATGAGCGTTTGCGTGGCAAACGTCGATTTTGAGTTTGAAAGGAGCGTTTGCGTGGCAAACGTCGATTTTGAGTTTGAAATGAGCGTTTGCGTGGCAAACGTCGACTTTGAGTTTGAAATGAGCGTTTGCGTGGCAAACGTCGATTTTGAGTTGAAAAGGAGTTCGAAGGTCGAACTCCGGTTTTTTGAACCGGGCGAGTCATTGTTAACGATTTTTACGGGAAAAATGCGTATTAAATGATTTTGAGTGTCAAATGGCGGCTTTTAGTTTGAAGATGAGCGTTTGGAGGCCAAACGTCATGTCGCGCATTTTTGAAAGAGAGTTCGACGGACGAACTCCGATTTTGAACCGGGCATTACATTGTTAACGATTTTTACGGGAAAATGCGTATTAAATGATATGCGATCAACGAATCGGTTTGTGACTCGGACTTTGAAAAGTAAATACTATCACGATCCAAACGGGTCGGACTTGTAAATGACAAAGATTTAAAGCGGTCAACGGAATCAAACGATCCGGAATCGTAAATGACGATCAACGAGGCCAATCGGCTCGGAATTGTAAATGACGATCAACGAGGCCAATCGGCTCGGATTTGTAAATGACGATCAACGAGGCCAATCGGCTCGGATTTGTAAATGACAGAAATTAAATGACGATCAACGGACCGATCGATTCGGAATGGTAAATGACATAAAAAGTAAACGGAACGGGGTCGGAACGCCGTTTTAACCCGTGATTACTTCTCTTACGGGAAGAGAAGAGGATCGAGGGGCTAAAACGTATCGGACCCCGTTAGACGGAGGCGTCTACATTTTGAGAGTGAGAGAGGGAGCTACCTATGGCTAGGGTCGGCTCCTTTGGCTCGGTGGGCGTATACGGGATACGAAAAGGTGTTTCGGAAGTGTTTGGGCAGAGTTTCCCCTTTTATTTGGTGTTTAGAAACCTAGGGATTTGGGCAGCGTTTCGACTTGTGTCGGTTTAGCCTACGATCAGAATCTACCGACGAGTAGCACGAGGGCCCCCGAAGAGTAGAGAATTCCACCGACGAGTAGCACGAGGGCCCCCGAAGAGCGGAAGAAAGACAAGCTTTGAAGCTTGGGGTGGAGAGAGGAGGAAAAGGTGTATGAAATGTGAAGGATGGGAGGAGTATTTATAGGATGAAAATATTGGAGGAGGGGGGAGAAACTTGGTGGGTAAGTTTGCTTAATGAGGAAGGAAGATTGCTTAGCCTGATGGGTTTCTGCCCTGCAGAAAGAGTCCGGCCGGACCTCTCTTGCATTTGGGGGGTATTTTGGTCATTTGGCCTTGAATTTGACACGTCTTTCTAAGCTGCAGAAAGAGTCCGGCCGGACTATACCTGAAATTGGCTATATTTCCTGATTTGAACAAGTTACATGCGTAGATCTTGTTCTCGCGTTCGATTTGATATGTGGTGGGCTCAAAACGGAGTTCGTATGAGGGAGTTATGACCTCCGGAAGGTCGAGACGCTCGAAAACGGGAAATCGAATCCCGGAAGACCCCGAAAAGTATGTTTTTTGGGGAAAGCGGTACTTTTACGTGTGTTGAGTACGCTTTGATGTCGGGATGCACGGGGAAGTCTCGGGATGTCTCATTGACTCGAGAACGGGGAACTTAACGGGTTCCGGTTAACTTTTAACGGATTTTGACGATCCGGATTTGGGTACTTACAGTTAGCCCCTCGGCGACGTCACTTTCGAAGGAAGTGGGGTCGTCGAAAAAAGATAAGGATCCAAATCGGGGGATGCCTTATGGAGAGACCTAGGCGGTCAAATGGCTGGACCCTTAGAGAAAGGATTCCTACGTATCCCGAGTGGGAATCAAGCCGATCGTAGTTCACGGATGTGAGGGAAATTGGTAGGGGCCTCGACCTGTGGGGAATGATTTGGAGGAGTTCGTCCTGAGAGAGACTGTTTTGGAGGCGTCTAAACCTGAGGGAGACTATTTGAAGGCGTCTGAACCTAAATGGGACCATTGCGAGGCATCCAAACCTGAATAGAGACTATTGTGAGGCATCTGAACCTAAGTGAGACCATTGCGAGGCATCCGAACCTAAATGGAGACTATTGTGAGGCGTCTGAACCTAAGTGAGACCATTGCGAGGCATCCGAACCTGAATGGAGACTATTGTGAGGCGTCTGAACCTAAGTGAGACCATTGCGAGGCATCCGAACCTGAATGGAGACTATTGTGAGGCGTCTGAACATAAGTGAGACCATTGCGAGGCATCCGAACCTGAATGGAGACTATTGTGAGGCATCTGAACCTAAGTGAGACCATTGCGAGGCATCCGAACCTGAATGGAGACTATTGTGAGGCGTCTGAACCTAAGTGAGACCATTGCGAGGCATCCGAACCCGAATGGAGACTATTGTGAGGCGTACGAACCTAAGTGAGACCATTGCGAGGCATCCGAACCTGAATGGAGACTATTGTGAGGCGTCTCGAACCTAAGTGAGACCATTGCGAGGCATCCGAACCCGAATGGAGACTATTGTGAGGCGTACGAACCTAAGTGAGACCATTGCGAGGCATCCGAACCTGAATGGAGACTATTGTGAGGCGTCTGAACCTAAGTGAGACCATTGCGAGGCATCCGAACCTGAATGGAGACTATTGTGAGGCGTACGAACCTAAGTGAGACCATTGCGAGGCATCCGAACCTGAATGGAGACTATTGTGAGGCGTCCGAACCTAAGTGAGACCATTGCGAGGCATCCGAACCCGAATGGAGACTATCAGGAGGCGTCCGAACCTAAGCGAGACCATCATGCGAGGCATCCGAACCCGAATGGAGACTATCAGTGAGGCGTCCGAACCTAAGTGAGACCATCATGCGAGGCATCCGAACCCGAATGGAGACTATCAGGAGGCGTCTCGAACCTAAGTGAGACCATCAAGAGGCATCCGAACCCGAATGGAGACTATCGTGAGGCGTCTCGAACCTAAGTGAGACCATCACGAGGCATCCGAACCCGAATGGAGACTATCAGGAGGCGTCTCGAACCTAAGTGAGACCATCATGCGAGGCATCCGAACCCGAATGGAGACTATCGTGAGGCGTCCGAACCTAAGCGAGACCATCATGCGAGGCATCCGAACCCGAATGGAGACTATCAGGAGGCGTCCGAACCTAAGTGAGACCATCGCGAGGCATCCGAACCCGAATGGAGACTATCAGTGAGGCGTCTCGAACCTAAGTGAGACCATTGCGAGGCATCCGAACCCGAATGGAGACTATCAGGAGGCGTCCGAACCTAAGTGAGACCATTGCGAGGCATCCGAACCTCGAATGGAGACTATCAGTGAGGCGTCCGAACCTAAGTGAGACCATCATCGAGGCATCCGAACCCGAATGGAGACTATCAGGAGGCGTGTCTCGAACCTAAGTGAGACCATTGCGAGGCATCCGAACCTGAATGGAGACTATTGTGAGGCGTCTGAACCTAAGTGAGACCATTGCGAGGCATCCGAACCTAAATGGAGACTATTGTGAGGTGTCTGAACCTAAGATTTCTGAAACTTACGAGGGCGTGTGGCGCCTCAGACCGGAGTTGTTAAATCATACGAGGGCGTGTGGCGCCTCAGATCGGAGTTGACGAGGATACGCTTATCCTGAGATTAAGGCGTTCGCGCCTTGGGTGCTGGACTTATGATGACTGCCAGGTTTATCTGCCGGGGATAGAGTGGCAATGATGGGAATGGTTGTGTTAAACTGGCGTTATTAACAACACGGAAGAAGTGACGTTCCAACGATGGGGTTAGGAACGGGATGTGGTCTCGGGAGAGACTGACACATTGCTGGGGAAAAGCGCCAAGAGTGCTGACGGGGTCAGTTAGGAACTGAGAGGGTTGATTGACGTTTCTTCTTTAGAATCCTGCTGGGGATGAGCGTTCGGGCTTACCTTGATGGCCGAAGAGGGTTTGTTGTGCGGCCTTACCTTGATGGCCGCTGAAGTGGGACTCTCGGGCTTACGACTGGCGGCCGGGGAAGTGGATGTTCACTTGCTGGAGTGAAAAGATGTTCGGGCTTACGAGGATGGCCGAAGAGGGATTGTTGTGCGGCCTTACCTTGATGGCCGCTGAAGTGGGACTCTCGGGCTTACGACTGGCGGCCGGGGAAGTGAACGTTGGTGAAAACCAATGGGAATTTTGACGTCGGGAGACTGATTTGTGATTTGATGTCCGTAGATAGGACTGAGCGTTTGAATGTCAAACGTCGGTTTGGGGTGGAAATGAGCATTTGAATGTCAAACGTTAGGATGGAAATGAGCGTTTGAATGTCAAACATCGACTTGATATGGAAGTGAGCGTTTGAATGGCAAACGTTGACTGGGGATTGAGAATTTAACGTCTGGAGACGAGCGTTAGTGAGGACTAACTGAGAATTTAACGTCTGGAGACGAGCATTAGTGAAAACTAATTGGGAATTTAACGTCTGGAGACGAGCGTTAGTGAGGACTAACTGAGAATTTAACGTCTGGAGACGAGCGTTAGTGAAAACTAACTGGGACTTGACCTCGGGAGAGGGGGTCGGTTGACGTGTCCACTACCAAGAGTAGGGGAGATGACGAGATGTGAAATCTCGGGAGAGGATCTCACGAGGGAGAATAATAGGAAAGGGTCTCACGAGGAGATGGCGAGATGCGAAATCTCGGGAAGGAATCTCACGGGGAGATAGCGAGATGCAGAATCTCGGAAGGGAATCTCACGAGGAGATGGCGAGATGCGAAATCTCGAAAAGGAATCTCACGGGGAGATAGCGAGATGCAGAATCTCGGAAAGGAATCTCACGGGGAGATGGCGAGATGCAGAATCTCGGGAAGGAATCTCACGGGGAGATGGCGAGATGCGGAATCTCGGAAAGGAATCTCACGGGGAGATGGCGAGATGCGGAATCTCGGAAAGGAATCTCACGGGGAGATGGCGAGATGCAGAATCTCGAAAAGGAATCTCACGGGGAGATGGCGAGATGCGGGATCTCGGAAAGGAAATCTCACGGGGAGATAGCGAGATGTAGAATCTCGAAAAGGAATCTCACGGGGAGATGGCGAGATGCGGAATCTCAGGAAGGAATCTCACGGGGAGATAGCGAGATGCGGAATCTCGGAAAGGAATCTCACGGGGAGATGGCGAGATGCGGAATCTCGGAAAGGAATCTCACGGGGAGATGGCGAGATGCGGAATCTCAGGAAGGAATCTCATGGGGAGATAGCGAGATGTAGAATCTCGAAAAGGAATCTCACGAGGAGATGGCGAGATGCGAAATCTCGGAAAGGAATCTCACGGGGAGATGGCGAGATGCGGAATCTCAGGAAGGAATCTCACGGGGAGATGGCGAGATGCGGAATCTCGGAAAGGAATCTCACGGGGAGATGGCGAGATGCGGAATCTCGAAAAGGAATCTCACGGGGAGATAGCGAGATGTAGAATCTCGAAAAGGAATCTCACGGGGAGATAGCGAGATGTAGAATCTCGAAAAGGAGTCTCACGAGGAGATGGCGAGATGCGGAATCTCGGAAAGGAATCTCACGGGGAGATGGCGAGATGCGGAATCTCGGAAAGAAATCTCACGGGGAGATGGCGAGATGCGGAATCTCGGAAAGGAATCTCACGGGGAGATGGCGAGATGCGGAATCTCAGGAAGGAATCTCACGGGGAGATAGCGAGATGTAGAATCTCGAAAAGGAATCTCACGAGGAGATGGCAAGATGCGAAATCTCGGAAAGGAATCTCACGAGGAGATGGCGAGATGCGGAATCTCAGGAAGGAATCTCACGGGGAGATAGCGAGATGCGGAATCTCGGAAAGGAATCTCACGGGGAGATGGCGAGATGCGGAATCTCGGAAAGGAATCTCACGGGAAGATGGCGAGATGCAGAATCTCAGAAAGGAATCTCACGGGGAGATGGCGAGATGCGGGATCTCGGAAAGGAAATCTCACAGGGAGATAGCGAGATGTAGAATCTCGAAAAGGAATCTCACGGGGAGATGGCGAGATGCGGAATCTCGGGAAGGAATCTCACGGGGAGATAGCGAGATGCAGAATCTCGGAAAGGAATCTCACGGGGAGATGGCGAGATGCGGAATCTCGGAAAGGAATCTCACGGGGAGATGGCGAGATGCGGAATCTCGGAAAGGAATCTCACGAGGAGATGGCGAGATGCGGAAGCTCAGGAAGGAATCTCACGGGGAGATAGCAAGATGTAGAATCTCGAAAAGGAATCTCACGAGGAGATGGCGAGATGCGAAATATCGAAAAGGAATCTCACGGGGAGATAGCGAGATGCGGAATCTCGGAAAGGAATCTCACGAGGAGATGGCGAGATGCGAAATCTCGGAAAGGAATCTCACGGGGAGATGGCGAGATGCGGAATCTCGGAAAGGAATCTCACGAGGAGATAGCGAGATGCGGAATCTCGGAAAGGAATCTCACGGGGAGATGGCGAGATGCGGAATCTCAGGAAAGGAATCTCACGGGGAGATGACGAGATGCAGAATCTCAGAAAGGAATCTCACGGGGAGATAACGAGATGCAAGATCTCGAGGAAGGATCTCGCAGGGAGATGACGGAAAGATCTCACGAGGGAGAATAACGAGAAAGGATCTCACGAGGAGATAACGAGATGCAAGATCTCGGGGAAGGATCTCGCAGGGAGATGACGGAAAGATCTCACGAGGGAGAATAACGAGAAAGGATCTCACGAGGAGATAACGAGATGCAAAATCTCGGCATAGGGAGATGACGGAAAGATCTCACGAAGGATAATAACGAGAAAGGATCTTACGAGGAGATAACGAGATGCAAGATCTCGGGAAGGATCTCGCAGGAGATGACGGAAAGATCTCACGAGGGAGAATAACGAGAAAGGATCTCACGAGGAGATAACGAGATGCAAGATCTCGGGGAAGGATCTCGCAGGGAGATGACGGAAAGATCTCACGAGGGAGAATAATGAGAAAGGATCTCACGAGGAGATAACGGGAGAGGATCTTATGAAAAGATGGGTAATCTCTCTAAGAGATGGGTAATCTCACGAAAAGATGGGTAATCTCACGAAAAGATGGGTAATCTCTCTAAGAGATGGGTAATCTCACGAAAAGATGGGTAATCTCACGAAAAGATGGGTAATCTCACGAAAAGATGGGTAATCTCACGAAAAGATGGGTAATCTTTCTAGCAGATGGGTAATCTCTCTAAAAGATGGGTAATCTCACGAAAAGATCGATAATCTCTCTAGAAGATGGGTAATCTCACGAAAAGATCGATAATCTCTCTAGAAGATGGGTAATCTCACGAAAAGATGGGTAATCTCTCTAAGAGATGGGTAATCGCTTTCTCGTCTTCATCGCCTCCTCCGTCGCTCCCTCAATTTCGTTGTCGGCCTTTGACGAAGTAGTGGGTGAGGTCGAAACCGTAAGGCCTGAGGTTGGGTATGCCTCAGAGGTTCCCCTTTGCGGCCGCCGCCTCGTGCCGGCGAGCCTCTTGTTTTTCCCGATGTCGGCCGGTGTTGGCATATAACCGAGCCTGGACCGTAGTGTGGTCCTTGACTTTGATGACTTGGTGTTAGCCTTGTAACCTTTGCCGAGCCCCACCCCGGGATGAAGTTCATGAGTTTCATCATCTTCATGGCGGGAGGGATTTTGTCCCGCATAGTGGAAGGTCCACGCCGCATATTTGGATTTTGGAAGTCTCCAAGGTGAATCCAGTTAATGCCATATCGTCGTCATGCTTGATCTCCAACACTGGAATGTCGTTGGAGTAGGTCCCCTCGGTGGTGACGCTGTCGCCGTAGACTGTGGTTAGCTCGTTGCCTTGCATGAACTTGAGGCATTGGTGAAGGGTAGATACCACACCATTCATTTGATGCAGCTGTGGACGCCCAGGATGGCCGTGGAAAGTGATTGGAATGTCCAACACTTGGAATTCGGTGGGAATCATCCGCTTGCCGAACCAGATATTAAGATTAGCAACCCCGAGAACTGTACGGGAAGTGGAGTCATAGGCCTTGACATTGTGGACTCGAAGGCTTCAAATCTGGGCTTGATGTCAAGCAGTCCATCATCTTGGCGGGCAAGACATTCATTCCGAACCTCCGTCTACCAAAGACACGGAAGGCGACGCTCGTCCAGCTGAACCGTGATGTGGAGCGGCTCATTGTGATCAGCTTCAAATTTTGGAAGGTCAAAATCTGTGAAGGTGATAATGTTGTCATAGTAGATGTTGCCGATCATCTGAATGACTTCATCTGGGGTTGCGTCCACGGGGACCATGGTACGGGCCAGACTTTCCTCTAGCTTGAGCTTGTGAGGATATGAGGATGTGAGCAGGGACCAAAGGGAAATGTTCGCCTAGGTCTGCTTGAGCTGGGTGAGGATCGGGTCCTCCAACATTTGAGAGGTGGAGGTTTTGGTGGTGCCTCCAGATTGCTTTGAGGTTTGATGAGTTGAACTTTGGTTTATCCTTCTGGGGATTATGCTTCTTGTTGGCAGTAAGGTTGCCGAGATTGGAGACTTTCTTATGTCCTGATGCCTGAACTGTGGTGTCAGCAGGATATTTTCGCTTTTCCACCCCTGTAGGTTCTGAAGCTGTGCTGTTTGAAGGAAGGGAAGACTTGCTGGAGAAAACTTCCCTTGCATGCTACTGTTGCCTAGAGGTGTCATGAGGATTCAGATTCTGATCTGTCGAGGCTGTATCTGAGAAGCCCCAGTTCTGGTTAAAACCATAATGCCGGAAGATGCTTCCGACAAGCCCCAGTAATCGAAACTCAAAGTAGACCCGGGATGAAAAAGCTCTCTTTGCGTGGCAAAGCCCCCTCAAGAAATGACTTGGTGAAGCCCCGCTTGAAGGAATCGCCGGTCATCTCGTGGGGATTCTAGAGTGAATCCGATGCACCCAATCTGAGTTGAACTCCATGTGGCCTGACGAGGCAACCGTCCTTGATTTTTTTTCGATTGGTCAACCAAAGTGTATAAGAGGAATGGCTTGTAATGTATACGCGCAAGAACGTATTTTTGAGAAGTGGGAACGAATCCCAATTTTATGTGGATGCCTAGTTTAATGCAGGCACCAAAACTCGCTTTGGGTTTGACTCTTTGGGAGAGTATGAGCGTAGAGAGGTTTGGAGCAAAGTGTATGGAAGCTCTTGCCGACGTAAAGACAAATGTTTAGCCTCTAATTTTCCTATTATCGTAGAAAAAGAAGACTTGTCGAGACATCTCGAAAACATGTTTTATCCATATTGATCACGAGATTGCTTTAAACCCTTTGTTAATGTTCGTGTTGTTCAACCATTAATCCCGATATGAACAAATGTCTTGATTAACCGTGAGAAGAAAGTCAACCGATGTCGCGGATCAAAGTTGGCCGTGTGTGAAAGAAAGGTCTCGTGTATGGGAAGGTCATTGATGAGACCGGGTTCATGGGATTTGTATGTGTTTAGCTATGGACCGTTCTCGTTTGCCTAGGTTCTCCTCGCAGTAAGGAGCTCAGTCGCCGTAGTTCCGCGGAACGGTGCTTGGCTCGGGAAAAGGGTATGAACATTTGTGGTCCCTTTGGTGAAAAGGTTCGGATGGGAAGTTTGGATGATGAGGTACGGGCCTCGAGGTGATTCCTTGACAAGTCGTTGTTGACGGCTTCTTCGTTGATTCCATTGCTTCTTGATCAGCGTCTTTCACCGGGGGAGAAAGAATTCGAATGTAGCATAAGGGCTTATGATGTGTTTTTGCCTTTGCTTTGACCGCTCCATTGTTATCGACAACCTCCATTCTTCGAGCTTTAATTTTGTTTGCCCATCTGTCAAGCTTGTGATTGGCGGTGCTGGGTCCTTCGCCTCACTTTTTTTTGAAGTTCTCGCTTTGAACTTTTCTCTCTCTTTTTTTTTCTTTTTGAAGTTCATGTTTGAACTTTTCTCTCTCTCTTTTTTTTTGAAGTTCTTGTTTGAACTTTTCTCTCTCTTTTTTTTTTTTGAAGTTCTTGAGGACGAAGGCATGCTCCTGCTTGAACTTTCTCGATGCGCATGAGGGCGAAGGCGAGCTCCGAGGTTGTTGTCGACATGGGGTCAATCTTCCGATGTTGAGTGACCTTTTGTTGTTCCTTGATATTGCCGCCGTCGTTGACTTGGTCAAGGTGATGGTGGGGATGTGTCTTTGGGAAGTGTGTGGCTTGATGGAGGCCTTTGTGGGGTAAGGAAAGTGTATGGCTTGAGGGCACCAGTTGACTTTCTCACACCGATTAATCAGAACATTAGTTATTTCCAGAGATTATGTGTTGAGCAATGCAAGTGATCATTTAGGATATAACCATTTCATTAGTTGTAATGTAGGTGTGCAAATAATGTCTCAAGTCTAGCAAGAAGAGAAAAAAGACACTTATTTATAGAAACCTTAAGATTAACTACAATGTCCGAGGCGGACTTGATTGAACGAGGAAAGTACTAGAACCTACGAAGGTTGACCAAAAGACAATTGACAGATCTCGAGGATAGGTAGCCCCTACTCTAGCTGCTCTTTTGTTGCTGAATTGCCAGGACGCTCAAGCTTTCCATCTTCTGTTAACTTCTGAGTTCCATACCGCAGACCGAGGCAGTGATCAGCTTGTGCCCATGATACTGGTGGAAGTGGAGGGATTTGAGGCCATGGAGCGGCTGGAGCAGATACAAGTTGTCCGAAGAAATGGGTCGGAAAAGTCACGGGGACGAAACTTGATGACTGAGCATATTGAGAGAAGGAAGTGAACCTGGGAGGATTTCGAGGGATATTGGGATCTGTTTGAGATGGTCCAGCGCTGCGCTGGTTGTATTGAGTGAAAGGGGTATTATTGGCTTGGCCATATATGACAGGGTTGCCCTGAGAGGTGGCAACATGAAGCCTTGGTCGGCTGTTTCCTTGGTTTGAAGGATTCCCGTAGCTGGACGGTGGAGGAACCTGGTCGAAGGTTTGGGGAGTTGATCGTGAAGGATCGTCGTCCTCGATTAGGACGAAAGTAGCATCTGGCTGGGGGATAGCGGCTATACCTCACTCATTCAGAAGTTGTACCCTGAAATTCTGCTGATCCTTTTTCTGTTTCTTGTGAACCTCACAGGGCCGGATGGCTTCTTCCGGTGTCATATCTGTTACCGGTGGCGGGGTTCCGTTCCCGTCACGATTTCTCGGTGAGTCTGACATGTCGGAAAGTCTGGCTGAGGGAACTGAGGAAACTGAGGAACAGTCTGATGCTGCCGTAACTGTAATTCTGGCGAGGCGCTGACCCGGAATTCTGAACCACTCTCTGTTCACTGCAGGGAACGAAAGGTATGGCTTAGTTTTCGGAAGGGGTATGTGGCTCAAGGCTTTAAGGCTCGAAAATTAGACCGTGAAAGGTCGAGAATAAAGTTTTGACCGTGAAAGGTCGGGATTGAATATTTGAGATCGGACCGTGAAGGTCTCGATTGGAGATCAGAGATCGGACCGCGAAGGTCGGGATCGACTATTTGAGATCGGACCGCGAAGGTCTCGATTGGAGATCGGAGATCGGACCGCGAAGGTCTCGATTGGAGATCGGAGATCGGACCGCGAAGGTTGGGATCGACTATTTGAGATCGGACCGTGAAGGTCTCGATTGGAGATCGAAGATCGGACCCCGAAGGTCGGGATCGACAATTTGAGGTCGGACCACGAAGGTCGGGATTGCAGATCGAAGATCGGACCGCGAAGGTCGGGATCGACTATTTGAGATCGGACCGCGAAGGTCTCGATAGGAGTGTGGAGATCGGACCGCGAAGGCCGGATTGACTGTTTGAGATCGGACCGTGAAAGGTCGCGATTTGAGGATTGGAATCGGACCGTGAAAGGTCGCGATTGAGGATTGAGATCGGACCGTGAAAGGTCGCGATTAAGGATTGGAATCGGACCGTGAAAGGTCGCGATTGAGGATTGAGATCGGACCGTGAAAGGTCGCGATTAAGGATTGGAATCGGACCGTGAAAGGTCGCGATTAAGGATTGGAATCGGACCGTGAAAGGTCGCGATTGAGGATTGAGATCGGACCGTGAAAGGTCGCGATTAAGGATTGGAATCGGACCGTGAAAGGTCGCGATTGAGGATTGAGATCGGACCGTGAAAGGTCGTGATTGAGGATTGAGATCGGACCGTGAAAGGTCGCGATTAAGGATTGAGATCGGACCGTAAAAGGTCGCGATTAAGGATTGAGATCGGACCGTGAAAGGTCGCGATTGAGGATTTGAAATCGGACCGTGAAAGGTCGCGATTAAGGATTGAAATCGGACCGTGAAAGGTCGCGATTGAGGATTGAAATCGGACCGTGAAAGGTCGCGATTGAGGATTGAAATCGGACCGTGAAAGGTCGCGATTGAGGATTGAAATCGGACCGTGAAAGGTCGCGATTAAGGATTGGAATCGGACCGTGAAAGGTCGCGATTAAGGATTGAAATCGGACCGTGAAAGGTCGCGATTAAGGATTGGAATCGGACCGTGAAAGGTCGCGATTGAGGATTGAGATCGGACCGTGAAAGGTCGCGATTAAGGATTGGAATCGGACCGTGAAAGGTCACGATTAAGGATTGAGATCGGACCGTGAAAGGTCGCGATTAAGGATTGGAATCGGACCGTGAAAGGTCGCGATTAAGGATTGAGATCGGACCGTGAAAGGTCGCGATTAAGGATTGAAATCGGACCGTGAAAGGTCGCGATTGAGGATTTGAAATCGGACCGTGAAAGGTCGCGATTAAGGATTGAAATCGGACCGTGAAAGGTCGCGATTGAGGATTGAGATCGGACCGTGAAAGGTCGCGATTGAGGATTTGAAATCGGACCGTGAAAGGTCGCGATTGAGGATTGAAATCGGACCGTGAAAGGTCGCGATTAAGGATTGGAATCGGACCGTGAAAGGTCGCGATTATGATTGAGATCGGACCGTGAAAGGTCGCGATTATGATTGGAATCGGACCGTGAAAGGTCGCGATTGAGGATTGAGATCGGACCGTGAAAGGTCGCGATTAAGGATTGGAATCGGACCGTGAAAGGTCGCGATTAAGGATTGAGATCGGACCGTGAAAGGTCGCGATTAAGGATTGGAATCGGACCGTGAAAGGTCGCGATTAAGGATTGGAATCGGACCGTGAAAGGTCGCGATTGAGGATTGAGATCGGACCGTGAAAGGTCGCGATTAAGGATTGGAATCGGACCGTGAAAGGTCGCGATTAAGGATTGGAATCAGATCGTGAAAGGTCGCGATTGAGGATTGAGATCGGACCGTGAAAGGTCGCGATTAAGGATTGGAATCGGACCGTGAAAGGTCGCGATTGAGGATTGAGATCGGACCGTGAAAGGTCGCGATTAAGGATTGAAATCAGACCGTGAAAGGTCGCGATTGAGGATTGGACCACGAGAGGTCAAGATATGAGATATCGGACCACGGAAGGTCGCGATTGAAAGTTGGACCGCGAGGGGTCAAGATATGAGATATCGGACCGAGAGGGTCGCGATTGAGGATTGGACCACGAGGGGTCAAGATATGAGATATCGGACCACGGAAGGTCGCGATTGAGAGTTGGACCGCGAGGGGTCAAGATATGAGACATCGGACCACGGAAGGTCGCGATTAAGGATTGGAATCGGACCGTGAAAGGTCGCGATTGAGGATTGGACCACGAGGGGTCAAGATAAGAGATATCGGACCACGGAAGGTCGCGATTGAGAGTTGGACCGCGAGGGTTCAAGATATGAGACATCGGACCACGAAAGGTCGCGATTGAGAGTTGGACCGCGAGGGGTCGAGATATGAGACATCGGACCACGGAAGGTCGCGATTGAGAGTTGGACCGCGAGGGGTCGAGATATGAGACATCGGACCACGGAAGGTCGCGATTGAGAGTTGGACCGCGAGGGGTCAAGATATGAGATATCGGACCACGGAAGGTCGCGATTGAGAGTTGGACCGCGAGGGGTCAAGATATGAGACATCGGACCACGGAAGGTCGCGATTGAGAGTTGGACCGCGAGGGGTCAAGATATGAGACATCGGACCACGGAAGGTCGCGATTGAGATATCGGACCGAGGAAGGTCGAGATACGAGATATCGGACCACGGAAGGTCGCGATGGAAAGTTGGACCGCGAGGGGTCAAGATAAGAGATATCGGACCACGAAAGGTCGCGATTGAGAGTAGGACCGCGAGGGGTCAAGATATGAGACATCGGACCACGGAAGGTCGCGATTGAGAGTAGGACCGCGAGGGGTCAAGATAAGAGATATCGGACCACGGAAGGTCGCGATGGAGATTAGGACCGCGAAGGTCACTATTTTAAAGATTCCCGAGATGGGACCATGCAATTGTTGTTTAAGTTTACTGAAAACACATTTTTCTCAGAGTCCTAAATGGTTGGAAAAGAGCGTGTCTTCTTTTTCGCAACTAATCCTAGAGCTCTAATCAGTGGATCTCGTCACTACGCTTATAGGCCCCTCGTTTCCATTTGTAGATCATCTTTCTCGGGACGGACAATCCCGAGCGAGGTCCTATAAGGCAAGCGAGTTCCACCGACAAACGAAAAAGTGAACTTAAGGCTAGCTGATCACGCAAACTTCCAACGTATGTGACGCACGGGCCACGGTCGAAGTCAACGTCCTTAAGTTAAGGCGGGGATCGTGCCAAAATTTCGGCATGACCTCCCCTGACTCGCTTGCGCGAGGGACCTTAGCTTTTGGCGTTGGCCAAGTTGTGGCTGGCACGGTGCATACGGCGAGGTTTGGTGACACAGTGTCACATTGAACCTTCGGGTATATTTTTCGGCAGAGCTCCGCGTCAAAGTCAAGGCTAAAAAGCTCAAGACTTCAGGTCGGGAACGACCTTCGGTCTCAACCTCTCGAGCTTGACTCGTGGCGGAACCCGACGTAAAAAAACATACATTTAGGCTTTATGACACGAACTAAGCCAAAAACCAACCGGGGTCTTGGACAAAGTGTGACACAAAGAGTGCATGGCTTACATGGGCTAGGATGGGATGTTTGGGACGACCCCGTGCGCCCGAAAGGTGTCCGGCACCAATCGGGGTGCAACCGATAAGGCCATCCCGGGTTAGGGGTTGTAGTGTGCAGGTACCGAGGCGGCAAGTGCACGTGAAGTGCGGTGTTTCGAGGCAAAGCAAGTGCGCGTAGTGTGCGGTCACTAAAATTCTTTTCCGAGTAAAACAGAGATTTTTTTCGTAATGTGTCTTAAAGAATTTATGATGCACAGTTCAAAAGACAAAGATGAAAATCAAACATGAATGGGGATGCACAAACATGGTAAGATTTTGAAAAAAATTGACAATGTAATGCCTTTGAAACAAAAACCGTTCGAGGTTTAAAGGAACACACACACACGAAAACGAGGAAGGGTAAACGAAAGTTTGACCCACGGAAGGCTTTTTAGAAAACAACGGTAGTTTTGAAAAAAGTATCTTGTCCCCAGCGGAGTCGCCAACTGAAATTACCCGGATTTCGCGCGGACGCGAAACGCGGTTGTCTTTCGCGGAGGGTTGGTGTCTGAGACCTCGCTTCATGGGAAGGAAAAATGAGGAGTCGCCACGCGGTTTTTGTATTTTGAGCCCAAACGTTGAGAAACGGCTTATTGAAAATGGTGTCGTTTTTATTGGTAGCAAAAACTTAGGAAAAGGCTTTGAAAATGGGGATCATTTTTATTGGTAGCAAAAACGAGTAAAAAGCTTTTTAGTACCAGAGATTGTTAGGTTCGGAGGTCACGTTACGTTTCGGGTAGAGTATTACGAGATCGCCCGAAACGCCTCGCATGACGAGTCTTTCTACCTTTCTCGAAAACGTGTGTGTGTGTGTGTGTTTTGAAATGGGGGCTTGAATGACAAGCTTAATCTTGGTTTGAATGTCAAACGTTGATTAGGTGACTTTTGAAAAGACGAGCGTTTGAATGACAAACGTCGGTTTGAGACAGAAATGAGCGTTTGCGTGGCAAACGTCGATTTTGAGTTTGAAAGGAGCGTTTGCGTGGCAAACGTCGATTTTGAGTTTGAAATGAGCGTTTGCGTGGCAAACGTCGACTTTGAGTTTGAAATGAGCGTTTGCGTGGCAAACGTCGATTTTGAGTTGAAAAGGAGTTCGAAGGTCGAACTCCGGTTTTTTGAACCGGGCGAGTCATTGTTAACGATTTTTACGGGAAAAATGCGTATTAAATGATTTTGAGTGTCAAATGGCGGCTTTTAGTTTGAAGATGAGCGTTTGGAGGCCAAACGTCATGTCGCGCGTTTTTGAAAGAGAGTTCGACGGACGAACTCCGATTTTGAACCGGGCATTACATTGTTAACGATTTTTACGGGAAAATGCGTATTAAATGATATGCGATCAACGAATCGGGTTGCGACTCGGACTTTGAAAAGTAAATACTATCACGATCCAAACGGGTCGGACTTGTAAATGACAGTATTTAAAGCAGTGTCAACGGAATCAAACGATCCGGAATTGTAAATGACGATCAACGAGGCCAATCGGCTCGGAATTGTAAATGACGATCAACGAGGCCAATCGGCTCGGATTTGTAAATGACGATCAACGAGGCCAATCGGCTCGAATTTGTAAATGACAGAAATTAAATGACGATCAACGGACCGATCGATTCGGAATGGTAAATGACATAAAAAGTAAACGGAACGGGGTCGGAACGCCGTTTTAACCCGTGATTACTTCTCTTACGGGAAGAGAAGAGGATCGAGGGGCTAAAACGTATCGGACCCCGTTAGACGGAGGCGTCTACATTTTGAGAGTGAGAGAGGGAGCTACCTATGGCTAGGGTCGGCTCCTTTGGCTCGGTGGGCGTATACGGGATACGAAAAGGTGTTTCGGAAGTGTTTGGGCAGAGTTTCCCCTTTTATTTGGTGTTTAGAAACCTAGGGATTTGGGCAGCGTTTCGACTTGTGTCGGTTTAGCCTACGATCAGAATCTACCGACGAGTAGCACGAGGGCCCCCGAAGAGTAGAGAATTCCACCGACGAGTAGCACGAGGGCCCCCGAAGAGCGGAAGAAAGACAAGCTTTGAAGCTTGGGGTGGAGAGAGGAGGAAAAGGTGTATGAAATGTGAAGGATGGGAGGAGTATTTATAGGATGAAAATATTGGAGGAGGGGGGAGAAACTTGGTGGGTAAGTTTGCTTAATGAGGAAGGAAGATTGCTTAGCCTGATGGGTTTCTGCCCTGCAGAAAGAGTCCGGCCGGACCTCTCTTGCATTTGGGGGGTATTTTGGTCATTTGGCCTTGAATTTGACACGTCTTTCTAAGCTGCAGAAAGAGTCCGGCCGGACTATACCTGAAATTTGCTATATTTCCTAATTTGAACAAGTTACATGCGTAGATCTTGTTCTCGCGTTCGATTTGATATGTGGTGGGCTCAAAACGGAGTTCGTATGAGGGAGTTATGACCTCCGGAAGGTCGAGACGCTCGAAAACGGGAAATCGAATCCCGGAAGACCCCGAAAAGTACGTTTTTCGGGGAAAGCGGTACTTTTACGTGTGTTGAGTACGCTTTGATGTCGGGATGCACGGGGCAGTCCCGGGATGTCTCATTGACTCGAGAACGGGGAATTTAACGGGTTCCGGTTAACTTTTAACGGATTTTGACGATCCGGATTTGGGTACTTACACATACCCTCTCAAACTCCACTAGACTCTTGAGCAGAGGTAAAAGAGCAGTGGAAGAGTGGTTTGAGAACAAAGTCTCGAAAAGGGAAAACTACAAAAAAGAGCGTGCCAGCTGCTTCGCCGACACTACCCAGTACCCCGACGGTACTCCCCGATGTTGGCCGTAATCCGAGCCTCCACCTCGTGATACAACATGCCCAAGCCCTTATGGGGCTAAGGCTTAAAGCCTAGCAGCTCAGTCAGGCGCTCATCGGACATACGGTCACGCCATCTCAATGACTCCCCCTTGAAGGATAGCCCGATGATAGCCGCAAAATCCGTGGGGGTCACCATCGTCTCCCCCCAGCTGAAGAGGAAGGTGTGCGTAGTATTCCACCAATACTCAGACAAGGCCAGAAAAACGCCTTTGTTCTTCTGAGTCTCCGCTAGCCCGACCAGGTTCTCCACTAACACGTTCAATCCAGAATCAATAACTAACCTCTGAGGGCTAGGTCTCCCATCCCTATAGATATTGAGCATGTTCCTCCATACCTCGATCACAACCTCAAGGGACCCTTCTGGTCCTTCCTGAGGCCTCCCGAGCCATCCCGAGGTAATCCCGGCCTCTTACGGTCCTTCCCGAGGCCTCCCGAGCCTTCCCGAGGTGCTCCAAAGCCCTCCTGAGGCGCTCTGAAGTCCTCCTGAAGCGACTCCGGTCGATCCCGATCCGTCCTAATCGACCCTCGACATCCCAAAAACCCTATTCACCCTCAAACCAAACACATTCCCCTGCGGAAGATAGACACCAACCAATATTGGTACGGTCTCCTTCCGAATCTCATTTAATTGCTTTAAGTATTTAAATATTTCTATTTCAATATATCATTTGCAATGTAGACATCATTTTCAAATGCATTTTTAAAAGTGCACACACACACGCACACAACATTTAAAGAGAGAAGGGTATCGAAAGACTCGTATATACGAGGCGACTCGGGTGAGCTCAAATATTTCTTTTCGAGGCGTAACCTGACCTTCAAACTCAAAAATCTCATCAGACAACAAAACAAAAACAAAGCCTTTTCTCAATATTTTGGGCACAATCAAAATGGCGTGGCGACTCTAAACGAAAAACGCAGCAAACGGGCTGCCCAGCCGCGAGATGTCCGTCCGCACGCCGGATTCGGGTAATTTCAGCTGCGCATGTAACCCCAAAACCTAAAAGTGGTATCAGAGCCGTGTTTAATCATGATTAGGTTAAATTGGCATGCTAGATATAATTGGATTATATGGTTTAACATGCTCTATGATATAGATTGATGATTTTATGTGTATTGTTTTGTGAAATAATTATATGCAATATAACATGATTATGATTTAAAGTTGATTGATGTTATTGATCTTCTACATGGGTTATTGATCTCTTTAATTTGATTAATTAGATTATTAAATTCTCAATTTGAAACAAATTGTTTGTTTAGGATTTGATGTTCATATTAAATTTGATTAACATGATTATTTGAATCCTTAAATTTTGAGAATTGAATAATTATGTAATTAATAATTGTTATTTGTAACATGATTATTTGTATGATCCTAAAGTAGGATATTATGTGAAATCGCATGTTAATGGTTAAGTACACATAAGTTTCATATACAACCAAGCGATGTTTGTTGCTATATGGAAAAACCTTCTTAAATGTTTAAGTTTTATGCCACCCCTTGATTATAATACTTGTGATATATTCGGGTATTGATGTAGTTTCGACTCAGTTGGGTGCATCATTATATCTTAATATGGATCAAGATGAGATAACGGTTGATGTAGTTTCGACTCAGTTGGGTGCATCGTTCTATGTGTCTCATACGTTTGCAAAAGGTTGAACTTAATTGGTGCTTTCAAAAGAGTTTTGACCCAAGACATAGACGATATTAAATCATGTGTTGACATATGATGTCTAGAATCTCATAAAAGATCTAAGAGTCATATATGATATGATTGATAAGTGTTATATACATAAATAGCTTGATTTCGGGCATTGACTCAGTTAAACCAAAATCAAGTGAAATATCGATCTTAGCCCATTATAATTATATGATACATGCTTATATTTGAAGGTGTATATTTTAGTGGGAGTATTTGTGAAATACATTATTTGTCTCTTAGATGGTAAATATTTTGATACTTATATGTGCTCATATTGTTTGCATATTTTATTGTAGAATGACATCTCACAATAATCAACCCTTTTCACTGCGATCCATCCTTAAAATTTGATAGGCTAAAGTCGCACGCCTACAAATTAACCAAAGACTTGGCCACAATAATGTAGCTAGAGCAAGTCCAGGATCGAACTCGAAGAACGGTTATAAGTTTGCACAATTGTCACTTGACAAGATTGGGGGTCTAAGCTTGATTTTGATTACTTCCTAAGACGGGAATAAAAAAACTAGATTGTAAACAATTAAAGGAAAGCACTTTGGATTAATTATTATCTCCGTCTATCATTAAAATATCATCGGTCAACTCTTTTCAATTTTATCCTATTCACTCGATCGCGAGATGTATTTCAATCTCTATCTCTTTCTTTGATATTAGTTAATAGCTGTAACACGCTCACTAATAACCATAATCAATATTCAAACCTAACTGATACAATCTAGATTCAAAATACCAATTGATTACCGATTTAAGAGATTAAGATCGAGAACACTTTCTAATATTATTTCAATTAGATAATTATTTATTTTCTCCTACTTCACAATCCACCATGACACATGCATGGACTATAAAGATGCTACTTGTGAAACCCTAAATTGACACAATCTTAGGGGATTCTAGCAATAAATCAATAACAAAGATTTAACAATCGACCTAATTGCAAAACCCTAGAAATCAATTTAATCAATCAAGAACAAGAGAAAATATAAAAAGGATAAAAGCAATGAAAAGAAATTAACCTCAATTGAACTCAATAACGGTTTCAATAATTAAATCCAAAGCAAAGGGATTTAGTTCTCCATAGAAAATAATGAATCTCTCCAAGAAAAATAAAAGTTGGAACCCTAATATTGTTCTAAAAGAAAGTATTTATACTTCACCCTAAAAAACCTAAAACTCAAAGGAAAAGAAAAAGGAAATAAAAATAAAAAGAATTCCGAACGCAAACAACTGCTGCATCATGACATCAGAAACCGCCAATGGCACGACTCATGCCCATCGTCACGAGTCGTTCCCTCAATTTCCAGTTGTGGCACAAGTCGTGCCCATAATTCCACTCATGCTGATAATGGTCACAAGTCGTGCTCCCTAGCACGAGTCGTGCTTTTTCCTATTTTTCCAACTTTCCATCTTTTGCACCTTAGTCCCTGAAGTTTCCTCTTTTTTGCACTTTGATCATTAACTTTCTGTTGACTTGAACTGTTGACTTTCTGGCTTCCTCACTTGGCATCTCCAAAAACAAATTACCTCATATTACAATTAAAATGCCCACAATAACTTCTCATATTACAAAGTTCCTCAACATTACAATGTGCAGTAATTCAACTAAAATAAGCTCAAAAATAACCAAACTGCTACAAAATATCCGGAAAAACTAAGGAAAAACCAAAGATAAATACCATTTATCAAATTCTCCCATGCTTAGACCTTTACTCGTCCCTGAGTAAAATCCTAGCTCCTAACTAACTCCGGGTCTAAAAATAGGCGCGCGAAGGGAAAGTGATTTTCCTAATCTCCTCTACATCATCAACCTCAACCACATCACCAACACATTCAGAGGATGAGACTCCGCTCTTTATCACTCCAAAAACATAGTAATGGCCTTAATTTGATACCAACTCCAAATGTGTAAACGGTCATCCAAACTAAGGCCCACTCACAAAAAGCTAGGGGCAACTAAAAATGACCTAAGCTTCCCCTCCCGCTATCCTTTCACTACAAACTCCCTCAAATAAAGTCAGTGTCAAAACAAAAACTTACCTCGTTAATACACCAACACCCTTTTTATCACCAAAAAGAACCACGAGGTTTTTCTATCCTAACGCCTCTAAAACCGAACCTCCTACACCAAGAAAAATCAATCCTACCCAACACTCTGACCTCCCTTATGTCTCCTCTCCGGTGATTGCACAAGATATTTTCAAAACAAAACCTCACATTTTGCCTAAGTGCCCTTTCGAGTTTTCACTTAGCCTCTCTTTTGTTTTTTTTTTGTTTTCTTTTTAATTTACAACATCAATCATCCTCCTCCCCCATGCCTAAATCTCACAATGTCCTCAGTGTGAACACGAACAATATCATCACAAAGATAAAAATGTAAGGGAGAAAGGAGGATAATACCATCACCGCCAACACCGCCAGGAGGAATTAGAGGTCTCGCCAAATCGGACACCTCTATCAATATGCCTCTGATCTCTTCTTACTGCCCGGACTTCCATCATCCTCGTATAGTCCTCAGGAACAGGCTCATAAACTCTGGGCTCGGGCTGCTGCACGTATGCCTCTAGCTGTTGCTGCCTCCGTCCCACCAATCTGACTTCATCCTCTCCTGACTCCAGTCTGTCCAATAACTCTTCTCTCTGCAGCTATGCCCCTCTCAAGTGTTCCTTAATTCGATCATACCGAGCTGTGTGTGCCCTATTTTGCTCATCCAAATAAGCTCTAATTTCCTCCCAACCTCCAATTGACCCCTGTTGACCTGAATCGCTAGCATCATCTCTTCTTGGCTCTTGCCTCACAATATGGGGCTCCTCCTCATCATGGCTCTCTGGCAAATCTCCTCTGTCTATGGCAATCTGTCTCTCAGAAATATCTTCTACCCCGGGCATTCGCCAATCTCTGGCTGATCTCCCATCAGATATACCTCATTCCTCGCACATCTTACTCTCAATCTGTTCCCATATGTTAACCATAATGCATCAACCTCCCCCTCTACCCTTGTAAACGCATTGTCATATCACAGAAAAAATTCGTGATCATAAAATTTAGGTCCACCTACCAATCCCGCCGCGTCCGAATGAATCTTTACAAAGTGTTTCGCTAGCAATGTTATCATACCCCCAACTGGGATATTTCTACTACTCTGTACCGAAAAACCTTCACACCTCTTAAAGAAATAATCGACCCAATCCGGTGTTTTGCCATTGGAGGGCAAGGCACATTGCATTAAAGCGATCGAGGTAGCATTCGTTTGGGCCGGTTCCCCATTGCCGAAGAATGTCATACACAGTCCTTTATATAGAAACCGACTTGTCCTTCCTTGACCACTCACCCCTCGGTGTCCTCTCGACTCCAAACAAAGTCCTAACTTGTTCATAACTGAGTTCCCGACGTGAATCATTAAGGTTAAACCTCACACATTGCTCTCCATTATCATCAACGCATCTTTCAACAGTGGATAGAAACTCTAAAGTATATCGCTTATATGTTGCGGCACTCTTCCCTAGGAAATCTCCCAATCCCGCATTAGCCAATAATTGTTGCACCAAATCATCCACCCCAAGCTTTTGCAACGTCGAGACATTCAAAAATTTGGTTATTTGTAACTCCCGCCCTATTTTATTCAAATTCCTCCATTTATTCTTTTGTGTTTCATTCAAATTCCTTAAACCCATAAAATTATCGGGCGGGGCTTCCGGCATTAGAATAGATTTCTTTTGCCTCTTGGGTGGCGGTTGAGCATTACCACATTTGGTTCTCACCATTCTAATTCAAACAACAGCTGGGATCTACAGAGGTAACAAGGCATTAATATAGCCAAGTTAATTCACAAATAGATCTCAGAGAGCAAGTATTTCAATAATGAACACTTCAAGAGGGTGTGGATATGAGGGATCCACACTCATCTCGAGTGTTCATGCAAAAACAATGCCAAGCCGGAGCTTTTACATGAAATGGTATGCAATCAGATGTGGATCTAGGCAATATGATACTAAAGCATGCAACTTTAATCAGGATATATCATTATTAACACATTTAGCATATAGATCTCATGTATAATGAAGATAGGGAAAGGAAAAGGATAGAAAATCGTTACCCTTGAAGACCACGACTTCCTATATCAAGTTAGATATAGGAGCCTTCAAACAGCAACCTACGGGGACTGAGATCAAGCCTTGGTTCAATGAGAACCTTTGGTTCTTGATGTGTATAGGAAGTGTGTGTGGGATTGGTTGAATGGTGAGTGATTTTGGGAGGATTAGTGTGGTTTTGGGTGTATATGGGAAGAGGGAGTAGGCTTCTGGGCGTATTCTCTGTAGAGGGGCACTGAGGAGTGAAGGAGAGGTGCCTAAAATGAGAGGTCCAGGCCTCTATTTATAGGCTGCATGGTAGTGGCTTAGTATGTCGCACGACATAACAAGCCATAACCGTTTTCCTTCTAGAAACATGCAAGGTGGCAAGCTTCTAGAAGTCTTCTTGGCAAGTTATGTCGCACGACATAACAAGCCCCATCTAGTTCCTTCTAGAAATATGCAAGGTGGAAGTCTTCTAGAAGGGAATTTTGCATAAAAGAAAAACGTGTTTCTTTCATTCCAAGCAGTCCCTTCAGCCCTTAAAAGGTTTGGAACATTTCCGGAATTGCTCCGGAACTCTAGGAAAGTCTGGGGAATTGCCGGGAAACTTGCCGGAATTGCCGGGAAACTTGCCGGAATTGCCGGGAAACTTAACCGGAAGGCATGAGCCAGATTTGGGTGCTTACAGCTTGCAAAAATACCATGCCTGCATGGAAGACCTCATCACGCAATTCAAAGAGGTCACCTTCCACTACTTGCCAAGGGACCGGAATCGGTTTGCAGACGCCCTAGCCACCTTGGCTTCACTCGTATAGATCCCCGAAGGGAAGGCGGTAAAGACATTAAAAGTAGGAAGAAAGGAAATTCCTGCCTATTGATGTGAAATCGAGGCAGAGCCCGAGCCAATAAACGAGCCGTGGTACAACCAAATCTACCAATACCTCAAAAATGGGGAAACCTCTCTCATAAATGAGGAAGGCAAATACAAAGAAGGAATCAAAGCCAAGAGCATCGTGGCCTTAAAATGCCTTGCCTCTCACTTTATCATCCTTGGGGACATGATATACAAGAAACGCTACCAAGGACCGCTCCTCCACTGCATCAACAAGGAAAAAGCAAATGAGCTCATGAATGAAGTCCACAATGGGGCTTGCGGTCCCCACATGAATTCCGGAGCCATGATGCAGATCATTCTTCGAATGGGCTACTATTGGATCTCCATGGAGGCAGACTGCATCAACTTTGTTCGAAGCTGCGACAAGTGCCAGCGCTTCTCCAACCTTAACTATCTTCCCCCTCGTGATCTCTACTGCATGACCACTCCTTGGCCCTTTGCCACTTAGGGAATCGATGTCATCGGGAAGATCGCTCTGCCCGACAAAGAACGGCCACGAGTTCGTCTTGGTAGGCATCGACTACTTCACAAAAATGGGTCGAAGCCAAGTCTTACTAAGTGCTGACTTCCAAGAAGGTCGACAGTTCCTCAAAGAAAACATCGTATGCCGATACAGCATCCCGAACGAGGTCATATATCAGACAATGGATCTCACCTCGAAGAAGAATGCTACAGACTATTGGCAGAGTTCAAAATCACACTCCATAAGTCCTCTCCCTACAGACCGCAAACTAACGGTGCAGTAGAAGCAACAAACAAAGCCCTCGAAAGGATAATCAGAAAAATGACCGTACGAGGACGAGATTAGCCCGAGAAGCTGCATCTGGCATTTTAGGGCTACTGAACATCAGTCAGGACTGCCACGGGAGAAACCCCATTCGCCCTAACCTATGGGATGGAAGCAGTATTGCCCGTTGAGTTGGAAATCCCATCACTCCGAGTGTTATTGGAAAACGAAATCAACGAAGTGGAATGGCTCCAAAGCCGGCATGACGAGTTGGCCCTACTAGACGAACGCTGACTAAAGGCCATGGAACACATTCGAGCCTACCAAAGCAGAATGACTAGGGCTTTCAACAAGAAGGTCAAATCCCAAGACATCAGGGAAGGCGATCTGGTGCTAAAAAAAAGCCTCCCACCCGAACCAACTCGCTTGGAAAATGAGAACTAACATGGATCGGCCCGTTCGTGGTTCAGAAGATCTTCTCCGGAGGTGCCATGAAGCTAACAGACCTGGACGAAAATCCCTTCATGAATCCATTCAACGGAAACAAACTTTGCCAATACTTTGCCTAAAGAATATCGACTTTTCCATCTCCCCGTCACTCACAAAAAGGAGTGTCGAAATACAGAGACCTGACACCCTCAATCCGGGGGGAACGTAGGCAACCTTCATTGGTTTGGTCTAAAAACACACAAAATCCAAAAAACTGGTTGCCATCAAGGCTCAGACTGGTTCGATCTAAACACGCAAAAATCCAAAAACTGGATGCCGCCAAGGCTCATACAAAAAGCAAGCAAGAGATTTTGCATCTCGACAAAGCTTTAAAAGTAAATCACAAATAACCACTATTAAAATACTTCTTGATGAGTACAAGCACGGTCTACTCTCAAGCTCACAACATGATAAAAGACTACTTAATACATTTAACAAATAATGTGTCTGCAATGACAATGAGTGGATACTTAGGAGGTCATTCGACGCCACTCGCGCTGGTCCCTTCGTCATTCTTTCGCTCCACGCGATCTAGCTCTGTCTCTCTCATTCCGAGATCAGGGGTCCTCCCTATCGAGTCAAGCAATCCAGTAGCTCGCAGAGCTTCATTCGCCCATGCCTCAGCTCGGATCTCTTCCCTGCGAGTCTGCAAAAGGGGACCTCTCTCCGTCAGTCGGTCAACTCTAGTCTCGTAGTCAAACAAAGCATCTCCCGTGACATCATGAGGGTTAGCTCAAGCTTCTGCACTCCTAAGACTTTAGTTGAGATGGCAATTTGGCCCCAGAATCGCTTCGCGCCTGCTCCCCAAAATCACTTGGGTCTGCCCGATATGCTGCTCGTACCAATCCAGGTACTCGGTGGTTAAGACAACACTCTCCTGGCATCTAAGGAGTACCACAGGAGGGAAGGCAGAATACATCCATACCCTCAGAAAGAAAAGGAAGGCATCTGGATCTGTCATAGAGAAAGAAGCTACCTCCATGGTGGCAATGTCATTCTAGCCCAGCAAAGGCTCCTGCCTTATCCCAAACTGTCGAGAAACGAGTGACGGGATATTGAAAGAGGACCAAGACAACCTCGGAACTTTGACAACATAGGAACCTTCCTGAAAGGCCCTCCTAGTCTCAATCCCCCATTGAGGAACCCACCAAAGGATCTGATGCGTGCCAAGCTGAGCCATCCATCTCTCCCAGGCGGACTGATCCATATCCAAGACAAAAGGCCGCTGAGCAAACGTCCACGGACTGAAAGATGGCAGAGACACAGGCATAGCTTGAAGCCTCTCTCGCAACCACAAGGTGAGCAAAATGGGACTTCCCCCTCACATGAACCTGTCCCCCATCGCCAAGTGATCAATGCCGTGGAGGGTTTCCCCCAGAACCAAAGGACCAACATTCTCACCAGCTCGGTAGTGCCCTACCACATCCAACAAGGCGCCGTCACATACCCCAAGGTTGCTGACCATGAAAAGTGTTGCTATCACGCATAAAGCAAACGCATTCCTCGAGACATCACTCTCGTCATCCCCCGTAAATCTCTCAGGCAGCGCAAAAATATCAACATGACCAGAATCAAACGTCATACCTTGCCCTTCCTCCAACGAAGCCCGAAGAAAGTATGCCAGCTTCACGCTCACGGTGGCACCCCCGACCAAAGGAAGAGATATGGCCTCCACCTCCGATCCTTCAAGAAAAGCCCGAAAATCTTCAAAGGTGGGTGTAACTTCATTGTAGGAGAAGCTATACACAAGCCTCCTAACATCCAACAACCTTGCAGCCGCCCGCAACAACTCCCAATCAGGAACTAACTCCTTAAGGGACCAAATGGAGCGGAGTTGAAATCTAACCTCAAAAGCCCACTTATTATGCCTCATGTGGCACCTCGTCTACATCTTGAGCCGCTCAAGGAAGTGCACTTGCCTCTCCTTCGGAAGCCTCGGGGAAACTCTCGAAACTAATGACGAATCCATGGCAAAAATGGAGGTTTTTTGAGAAAATGGGGAAGAAGGATCAAAATGACTGCAATTTAGGAATGGAGAGATGAGGAAAATCCAGATTTTCAGCAAATCTTATTCCCTATCCAAAAGCAAGAGGTGTCCATATGGACCACTTTGCATGCATGAGTTATCCGTACGAACCTGTGAATGTGGTGCCCAAGATTAGCGGCTTTTTTGGTTTTAGATGTTGAACCACTTTCTCGTGTAAGGGGAATCACCGCCTCACATCAGTTTGGAAACATCCGGTTTAATTTGAAAAATGGAGTCACTACGCCATTTTGATTTCCTCAAAACTTTGAAAAAAAGGATTTGGGTCTGGAGGTTAAGTTACCCTTTGGGAAGAACGGATCGTCGTTCACCCAAAGAGCCTTGCCGAAGCAAGTCTTCCAAGATCCGATTTTCATGATTGCCTTAGTGTTTTCGTGTGTGGGATGTGTGCTTTGAAAAAGGAGGGAATGTTCCAAGTGGTCTTCTGAACGTATAAACCATGAGTTGGTTATCGCTCGGGATTCCTTGGATTTTCATGTGTTCGGGACTTTGGTCCCGTTCTCATCTTGGACTTATGATCATCATGATGAGACCTTGGGTCACACGTGATCAAGATAGGGACACCATTTTTATAGTCCAAGGATGAGACTCTTTAGAAAGGAATGACCTTTGCCTATCAATCCTACATCTTGAGACGATTTGGAATTTATCGGGGCCTTTATGCTCGTCTCAAGTGATGATCGGAGATATGTGGCTAAGGCTCATCCTTTCTAAAGGAGAATCCGTCTATGACATCTTTAGATGGAAGAAATGATGTAAAGATAGGATCTTTACACCATTAGCTCCAAGAGATGCTCCAAGTACCAAAGGGGACTAAGGAAGGGGTATAAAGATTGGATCTTTATACTCATCCTATGCCTTTTTGTGCCTTAAGAAGGTCACTAGGCAATCCTAGGAGAGAGATCCAACCATGAGGGACATGGGGGATGCATTTTTAAGATAAAGATGACATTTTTAATGAAAAGATGACATTTTAGGTGCAAAGGATGCTACTTTATGCATAAAGATGACATTTTGAGTGCAAATGATGCTACTTGATGTGCAAAGATGACATCTTTAATGCAAAGGATGCTATTTTGATGCAAAGGATGCTACTTTATACATAAAAATGTCATTTTAAGAGCAAAGGATGCTACTTTATATGTAAAGATGATATTTTAAGTGCAAAGGATGCTACTTTTCACATCACCATGTGAGAGATCAACCCTAGAGCAAGTCTTTTTTGAGGTCTTATTTGTTCATCCTTGGGTTGGATCCTACATGGATCCTATGTGATAGGGAAAAGGGGGTAATATGATTTACATGCCTAAATATATGATCTTTAATGACAATATATCAAGTCCCAAGCAAGTATATATCAATATGTAAAGCAAGGAGCAATATATCACATAATGACAAGTATATTTGAAGATAAAGAGGAGGAGAGGTTACCAATGGTGGTGTCCCTCTATCTCCTTGAAGTTTGCCTAGGGAAGGACCAACTTTGGAAGGGTTTTGAAGAGGAGGGAGGTGATTTTTGGGGTTCTCAGCTCTCTGTAATTTCGTGGTGGTATTTTGGCAGAGTAACACTGCTGAAAATTCCCTTTCAAAATGGGTAGAGGAGGCCTCTATTTATAGGCACTCTGGCAATGGCTAATGAAGCCGTGCGCCTGTAACCTCAAGGAAAATGAGGCCGTGCGGTTTTATCCCTTCATGACTCATCTTATTTCTAGAACCATGCAAGGTGGCCTTCTAGAAGGTCTTTTCCAATGAAGGACTATGTGTAATTTTAATTCCTAGCCAGTCCTTCACCCCTTGGAAGGTTCTAGAAAGTTCCCAAATTGCCCCTGAGCTTTAGGAAAGTCCGGGGAATTGCCAGAAAACTTTACCGAAAGGCATGAGCCAGATTTGGGTACTTACAGGACCACATTGCACCCTGGCTAAATTTTTCAGCAACCACAAAAATAGTTGCTACCCGTAGCAGGATTTTGCACCTGACTGCTCACAAACCCTACCAAAGCTGTTTACGGCCCCATACACTAAACACAAATACATTCTTAGCTTATGCGACATGCACAGAAATAAAATAAACTAGAAACATTTCCTAAGCCAGTCCCCACAGAATTACAAATAATTAATCACATCACAATAATAAAATGCTTTATTCGTCAAATACAAGTATTTTATTACAGACACCAATACAAAAAAAGAAGGAAAACAAAAAGGAGTCCTACTTCGAATCCTCACCATCGCCTGACGGGAATCCCTGCATCCCGACAAATTCGACGGCCACCTCCTCATCATCGAAAAGCTCGACCCTCTCCTCAATCGAGTAATCCAGATAGTCCGAAGAAGTGAGGCCAACAAAAGGATCAAAAAAAGGAAATGAGGACAAACCCTCACCCTGCACACTGGACGGAGGGAAGAATTGGTGAAAGGTTCACGGCCTCTGGCCCTCCGAAGAGGTCCCCGCATCGTAGCTATGCCGCTCCCGAAGGCTGTGGGTCCACCTCAGCCCTCGAAGAAGGAGTATCTATAGACCTCCTCGAAGGCATTGGCTCGAAAGCTATCGCACTCCGCGAAGACCCGAAGGACATACTCCTCAAGATCTTCTTCGTGAAAGCCCTCAGCCCCACATACCGGCGGGTGAGCACGTCTACGGTCCGCCCCGAGACCTGCACAAAAAACAATAAAATAAATGCTTAGCAAAAGAGATACAAGAAAAAAAATACTCGATAAAAGAGAGAAAGACAGAACAAGATGCCAATAAGGAAAAGAGTAAACAAACTCACCACAACATCTGGATCAACCCGATAGGCGGCAGGAGCCTGCTCTGGGATGGGCACTGACACCCTCCTCCTAGAGTCCCCATGGACATAGGTAAAGTCCGGCCCAGGCACGACGAACTAGTCCTCCTCTCTGTAGCGTTGTGAGAAAGAAATTCTGGTTCTTTTTATTTTTATGATTCGCCACCTATATTATTTGATTGGAAACATAGAAAAACCATTTGAGAGATTTGGGTTCGGGGCTTAGGTTATGAAATGGGTAGGTTTAGAAGGCATCCATTTCACCCAATCCGGAGATCGGTCTTGCTAAAGAAAAGAGAGGTTTTTCAAAAGAAGAAATAAAAAAACGAATTCAAATACTACAAATAAAGGTCCATTTGACGAGGTCAAACGGAATGTAGGATCGATTGCTTCGAGACCGTCTCCATGATTTGGAGAGGCTCTAGGCCGATCCTAGATTCTATGGACTTATACCACTCTAACAATCAATTAGAAGGAAGATTAGGAATTACCTTGCGTGAGGTGATTTGGGCAGAGTTTCGACTCAAGTTTAGAGTCGACCCTTCACACGGACAGAGCTTCGCCTTGGTCCTTGGTTTGGAGATTGATTCTTGTTTATCAACAAGGTTGACAAACAAACTATGAGGTGAGTTTTAGGGTGATTTTGAAGGATTCTTTCAGGGAAAGAAAACGACAAAATGTGTGTGTGTTGTGTAAATTCGCGGTCCGGGACCTTCTACCTTTTCGACCTTGGAAGTCACCAAGTATTTATAGAGGTTGGATATGAAGAAGTGGAGAGTTAAAACCCTATCAGATGGTTCTAGACCTCCTCTCCCATTGGTTGGCCGGAGAGATAAAGTTTTATCCCGAAAAGAGTTTGAAATCGACGAGGGAACTGTCGTCTGCAATCAGCAGAGGGAGATATCTCGCGTGAGACACGCCATCTCGCGGCGAGATATTGCTCCTGTGGACAGTTTTGTCCTTTCCTCGTTATCTCTTATGCAGTTTAGTCCCAAACTAACGGTAGTTAGTCAAAACTTTAACGAAACATGACGAAATGGTGGATTTCTACTTCTTGACTCAAAGCGAGACTTAGAGTGGTATAAGTATGATCCGATGTGTTCAGAATGGCGTGTCTACAGAGCCCCTCGACGACAAGTCTTATGAAAGAAGTCATGTCGACGATAGAAAAGACATCATTCTGAATATCGGGATGGTCGTGCCGCACGGCTGCCTACGTATCTCTATCGGAGAATCAGACCATAACGTAGTTCGACTCCAAAACACGAAAAGGTTGCTTTAGGTATTTTGAAAAACGTTTTTTTTGAAAATCGAGGAGATTTTATTTTTTGAAAAGGCAAATTCATACTGAGGAATCAAATCAAGACCCAATTCTGAATATACCTGTCCCGAAGATTCGCCTGTCCGGGCTCCGAACTCCGCGAGAAATATGTTAGAAAACAAAGGCTTACCTGTCCGTTCCTCTGAGTCCTGTTGTTTTTGTGACGATTCGCCGTTCTGGGCTCCGAATCGGGCTTTTTGCTGTTGGGGATGACGATTCACCTGTTTGGGCGTTGAATCGGGCTTTTGGTTCGATGATCCACCTGTCTGGGCGTTGGACCGGTCTTTTCTGATGACGATCCACCTGTTTGGGCGTTGGACCGAGCTTTTTGATGACGATCCACCTGTTTGGGCGTTGGACCGAGCTTTTTGATGACGATCCACCTGTCTGGGCGTTGGACCGGGCTTTTTGATGACGATCCACCTGTCTGGGCGTTGGACCGGGCTTTTTCTTTGATGATTCACCTTTCTGGGCTCTGAATCATGTGAATTGGGTTGATCTCTGGACCACTCGGTTCTCGGGCGACTGGTGCCGTACCGGGCGATTGTGCGCATGTCACGTTTGACTCGTTCCGTGACTTGCGGTACCGGTTTTTCCACGTTTCCTTGCTAGTTTATCATTTCCAAGGGTAAATGTGTCAAAATTTTGAACTTTGACGTTGCGTAGACGCTTATTGTCGAGGACAATTTTGTCCTTTTCCAGAAGGTATATCTCGTATTCGTCCATATAAGTGTATATGTCCGACTCCATCTGAGCATCTTCTTTTCTTTGATTGTCAGGTCACCATATCCGCGGCCGATTACAACCGTGGAGCGACCAAGATGGCTGGACTGATGGCCTTGGTGTCGGACCTGTCCGAGAGGCTGTTTCAGAAGGCTTCTTCAGCGGCCTCGACAGTGGCCTCGGCGGTGACCCCTACTTGCGGAGCCAAGAGGTCGAGGAGGGATGGTAGCCCCCCTGGTGGTGATGGCGGAGGTGCTGGCGGCTCGAGCGACTTGATGGCGTGATCCCCTCCCCTTTTTCTTTATCTGATTATCTGTACATATTGGCCGTGTGGGCCCAGACAAAATTTTTTTTTCTTTCCTTTTGGTACCTGTTTGGAACAAGTAGGTAGCACAAACAATGGTTTTTTTAATCCCTAATCCTAGGTCTAATTAGTTAGTTAATTAACTTTCTCGACTTTCCATGTTTTCGGGAATGGAATGGCCGTTAGGCCGCAATTTTTGAGCCTGAGTGTGGTGTTTTATTGCATGTTATGAACTGTACATGCAGGTTTTTCGAGACTTGCTTCGTCAAGTCGGGGCTAGATTGTTGTGTGAGTAGAACTGCTGTTGCTTTGCCATAGGGATATCTCGCGCGAGATAAGGTGTATCGCACGAGACACGCTACCCAGGCAGAAATCTCTTCCTTTTTTGAACAGGATTTTGACAGTTTTCCCTATAAAATCACCCTGTAGTCCGGCCAGATAACTCATTCTAGCCTTTCAAACTCTAGAGATATCCTGTTAGGGTGAAACTCTTGTCTTCTTCTTCAACCCTGTGATCCATGGCTTCCAAGGAGATTGCCCCAACGTCCATGATTGTCGATGATTTTTCTTTGTCCTCTGAAGTGATTGCATCTTTCAAGCAAGCATCAAGGGATTTTGTAAGGTCGTTTCGCAACCGGTCTCGCAATAAGTTTATCGTAGAATTCGGATTTAGAATTCTTTTCACTTTGAAGAACCTCCAACCGGATTGGAAGTTATTGCAGGGTGCTGCTCAATTTTGGGATCCCTCTATTCATCTTTTCAATTTTTCTTTGAACGAGATGGTGCCTATCAGGAGGAATTCGCCATTATCTTGGATATGCCTTTGATCGGTAAGATTGCTGTTCCTAAGTATCATAGGAATCATTCGGAGGCTTTGAACGAATTGTTAGGGATTCCCTTGATACTTGCTATGGGTTGGTTCACCGCAAGTGGGTTGATTGCTCTTCTTTTCCGGGACGCTTCAGCGGTGATTCTGATGATGACGCTTTTCATGTCCATAAGCGGAATTTTCTGGCTCTTTCTCTTTTTGGAGATGTTTTGTTTACGTGCAGGGACGGCTTGGTCGATTCCCAACTGGTGGAAGTTGTTCTGCAGGCTAGGAAACGTTCTAGGAACATTATTCCGCTAATCTTGGGTGAGACCCTTCATGGTCTTGATGAGCTACATAGATCAAGGCGTCATGACTCAAGGGAGTCCCCTCCTGTTGACTATTTGGCTTAGGGAGCATCTCAAGTTGATAGGTCCCCCGTTGGAATATTCTCCTTTTACATATCATACGCGAAAGTTGTTGATCAAAGATCTTTCAGCGGATGAATGGGCTGAGTTGATTGCGAAAACTGAAACTGCCGATATTCTCTGGTGTCCCCCTTATTGGAGGTTGAACAAGTATGTTGCCAATACCAAGGGTTTTGACAGGGTTGTTCTTCCGGGTTTGCGAGATTCCTCCTTTTACTTTCCCAAGCGGGTGCTCCGTCAGTTTGGTCAGCAGCAGGACACTTATCTTTTCGAAGGAGCTTCTCGTGAAGTGTCTTATATTGGTGTAGAGTTTGCGCAGGTGCTAGCTCAAGCATGGGGTGAAGGAACTAATCGGGACCGTTGGTCGAACCTTCGGACTTTTAATGCAAGCATCTTCCTGTCTGACAAATATTTGGATTGGTTCCTCCATACCGGTCATCCTAGTGCAGAGAAGATTGATGATTTGCGGCTTTTACTGCTAAGAGATTCTTTTGTAGCTAGCAGTATCTTGCGAAGGAGCGAGGCTCAGTCTGATCCTGCTAATGTGCGAACTGATCCAACTCAGGATTTTCTTGATGGGGATTGGTACGAGAGGCGAGGCAAGGGAATGCCTGGAAAGACGCAAGCTTTGGATAGGCCTCATGTCTTCAAGAGATTGTCGGAATCTGTCTTTGATCGTCTCGACTCTGTTTTTGACCGTCTCGAGGGATGTTCTGCTTTGAGAGGCTCAAAGCGCAAGGAGGATCACGACGACGGTGGAGACCATGTCCGCCGGCCAACCAAGTCAATGAAAGGCTAGATCTTTAGGAGTACCAAGAGATTGCTTTGATAGATCAATTGTTTCTGCTTTATTAGTATCATTTTTTTTCAATTTTGTTAGCTTAGCAAATTAGTCGTTGTGGTTGGGATTTCCCTATTGTCATTAATGAAACACATTCGATTAATAAAAGGGACAACTTTGATTTATTTATTTGATTAGACCGAACCCGAAGGCTGCCTACGTTCCTCTTTTTACAAAGAATTAAACAAGAGGCTCAGTCCAACGTAGTTCATTTTTGAGAAAAGGACAAAATATGGCTCCGTGCCGTGGGGTAATCTCGCGAGATAAGCCCTTTTTTTTTTTTTCTTTCATGCACACCCTTTCTTTTGCCTAGACCGCCCCTTCGGGTTTTCAGTCCAGCGGGCTTCTTTTCTTGTGCTAGCTCTAATTTTTTGCCTAAGTTGTCCTTTCCGGGATTTTCAACCTAGCGAGCGATTTGTTCTTAGGGGGCCAAGTCACGCGAAGTACTTCTTGAGCTTGTCCATGTTGACCGACTTCGGTAGTTGATCTCCGTCTAAGTCTACTAGCTGAAGGGCTCCCCCAGAGAATATCTTCTTCACAATATAGGGTCCTATCCACCTTGGTCCCCACTTGCCTAACGGGTTGAAAGGTCCGGACGATGCTCACGGAGCACCGTGTCGCCTACTCGATGTTCCTTCTCTTGACCTTTTTGTTGAAAGCTCTTGCCATTCTTCTTTGGTAAGCTTGAGTGTGTTCGGCCGCTTTCAACCTTCTTTCGTCCAACAGGGCTAGCTCTTCGTATCCTGCTTTCTAGCCGCCGACTTCATTCACTTGGTTTTCTAGGAGAACTCTTAGTGATGGTATTTCCAATTCTATCGGTAAGACAACCTCCATCCCGAATGTGAGGGCGTAGGAGTTTCTCCCGTAGCCGTTCGGGACTGAAGTGCGGTACCCCCATAGTGCGAATGGTAGCTTGTCGGGCGCCTTTTCCAGTGCTTGCCATTTTTCCGATGATAGTCTCGATTGTTTTGTTCGCGGCTTCAACCGCTCCGTTTGTTTGAGGCCTATAAGGAGATGACTTGTGTCTCGTGATTTTGTACTCGGCCGCAGGCGATCGGTTTCCTTCTCGAAGTGTGACCCATTATCGGATATCATCTCTTGTGGAACCCCATATCGGCATTGATGTTGTGCTTGATGAATTCTGCAACCTTTCGGCATTCGAACTTTGTAGGAGGCGGCCTCGACCCATTTAGTGAAATAGTCGATGGTTACTAGGACGAAACAGTGTCCGTTGGCTCTCAAGGTGTGATCTTTCCAATCACGTCTATCCCCCATGTAGAGAACGGCCAAGGTGAAGTCATTGGGTACAGTAAGGAAGGCGGTGCATGCTGAAGATTGGCGTGTATCTGACACTTGTGGCACTTCTTGACCATTTTGGTACAGTCGGCTTCCATGGTCAGCCAAAAGTACCCTTGTCTGATGATCTTTTTGGCGAGCATGTTTCCGCTCATGTGGGTTCCACATATGCCTTGATGAACATGGTCCATTATTTCCTGGGCCTCTTCCTCGGTGGCGCAAAGGAGGTTTCCTTGGGAATGTTTCTTGAATAGACGGCCAGCAGTGATGACGTGATTGGCAGCCAACCTTTTAAGGGCGACCTGAGTCATCAGGTCTGTCTCAGGTGGTATGGTTCCATCTAGGATGAAATACCAAATGTCGTGGTACCATGGTTTCCCTTCGGAGTTTTCAACAGCGGCACCTTTGGATAACCATTTGTCTTTGCAGTCGTGAAGATCTATAACGGCGCAGTATGCAGGAGTTGCACGCCGTGTTATTTTGAAGGGTTTAACTGTTTTTCCTTTAGGGATTTCGACCAAAGAAGCAAGTGTGGCTAATGCGTCCGCAAACCGATTTTTGTCTCTGGGGAGATAGTGGAATGAGACATCCTGAAATTGTTGCGCCAATTCTTGGAGGTGGGCACTGTATCTTTGAAGGGTTGGATCTTGGACCCTCCACTTCTTCAATGTCTGATTGATGATCAATTGGGAATCCCCGAATACTTCAAGTTCAGTCACGTTGCGTTTTAGGGCTGCCTCAAGCCCCGCTATGCAAGCCTCGTATTCTGCGGTATTGTTGGTGGCGTCAAAGTCAAGATGTACTGCTAGTAGAGTGTAGATGTCGTTAGGGTCTACCAATAACATTCCGATGCCAAACCCTCTCTTGTTGGCTGCGCCATCGAAAAATAATTGCCACTTATTTTCTTCTATGCTTAGGATGTCCTCATCAGGGAATCGCGGGTCTTCCCCTTTCACTTCGTCGCAAGGAAATTCGGCCAACTGATCTGCGAATACACTCCCTCTGACGGATTTCTGAGTGACGTAAGTGATATCATACCCCGCGAGCATGAAGTACCATTTGGCTAGTCTCGAAGACAAATTTGATTTGTCTAGGATATATTTCAGTGGATCCATCTTTGCGATGAGACGGACTGGAAAGGCTTCCATATAGTGCTTTAGCCTTTGTGATACCCAGACGAGAGCAGCGCATGACTTGTCGAGTGGAGAGTAGTTGATTTCACTGCCTTGGAATCTGCGGCTGACAAAGTAGATGGCATTTTCTGTGTGCGAAGCTGGCTGTTCTTGAGCAAGCATAGCCCCTAATGCGTTGTTTGTGATCGTGAGGTATAGCTTCAAGGGCTTCTCCTTGTGTGGTGGAACCAGGATGGGTGGGGAAGTCAAGTAGTGCTTAACTTCCTCGAATGCTTCTTGACATTCTTCGGTCCACTCTTGAGGTGCATTTTTCTTAAGCAGCTTAAAGATGGGGTCGCACATTGTAGTCAGTTGATTAATGAATCGACTGATATATTGGAGTCTGCCCATGAATCCCTTTACTTCTTTCTGTGTCCTGGGTGGAGGCATGTCTGTGATGGCCTTTATTTTGGCGGGATCTGCTTCTATGCCGCGTTCTGTGACCATGTATCCCAAGACTTTCCCTTTGACTACTCCGAATGAGCATTTGGCGGGGTTGAGTCTCATTTTGTGTTGTCTCAGTCGATTGAAGAATTTTCTGAGATCTCTGAAGTGTTGGCCATCTGTCCCCTTCGAGTGGATAATCATGTCGTCCACATACACCTCTATTTCTTTATGGATCATGTCGTGGAATAGTGTTGTGACTGCCCTTTGGTAGGTAGCCCCAGCGTTCTTGAGACCAAACGGCATGACCGTGTAGCAGAACGTTCCCCAAGGTGTGGTGAATGCTGTTTTGTGCTGGTCCTCTTCTGCCATGAGGATTTGGTTATACCCTGCGAACCCGTCGACGAATGAGCGGACCTCGTATGCTGCTGTGGCATCGACCAACATGTCTATGTTTGGTAGCGGGAAGTCATCTTTAGGGGATGCCTTGTTCAAGTCTCTGAAATCAACACAGACTCGTATTTTCCCGTTCGACTTGGCTACTTGCACCGTGTTTGCTAACCATTCCGGATATTCAATCACTTTGATGAACCCTACATTCAAGAGTTTCATGATTTCCTCTTTCACTTGCATTGACCATTCCGGCTTGATTCTGCGTAGTTTCTGCTTGACTGGCTTGGCGTTGGGTAGCAGCGGTATCTTGTGTTCTACAACTGACTGATTCAACCCAGGCATATCTCTGTAGGACCAAGCGAAGACGTCGACATATTCTCTGAGGAGCTGCGTCAAGGTTTCTCTGTCTTCCCCTTGAAGAAGCTGCCGATCTTTGTTTCTCTGGGGTCTTCCGTTGTCCCAAGATTAACTGTTTGCATTTCCTCGTCGTCAACAGGGCCATTCTTTCCACAACGACCTACTTGCTTAGCTAATTCTTTTAAGATTTGTTCGTTTTCTTGATCTATCTCATCGTATGATTCATTATTAACGTGTTCGTTATATTGATTATTATTAGTTAATTCATCATTTACGATGTTAGCAATCTCAGGGTACTCGGAAAGATCAAAGTTTTCATTAAGGAAGTAAGGGAATACATGTTCGGCCACCGCCTCGATTTCCTCTTGAGTGAGTTCATCGGAGGTGGAGCCTGCTTCTAATGTAAAAGTTGTAGGGCCTATCTTCCTGCGAGGGTGGGGAGTGCAACCAAGCTCTTTGATCATGAAGTCTTCATCAACAACTGGTCCCCCGGTGACGTGCCAGTTTAGAATTGGCTCATCACATTTCTGTATTAGTCTTGTGTAGTCGGTAGTTGGAGCGTCCCCCTTGGATATTGCATGGATCTGGCTGTCTTCTAACCGGCACAGGTCTTGGAACTGTCGCAGCATGTCTTCTCCCAACACAAAGTCCCATTCACTTGTCATTTCTGCCTTCGTGCCCCACAAATCATTAGGGATCAGTGGGACGGATTCCCGGTTGGCGCTTTCCTTTATCATCAGTCCATGGTTCTGAAAAGATAAAGTAGGGAATACTTTCCCCTTCTCGAACAAAGTAGCCATTGAGTGTCTTTCGATATGGTTTGAGGTTGCAATCCTTGGACTTTGGGTCATTGCAGCCTTTGTACGAGGTTCCTTCCCACTTGATTTGAGTGAAGCCCCACTCTTCTACGTCATCTTCATCGTGGATGGAGATGTCGTATCCTAGTCCATGCTTTGTGTGAGGCGGGGGGACCGGTGGTGGTTCCGTTATTCCTTGTAAGTGCTTTCCAAGCCCCAATCCAGGAAAGTACCCTTTTGCTAGCATCATTCTCCAGACAGGAAGGCTTCCGGAAAACCTAAGTGCCTTTGAGTAGTCGTTCTCGTTGTAAGTGTCTATGACATTCACAGTGCTTTCTCTCTCGATCTCAAAACCACTGAACAGGAAATCAGAAGTGCTATGTTGTACTTCGAGGATAGGACTAGCAGTGACCATCTCTCCGTGTATGGTGACTATCGTGTTGTTGTGTCTGAACTTGATGCATTGGTGCAGGGAGGAGGGCACACCCCCTATGTCGTGTAGCCAAGGGCGACCAAGCAGCAAGTTGAAGGATGCCGGGATGTCGATGACTTGAAATTCGATGCTCATAGTGACTTGCCCCATTTCTACAGGTATCACAACTGATCCCAGAGCGGTTCTAGCAGTACAATCGTACCCCTTACAGTATGCCCGGATGGCTTGAGGTCTTTGTGGGTGAGGCCTAATGATGATAAGGCTTTCTTCGGGAGGACATTGATTGCAGAACCATTGTCGACCAAAATGCGTGGCATTCGGTACCCATTCACCTTAGCAGTTATGTAAAGGGCCTCATGATGATTGTTCCCATAGGATGGGAGGTCCAAGTCAGTGAAAGTGATGACGTTGCCAAACTGCACTTGGCCAATCATTTGAGTGAGCTCTTCGGGTGTTGCTTCTGAGGAAATGGTCATTTGAGCCAATGCCTTTTTCAACATCTCACGGTGCTTGTGAGATGCTCCTATGAGATCCCAAACCGAGATATTTGCTTGTGTCTTTTTCAATTGAGTTAAGAGAGGGTCCTCCGGTTCACTTGGCGATGAGGCTTTAGCTTGTTTTGGAGGATTTTCATCCCTTGGGTCTTTGTTGGTGATCACACGACCGGATCGTGTGAGTAGGTTGACTGTTTTAGACCCTTTTCCCTTTTGTTCTAAGATTTCCTCCCAAGACATCATATAAAAAAGAAGATTCATTAAATTCAAGAGGGCTCTCGTCCACAATTGTGGCTAGACGAGTAGGGTCCTCGAAGCTACTTTCTATCTCTATTAGATTGACCTCATTGTTTGGCAAAGGATTAGTAACAACATTTGGTAACCCTATCTCTTTATCGTCAAACAAATCTTGGATGACGTCTTTCAAGTGGAAGCAGGAGTTGGTGTCGTGACCGGTGAAGTTGTGGTACTTGCAGAAGAGATGATGGGCATGGTTGGCAGGAAGATCTTTCTTTGGAGGTGCGCCTTCTCTTGGTTTGATTTTCCCGTTCTTGACAAGCACTTCGAAGAGTTCTTCTTGGGTGATTCCTTCAAGCTTGTCATAATGTCTATCTTTCTTCTTCTTTTGTGGTGGGGGCACCGCGGAGTATTTACCATTTCCAGGATGATTGAAGACAATGGCATTGACAGACGTATCCTTAGGATTGGAGGAGGAAGAAGAGCTCTTGTTGTAACGGAATCCACTTTCTTTCTTGGCTTCCCTTTTCTGTTTGATGAGGTCATCTAACCGTATGCCCGACTTGTGAAGTTCGGCGAAGCTAGGAAAGTAGTTGCCGGCTAGCTTGTCTTGATATTCCTCTCTAAGGCACTGTATGAGGATGTGAATTTGTTCGTCTAGGCTGGGCCTATCAACGATTTCGGTTAGCTTGGTTCTCCACCTTTTAACAAAATCTGTGAAGGACTCGTTTGGAAGCTGCTTGGTTTGCTCAAGATCCCTTCTAGTGGTGCGATAAGTGGAGTTATCCTCATATTGTTTTTGGAAAGTACAACTAGCGAGTGGCCAGTCTAGTCTTGTTGAGAGTGGGAGGGTCATATACCAATCTCTAGCAGCACCATCGAGAGTTTGTGGAAAGCATTGGGCTAACAGGTTGTCATCAACACCCATAGGTAGCATGGCCCAAGAGTAGGTCTCCAAATGTGATTTGGGACAGGTGGCACCATTGAATTTTGCAATGTCGGGTGTTTTGTACTTTCTAGGAAGCTTTGACATGGACTGACGAAGAGTATCGTAATCGATAGAGAGCGTGGCTCCCTTACTCACATCGAGGGATGCAAGTTTCTTTTCTAGCATGGCCATGGTGAGGGGTTCATTCTTGCTTTCCCCCTTGCCTTCTTTCTTGGATGCGTGACTTTCATTGTCGGATGAGGAAGATGACGAGCTAGACTCGTGCTTCTTTTTCTTGCTTTTGCGGCGACCCTTGGCCCTTTTAGTGTATGACTCCTCTTCTCCGGAGGAAGAGTCATTTTTCTTCTTCTTTTCTTTGTTGGCTAGTGCAGCCCTAAGCTCTTGAATTTCTTCCACGAGAGTGTGGATTTGGGAAGCTTGCACTTCTAGGCGATCATTGGCTTCTTCCAGAAGTTTGTGGTTGTTTTCGGACAGGGTCTCATTTCCCGGAATGTTGTCGATGTCGGACATTGTGTTGGGAGTCTTGGAGTTGAGTAGCTTCGGAAAACTGACAGAAGAGATGGAGATATCAGGATCTAGCCCCAACGAGTCGGAAGCAGGCTTAAATGGCTCAGGCTCAAATTCAGCAAACAGAAGCATTATCCCGTGCGAGATAAGTAATCCCGCGCGAGATAATCACACGGAAAGTCGATTTTTATTTAGCCCTAATTTTTGGTCGGAACGGAAAGTCCGTTTTGAGGGGTTTCTAAGGCCTTTATCAGAACCTAACGACTAAGCAATCAATCCGATTTTTGTAAAACAAAGCCATGTAAGATTGTTTTTTTTTTTTTGAAGGATTATATGCACATTTTTCTTGAAGGGACATCCGAAAGGGACTTTTTCCGAAGGGACTTTTTCCGAAGGGACTTTTTCCGAAGGGACTTTTTCCGAATCCTTTCTTATTGTCAATTTTACATGGCTTTGTTTTGATCAAAAACAAGAAAAGATCACCGAGTCAAAACCGACCGGTCACGGAGTGATCCTAAAAAGTCAATCTACATGAGAATGTGGCGATGCAGGGCTGGAAGGCTAGGCTCCCCGCGATATGACAATCTAAGTGGATTGAATACGCGGAGTGGGATTGTCCAACTTCGGAGAGACCGGCGACTAGGTGGTTACCGTCATCCGTCCTTAGTGTGGGTCCCGGGTTTATAGAGGGTATGCAGTGCAATGACAGTTATAGTATGATGTGCGCGTGTGTGATAGTCAATCTATGTGATAGAGTAAAATAGAAAGTTTTATTTTTTGAAAGTCAAAAGAGAAAACAGATAGTGGCCGCACCAAGTGGTTGCCTACGTTTCTCCCAATCTAGGAAGACTCAGGCCGTCGTAGTTCCACATAAAGAGAGATAAAGAGAGATAAATAATTTAATTTACAACTCCCGAATCCCCAATGGACCGGACTTTAATTAAATAAAACCCAATCACACGCAGTTCATAAATAATAATCAATTATTTAAGGAAAATAAAGGTCCGAGTTCTACACCTTAAGGGAGGCCTTAAGATGCAGGAACTCTGCAGATAATGAATTCTGGGATCCCCCTTGCATGTTCGGCTCTCGTCTTGGATTACGAGCAAAACAGGAGAAACCAAAAAACAACCAGACTGGAAGCCCTATCTCGCGCGAGATAATGATATCTCGTGCGAGATATCTCCCATCTGAGAACAGAAAAAATTCGAATTTTACAAAATAGATTGAAAAACCTCTCTTTTAATTTTGACGCAAGTTTAAGCCTCTTAATTTTCAGTCCCCAGCGGAGTCGCCACTGTAGCGTTGTGAGAAAGAAATTCTGGTTCTTTTTATTTTTATGAGTCGCCACCTATATTATTTGATTGGAAACATAGAAAAACCATTTGAGAGATTTGGGTTCGGGGCTTAGGTTATGAAATGGGTAGGTTTAGAAGGCATCCATTTCACCCAATCCGGAGATCGGTCTTGCTAAAGAAAAGAGAGGTTTTTCAAAAGAAGAAATAAAAAACGAATTCAAATACTACAAATAAAGGTCCATTTGACGAGGTCAAACGGAATGTAGGATCGATTGCTTCGAGACCGTCTCCATGATTTGGAGAGGCTCTAGGCCGATCCTAGATTCTATGGACTTATACCACTCTAACAATCAATTAGAAGGAAGATTAGGAATTACCTTGCGTGAGGTGATTTGGGCAGAGTTTCGACTCAAGTTTAGAGTCGACCCTTCACACGGACAGAGCTTCGCCTTGGTCCTTGGTTTGGAGATTGATGCTTGTTTATCAACAAGGTTGACAAACAAACTATGAGGTGAGTTTTAGGGTGATTTTGAAGGATTCTTTCAGGGAAAGAAAACGACAAAATGTGTGTGTGTTGTGTAAATTCGCGGTCCGGGACCTTCTACCTTTTCGACCTTGGAAGTCACCAAGTATTTATAGAGGTTGGATATGAAGAAGTCGAGAGTTAAAACCCTATCAGATGGTTCTAGACCTCCTCTCCCATTGGTTGGCCGGAGAGATAAAGTTTTATCCCGAAAAGAGGTTGAAATCGACGAGGGAACCGTCTGCCTCGCAATCGCCAGAGGGAGATATCTCGGGCGAGACACGCCATCTCGCGGCGAGATATTGCTCCTGTGGACAGTTTTGTCCTTTCCTCGTTATCTCGTATGCAGTTTAGTCCCAAACTAACGGTAGTTAGTCAAAACTTTAACGAAACATGACGAAATGGTGGATTTCTACTTCTTGACTCAAAGCGAGACTTAGAGTGGTATAAGTATGATTCGATGTGTTCAGAATGGGGTGTCTACACTCTCCCTCGCCAACACCTAGGGCGTCCTCACCTTCTGCCTGACGAAGGCCGCATAATCCTCGCCCTCTAGGACGAACTCCTCGGTGCCCTCGCCAGCCCGGTACCTCATGAACTCCAGCCTATCCATCTCAGCAAAGCTCATCATGTGGAGTGGCGGATCCCTCGGAGCAATATGGGGAATACCGGCGCCATGCTGTCATAAGATCCTCTCCCCCCAAATACATAGAGTCACAAGTGAGGCCAAGCAGAAGCTTCCTCTGCCGCGTCACCCAGGGGGCACCCTCCAGTTCATCCTCGCCGTACCGAGACCAGGGGTACAAATGGCACCCAGCCGGGCTATCCCTCTCCAGAAATCGCTGCACATCCACGTATGTGACAGTGATCTTCCCCCGGCTAGTCTGCCTCTCCTCAGAGATTGTGCCCAGCACAATATGGTGGGATACCCTATCATGGCCTTGTCATGCCAATCCCACGACTGGCACTGGAAGATCTCATAGCACCACACCTGCCAAAAAAAAGCAGATAATGCCTTAAAAAAAAGAAAACGAAAAAGTGCTAAACTATAAAAGCAATAAACTCAAACCTCCAGCGCGAAGTCGAAGCACCCCAGGGAGTTGACTGCGCCCCGACTGAATTTGTCCAAGGCAAAGTAGAGCTCGGCCAAGCCCGCCTCTCCCCAGGCGATATCACATACCCTCTCAAACTCCACTAGGCTCTTGAGCAGAGGGAAAAGAGCAGTGGAAGAGTGGTTTGAGAACAAAGTCTCGGAAAGGGAAAACTACAAAAAAGAGCGTGTCAGCTGCTTCGCCGATACTACCCAGTACCCCGACGGTACTCCCCGATGTTGGCCGTAATCCGAGCCTCCACCTCGTGATACAACATGCCCAAGCCCTTATGGGGCTAAGGCTTAAAGCCTAGCAGCTCAGTCAGGCGCTCATCGGACATACGGTCACGCCATCTCAATGACTCCCCCTTGAAGGATAGCCCGGTGATAGCCGCAAAATCCGTGGGAGTCACCATCGTCTCCCCCCAGCTGAAGAGGAAGGTGTGCGTAGTATTCCACCAATACTCAGACAAGGCCAGAAAAATGCCTTTGTTCTTCTGAGTCTCCGCCAGCCCGACCAGGTTCTCCACTAACACGTTCAACCCAGAATCAATAACTAACCTCTGAGGGCTAGGTCTCCCATCCCTATAGATATCGAGCATGTTCCTCCATACCTCGATCACAACCTCAAGGGACCCTTCTGGTCCTTCCTGAGGCCTCCCGAGCCATCCCGAGGTAATCCCGACCTCTTACGGTCCTTCCCGAGGCCTCCCGAGCCTTCCCGAGGTGCTCCAAAGCCCTCCTGAGGCGCTCTGAAGTCCTCCTGAAGCGACTCCGGTCGATCCCGGTCCGTCCTAATCGACCCTTGACATCCCAAAAACCCTATTCACCCTCAAACCAAACACATTCCCCTGCGGAAGATAGACACCAACCAATATTGGTACGGTCTCCTTCCGAATCTCATTTAATTGCTTTAAGTATTTAAATATTTCTGTTTCAATATATCATTTGCAATGTAGACATCATTTTCAAATGCATTTTTAAAAGCGCACACACACACGCACACAACATTTAAAGAGAGAAGGGTATCGAAAGACTCGTATATACGAGGCGACTCGGGTGAGCTCAAATATTTCTTTCCGAGGCGTAACCTGACCTTCAAACTCAAAAATCTCATCAGACAACAAAACAAAACAAAAACAAAGCCTTTTCTCAATATTTTGGGCACAATCAAAATGGCGTGGCGACTCTAAACGAAAAAACGCAGCAAACGGGCTGCCCAGCCGCGAGATGTCCATCCGCACGCCGGATTCGGGTAATTTCAGCTGCGCATGTAACCCCAAAACCCAAAAGTGGTATCAGAGCCGTGTTTAATCATGATTAGGTTAAATTGGCATGCTAGATATAATTGGATTATATGGTTTAACATGCTCTATGATATAGATTGATGATTTTATGTGTATTGTTTTGTGAAATAATTATATGCAATATAACATGATTATGATTTAAAGTTGATTGATGTTATTGATCTTCTACATGGGTTATTGATCTCTTTAATTTGATTAATTAGATTATTAAATTCTCAATTTGAAACAAATTGTTTGTTTAGGATTTGATGTTCATATTAAATTTGATTAACATGATTATTTGAATCCTTAAATTTTGAGAATTGAATAATTATGTAATTAATAATTGTTATTTGTAACATGATTATTTGTATGATCCTAAAGTAGGATATTATGTGAAATCGCATGTTAATGGTTAAGTACACATAAGTTTCATATACAACCAAGCGATGTTTGTTGCTATATGGATCCTTCTTAAATGTTTAAGTTTTATGCCACCCCTTGATTATAATACTTGTGATATATTCGGGTATTGATGTAGTTTCGACTCAGTTGGGTGCATCATTATATCTTAATATGGATCAAGATGAGATAACGGTTGATGTAGTTTCGACTCAGTTGGATGCATCGTTCTATGTGTCTCATACGTTTGCAAAAGGTTGAACTTAATTGGTGCTTTCAAAAGAGTTTTGACCCAAGACATAGACGATATTAAATCATGTGTTGACATATGATGTCTAGAATCTCATAAAAGATCTAAGAGTCATATATGATATGATTGATAAGTGTTATCTACCTAAATAGCTTGATTTCGGGCATTGACTCAGTTAAACCAAAATCAAGTGAAATATCGATCTTAGCCCATTATAATTATATGATACATGCTTATATTTGAAGGTGTATATTTTAGTGGGAGTATTTGTGAAATACATTATTTGTCTCTTAGATGATAAATATTTTGATACTTATATGTGCTCATATTGTTTGCATATTTTATTGTAGAATGACATCTCACAATAATCAACCCTTGTCACTGCGATCCATCCTTAAAATTTGATAGGCTAAAGTCGCACGCCTACAAATTAACCAAAGACTTGGCCACAATAATGTAGCTAGAGCAAGTCCAGGATCGAACTCGAAGAACGGTTATAAGTTTGCACAATTGTCACTTGACAAGATTGGGGGTCTAAGCTTGATTTTGATTACTTCCTAAGACGGGAATAAAAAAACTAGATTGTAAACAATTAAAGGAAAGCACTTTGGATTAATTATTATCTCCGTCTATCATTAAAATATCATCGGTCAACTCTTTTCAATTTTATCCTATTCACTCGATCGCGAGATGTATTTCAATCTCTATCTCTTTCTTTGATATTAGTTAATAGCTGTAACACACTCACTAATAACCATAATCAATATTCAAACCTAACTGATACAGTCTAGATTCAAAATACCAATTGATTACCGATTTAAGAGATTAAGATCGAGAACACTTTCTAATATTATTTCAATTAGATAATTATTTATTTTCTCCTACTTCACAATCCACCATGACACATGCATGGACTATAAAGATGCTACTTGTGAAACCCTAAATTGACACAATCTTAGGGGATTCTAGCAATAAATCAATAACAAAGATTTAACAATCGACCTAATTGCAAAACCCTAGAAATCAATTTAATCAATCAAGAACAAGAGAAAATATAAAAAGGATAAAAGCAATGAAAAGAAATTAACCTCAATTGAACTCAATAACGGTTTCAATAATTAAATCCAAAGCAAAGGGATTTAGTTCTCCATAGAAAATAATGAATCTCTCCAAGAAAAATAAAAGTTGGAACCCTAATATTGTTCTAAAAGAAAGTATTTATACTTCACCCTAAAAAACCTAAAACTCAAAGGAAAAGAAAAAGGAAATAAAAATAAAAAGAATTCCGAACGCAAACAACTCGCCGCATCATGACATCGTAAACCGCCAATGGCACGACTCATGCCCATCGTCACGAGTCGTTCCCTCAATTTCCAGTTGTGGCACAAGTCGTGCCCATAATTCCACTCATGCTGATGATGGTCACAAGTCGTGCTCCCTAGCACGAGTCGTGCTTTTTCCTATTTTTCCAACTTCCCATCTTTTGCACCTTAGTCCCTGAAGTTTCCTCTTTTTTGCACTTTGATCATTAACTTTCTGTTGACTTGAACTGTTGACTTTCTGGCTTCCTCACTTGGCATCTCCAAAAACAAATTACCTCATATTACAATTAAAATGCCCACAATAACTTCTCATATTACAAAGTTCCTCAACATTACAATGTGCAGTAATTCAACTAAAATAAGCTCAAAAATAACCAAACTGCTACAAAATATCCGGAAAAACTAAGGAAAAACCAAAGATAAATACCATTTATCAAATTCTCCCATGCTTAGACCTTTACTCGTCCCTGAGTAAAATCCTAGCTCCTAACTAACTCTGGGTCTAAAAATAGGCGCGCGAAGGGAAAGTGATTTTCCTAATCTCCTCTACCTCATCAACCTCAACCACATCACCAACACATTCAGAGGATGAGACTCCGCTCTTTATCACTCCAAAAACATAGTAATGGCCTTAATTTGATACCAACTTGTTGGGTATGCATGTTTTAACCCTCCTATTTTGTATTAGATTTGATTGATACCATAACCTCCTGTCTATTTTAAGGACTTTAGGACCCTATGTAATGAAGCTTAGACTTCAATTTTTTTAGCTAAGTCCATTTTATAGAATAGGTTAATCTTAGGCTTGAAGACTGGCACAAGTTTCATTGGAAGCAAGGTTGTAGTTCCTGAAGTATTCAAAACCGCACCATGAACCGCACATGCAAACCGCAAGTGCAGTTCAAGTCTTGAACTTGCTTCTTGAACCAACCGCATGCACCCGCCCTTGAACCGCACCTGTGCAGTTCATGTGCGACCGCATCCTTGCAACCTCCCCGGTGTAGCAAAACCGCACATTCCTAACCGCGTCTCACCAACCGCATCCAATGATTGGCTACTTGGAGTGAACAACTTTTTATCCGTTGGAATCCACGTCAGCAATATCAAAAGTCAACCACCATATCTTGTCACGTGATTCAATGTCGAAAAGATCTGCAAGGATCTTGAAAAGGTGACAGGTGTCCTAACCTCATTGCTTGTACCTGAGCCCGATCGCCTTTACCTCAAGCAGCAATGCACTAAAGGACAAAAGTGGTTGCTGTGGACCAATAGGATTGCATCAAGTACTATCCTTCAACAAACCGTATCCAACGGCTAGTTTCTTGATGCTTGGGTATAAATACCCCCAATCTTCACCATTTGAAGATTGCTTGAAAAATTGAGAAATTGCCGTGTTCATAGAAGCCGAAGCTCGCCCGTAAATTATTCAACCCTTTCAATCTTCATCTTCATACTTCAAGAAATATTCCTAGCCCAGAAATCAAGCCTTAACACAATCAAGAATCATTGTGCTCTACATCTCACGTATCTAAAGAGCCTTGATCTTGTTCTCACACACTCACCTCACTTGTTCTAATCACATAGATTAAACACTTGAGATACACTCGGTTATAGTTTTGGATTTGTTCTTCATAGAAAAGATTTTATTGTACTTTGTAATCTCACAATACTTAATATAAAATCTCTCTTAGAAATCCAAGACTAACCATCTTGGTGGACGTAGATCGTTTATCGATTGAACCACTCCAAATAGCGTGTTCTTACTTTCTCGCATTTATATTTCTTCAGTGCTTGCTAATTATTTATCTTTGTCTCTCGTTTGATCTTTATTTAGTTATCCATTATTGTGAAATAGTGTTTGGAGTTAACAAAGTCAAAACCACACGTGTTTGTAAAACTGCTCTTCCCAAAACCGCACCACCAAAACCGCATTTTACAAACCGCTTCTCAAAACCGCTTTACACTCTATTATTCCGCCGTGCATTTTACACTATCACTTGCGCCTATTATCAACTCGCTAGAGGATTTTGTAAGCAAGAGGTTCAGCCTTAAAAGAGGGCAAAATTTTAAACAGCCTATTCACCCCCTCTAGCCGTATTTTCACCCTTGTTGCCACCTTTGGGACCAACAAGTGGTATCGTAGCTAACACATTTTAAAACCACTGCTTTTCAAGCTTAACAGCCTTGTGTGCCGATTCGATATGGCAACCTCAAAGACAATGACTACCGTTAACTATTCACACATTCCAATGTTGGACGAAGACCACTTTGACATCCTGGAAGTGCCGAATGCTTATTCATTTGGAAACCATAGATGAAATGCCGGTGGAGTGCGTGATCAATGGCCCTCTAATTCCAATGAAGGCTAACACCGATGCAACCACCAATGCCGAAACTCCAGAGGTCAAAAAGCCAAAAGATGAGTGGTCGATGAAGAGAAGAGAATAGTTGCCTTGGACAAAGAAGGCGAGGTTCATCATTTCTGGAACCCTCCCCGTATCAACTCTACGTAAAGTGATGTACCTCAAAACCGCAGCGTATGTGGGATGCCATAGAGAGCTACCTCGAAGGTGATGATGAGTGCAAAGAAAACAAATTATACACCGTTGAAAGATCCTACAACAACTTCAACGTAAAACCCAACGAAACCTTGCGTCAAACCTACGATCGCTATGTTGAGGTAGTTAACGCTTGTAGATCTCTTGGTAAAACTTTAACCGATAAGGAAATCAATATGACTTTCCTATCTCGCTTTAGGTTCTAGATGGGTAAATAAGGCTACCTCTCTAGAAGACTCCAAAGTATTGGGTACTTGGTCATTAAGTAACTTGTATGCCAATCTTAGAGTCTATGAACTTAAACTAAATCATATCAAGAGATAGAAGGAAAACCAAATCGCTTTCTATGTCTCGTAGTGGAACATGAAGAGAAACCATCCACATCCAATCAAACCACCGATCCTTCCATATCAACCTCATCACTCATCGAGATGGATGATGATGATTTTGCCATGTTTGTGAAAAGATTTCAAAAATTTAGAAAATCCTCAAAACCTTTCACAAAATCATTTTCAAAAGGCAAACCTCCCGCAACATTTTCTAGGGCTACGTATACAAAGAAGAAGAGTGACTTGGTATGCTACAATCGTAGGAAACCCGGCCACTTTGCATCCGAGTGTCCACAAATTTAAATATGAATATATGAAAAAGAAAACTTTTCCTTCGAAATTTTCTCATCGAAAGGGAATGGTTGTCGAGGAGGAAGAGAATTCCAAGAAATTAGCAACTTGGATTGAAACAGATTCTCGAGGATGGAAGTGACGGTGAAACCGAAGAGGTTAACCTCTCGCTTAGTTGCAGACGCTTCGATGACTCGATTCCGAATCATTTGAGTTGCATGATATGGAGGAAAAGGAGGTTTTTGCAAAACTTCCAAATTATAAATTGGATGATGATATTAAACTTACTCCTAGCGTTAAGATAGGAAATTGTTCGTATTCACGTCCCATTTTCTCATCTAAAACCGCTCCACCTTCAAAAGCTATTCCAAAGAAAATTTTGAAAAAGGTGGTGGAAGAGGTTTCTCCCATGGAACATGAAAAGATGTTCAAGGAAGCCGAATGGTGATCCATCAATTCTCAAATCTTAAGAAAGCCTTAAGCTTAGCTCATGATGAACTTAATCGTACAAGACGGAGAAAACCGTGATGAGGTCTCAAATCTCTAATCTTAAGGACCAAATCAAACAGATGACTCCTCTTGCCGATCAAAATCGCATCCTTGAAACTAAGGTTGCCGCACTTCAACTCAGAATGATGACTTGGTAACCCAAATCGACGATCGTCAAAAGATTATTGATTCGTGGCTCAAGTCTCAATCCACCAAGGATAAAATCTTGGACTTCCAAGTTCCTCCCGGAACTAAGGATGGTCTAGGGTTTGGATCTCGAGGAAGAGGAGAAGTGTGCATCCTCGAGTGAAAAGGATGAGGAAATTTTGGAACTAACTAAAGAAATTCCCAAGGGAAGCATGCTAAAGGAAAGGGTAAAGGAAGACAAGTAAATTATGTCTACCCTAAAGGAAAGCAATATGGGAAGAATTCGTGTTAAAACCTAAGAATTCTGTGGAAGCACCGAAGAGGAAATGGCTTATGGAATTGGTAAAATCCCCGCTCCAACCGCTTCTAGTGGAAAAGGCGGTTCTCGTTAACTCTGTGTCTCGACCGCGCTTCTTCTTCGACCGCTCCTCCCCGCCTTCAAAAGCGTGAATAGCGTTCCTGAAAATACGTGGTCAAACCAAAGCCTCGTTCCCTTCGTATCACTGGAATGTTAGCCGGAATCGCTCCTCCCAAACCGCTTCCTTGTCCAAAACCGCATGCAACTCCTAAGAAGAGTAAGGAGTTAGTAAAACCTCATGAAGCTTGTAGCTATTACAAATGTTCTCAGTGTGTGATGGTTTAGGTCACAAGGCCGCAGAATGCCTTTGCGGTTCACATCCAATGCCAGGAAGAGCAAACCTCCTTCCGTCAAACAGTGTGGGTCGTAAAGGGTTGCTAACTTCAGGACCCAAGGAATAAAGGGGGACCTCGTTCTTAATGTTTACATTTCAGGTCCTCTCGCTTCATGGCCGGTCACTCCAAGGATAATGAATGGTATCTTGACAAAGGGTCGCCAAGACATATGACCGGAGATAGATCATTACTTGAAGATGTCGTTGAAGCAAGTGGTCCATCTCGTAACCTTTCGTGATAACAACAAAGGCAAGACCATTGGATATGGTGTGATAAGGAGAGGAAACCTAACTATTGAGAAGGTTTCTCTTGTCGATGGACTCAAGCACAACCTCCTTTCAATTTCTCAATTTTGCGACAAAGGAATGCTTTGCAACTTCACGTCATCAAACCGCTTTATCAAAGATAGCATTTCCTAAGGCCACCCTACTCACAGGGATTCGTAAGAGTAATATTTACATTATTGATCTAAATTCTCGCATGTAGTATTACTAATCTCTCGTTTTGTAGCTAAGAATGTGAGCGAAAATAGTTGGCTATGGCACAAGAGGTTGAGCCACTTGAACTTCAAGTATCTTGCAAAGATTGGTAGGGAAAACCTCGTTCGTGGTTTACCCAAAGTGGCCGACCACCATCCAGAGAAATGCGCGCATGCCACTTGTAAGGCCCGCGTCGTCTTTCACCAAAGAAGACCGCCTCCATCAACTTCAAGATGCTTACAACCGCTTCACATAGATTTGTTTGGACCCGTAACCACCGCCAAAGATTGGAGGAAATAGATATACTTTAGTGGTGGTGGATGATTACTCAAGATATACGTGGGTTGAGATGATGATTTCCAAAGATGATCGCATGAGATTCTCACCGCACTATTCGTACGGCTCCAAACTCAAAAAGAAGATGACATCGTTAGTGTTCGATCGTATAATGGAACAGAATTCAAGAACAACGGTGTTGCTCGCATTGTGATGACCAAGGGATTGATCACAATTTTTCCATTTACGGTGTTCCACAACAAAATGGGGTTGTGGAAAGGAAGAATAGGACGTTGATTGAGGCCGGAAAGACAATGATATCCGGCGAAGCTACCTCGCATTTTTGGGCCGAAGCAATCAATACCGCATGCTTCACTCGTAACCGCTCCTCATCAACAAAACCTATAATAAGACTCCCTATGAGCTTTGGCGAGGAAGAACCCCCAACATTGCATTCTTCAAGATCTTCGCCGCAAATGCTTTGTCCTCTACAACGGAAGAGAAAATAGAGGTAAATTCGGAGCCAAGGCCGACGAAGGTATTTTTGTTGGGTATGCTAAACATTCTAAAGCTTTTCGTGTTTTCAATAAAACTAGTTTAAAAATAGTAGAGTCTCATTCATGTTACTTTTGATGAGCATTCTCTCCTTGAGCCACATTTGGCTCCAAATGTTGCCGATGATTTTGTTGAGCATAATGAACCAGGTGAACCATCTCAAACCGCACCCGAACCTCAACCGCAAAATCCAGACCCTCAACCGAAATTCCCCAAAACCGCAATTTTGAAACCGCACCCGAAGATCCTCTCCGTATGCAACTCCAAGGGAAGAAGAAGTTGAGAATTCCCTATCCAAATTATAGAACCTCTTCGTCAACTAACCTTCCATGACTTCGCCGAAGGATCCAACGATGTTCCAATTGAAGATCTTCAAGAAACCTCACCCAACCGCACTTACCCCTGAGGTTCGTGAAGTCGCTAGCCACCCTCACTAATGTGATTGGTGATCTGTTTTCCTGTTCAAACAAGGAGATCAAATTATGACGAGCATACTTCTCTTTATCTCAAGTTGAACCCAAGAAGATTGATGAAGCACTCCAAGATTCCAGCTTAGGTTGTTGCTATGCAAGAAGAACTCAACCAGCTTGAAAGATGCAAGGTCTCTGGACTTTCGTGCCTAGACCTCGTGGATCAAGGAGTGATAGGAACCAAGTGGGTATTTAGGAATAAGATGGATGAGAATGGAAGCATCACTAGGAATAAAGCAAGGTTGGTTGCACAAGGATATAGGCAAGAAGAAGGAATTGATTATGATGAAACCTTTGCTCCAGCTTGCAAGATTGGAAGCTATCGAATCTTCTTAGCCTACGCCTCTTTTAAGCGTTTCAAGTTATATCAAATGGACGTAAAGAGTGCATTCCTCAACGGCGAACCGCAAGAGACCGTGTATGTTGCCCAACCTCCCGGATTTGAAGACTCCAAATTTCCCAATCATGTCTACAAACTCCAAAAAGCTTTGTATGGACTTAAGCAAGCTCCAAGGGCATGGTATGAGACTCTTTCTAAATTTTTACTAGAAAAGTGGATTTAAACGTGGTAAAATTGATACAACTCTTTTTATTGCCAAATATAATGAGCATACTTTACTTGTTCAAATTTATGTCGATGATATTATTTTTGGTTCTACTAATGAGTTGCTTTGTAAGCGCTTTCGAAAAGCTAATGAAAAGCAAGTTTGAGATGAGCATGATGGGAGAATTAACATTCTTCCTCGGGCTTCAAATCAAGCAATGCGAAGAAGGTATTTTCCTCGCCCAAGCCAAATACACCAAGGAGTTGATAAAGAAGTTTGGATTAGAAAATGCTAAAGCATATGATACTCCTATGGCCACCGGCAATAAGCTAGATAAAGATCTCAAAGGTAAGAAAGTTGATCGACTTTATATCGAGGTATGATCGGCTCATTACTTTACTTAACTCGCTAGTAGGCCCGATATCATGTTTAGTGTCCGTGTATGTGCACGCTATCGCGCATCCTAGAGAAGCACATCTTATTGCGCTAAGCGTATAATTCGCTATTTATCCGGAACCACTAACCTTGGACTTTGGTATTCCAAAGATTCGAACTTCGATCTTGTAGGTTATTCAGATGCGCATTATGCATTGTACTATTGACAGAAAAGCACTAGTGGTACTTGTCATTTCCTCGGGAATAGACTAGTTGCTTGGGCCAGCAAGAAGCAAGCTTCGCCAAAGTGTCAACCACGTAGGCCGAGTATATTGCCGCTGGAAGTTGTTGTTGTCAAATCCTTTCGATGAAGCAAAGCTTGGTGGACTATGGAATCCATGAAGGAAACTGGCCCTATCATGTGTGACAACACTTCAACTATTTCAGCCTCCAACAACCCCGTCATGCATTCCAAGACCAAGCATATAGATATCAAGTATCATTTCCTCAAAGACCATGTGGAGAAGAGGAATATCCATTTAGAGTATGTGGGGACAAGACAACCGCATTGCCGACATCCTCACAAAGGCTCTTGACTCCAAGAGGTTTTCTTTCCTCGAGGAGAAATGGGTATGCTTGAACTTAAATAAATTCCATTCCTTTTATTAACTAACTTGGGTTGAGTATAGTTTCAATTCCACCGTTGAACCGCGTGTACCAAACCGCAAAGATTCTCAAACCGCACCGGCACCCAACCGCTTCACTTAAAACCGCATGCCGCAGCTTCAACCGCTTGATCTCAACCGCAGCTCAACTTGGAGTATTTTCTATCTTTACTTTTACTTATAGTTATTTAAAAAAAAAAAAAAAAAAAAAAAAAAAAAAAAAAAAAGCTGTTCAAATTCCTTTTTATTTATTTTTCAGTCCTTTTTTTTTTTTTTTAAGGGTTTATTTGCAAATGTTTTCCCCACAAAAATTTAAATTTTGAGAGCATTTAATGCGAGGAACATTAGCATTAATTAGGCTTCATGTCGGCCGTCATTGGTTGATGGGTTGAAGGCGAAGGGTGTAACCGGTGCAGCTTTTCAACCGCCAAACCCTAAACCCTTTCCTTTAAATAGAAATCATTCTCATTTTACCAACCTTTTTGCAAACCGTCATCTCTCGCACCGTACTGTCACACCCTTTCTACCAACTCACTTTCTCTAACCTTCAAAACTTCATAAGTTTCTAAGTCTTTCTTCATCAATGGCACCCAAACCCATAGAAGACATGGTATGATTTCTTGAACTTAACCTTTTTATCTTCTCGCAAATCATATATGTTCATCTCGTTTTCCGCCATTGTTGAACCTTGAAAGCTTCGAACACCCATAAACTAACTATTGTTCATATGTTCTTCATTTCTTAATCATTTTGCATAAAATTTGTTGGGTTGTGTTCGGAATCTTGCCTAGATTAAGAATATATGCTTTATTTCATGATCTACACATATTTTGGGTACTGATTTTGAATTTTAAACTTCTTTAATTTCAAACCCACTTTATGATTTCTCCATTTTCCGGGTGATTCTGAGTAAAGTAGATGTTTTTATTGTTATATTATGAATCTTTGCTCAATGTGATCATTTTGACATGTTATTTGATCATTTTGGTTAACATTTTTCAAAATCTTGTTCTTGGTGTTCTTCGTGTTCTTCATGCACTCAAGTAACCTGTTCATCATGTTTTTTCGTAAAATTCTTATGTTTTGGCTTGACCTAATTTTCAAACCTCGTTTTTCCATACTTAGAAAATTTCGAAAATTTTACTTTGTTACATGTTTAAACCGCATGCCATTGAACCGCTTTATTCAAAACCGCATGCTATGTTTTGAAACCGCACTTATAATTGCTTAATTCTCGTTTCAAAACCGCATCCCTGAACCGCATATTTTTCATTTTCAAACCGCATGCTAAAAAATTACTTAAGTGTTACTAAGTATATAGGCCGGACACCATAAATTTCCTCTCTAAGCACCGCTTGCTGTGGGATAATTTTGGATTACAATGCCACGTGCTAAGTACATACTTTTGTATTTTTCTTATTTGTTTTCCTACCCGTGTTCACAGCTTTCTTGTGGTTGGAAATTTTCATTTCCAAAACCGCACTATCGCAACCGCACGCAAGTGTGCCCCAACCGCTTGTGAACTGTGATTTTCCTAAAGTATTCTAACTTGTGTGTTTTCTTTGTAGAATACCAAGTACTTTCTACCAGGTTGGGAAATCAATGAACCCGAAGTTGCGGTCTGATGCTCTTGGAAGAGAGATGATTAGGAAGATGCAAGCTTCGAATCCTTCCCCTCTTCAACAAACAACAAACCTATACCATCCCCTCCTTCATTGACCAATTTTATGAAACCGCAGCCAAGGGAGTGATCGAGCTTTCAGATGGAACCAAGATACCCAAATTAGTGGGAATTGTTGAAGGGTTTAAGGTCTCACTGACTACTTAGACATCGAAGCACCTTCGATTTCCATGTGTCGGGTGCTCCAGCTTGAAGTGTCCCAAGAGGTTCAGATGCTACCCGCTCAACTCTTACTGAACCCCGGCTTCTTTAACTCGGCAACTACAAGAAGATAGCTAGGAAAGAGTTTGGAGAAATGATGAGTCATTTATGTTACTTAGTAGGGAAGTCTCAGGTGTGGGAAGACAGAAACCACAACAACTTCACCTCTTCTCAAGGGCGGATTCTGTGCCATATACAACGGAATGAAGCTCCATTGGCCCAAAATCTTGATGAAAGAGCCGGCCGGCAGATTGATGCCTACCAATTGAAGACCAAGGATGTGCATACCAGTGGAGACCGTTTGGTAGATCAAGCTAACCGCCATCTTTGGCAACTATCGGCCACTTGGAAGATTTGAAGACAACCACTCCCGATATCTCGCTATCATCGGGGAGTTGAAGAATCTTTTGGGCTCAAGGCTTGCCACTCCTTCGCATTCTCTTTTGGCAATGAAGACTACAAGGCTCGTATGATGCCGATACCTTTCAACCCAAGGAACATTATGTGGAGATGACTCCGAGACCGCATCAAAAGCCATTGGCAAAGCTATCAAAAAGGTCTCAAGTAAAAGAAAAGCACCCGCGTAACCCCTTCTTAAACCAACTTCAACCGCGCCAACCCAACCGCGTGGTTCACCGGTGCGCAGCCCAAGCCGTAAGAAGCCAAGGAAAGGGAAAGAGAAGATGACCTTCCGGATGAAGTGGTTGAAGAAGAAGAAGAAGAGGAGGATGCAACTATTCCTCCATTGATTGCCAAGGCCAAGAAGGCAAAGAAACTCAGCCGAGCTAGCCAAAATGACCGATGAGGAGTTAGCCGCTTACTATGAAGCCGAGATTGAGAGGATAAAGAAGAAGCAAGCCGAGAAGGGTGCCGCCTCGGGGAAAAACTAAGGATCCTATTCCCCAACCGCCACCTTCTCAACCGCCCCAAACCAAACCGCTTGCCCAAACCCCACCTCAATCTCCTATCCTCTCCCATCATTCCTCACCAACCAAAACTCTATCACCAAAACCGCTTTCTCCTCCACAACCACAAAGAGCTGCAACCGCTCAGGGGGAGAAACCAAAGAGGGTCAAACACTTAGCCCAAAAGAAGACCCCAACCAAAGGCCCCAAGCGGTTTCTTAAAAGAGTTAGAAATCAACCTTCCCCTTCTCCATCCCCTTCTAAATCTTCTTCCTACTCCACTTCCCATACACCGTCCCAATCCCTTCTAAATCTCATTCTTCCTCCTATCAATCCAAATCACCAACTCCATCACCTCAGAAAACAAACCGCTCCCCATCTATCCAAAATTCAAACCGCGCCCAATCACCACCTTACTCACATCACACTCCACCATCTCAATCTCCAACCTTAACCGCGACGTAACTCCTTCCCCAAACCGAGTCAATACCCCTCCTCCTGAAAATTCTCCTCCTCATAAATCACCTTCTCCTGACCGCCTTCCTACTCCGCCTCATCAAACCTCACCCATTCCTGAAACCGCACCCACTCAACCGCAAAGAACTCCTCCCGCTTCGTCCATACCGCCCACACAAGTTCCTCCTCTGATTCTAACCCCATAACTTCTGGGATTCCAACCACCAACATTCCACCCTCAACCGCACCTATCTCAACCGCACCAATCCTCTTTACCTATCCCAACCGCTTCTATCCCTTTACCCCAAACACAACAAATTCCTCCCTCAACAATTTCACCTTATACGGTCCCCGCCCCGCCTTTTTCAAACCCTCCTTCAACCCATTTCCCAAACCGCACCTCCAACACAATCTCAACCGCCACCCTCATTTATCCAAACTCCTTCCACTCAAACCGCACCTCCAACAGATTACTCCCAAATTCTTTCAACCCTTAATCTTATCCAAGGCCAACTTCTCTTAAACCAAGGCCACATGATCAAGCTAACCGCTTCAAATGCCGCTCTTGAGGCCTCCAATAATTCCCTAACCGCTTCCAACCAAACCCTTCTAGCCAAGGTGGATGCTCAAGCCCTAGAATTGGCAAATCTTAAATCCTTTTTGATTGATACCATTAAGGGGGAGAGAAGTTCCTCTATCCAAACCGCTGAAGCTGTTAAAACCGCAGCTACAGAGTGCTTCCAAGGGTTCAAGGAAGATTTAGCCAAAGGAGTGCTAAATGCCATGGGAGATGCGGTTTCAAAGACTCAACTCCAAGAGATGCTCTCCCTACTATCTAATGAGTTTGTCTCCTCAACCAACTCTGCCCTGGTATCCTTCATGAAAACCCTTGAAGATTCCCATCCTCAACCGCAGCAAGCCTCTACCTCAGCCGCCCCTTCTCAAACCGCATTGGATGATTTGCAGCTGAAATTTTTTTCTAAACTGGACTCCCTTAAAGATAGAATAAATGTTGATCTCAACATAGTGGGAGACAGTATCAAAGAGCAAGTAAGGAATTTTGATGATGACATTTCCTTCGGGGCATTTGAGAACCTCAAAGCATGCTTCAACCTCAAGCTAGACAACTCCATCAAGGAATTGAAGTCCAACCCGAATGTGACCGTTGATCCGGGAACCGCTTAGAGATGCTCTCTCTACTCAAACAAGAGCTATTCAGATGAGATCTTCACATTCTACAATTCCTTGAAGGCCTCGCATTGAAGGATTCACTACTCGTATCAAGGAAAGTGTTGATGGAAACACTAGACTGCTGATGCCGTTGGGAACCGCCGCCGATTCCGAACCGCACTACGAACTGCTGAGACTACTCTTGCCGTGACAGTCAAGACCTCGTAGCCCTCGTAAGAAATATCGAGGTGAAAGCTCACCTTCGACCTTCTCAACCGCATGCCCCAAAGAAGAAGTCAATCAACCAAGAGAGCAAGCACGCCATCAACATCAACCGCGCCATCATCAACAGCATCATCAACCGCGTCAGCATTAGGATTTCTCATTTTGTAATTCCTTTATCCTTTTTTGCCGAACTCCTTTTGATTTGTTGGACCACACTCCATGTAATTTTTGTCCAACTTTCTTTTGTTTTTGAAACCTTTCAGTATTTTGCTTCTCTACCATTGTAAGTGTAACCGCATTGGTAGTAATGAAAAATGCATCATTGGTTCCAAAACCTTGTTCATATCAAACTACTTGTTTGTAGAACAATGAAATCTCTTATGGTTTATAAACTCATTCAAATATTTTCTAACTTAAAATAACTATTTTGAATTGATGTTTAAACATTCGCTTGAACCGCACTTTGAACTTAAACTCACAATTTCTTAAGTGCATCAATACATTTCTATACTTTCCACATTGTAAGTTTTCATCTTTTAGAAAGTATAGAAATCTATAGCTTAAGCTAAGTGTGTGCATTGACTTGGGACATGAATTACCATGTTAATTCTTATGGACATGTTCTTACCAAGTACAATGTTTGCTTTTGTTATAGTAGGTAATGGCATCAATCAAATAGGGGGAGATTGTTGGGTATGCATGTTTTAACCCTCCTATTTTGTATTAGATTTGATTGATACCATAACCTCCTGTCTATTTTAAGGACTTTAGGACCCTATGTAATGAAGCTTAGACTTCAATTTTTTTAGCTAAGTCCATTTTATAGAATAGGTTAATCTTAGGCTTGAAGACTGGCACAAGTTTCATTGGAAGCAAGGTTGTAGTTCCTGAAGTATTCAAAACCGCACTACGAACCGCACATGCAAACCGCAAGTGCAGCTCAAGTCTTGAACTTGCTTCTTGAACCAACCGCATGCAACCGCCCTTGAACCGCACTCCGTGCAGCTTCATGTGCGACCGCATCCTTGCAACCTCCTGGTGTAGCAAAACCGCACATTCCTAACCGCGTCTCACCAACCGCATCCAATGATTGGCTACTTGGAGTGAACAACTTTTTATCCGTTGGAATCCACGTCAGCAATATCAAAAGTCAACCACCATATCTTGTCACGTGATTCAATGTCAGAAAAGATCCGCAAGGATCTTGAAAAGATGACAGTGTCCTAACCTCATTGCTTGCACTGGAGCCCGATCGCCTTTACCTCGCAGCACTGTACCAAAGGACAAAAGTGGTTGCGTGGACCAATAGGATTGCATCAAGTACCGTCCTTCAACAGCTGTATCCAACGGCTAGTTTCTTGATGCATGGGTATAAATACCCCCAATCTTCACCATTTGAAGATTGCTTGAAAAATTGAGAAATTGCTGTGTTCATAGAAGCCGAAGCTCGCCCCGTAAATTATTCAACCCTTTGAATCTTCATCTTCATACTTCAAGAAATATTCCTAGCCCAGTAAATCAAGCCTTAACACAATCAAGAATCATTGTGCTCTACATCTCACGTATCTAAAGAGCCTTGATCTTGTTCTCACACACTCACCTCACTTGTTCTAATCACATAGATTAAACACTTGAGATACACTCGGTTATAGTTTTGGATTTGTTCTTCATAGAAAAGATTTTATTGTACTTTGTAATCTCACAATACTTAATATAAAATCTCTCTTAGAAATCCAAGACTAACCATCTTGGTAGTGGACGTAGATCGTTTATCGATTGAACCACTCCAAATAGCGTGTTCTTACTTTCTGCATTTATATTTCTTGTGCTTGCTAATTATTTATCTTTGTCTCTGTTTGATCTTTATTTAGTTATCCATTATTGTGAAATAGTGTTTGGAGTTAACAAAGTCAAAACCACACGTGTTTGTAAAACTGCTCTTCCCAAAACCGCACCACCAAAACCGCATTTTACAAACCGCCTCTCAAAACCGCTTTACACTCTATTATTCCGCTGTGCATTTTACACTATCACTTGCAGTCTATTATCAACTGCTAGAGGATTTTGTAAGCAAGAGGTTCAGTCTTTAAAAGAGGGCGAAAAATTTTAAACAGCTATTCACCCCCCCTCTAGCTGTATTTTCACCCTTGTTGCCACCTTTGGGACCAACACAACTCCAAATGTGTAAACGGTCATCCAAACTAAGGCCCACTCACAAAAAGCTAGGGGCAACTAAAAATGACCTAAGCTTCCCCCCCCGCTATCCTTTCACTACAAACTCCCTCAAATAAAGTCAGTGTCAAAACAAAAACTTACCTCGTTAATACACCAACACCCTTTTTATCACCAAAAAGAACCACGAGGTTTTTCTATCCTAACGCCTCTAAAACCGAACCTCCTACACCAAGAAAAATCAATCCTACCCAACACTCTGACCTCCCTTATGTCTCCTCTCCGGTGATTGCACAAGATATTTTCAAAACAAAACCTCACATTTTGCCTAAGTGCCCTTTCGAGTTTTCACTTAGCCTCTCTTTTGTTTTTTTTTTGCTTTTTTTTAATTTACAACATCAATCATCCTCCTCCCCCATGCCTAAATCTCACAATGTCCTCAGTGTGAACACGAACAATATCATCACAAAGATAAAAATGTAAGGGAGAAAGGAGGATAATACCATCACCGCCAACACCGCCAGGAGGAATTAGAGGTCTCGCCAAATCGGACACCTCTATCAATATGCCTCTGATCTCTTCTTGCTGCCCGGACTTCCATCATCCTCGTATAGTCCTCAGGAACAGGCTCATAAACTCTGGGCTCGGGCTGCTGCACGTATGCCTCTAGCTGTTGCTGCCTCCGTCCCACCAATCTGACTTCATCCTCTCCTGACTCCAGTCTGTCCAATAACTCTTCTCTCTGCAGCTATGACCCTCTCAAGTGTTCCTTAATTCGATCATACCGAGCTGTGTGTGCCCTATTTTGCTCATCCAAATAAGCTCTCATTTCCTCCCAACCTCCAATTGACCCCTGTTGACCTGAATCGCTAGCATCATCTCTTCTTGGCTCTTGCCTCACAATATGGGGCTCCTCCTCATCATGGCTCTCTGGCAAATCTCCTCTGTCTATGGCAATCTGTCTCTCAGAAATATCTTCTACCCCGGGCATTCGCCAATCTCTGGCTGATCTCCCATCAGATATACCTCATTCCTCGCACATCTTACTCTCAATCTGTTCCCATATGTTAACCATAATGCATCAACCTCCCCCTCTACCCTTGTAAACGCATTGTCATATCACATCAAAAATTCGTGATCATAAAATTTAGGTCCACCTACCAATCCTGCTGCGTCCGAATGAATCTTTACAAAGTGTTTCGCTAGCAATGTTATCATACCCCCAACTGGGATATTTCTACTACTCTGTACCGAAAAACCTTCACACCTCTTAAAGAAATAATCGACCCAATCCGGTGTTTTGCCATTGGAGGGCAAGGCACATTGCATTAAAGCGATCGAGGTAGCATTCGTTTGGGCCGGTTCCCCATTGCCGAAGAATGTCATACACAGTCCTTTATATAGAAACCGACTTGTCCTTCCTTGACCACTCACCCCTCGGTGTCCTCTCGACTCCAAACAAAGTCCTAACTTGTTCATAACTGAGTTCCCGACGTGAATCATTAAGGTTAAACCTCACACATTGCTCTCCATTATCATCAACGCATCTTTCAACAGTGGATAGAAACTCTAAAGTATATCGCTTATATGTTGCGGCACTCTTCCCTAGGAAATCTCCCAATCCCGCATTAGCCAATAATTGTTGCACCAAATCATCCACCCCAAGCTTTTGCAACGTCGAGACATTCAAAAATTTGGTTATTTGTAACTCCCGCCCTATTTTATTCAAATTCCTCCATTTATTCTTTTGTGTTTCATTCAAATTCCTTAAACCCATAAAATTATCGGGCGGGGCTTCCGGCATTAGAATAGATTTCTTTTGCCTCTTGGGTGGCGGTTGAGCATTACCACATTTGGTTCTCACCATTCTAATTCAAACAACACAACTCCCACAACTCAATCACAATAACAAAACAACACCCACACAATACAATTGTCTCCTATCAACACCAACCAAACCTCCAACAGCTCCCCAAGAATGTAAAGGCTCAACAATGAAATAATGTCAAAAATTACCTTGTAATACTTTCCACCAATCCTTGCGCTCCTCCTTGTTGCTCCAAACAATCCTCCTCAAGATTTTTGCCAAAAGCCCCAAAATCAAAATTCTAGGGTTTCAAATTGATTTCACCATAGACGGAATTGAATGCTGAGACGGGTGTATATGGAGATGAAATTGAAGGAAAAGGTGGTGGTTTTGTTCAATTTGGAGGATATGGGTGCAATTTTGGGTGTTGTGGTTTAGAGAGAGAAAGTAGGGGAATGGGGGGAATGGCTAGATATAATTGAATTATATGCTTTAACATGCTATATGATATAGATTGATGATTTTATGTGTATTGTTTTGTGTAACAATTATATGCGATATAACATGATTATGATTTAAAGTTGATCGATGTAATTGATCTTCTATATGGGTTATTGATCTCTTTAATTTGATTAATTAGATTATTAAATTCTCAAATTGAAACAAATTTTTTGTTTAGGATTTGATGTTCATATTTAATTTGATTAACATGATTATTTGAATCCTTAAATTTTGAGAATTGAATAATTATGTAATTAATAATTTTTATTTGTTATAATCACTATAAACAATGAATTCACAAAGCCGAAATGTTTCCTATGGCTATAACAATATGAGCTCTATGGAACAAGAGATAAAGAACGAAATCCTATCCTAGCCTTCACACAACTTAATACCAATGTAACCAAGTGCGAAATTACACGGGAGGATGGATGAAAAGAACTAAATAAAGAACTCTATCTCTAATGCTTCGAAGGTGTGTATGAAATGGCATATCTTGGTGTGAATTGGCATGTCTTCAAATGAAAACTTCCAAGCATATTTATAGTCTTCAATTTACTTGAAGGCTACTCAAATAAATAGCCTTGGGGCTGTCTTGCACGTTGAGGGAGAGTAGGGAGAGTGGTTGAGTTTGTTCCTCACTTCTAGCCCCCACTTCCTCAAATGTAGCAACCATGTTGATTGATCACCAAGTCCAAGCTTCAACGTCTTGTACTCCCAAGCTTTATTCATGTTGTACTCTCTTTGAATCAGCAACAAACCCTTTGAATAAGTCTTCCCACGTTTTTAATGTTTGCTAACTCAATGAAGGTCTTGGACGGTTTATGCATAAAATGTTATTTATGCATAAATCTTTCTTTTCTAAATTCCCCATGTTTCTAGCTCATTCTCCAATCATATTGAAACCTGAAATATGGACATACACCATAGACTATATAGATTATATTAGCACATTAGTCCATTAATTAATAAGCAAGAAATGTACAACTATGTAAATTTCAGCACAGGAAATCATCTGCGATATCATCTGGAATCTGGGAAATCATCTACGATATCATCTGCAGTTTACACTAACAATCTTCCCCTTAGTTGGATATTTCTTCTCAAACATAATGTGCTGCTCTCCTGCAATGTTAGTCCATAAACAAATATACAGAGCATAGAAACAAGGTATAACATCTCCACGAAAATTAACTCCCCCTTAATCAAGGAGCTAATCCAAACAATGATTTTATCAAAATAAACTAATTTATTTTAAACTTAAAAAGTTTTTGAAATAAACTAAGTTAAACTAAAAACCATAAACCATTGTAGCAAAATATCATCCAAGTAAACAAAATACCCTAACTATTAAATTTTTAAACAAACCAAATAAAGTGTTATGCAACCAACATAAACAAAAAGCAAATTGTTTAGGAACCACATCACCAAATAAAAGGAAATTGTTTTAGGACACCACAAACCAAATCCACCAACAAGTTAGTGGCAACATCAACCTTTAGGTTCAACAACCTTCAGGTTTCAGTTTTCTTCTTCTTCAAACTCCTCTTCTTCTTCATCTTCCTCCTGATCTCCTTCCCTATCACCTCCACCATCACTTGGGCCAGCACTGGTGATAGCACCTGTAGTAACACCAGCTCCAGAAGTTGCAGCAACAGCAGATCCTCCCCCTATTTAGGAAGAAATTTCATCAACAAAAGTATCAGTATCCTGCTTAAGCTTAGCCCATCCCTCAACGAGTTCTCCCATTGCACTTGACTGTTTGTGCAAGAAGTTGAGCACTGTTGTCTTTGGGATTGATGGAGAAGTGTTGCCCAGAAGATTTATAATATTGGACAAAATACTTGCAGCATCAGTTCCTGCAAAAGTATTAAGGGCAACACCTAGGGAAGCACTTGAGATATCACGTGAGATAGTACCAGGAAGAACAGAGGCAGTTTCATCAGATTTTTTCCAAGGAAGATCTTTTGTATACCTGTTACCCCTTTTCAGTTGTTGATCAATGGTATAATACTCAGGTTCAGAGGTGAAAACGTCAGAGGATTCAATAGGCAAGGATTGAAAAACTAAGACTTTGAAGATTAAAGAAAGATAGGGGAAAAAGCTAATGTTCATTTCTTTCTTTCTACCCCATGTAGCTAAGTGTTTGAACACTAATCTTCCAAAGTTAATCCTTAGGTTCTTACCCAATATGTACAAAACATTAGCATGCTCCAATGTAACAATAGGTTCATTCGTAGTAGGGAGCCAATTGAAGATGCAAATCTTGTGAAGCACAGAGTACAGAGAAGTAAGCCTAGAAGCATGAAGTTTTTCCTTTAAAGGCCAGGACTGAAGTTTGTTGTGTGTGAGAAGCTTGACCATTTCATCCCTATTAACCCTAATGCTCTCGTCATCTAAATTTGGGAGGCCTAAAACCTTGTTAATAAGGGCTGGAGTAAATGAATAAACCTTACCCCTCACAAAAACTTTTCCAAATTTCTCAGATCTTTCATTATCCAAATGAGCATGAAGATTAGCAAAAAAAGTTTCTCACAACACTTTCAATAAAAACTGAGGCATGGTTATTTGCCTTAAGAAAATTCATGTCCTTCAAAAACTGAACCATCCCTTCCTTTTCTAACTTTCCCTCATCAATATAATTTTCTTTTAACAATTTCTTACTTGAATTATTCAACCAAAACTCCATGTTTTCTTTCTTATAAAATTACAAAGTAAGAAATGGTTTTGGAAAATATTTATCCTCTTCATTTCGACTAAACTCATCACCAGATAATTCATTATCACTAGGAGAAGATTGTGTAGGAACAGAGGAAGGGGCAGGTGTTACCTCAGATGATATCCTCTTCCTGGTAGCACCTTTGGTAGCACTCACAAAAACTTTGGCCTTTCCTTTTTTCTTCTGAAAATCTGATAAAGTTTCCTCCTCTTCAGCATACACTCAGGCTTTAAACGAGTCCACAGAAGGTTCCTTCTCCTTTGTTGCATCAAAATTTTCGTCACTCACATGAGGTGATGACATTTCCAAGGAGCTTTCTGAGACTTCAACCGGATCAGAGGTAGTATTTGATGCAACTTTAGACTTGATTGACCTGATTCGATTTGAGGACCTCCTCTTTGCAACTTGAGGAGACAATTTGGCTGAGGGAGATTTTCTTTTCCTCTTCTGTTTTGGTTCGGCTGGAATGAGGGTGATTTTGGGAATGCCATGTTCGAATGAGGATATATGGGCAGCAGCTGGAACTACAGCCGTTATTGGAGGAGAAGAGCTTGGAGTAATCATGGGAGAGGTTTCCATGGCTACACGAGAAGCTACAGAAGGAGCAATGCTTGAAAAGATGTCCATTTGGTCAGTGCTAGAGGGTTCGGTGTTGGTATTGGATGGAGACGCCATGGTAATTTTGTGGGAATTTTTTGGAACAGAATTGACCTAGGTTGGGAGAGAGACGAAGACGACGTTGAAAGGGGGTTAAAAAGAGAGAGAGAGAGAGTATAACGGTTAGAGAGAGATAAGAAGAGGTGGAGTGAAAATAGGAGAGAGATAAGATAGGGAACATTAATTTTAATGTGATTAGACCTTGATGAGACCTATCCTAACTAAAACCCTATAAACCCTCTTAAAACCTTTTCATTAAACAACTTCTATTTAACCATATCCACTCATTTTAAACAAACCCCAACAACCTAAAATCACCACACGACTGTTAAAAAAATAAAATTAAAAAACTATTTTTTTAAGTAAAACGAAAATAAAAAATGAGTAAACAAGATATTTTGTAACTATATCCGAAAATTATAAGCACAAAATTAATTCAAATATGGGTTAGTTACATAACAAAGTTTACCAAAAATAAAGGAAACTTGTTGAAGACGTTTTCAAAATCGTAAACTCTTTAATAAATTTCGAAAATAAATAAAAAAAAACTAATATAGCACACACTAATGTGTTAAGGCAATGAGGATAACACCTTGGATAACACATGTGATATAAATCCCCTTGATAAATATTTTCATTTTCAAACACTTAAGGCATAATAAGCTTAGCCTTTTTCAGGCACTTCAGGCATAACAAGCTGAGCAATTTTCATGCACTTTTAGGCATAACAAGCCTATATATTTTTAAGTGCATTGCTTGTTATAAAAGATCAATACACTTCTTTAAACAAGAAAGCATCGTAGTAACGAGCTCCGTGCCTCGAGTTATATTTCAAGTGTAAAGATAAAGTGATCTATGCCTTTCAAGTAGGGTACACTGCAGTAGCGAACTCCATGTCCCTAATACTGAGCATAAATCACCTCATACATTCTCATTGGCAAGAGTATATCGTTGCAGTGAACACCGTGCCCCGAGCTCGAGAGAATAGTATGGAATAATTGCCTTTGCCTTTTATTTATCATAAAGAAAGATTAGTGACTTCGTCACTTTTAGCATATGAAGGGGAGTGATATCAAACATGTTAACCCAAGTAATAACCTACCATAACAAAAAGGTCAGCATGTGCCACGGTTAGAACTAAGCTAACCAGATTAAAAGAATATAAAAGCATTTTTTTAAATAAAGAGAAAAAAATACACTAATATACAAGTGTTACCCTGAGTGATAGCATCACCTGGGGTAGCACAGACAAACAGACTCAGAGATTATAAAGACCAAGAGATCTTTTCAAACTAGAAAATCTCTCATGGTCTAAGGCCTTGGTAAAGATGTCAGCCAGTTGATACTTAGTATCAATATGATCAATGTTAATTAGGCCTTTATCTACCATATCTCTAAGAAAATGATGACGTATATCTATGTGTTTAGTACAGGAATTCTGAACAGGGTTTTTTGAAATGTTGATAGCACTCAAGTTATCACAGTACATAGTCAAAGAATTACTCTCTAGGCCATAGTCATCTAGCATATGTTTTAGCCAAATAAATTGTGAGCAACAACTACCAGCTGCAACTTACTCAGATTCAGCCGTGGAAAGAGAGACACAATTTTGTTTACGACTATACCATGTAACTAAATTGTTACCCAAGTAAAAGCACCCCCACTAGTACTCTTCCTATCATCCATATCCCTCGCCCAATTCGAGTCGCTAAAGCCTACCAAATTGGTATTAGCATCCTTACAAAACCAAATCCCTAATTCACTTGTTCCCAAAACATATTTAATTTTTTTTTGACAGAATTAAGGTGGGAGACTTTAGGATTGGCTTGATAATGTGCACAGACGCACACACTAAACATGATATCAGGACGACTAGAAGTGAGATAGAGAAGGCTACCTATCATAGAACGATATAAAGTAGGATCAACATCCTCACCTACTTGGTCTCTACCAAGTTTAAGAGAAGAACACATAGGGATTTTTGAACTGTTTGCACCCTCCAACCCAAATCATTTCACTAGGCTTTTTGCATACTTGCTTTGTGAAATAAATATTCCTTCACTTGATTGTTTCACCTGCAAGCCTAGAAAGAATGTTAACTCACCAATCATGCTCATTTTAAATGTTGATGTCATAGCCTCTACAAAATCTTTTAAAAAAGTTTGAGAAGTAGAGCTATAGACTATGTCATCAACATAGATTTGAACAATGACTGTTTCTTTTCCATGCCTTAGAATGAAAAGAGTCCTATCTTCTTCACCTCTTGTAAAACCATATTCAAGTAAGAAAGAGGTTAAGTGACCATACCACGCACGTGGAGCTTGTTTCAAGCCATATAAGGCTTTATCAAGTCTATATACGTGGTTTGGTAGATGAGGATCTTCAAATCCTTTTGGTTGTTCAACATAAATTTCTTCTTTTAAATAACCATTTAAAAAGGCAGCTTTAACATCCATTTGAAACAAGGTAATTTTTAGATAACAAGCTATTGCCAAGAGGAGTCTTATGGATTCTATTCTAGCAACGGGAGCAAAGGTCTCATCAAAGTCAACACCTTTAATTTGGGTGTAACCATGAGCTACGAGACGAGCTTTGTTCCTAACAATATTTCCTTTCTCGTCAGATTTATTTTTGAAAATCCATTTTGTACCAATTTCATTAGTGTTAATGGGACGTGGTACTAAACACCAAACTTCATTACGAGCAAATTGTTCAAGTTTCTCTTGCATGGCATGTATCCAAAAATTGTCTTTTAAAGCTTCAGAAATATTTTTGGGTTCTAAAGAGGAAACAAAACATGAATATTTTACCTTATGGTATGTGGTGGACATGCACACATACCTCACCATTTCACGGTTACTAAAGGGCTCATTTTTCCTTGTTCGTACTCCTTCATTTGCTTCTCCAATAATCTGAGAAGAAGGATGATCTCTTCTGATCCTAGCTGGTGGATCCCTTCTCAAATCTTCATGTACATGAGCATCATCATCAGACTGTTCATCCTTTTCAGTTGCTGGACTGGTCTTAGGTGATACCAGAGATGCTATCCCTTCAGTGGCAACACTCTGGTCAGCACCCTGGGTATCACTTGCTTGATTTTGATCCTCCAGCTCTTCCAGCAATATCAATGGAGATTCCCGCACTCCATCACCTGTAACACTCGCTAAGTCATCAAAAACAATGTTAACTGATTCTTGAATGGTTTTTAACCAAAGGTTATAAAATCTATATGCTCGACTATCCTGAGCATACCCAAGAAATATAGCCTTATCACTTTTAGAGTCAAATTTAGCTAAGTAATCCCGATCATTTAGAACAAAACACACACACCCAAATGTATGAAAATAATGAACTTTTGGTATCCTACCATTCAAAATTTCATAAGCTGTCATTGTCATACCGGGTCTTAGAAAAACTCTATTGGCCGTGTGACAAGCCGTGTTTAAGGCCTCAGCCCAAAATCTTTTTGAAATTCTTTTTGAAATTATTTTTGAAAACAACATCACACGTGCCATTTCAAGTAAAGTCCTATTTTTCCTTTCAGTCACCCCATTTTGTTGAGGTGTTTTAGGAGCAGAAAACTCGTGTTTAATTCCTTTTAATTCACAAAAAGTAAAAAACAATGAGTTATTAAACTCCATTCCATGATCAGACCTTATTCGTGTGATAAGAGCACAAAACATGTTTTTGATTTTAGCATGTAAGATCTTAAACTTTTCAAAAGTTTCTGATTTTTCTTTCAAAAAATATACCCAAGTAAATCTAGAAAAATCATCAACTATGACAAAAGTATATCTCTTACCTCCTAAACTGTCTACCTCAACAGGACCCATTAAATCCATATGCATAAGTTGGAAACAGTGAGTTGTCCCAGGATACTACTCATTGTGTTGGGTAGCACTATGGGCAGCACGTGTCTGTTTACCTTTGAGACAATCTTCATATATGATTTTCTTACTTATGTCCAGACTAGGTATACCACTTATAGCTTCATCCTTAATAAGTTTCACAATGTTTCGAAAATGGACATGACCCAACTTTTGATGCCACAAGGTAGCATCATCAACTCTCACAGAATGACACACTTGTTTATCCACAACAAGATAACAGTTATTACTTGACCTAGTACCAGTCATAACACAGTTATTGGTACAATCAAAAACTTCACAAGTGTTTTTATTGAATTTCACTTCAAGATTGTCATCACAAAGTTGGCTAATACTAATTAAATTAGTTACAAGTCCATCAACATGCAAAACATTTTTCAAAGCAGGAAATCCAGGTATATTTAAAATGCCTTTTCCTACTATATTACTCTTGCCACCACCACCATATGTTACCCTACCACCTTGAATAGGTTCATATTCTTTTAAAAACATTTTTGTTCCTGTCATGTGACGTGAACAACCACTATCAAAATACCATGAACCTTCAACATTGGTTTTTAAGGAAGTATACACAACATCACATATTAGGTTAGACTTAGGTTTCCACACTTTCCTACTTTGATAATTTCTCTTTTGACTGCCAGTGATATCTGACGTGCTAGGCAACACTTCATGTATCACAGAGGAATTGGACAGTTTCTTTAAAAGAGTTTTACAATCATTTTTCAAATGTCCAGTAGAGTAACAGTAGTTACATATTTTAACCTTGTCAGAAGGCTTATCAGAAGACATTAGTTCGACATTGTCTTTTTCTTTAACAAAAACTAATTTATCTTCCTTATTAGCCAAAGTAGATGTAATAGCACCTAAGGACTCTTGAAAACCCATACCTGCCTTGAGTAGTTTGCTCAACCCAAGAATTGCATCCAACTTGGAAGAACTCGTGTTAAGTTTCTTAAATGTGGTCTCGGCTAGAGTAAGCTTGGCCTTGACTTTGTCTAGCTCCACATCCTTCTTTGTGAGTTAAACTTCCAATCTAGTCAAGCCATCAGTCAGATCTTGAACCTCTTTGGACAGAGAAACCACCTTCTTGTTCTCTTCCTTCCATTCGTCAACCAATTCTTTGCAAAGGTTCTTAAGACCACAAATGAGTTCATCCTTGCTGAACTCAATACTTTGTTCACCCTCTTGTGAACTACCTGCATCCATGTTAACAGAACCCACCAAACAAACATCATTAATTAAATTGAAATCTGTATACCTGCTGGATGATATCTTAGGTGCTATCCACTCTTGGATATCACATGAGGTATCATTGACAGAGTCCGAGTCACAATTTGTGACCATCATTACTGTTTGATCTGAATTTTCAGATTGATAGGTCTCCTCATCTTCATTGTCACTGAGGGATACCCATAGGTTCTTCCCCATCTTCCTTAGAGTATTGACACACTCGTTTGAGTAATGACCCCATACAGAGCATGCATGACATTGGATTGATTCAAGATATTTCGGATCAGATCTAGATTGATCTGATGATGCTCTCCTTATGGGACCACCTTTCTGAGTAGATGGAAATGTCCTCTTTGACATTGAATTGTACACCTTGGTTTGTTTCTCTTTAGCCTCCACCTGGACATTTTATTTGTTAAATTTTCGTAACATAGAGTTATATTTCCTAGCAAGCAAGGCAACACTAGCATCTTCACCTAATTCCTCAAAAATTTCGTCATCCTCATCAGTTGATAAACTAGAGGATTGAACTTTTAAAGCAACACTCTTGCCTTTAGAAGCTTCACTTTGCTCAGCAAGGTTTGACTCAAAATTTTTTAAAATGCTCATTAAGGAATTGATGTCCATAGTAGAAAGATTGTGTGCCTCTTCTATAGATGAAACCTTTATATTAAAACACTCAGGGAGAGTTCTAATAGCCTTTGAAACCAATTGTTTATTTGTAAAAGGTTCACCTAAAAGTTGACACTCATTAGCAATATCAAACAATTTTTCAAAATAAGAGGAAATGGTATCATTTTCACCCATTCTCAACCTTTCAAATTTGCTAGTAAAACCTCTAAGTTTGTTTTCATGCACACTAGAATCACTTTCACAAAACCTTTGTAAAATATCCCAAGCTTCTTTAGATGTGGAACTATTTTGAACAAGTTTAAAAATATGCATGTCAACCCACTTAAAAATAGCATTAAGAGCTTTCTCATTATAGTTAGCTAGGGTGATCTCTTCATTAGTCCACTCGGTGTCAGGTTTAACCTGGATGTCACCATCCTCATCTGGAGGTAAAAGTGGAAGAGAGTACCCATTAACTATAGATCGCCAAGCTCGAAGATCAATTGATTTGATATGCGAGCGAAGATGGATCTTCCAATATGCATAATTCGAACCATCTAAAACAGGAAGACGTTTTTGGTTTGGATTTGCAGGATCATAAGCCATGACACCTAGACCAAGCACTTAGTATCGTCAAGTAACCTGCTCTGATACCAATTGAAATTGTCACGGCCAGAATCACAAGTGATATCCAAGGTGATAACAACACCAACGATAGCACTTGGGATAGCACACACACACACTTCGAAAATAAAACAATTTTGTAAAAGAGATTGCAGCGGAATAATAACACCAAAATTGTTTTTCTCAAGTTATATAAATATAACTTGAGGATGCCTCTTAGGCAAGACTTTATAATCACTATAAACAATGAATTTACAAAGCCGAAATGTTCCCTATGCCTATAACAATATGAGCTCTATGGAACAAGAGATAGAGAACAAAATTCTATCCTAGCCTTCACACAACTTGATACCAATGTAATCAAGTGCGAAATTACAAGGGAGGATGGATGAAAAGAACTAAACAAAGAACTCTATCTCTAATGCTTCGAAGGTGTGTATGAAATGGCGTATCTTGGTGTAAATTGGCATGTCTTCAAATGAAACCTTCCAAGCATATTTATAGTCTTCAATTTACTTGAAGGCTACTCAAATAAACAGCCTTGGGGTTGTCTAGCACGTTGAGGGAGAGTAGGGAGAGTGGTTGAGTTTGTTCCTCACTTCTAGCACCCACTTCCTCAAATGTAGCAACCGTGTTGATTGATCACCAAGTCCAAGCTTCAACGTCTTGTACTCCCAAGCTTTATCCATGTTGTACTCTCTTTGAATCAGCAATAAACCCTTTGAATAAGTCTTCCCACGTTTTTAATGTTTGCTAACTCAAAGAAGGTCTTGGACGGTTTATGCATAAAATGCTATTTATGCATAAATCTTTCTTTTCTAAATTTCCCATGTTTCTAGCTCATTCTCCAATCATATTGCAACCTAAAATATGGACAGACACCATAGAATATACAGATTATATTAGCACATTAGTCCATTAATTAATAAGCAAGATATGTACAACTATGTAAATTTTAGCACAGGAAATCATCTGTGATATCATCTGGAATCTGTGAAATCATCTACGATATCAACTGCAGTTTACACTAACAGATATTATGTGAAATCACATGTTCATGGTTATGTACACATAAGTTTCATATATAACCATGCGATGTTTGTTGCTATATGGAAAAACCTTCTTAAATGTTTAAGTTTTATGCCACCCCTTGATTAGAACACTTGTGATATATTCGGGTATTTTGATGTAGTTTCGTCTCAGTTGGGTGCATCATTATATCTTAATATGGATCAAGATGAGATAACTGTTGATGTAGTTTTGACTCAGTTGGGTGCATCGTTCTATGTGTCTCATACGTTTGAAAAAGGTTGAACTTAATTGGTGCTTTCAAAAGAGTTTTGACACAAGACATAGATGCGATTAAATCATGTATTGACATATGATGTCTAGAATCTCTTAAAAGATCTAAGAGTCATATATGATATGATTGATAAGTGTTATCTACCTAAATATCTTGATTTCAAGCATTGACTCAGTTAAATCAAAATCAAGTGAAATATGGATCTTAGCCCATTATAATTATATGATACTCCCTCCGTCCCATAAGTCTTAAGAATATATTGACTTTTTGGTCAACTTTTGATAACTTTGACTAAAATTTTATAGAAAATTTGATAATCTTAACAAAAATTTGAATTTTTTTATTGAAAGTATTTTAATAGTGAATCATTTTTTTAATTTTTAAATCTTTATTAGCATCATAATTTTTTTTATAAAATCTTGGTCAAAGCAACTCAAAGTTGACAAAAAAAGTCAATAATTCTTAAGACTTATGGGACGGAGGGAGTACATGCTTGTATTTGAAGGTGTATAATTTAGTGGGAGTATTTGTGAAATACATTATTTGTCTCTTAGATGGTAAATGTTTTGTTACTTATATGTGCTTATATTGTTTGCATATTTTATTGTAGAATGACATCTCACAATAATCAACCCTTGTCACTGCGATCCGTCCTTAAGAAGGACAAGCTCGAAGAGAATGGTACAAACTATTCTGATTGGATCAGAAGCTTAAGAATTGTTCTTAGGCAAGAGAAGAAATTGTACGTTCTTGATGAACTTCTTCCTACTGAACCCGCTGCAATGCTTCAAGGGCAGATAAGGAGCAACATAAGAAACATGTTGATGATTCTAATGATGTTGCTTTTGTTGGAAATTTGGGTATATAACAATGTCAAAAAACTTGGATATGTCGCAGAATCGTGAAGCACTTTCCTTCAAGAATAATTCGACCCTTAATATCTGCCTGGGTTGCACGAATTCTCTTGTGGGATAAGACTGCGAATTAAGCCTTCTATTCTGGCAAGAAATAGAAGAACCCTTATGGAATAAATTGTATGAAAAGATGTCTCAAAGATGTTATATAAATCAAGTACTCCCTGTTCCAAATTTGAACAGGCAGTTGCAAATTTGAACAGGCAGTTGCAAGTATTTTGAATTCGAATTTCGAATTCCCAGCAATTCCATACTTGATTGATTTATTCTGTGAACCCGAAACATACTTATGAGAATGTGCACTCCGCACCCCCGTATTCTCAATATAGTATTCCCGAGTCCACCCATCTTTGAACCAAACCCCGAGTACACCAAATGGCCGATGATTTTCACTTAAATCACCAACATTCCTCCCCCATTTAAGTGTAATCCTTGGTTTAGCTTTAAACTAACAGAAATAACAACTTATGCATCAAATGGTAATGTCACAAAGATTAAATTACCACTTTAGTAATATTACACATTTCAAATATTCGAGTATTGGGGTGTGTCAAAGCATTGAACCCTTTTACACGTTTTGAATACATGAAGGTAATATACACATAAGTTAACATTAACTCCAAAAGTTTTATAATTGACACAAATTAGACAGGTCTTGTGTCCATATCCATTCATGAGCATATAGAAAGCCAACCCGAACTTCCTTGAAGCGACCTAAACTTCATACTCACATAGGTGAACCTTTTATCATGCACCTGCAATAGCACTAATAAAGATTCATTAAGAAGAAAATTATACCTTCAACCTAACCATGCAGGCAATAGCACATACCTTCGGGATAATATCATGTGCACAAATCTAAAATAATAGGCTTTCCACATTGAATTCTACCTCTAACATTCTATTAGAGGGGAATTGGGTATCCTATCACCAAGATTTATATGGGTTTAAGACCCATCCCAATGACCGACTTGCGTACCAAGTCCCTAGCCAATCCTTTGGTCAAATGATCGGCTAGATTATGTTGAGATCTCACAAATACAACTGAAATCACCCCGTGAGTAATCAACTCACGTACCGCGCTATGTCTAACACCCAAGTGTCGTGACTTGCCATTATATACTTGACTATAAGCCTTGGCCAGAGTAGAGGCACTGTCACAATGAATAGAAATAGGTGAAATCGGTTTTGGCCATAATGGAATTTCATAAACCAAATTCTTAAGCCACTCTGCCTCTTTTGCAGCTGCTGCTAAAGCAATGAATTCAGACTCCATGGTGGAGCTAGAAATACATGTTTGCTTTTTGGAAGCCCATGAAATGGCACCTCCTCCAAGCAAAAACACCCAACCACTCGTAGAAGAATGATCTTCTACATTGGTTATCCAACTGGCATCTGAATATCCTTCTAATACTGAAGGATGCCCCACATAAGACAAACCATAGTCCTTGGTTGCCTTTAGATATCTTAGTACACGAGTAAGATTGCGCCAAATGATGAACACCTGGATTACTTGTATACCTGCTTAGCTTGCCAACCGCGTAAGCAATATCTGGTCTTGTACTTGTCATGGCATACATAAGACATCCTATCACACGCGAGTACTCAAGCTGTGATATCGGATCACCTGTATTAGGCATAAGTTTTTCACTAGGATCCATGGGAGAATTTGCTGGAGTAGAATTCTCACAATTAAACCTCTTTAACACTTTTTCAATGTAAGCTGATTGTGTTAAAGATATCCCAACGTGATTTCTCTTGATTTGGATTCCAAGAATCACATCTGCCTCTCCCATGTCTTTCATGGCAAAACTTGATGATAAGAATGCCTTACAAAGGTCCACTTGATTTTGGTCAGTACCAAAAATCAACATATCATCAACATATAAGCAAATTAGAACACCATTACCAGTATTATCAAACTTGCTGTATACACACTTGTCAGATTGGTTAAGTTTAAAACCATTTGACAAGACTACTTCATCAAACTTCTGATGCCATTGTTTAGGAGCTTGCTTGAGCCCGTATAATGACTTAACAAGCTTGCACACTTTATGCTCATTTCCAGGCATTATGAAACCTTCTGGTTGTTTCATATATATTTCCTCTTCCAAGTCTCCATTTAAGAATGCGGTCTTAACATCCATCTGATGGATTACAAGATTGTTAATTGCAGCTAAGGCAATTAATAATCTAATGGTGGAGATTCGAGCAACCGGTGCATAGATATCAAAATAATCGATACCTTCTTTTTGCCTAAAGCCTTGGATGACCAATCGGGCTTTATATTTGTCAATTGTACCATCGACCTTCGTCTTCTTTTTAAAGATCCATTTGCACCCTAATGGTTTACAACCACGTGGAAGATCCGTAAGGACCCACGTGTCATTACCCATGATAGAATCCATCTCATCATTGATGGCCTCTTTCCAGAATGAGAAATCTTGAGACTCCATAGCCTCTTTGTATGTTCTAGGATCCTCACCAATATTATAGCAATAAGAGTATTGGAATCCTACCTCATCTCTTGTACCTTCCACCAAATATGTTTGAAAATCGGGTCCAAACGATTTTAGTTTTCTAGCCCTTTTGCTCCTACGGAGCTCTAGTGATTCATCTTGAGATGTAACATTTATGTTAATCTCCACTCCAACAGTAGTGGGAGTCAAATCCTTTGGCCTAGGTATAGAAGTGAACCTAGTTTCATCAAAGATAGCATCCCTTGATTCGATAACAAGTGTGACTCATCGAATTATTAGGCTCTATGACATAAAACCTATAAGCCTTGGAATGCATAGCATATCCAATAAAAATACAATCAATGCCTCTTTCACCCAATTTTTTAATCTTGGGCGCAGGTAGTCTCACGACTGCCCTACAACCCCAAACTCGCAGATAACCCAAGTTTGGTTTCCTTTTATGCCAAAGTTCATAAGGGGTAATGGGATTCCGTTTGTTGGGAATCCTATTTAGTAAGTAACAAGCTGTCAACATGGCTTCTCCCCAAAACCCTTCACTCAAACCTGAGTAAGATAACATGGAATTAATCATCTCTTCAAGAGTACGATTCTTCCTCTCAGCTATGCCATTTTGTTGTGGCGTATAAGGAGCTGTGGTATCATGTATAATGCCACAAGACCCGAAATAGGATGGATCATAATATTCACCACCTCTATCGGTACGCAACTTCTTAATTTTAGAAGATAATTGAAGTTCAACCTCATTTTTGTAGATAATAAATTTGTCCATTGCCTCATCTTTAGTGTGGAGTAAAAACACATAACAAAAACGAGTACAATCATCTATAAAAGTCACCACATATCTCTTATTTCCTAAGGACGGAGTGGCATACAAATCACATAGATCACTGTGAATGAGTTCTAGTAAAGAGGATGACCTAACAATATTCTGAAATGGCTGTCTAACAATTTTATTTAGCATACAAGTATGACACTTTTTCAGATTCATGTCAAAAGATGGAATAAGCTCATTTTTCGACATTAAAAACATGCGTTTATAATGAACATGGCCTAAATGAGCATGCCACAAATCAGAAGTATCAATAGTAGAACAAGCCATAATATTATTAGCATTATGCTGAATATTAAGCATAAACATACCATTACAAAGATATCCGAAACCTATAAATACACCACACTTACTTAATATAAATCTGTCTGATTCATAAACTTGTTTGAAACCATCCCTAGACAGCAAACTACCCGAAACCAAGTTTTTTCGAATACAAGGTACATGTAACACATTGTTTAAACAAATACATTTCCCAGAACTAAAGTTTAATGTACAGTTCCTCGACCAACTATGGCAACTTTTGACTCGTTTCCCATATAGAGCATGGATCCATCAGTCACTGGTTCATACTTCTCGAACCAACTTCGATCCTTGCAAACATGTCTTGTTGCACCCGAGTCAATCCACCAAGTAACATCATCATCCTGCACATAAAATGCTTCAGAAATCATAGGGACATAATTCAAATCAGAATTAAATCCAGAATTCAGATTCTGACCTTGATGTTTAGGTGGACCTTGGTCCTTAGACCCCCGCCCAAAACTCTTCTTATCTCTGTTCCTTTTTGTTCCTCTTCCCGCAATCGCCCTTGAAGTGGCCATTCTTACCACGCATCCAACATGGACCCTTAGGCTTCATTTGGGTGTTACTACTAATGCTAGCATGAGATCGCTTCGACCCTTGCCCTTTGTTCTTAAAAGAACCCTCGCCGGCTTCCACCATATTAATGGAAGTCGAATCAACATGATCCTTACCTTTGCCACTTGATTCAAGCAATCTCTTTTCCCTTGGACTTACCACCCTCCCCGCGCCCTAAGAGATTCTTCTATGCGCAGATGACTTCCTAGTTCAATCAGATTCAATTCTTCCTTTTTATGTTTAAGCATATGTTTGCAATCTTTCCAGGAGGGAGGCAACTTATCAATTATACTTGATACAGATATAGACTCGTCCATTTCCATTTTATGTTGAGCAACCGACCCAATAAGCCAAGCGGTTCATTGTATTGTTCCATTACAGCACGGAGTCTACCATTTTATAGTTCATAAAATTTCCAACCAGAAATTTCTTACTAGAGGCATCTTCATTCATATACTTAGACTCTAGTGAATTCCAAAGTTCCTTGGCAGACTCTACATTCTGATAGATGTCAAAGAGGGAATCAGACATACCGTTAAGAATGTGGCCTCTACAAATGTAGTCATCATTCTCCCATTTGCTCCTCTTCCGCATGTCTTCCAAAGCCCCATCATCCATCACTTCTGGCATAGGCGTGCTCAATACATACACCACTTTCAAATTCGTCAACAGAAAATGCATCTTCTTCTGCCATCGACGAAAATCAACCCCTTCAAACTTCTCCAGTTTCCCGAAATTCGTAGTCATTTCCTTCACTCTCGACATTGTCAACAAGAAGAATTATTCTTGAAGATTGTTGGAAATTTGGGTATATAACAATGTCAAAAAACTTGGATATGTCGCAGAATCGTGAAGCACTTTCCTTCAAGAATAATTCGACCCTTAATATCTGCCTGGGTTGCACGAATTCTCTTGTGGGATAAGACTGCGAATTAAGCCTTCTATTCTGGCAAGAAATAGAAGAACCCTTATGGAATCAATTGTATGAAAAGATGTCTCAAAGATGTTATATAAATCAAGTACTGCATGTTCCAAATTTGAACATGCAGTTGCAAATTTGAACAGGCAGTTGCAAGTATTTTGAATTCGAATTTCGAATTCCCAGCAATTCCATACTTGATCGATTTATTCTGTGAACCCGAAACATACTTATGAGAATGTGCACTCCGCACCCCCGTATTCTCAATATAGTATTCCCGAGTCCACCCATCTTTGAACCAAACCCCGAGTACACCAAATGGCCGATGATTTTCACTTAAATCACCAACAACTTTCCTTATGCTTGCCACCATGTGTAAGGCTCTTCAGAAGGACCTTGAACACATGGAACCAGCTTTTGACCTAGCACAGCGCCTAAAGGAAATGTTCCAAGTGCAAGCTAGGCAAGAGAGGTATGACGTGGTGAAGGCTCTTAATGCATGCAAGATGCAAGAGGGCCAGTCGGTGGGTCCTCATGTCCTTAAGAAGAAAGGATATATTGAGCACCTTGATAGGCTTGGGTATCCTATGAGTTTGGAACTAGCAACGGATACGATATTGAATTCATTGCCTAAAAGTTATGGTCATAACATTATGAACTATATAACATGAGTGGAACGGAGAAAAATTTGTCAGAATTGCATGCGATGCTTAAGACTGCAGAGAAAAATATCAAGAAGCCTAGTACCGCAAATGTATTAATGGTTAACAAAGGAAAAGGGTTCAAAAAGGAAGGCAAAGTAGGTAAAGCAAAGGTTGCTAAACCTAAGGCAAAAGTTGCCAATGTCGAAGAGGATAAACCCCAAATGTCTCAAAAGGACGCAATTTGTTACCATTACCAAGAGGTTGGTCATTGGAAGCGAAACTGCAAGGCTTATAAAGAAGGCCTAAAAGCGAAGAAGGGCAATACGATTGCTACTGAATCAGGTATCTATAAGATAGATATTTTCCTTTCTACTTCTTGTTCTTGGGTATTGGATACCGGATGTGGATCTCACATTTGTTTAAATGTGCAGGGACTAAATAATAGAAAGCTACTCAAAGAAGGTGGAGTTGACCTACGTGTGGGGAATGGAGCAAGAGTTGTTGCATTAGTCGTAGGAACATATGATGTTACTTTACCTAGTGCACTAGTACTTGTTTTGAACAATTGTTATAACGTTTCAGATTTGAGTAGGAATATTATTTATGTTTCTTGTTTGGATAATGAAGAATATAGGTTTCTTATTGAGAATAAGATGTTTTCTATTTATTTAAATGATATGCTTTATTGTATTGCAAATTCATTTAATGGCCTTTATATCCTTGATGTTGAGAAATAAAATGATGTTGAAGATATCTATCATGTGAATAAAAAATCTAAAACGAATGATGTGAACAACACGTTCATGTGGCATTGTCGGCTTGGTCATATAAATGAGAAACACATATCTAAACTTCATAAAGATAGACTTTTAGACTCACATGATTATGAATCATATGAGGTATGCGAATCTTGTTTATTGGGAAAAATGACCAAACCACCCTACACTAAGAGTAGTGGAAGAGCTAGTGACTTATTGGCCCTAATACATACCGATGTATGTGGACCATTAAGTAGCATTGCTAGGGGAGGATTTCGGTATTTCATTATATTCACTAATGACTTATCTAAATATGGCTATGTCTATGTCTATCTGATGAAGTCCAAAAGTGAAGCGTTTGAGATATTTAGAATATTTCAAAATGAAGTACAAAATCAACTTGGCAAAACTATGAAAGTATTTCAATCCAATCGAGGTAGTGAATATTTAAGCCAAGAGTTTGACAATCATCTCAAAAACTGTGGAATCGTTTCAGAGTTGACTCCACTCGGAACACCACAATGGAATGGTGTATCTGAAAGGAGGAATAGAACCTTGTTGGACATGGTTCATTCGATGATGAGTCAAGTTGACCTTCCTATTTCCTTTTGGGGATATGCATCAGAGACTGCTGCATTCACACTGAACAGAGTCCCTACTAAATTGGCTCCTAAGACCCCACATGAGATGTGGCATGGAAGAAAACCAAATTTGTCTTTCATGAGATTTGGGATTACGAATCTTATGTGAAGAGACTTGTCTCTGATAAGTTAGCACCAAAATCTGACAAAGTTATTTTTGTTGGTTATCCTAAGGAAACTAAAGGATATTATTTTTACAATCGCAATGAGAACAAAGTGTTTGTTGCTCAATATGGTACTTTTCTTGAGAAACAGTTTCTCAATAAAGGATCTAGTGGGAGTAAAATTAATCTTGAAGAAGTTCAAGAACCTGAAGATAACATGGAACCGAGAGTAGAGACGGAACCAAATTCACAAGGAGTTGTGGAACCGATTCAAGATGCACAAGTCCATCTTATATCGGATAGGTTACGATCCGAACCCGAGAGATATGGTCTTATCATTTCGGAAAGTAATGAAGTGGAAGTCATTGAGAATGATGAACCTACTTCCTATCAAGAGGCGATGTCCACTCCTGATTCGGATAAATGGCTAGGAGCCATGGAATCCGAATTACAATTCATGCATGATAATCAAGTTTGGAACTTGATTGATCCACCTGAGGTGTAAAAACCATAGGGTGTAAGTGGGTCTTCAAGAAGAAGACTGACATGGATGGGAAGGTTCATACTTACAAGGCTAGGCTTGTAGCAAAGGGATATAGTTAAATTCATGGTGTTGACTATGATGAAACCTTTTCGCCAGTTGCAATGTTTAAGTCTGTTAGAATTTTAATTGTCATAGCCGCCTATTACGACTATGAGATATGGCAAATGGTTGTCAAAACAACTTTTCTAAATGGGAAACTACTTGAGGATGTGTATATGACACAACCTGAAGGGTTTGTCGATCCAAGAAATTCTAACAATGTATGCAAGTTGCAAAGATCCATATATGGGTTGAAGCAAGCTTCTAGGAGTTGGAATCTTCATTTTGATGAATCGATCAAAGAGTTTGGCTTCATCAAGAACGAAGATGAACCATGTATATACATGAATTTTAGTGGGAGCATAGTACTATTTCTAATATTGTATGTCGATGATATCTTACTTATTGGAAACGATATTCCTGCACTTCAGACTGTCAAGTCTTGGTTAGGGAAGTGTTTTTCAATGAAAGATATGGGTGAAGCCGCCTACAACCTTGGCATCAAGATCTATAGAGATAGATCTAAAAGGATGATTGGTTTGAGTCAAAGTACTTACATTGACAATTTTCTTAGAAGATTCAAGATGGAAAATTCTAAGAGAGGAAACTTGCCAATGGGGTCACGATATTACTCTTAGCAAGACTTAGTGTCCTAAGACAACTGGTGAGCGAAAGAGAATGAATGAGATCCATACGCTTCGGCTATTGGATCTATCACGTATGCCATGATTTTTACTAGACCAGATGTCTCGTATGCTCTAAGCATGATGAGTCGATACCAATCTGATCCTGGTGAAAACTATTGGATGGCAGTTAAGACGATCCCTAAGTACTTGAGAAGGACTAAGGATGTGTTCTTGATCTTTGGAGGGATGGAATATGATCTTGTTGTAAAAGGTTACACAGATCCAAGCTTCGAAACTGACAAAGATGATTTTAGATTGCAATCAGGGTTTGTGTTTATGCTTAACGGAGGTGTGATTTGTTGGAAGAGTTTCAAGCAAAGTACTATAGCCGATTCTACAACTGAGGCCGAATATATAGCGGCATCCGATGCAGCTAAGGAGGCAGTTTGGATCAAGAAGTTCATTAGTGACTTGAAAGTCGTTCCAAGTATCACTAATCCGGTAGAACTTTATTGTGACAACAATGGTGCCATTTGTAAGTGCTCCAATTTGAGTTGGTAGCTTTTTCGTTAGAAAATTAACGAAAGCCCTAACATTTCTAACAATTCCTAACCTTTCTAACAAAGCAAGGGTAAAGTAGGCATTGCTATTTGAAGATAAACAAAGAAAGGAATCTCAAAAAGCAAAAGAAATTGAAAAAACCCGAATTAAGCAAGCTGAAAAACACAAACTGCTGGAATTTTTGAATAATATTCTTCCTGTCCAAAGCCTGGAGCAGCATTTAATGCACCAGGGCACGCGTCGATCCAGTCCGCGCGGATCAAAATGAATCTCACAGTGGCCTATAAATTGAACCCTCCTCTCTCAGTTTACACAACACAATTTTCTCACAGCAACAAAACTCTGGCGAAATATAGAGAGAAAACAGTGGGAATTCCTAGATTGCCACCATTTTCTCTTGAATCTTTCCCAATTCCACTCCAAAAACTCTCAAATAATTCTTAAATACACACAAGCTCAAGCTTAAACCACCACCAAAGAGGAGGATTAGAGAGAAAACATAGAGGACTTAAGTGTTATCTACTTGTTTTCTCTTTGACCAACTCTATCATCAAACCCTAAACACATTCAAGCCTTGAATCCACTCAAACACAAATCCAAACACCAAATCTTGATACTCCTCAAGTCAAACACCAAATCTTGATACTCCTCAAGTCAAACTCCAAGCCTAGGAAGATAGGGTGTCACCATTGGTAAAGCCCTCCTTCTTTAAACCCTAAAATTCCCTTTTAACTTCTTGTTCATCTTGTTCTTCTTACTTTGATTTACTTTATGTCTAGTTTAACTTAAGTCTTGACCTAATATGGTCATCTTGAAGTTCATCTTCATGAATGACCATCTCAAATGGTCCATATTTTAAATCTCTAGTTAATTTTTCTCTTTAATTTCATCTCTACAAAATATCTCCTTTTCCTTTGCAAAGGACATGTTTAAACCCCATAAATTCCCCAACGATGACTTGAATATGATAACAACTTAACAAAAAGTAGTGGAATCAAGTCTAGGGATGAAAATGGGGTGAAAATAGATGCAAATCCCCCAAAAATCACATTTTCCCTCAAGAACATCTTGCTGTCCAGTAGCATTGTTCTAAGACCTCTGTCCATGGTATAATTTTTTGGACACAGAAGAACTTGGAATTGAGTGTTGACTACAAAATACTTTTTGTAGCCAACATCCGTAGCATTCCAGACATATTTTTACTTTATTTTTTCCGTGAGTATAACTCCCTTTTTCAAATTATTTTCGAAAGGTCAGTTCATCAGTCTCTGGAAACCCATATTTCACATCTGAGATTTCCAGAAGGTTTTGGTCCATAAAATCACCTCCAAATGGAAAATTTCATTTACAGAAACCTTATTTAAGGTGTTTTGAACAACTTTAATTCTCGGACTTTCCCCAGATTCTGAGATTTTTAAGCCCTTATACCCATTTTAAAATCAAGTGTCCACTGCCTTTTTCATTCTGGCAGAAATGTTTTTCAACTTCAAAAAATCTTTTGAGTACCAAAACTCAACCCAAAAATCATACCAAAAATCATGGGATTTGTTCAAAGTCTAATAAAGAGTTCCCAATTTTTACTTTTCAGATTCAACTTATTTTGGCCAAAACACACACATACACACACACAAATGGTTTTTAAGCTTGGAAGACTCGTTTTACGAGGCATTCCGGGTGAACACTAACGTTCTTCCCGGCGTGTAACGTGACCTCCGAACCCAAATCTCTCATCTCGGGCATTTTTCAAAGTTTTGGCCCTTAAAACAAAAATGGCGTGGCGACTCCGTTTGATTTCAAAAATCGGGTACATCACAGTGGCGACTCCGCTGGGGAAAATAAGCTTTTTTCTAAAAAAAATGATATTTGGTATATTGGTGGAAACCATTAAACTTCCCGTTAACGCCTCCTACACGAGTCGGGGATAAATTGTGGTTTAACAATCCCACGTACCGGTATCATTGTTTTCAAAAAAAAAGAAAAGCTTTTGAAGGTCAAGCTTCCGTCCCGGCATTAAAAATCATTTGTTGTGTGTGTTGATTTTTGCACATTTTCGTGTTTGTTTTGGCCGCCTCAGAAAAAGTCAAAATTTTGACTGTCGGAATCATGTCCCTAACTGTTGGAATTTTTGTGCTTATGTGCTTATGTGTTCATTAAATTTCAAAAAAAAATTTCAAAAAAAAAAATTTCAAAAAAAAAAAAGATTTTTCAAAAAGAAAATTTTCAAAAAAAAAATCATGCATCATATTTTTTTAAGACACATGAAAAATTTCTATTTTACTCAGAAAAAGAAAATAGACTGCTTGCACACTACGCGCACGTGACCTTACACTGCACACTACGTCCCTAACCCGGGGAAATCCCTGTCGCGGCCCGTTTGGTCTTATTACGCCTCTCGGTGCAAGCACGGGACTACCCAAACATCCCATGGAGCCTCGTGTCGACCATGCACTTGTCCGTGACACACTTTGTCCGAGACCCGGTTGGTTTTTAGTCCTGTCCGTGTCATGCCCCGTCTCGTGTATAGTCCTTTCCTTTCAAGCCTTAGTCGGCATACCAAGTCAATATCTTTCGGGACCCTAATCGCCGAAGTTCGCCGGTTTTCCGTCATGAACTTTGACCGGATATTGACCGGCGCCTTGACTTTGACTCGACCGGCACAAATTATACACCGACTCCCAAAGATTGACACTGAGTCATCAAGAATTAACGATTATTCCATGCCTAATTACGGCTTAATTGACGACAAGTCAAGATCAATCGTGGACGTTTATCAGTCCGAATCATGCCGACTTTTTGTCGAGCCCTCGGACATGATCTTGACTTTGACGTCAGCTTTGTCCGTAATTTACATCGAATGTTCGTTAAGACTCGATTACCCGCCAGACTTTTAGGATCGTTTTTCTTTCGGTCGGTGGGACCCGCTTGCCCTATAGGACCCTCGCCCGGGGCTGTCCACCCTGGGAGGTCGAAATACAGGTGGAATACGAGGGGCTTATAGACGTAGTGACGGGGCCCACTGATCCAGGATCCAGAGTAGTTTGCGAAAAAGAGGAGCAATCTTTTCCAACCGATTAGGTTAATAAAACATGTTTTAAGTAAACAAGAACAAATGACGGCATGTTGCATGAAGCCCAAAGCCCAAACACTTACCCTCCTTCAATCCCCAGACATCTGAACCCTCGTACCTTTTCCCCCGCAGCTCCTCACAAAGGTTGGTTCCGGACACCGGGTCACCGTTTGATCAGTTGGGAAGAGTCAAGCGCATCGTCAGCTTCGCCGTTTATTCCGACTCCGGGTTTCAGAATGTCTGCATTAGCCGGTAATGATGGGGATAACGTCACTCCGCCTCCCGGACCCCTCGCATGTAACAGAAAGTGGAATCGGCTAGCGTAACGTATGAGATTACGACAGAAGCACAAATTTGAATAGCCTTATGGAGGCTATTAAAAGCCATGGTTTGGCCGCCACCTCAATCCCGATGGCACCTTCACCGTGGAAGAAGAAGAGGATGCCAATCCCACTCTCGCCGCCCGATTACTCCAGGATGCCACCACCCACCTCCTATGGTACCACTACCAACCCATGCTCCTCGATCTTCGGTTCGGCCAATTCCCGATTTGAGACCACTTTGGATCCACGCGGCAGACGGCACTAATCGGTTCACAGTTCCTCAATGGGGACAAAGCCAGTACGGAATGTCTTCTCATGGTTGGGGTTACCTCGGAATGCCCCAGCAAATTGGAATCCCACCTCAGTTTGGAACCGATCAATCCGGACCTTCACAGCAACAATTTGGAATGCCCCCAGCCTGGTCCAGACAACACCAGAGCCCTTCCTCGTAATGATGCTAGCTCGCCCGCTCCTAACACGGCTTTCACAAACTCATTTCTCACTCAGGGTTCGATGGGTTACCAAACCTCCATCCCGGTTTCATCGAATCACCAGGACCGCAGCACCCCCGGGTTATACACCATCGCCACAAACCATGCAATTCAACAACCAGGACAGCAGCCCGCATCTAAGCCTACTTATGGGTCTCACTCCGGGAACCCGAGCTATTCGGCTACCTCAGGTCTGCCTCCACCTTCTCTGCCAATGGGAAGCCAACAGCAAGCCGCTGGGTTTTATCCCTTTGCCCAAGCTCCTACCTACATTCCCCAGGGTAATTTGGGCCAAGGACAGGTTTTCACCTATGCCCCGGAGTATGGTATCCCTTCCACCAGTGTGCCGCCAGTGGTAACTCCTCACTCTTGCTCAGTCACTGGATTGAATGCCATGGTTCCACCACAAGATCCTCATCTGGCCTGGTTCATGGAACAACATAAGGAAATGAAAGCGCAGATTGCTGAATTGACCGCTAAGAAGTCTGCCTTCCGGCCTACGGACCCGGACTCCATTGCGCCCCTGCCCCACAAATTCGTGATGCCTAATCTAGATCTGTTTGATGGGACTGCATGCCCGAAAACTCACCTAGATACATACACTTTGGCAATGAAAGCTAAGGGATGCACAAACCAGCAATTGGCCGACTACTTCAGTCTCTCTTTGAAGTCAGGGGCTTTGAAATGGTTCTTCCGCTTAAAACCCGAGGCCAGGGCCACATGGGACCAGATCACTAGTGCTTTCACAGAAAAGTACAAAGCTAACTTGGAATGGGAAACAAATAGAGTTGATCTGCAAACAACAGTGCAGCGTCCCGACGAGAACATCGGGGATTTCTACAAGTGGTGGAATCTGAAACTCAGTGAGATGGCCATCCCTCCTTCTGAAGAGGAACAATTGGAAATCTTTCAGTCATGTCTGAAACCACATCTGAGAGCCTCCCTCAGTCACTTCCCCTACGCGGACTTGCGTGCAATGGTTAATTCCAGGGCTAAATTTGAGAGGGCTCACAATCAACAGCAAGTTGTTGCACCTACCTACAGATACCGGGCTTCATCCACCTCCAACACGACTCCTGCCCAGCCCTATTCGGGACAGATCAGAATAATGCCACTCCCTTTGTTCCCAAGAAACCTGATGCGTCCAGATCCCGGCTCCAAGACTTGAGAAACTTTGGGATGCCTTTGAGTGATATCTTCAGAGGTTTGGTAAAAGAAGGTTTGCTCCGGCCTTTAGAAAATTATCAGCCCAGAAACCCCAATGCTCCTTTGGATACCTCCAAGCATTGTGCCTTTCATCGCACTACGGGCACTTGACGGACGATTGCGTCCCCGAAAAAGGCAATCCAAGGTTTGATTGAGCAAGGGAAGTTAGAGGTGCCTGAAGGGCCCAATACTATCAGTAACCCGTTCCCTAGAAATAACAACATGAGTGTCAACATGATCGAGTTTGGTGGTTCAAGCCTTGGGGACATAATGGAATTTGACTCACCCCTTTGTGAGGTCAATGAACCAGTCATCACAGGCAATGAAAATGGTTGGATTGAGCAAGAAGTTGACAGAGAAGTCCTGATGGAAAGACCTGCAATGGCTCCCGTCTCCAGCATCGAAGAATGGATGCATAGTCCAACAGCAAAGAGCGGCTAGACTAGGGGCTACCTATCTCTAAAATAGTCTTTTAGTCAACCTTCGTAGGTTCTAGTATTTTTCTTTCCCCTAAGTCCGTCTTGGACACTTGTCGGTTTAGTCCACCTCGAATGTTGTGGAAAGATAGCTTAACTATCATTTAAAATTTTAATATTATATATATATATATATATATATATATATATATATATATATATATATATATATATATATATATATATATATATCTGTTCTTCTTTTCTTGCTAGACTCGAGACATCTCTTGCAGACCCACATTACACTCAATTGAAATGGTTTTATCCTAGATGATCACTTGTGCTGCTCAACCACTAATTCTTCGAAATGATTAATATTTAAATTAATTGGGATGAGAAACTCAATTGATATCCTTCTCAAATTTGGGCTTACCAACTCCCCATCTTGCATCTCATATGCTCACATCATCCTCGTCATTTCATTGCTCGATGAATTTGCACGGATCTTTTCTCATGTAATGTTTAAGCAAGCAATGAAGACTTAATCTCATTTAGGTCATCCGGTAGGAATTGCGGTTGAAGTCTTTCACCCATGGGAAAGCCATTACCTCACCCTCACCAAACAATACCCTTCATTTCGAGATCGGCGTGTTTTGAAACCCCGTTTAACCATCATTTTTGCTCCTTACTGAGAGAAGTCCAAGCAAGGCCAAGAAGTTAACTTCAAGAGTCGGAAATGCGCAAAATATCTCAAGCCATGAAGGAAGGACAAAGATAATCCTCAACTCCTCAGGAGGCTTTCCAAGTCAAAAAAAAAAAAACAACAAAAAAACCAAAAAAAAAAAGAAGAACTGTCGATCCTTAAAAGTCCCCGACTTCTCAAGAAGCTCTCCAATGATCAAAAAGGAGCCTGGATTCTCGCAAGATCGCAAAAAGTTGTCGATAGCTTGGACTTCCTCTCACCATTACCTTAAATCAATCCCAAGCCATCCTCTCGATTTTAGAGGATACTCCCATTACCCTCGCCTTTGGCCAAAGTCAAAATTTGACCTCTCATTCTTAGAGGCAATCAATCTTCCCCGCCATAGATTTCCCAAACACATCCCTGCAAGCCAACCTCTCACCTTTAGAGGTTCAGTCAGCAAAAGGCCCAGCCGACCTCTCACTTTAAGAGGTCATAACTTCCAAAATTACCCGATGGCCGATCAAAGCCCGGAAACCCAGCTGCAATTCCTATCGGATAGCAATTTCAAATTAATGCTTCATTGCTTGCTTAAATTGGAATCTAATCCATCTTGATTCAAAATCATCAATCAAAGACTGTGTAAATTCAAATCTGATTTATTCGGCATTTCATGTGAGCATAATTCATTTCTACTCCACAAACACTTGCCGTGGATGTCCCACTGGGGCTTCGCATCCGTGTCTTTCATGGGCACTCTAAGGGGATATGTTATTCGAATCTCCAATCCTCAAAATCCTCAAAGGACCTCAAAGTCTTGAATTTTCACACTCATTCTCTCTTCATTCGGGAAAAGCCCGAACTACGGCGACCTGAGCTCTTTATAATGGAGGGAACGTAGGCAACCAGAAATGGTCCGGTCGAAATTACAAACAAATCTCAAAAAAAAAAGAAAATCCGGTCTCATTAAAGATCGTCCCTATACACTTTCCGTCCTTCCGAGCTTGATTCTCGATATCAGTTGACTTTCTCCTTGTGATTAATCAAAATATTTGTTCATATCAGATTTAGGGGTTGAATAACCCGAACATTAACAAAGGGTTTTAAGCAGCTTTGTGATCATCATGAATAAGACAAGTTTTCAAGTGTCTCGACAAGTCTTCTCTCTCTCCATCATAGGGAAATAGAGCCAAACACTGTCTTTCTGTCAGCAGGGGCTTCCATACACTTTTTCACACCTTGTGATGCTTATAGTTTCTCAAAAGAGTCAAACCTAAAGCGAGAGTGTCATACACCAATTCGGGAGACATTCCCACCTTTCAAAAGATATGCCCCTGCACGTAAACATTTTTGAGTCTTGTCCAAGTGACTGGTTGACTAAGGTCTGAAAAGATGGGTGCCTCCTCGGTCACATGATGACTCTGTCTGCAATAAGACTGCTCTGAATTTCTTCACGCTGGGGCTTGCTAAGCGGTTCTCCCAGGTTCTCCTGTATCAGCTCTTCAAGCTGGGGCTTCTATAGTCATCTTCGGGTCCACATTGGGTTCTTCACTACGAGATAGATTCGCCAAGTCACTTCTTCAAAATCTGGACTTTGCCTACTCAAGATTCGGGGGCTTTGTCAAGATGGTCCTTTGGACTTGAATTTTATCAAGTCACAAGAAAGGTCTAGTCACATCAACAACTAGATTTTCAGCTTCAGAACTTGGTACATAGCAGCTTCCCGTAGCAGCGGAATTTAAGATCTGGGTTTCTCCCTGCATTAGCAATTTCATCAAATCATTCTCCGAATAAGGTTTCGGCCGAAGTTACAGCTCACCCAAATGAAAGAAGCTTCACTCATATCAACGTGCCCTAGAGCCTTTCAGCGTCAGCTTCAAATGACCAAGATTGAGAGGGAAAATTCCAATCAAGACCCGGGATCCAAATCCAATCTCATCAAGATTGAGGTCCATGTGATACTGTTAACAAAACCTCATCAACAACCACTGTTTAAATCGTGATCGAGGGCTCTCACCTCCCCCACTTTCTCAAAATCTGTTCCAAACAGTCTCCAGACACATACATCCCAATGCATCCCCTCTCATCACCATGCATCCCCACAAAAATCTCCCAAGGGCTCATGTAGCATGCGCAAAACTTGAATCAATAGGAAAAATCCTAAGTGATTGAAGATCATAAATCATAATTTCCCTGCCAGAAGCTTAGGCTAAGTGCATCTTCGAAAGCAAGTAAATGCATCATCTCGTGAACATATGCAGTGATACTATCATAATCATTCTGATTCTATGCATGCATCTGTCATCATGAATGTCATATATGCATTTTCCTCTCTACTAACCAATGCAGGAATTCGAACGTGAAAGACCATTTTCCTTCGCTGTTGAGACTTGCCCTTTACAAGGAAGATATTTACCAAAGTCCAAAATCAATGGTTTCAACAAAATTGCGAGAAATCAAATTCCCCTTCTCGGCAAGAGATGATTCCGGGCAAAACATGTGCAGATCACCTCCAGTGTCTACAAATCGGTCAGAGACGCCAAGTTCTCAAATACAATTCGGTCAGGGACGCCAAGTTCTCGAACACAAATCGGTCAGGGATGCAAAGTTCTCAAATACAGTACGGTCAAGGACGCCAAGTTCTCAAATACAAATCGGTCAGGGATGCCAAGGTCTCAAAATGCAAATTGGTCAGGGATGCCAAGTTCTCGAATACAAATTGGTCAGGGGCACCAAGTTCTCAAATACAAATCGGTCAGGGATGCCAAGGTCTCAAAATGCAAGTCGGTCAGGGACGCCAAGTTCTCGAATACAAATTGGTCAGGGACACCGAGTTCTCAAATACAATTCGGTCAGGGATACCAAGCTCTCAAATAAAATTAGGTTAGAGATGCCAAGATCTCAAATACAGTTCGGACAGAAACGCCAAGTTTTCAAAGATGCATCAAGACTCTCAACACTATCAACTACCACACAGCCCCGCAACTTGCTCTCCTGCAGGTAAGCACAGCAAAGGTACGTTAATCCTTCAACATATCTCAAAAATATGCATACACTCACAAATGTTGCATGATTACCCATAGCCTTAGCTATCTCTATCTCCGCAAATAGCAACGTAAGCTTTAGCAATCCTCGGGCGACTTCCCTAAAATAGTCAAACCTCAGAGCAGTCAAACCTCGGGTGACTCCCGAATACCGTCAAACCATCAAAGACCATCCCCAGCAGTTGTCAAACTACGTCCAGGCTTGATTCCCACTCGGGATACGTAGGTAGCCTACCATAGGTCCAGCCACTTGACCAACACGGTCACCCTTTTCCCCGGTAATCCTCGTAAGCTCAAATCTTCCCCAGCGAGAACGCCCTCAAATAGTCTCCCTCATGTACAAAACCTCGACTTAGGATCATACTCCTGAACTGAGTCCCCATTTAGGTTCATACTCCTGAACTGAAACCCCAACTTAGGATCATACTCCTGAACTAGGTCCCCATTTAGGTTCATACTCTGAATCGAAACCCCGACTTAGGATCATACTCCTGAACTAGGTCCCCATTTAGGTTCATACTCCTGAACTGAAACCCCGACTTAGGATCATACTCCTGAACTAGGTCCCCATTTAGGTTCATACTCCTGAACTGAAACCCCGACTTAGGATCATACTCCTGAACTAGGTCCCCATTTAGGTTCATACTCCTGAACTGAGTCCCCACTTAGGTTCATACCCCTGAGCTAAGTCCCCATTTAGGTTCATACTCCTGAACTGAGTCCCCGACTTAGGATCATACTCCTGAACTAGGTCCCCATTTAGGTTCATACTCCTGAACTGAGTCCTCATTTAGGTTCACACTTCTGAACTAAACCTCAGCTTAGGTTCATCCCCGACAAAAGTTAACGGAATCCCGTTTCTTTTCCCATTATCATCCATTTCCTCGGCAGCAAACGTAAGACCGATCCCTTCAAATGAAGTCCACCAATAGACCATCTATCCCAAACCATCAAAGGGAAATCATTTCAAATCAAGGTTCGAGGCACCTGAGGCGCCATCATCAAGGTTCGAGGCACCTAAGACGCCATCATTAAGGCATGAGGCACCTAAAGCGCTATCACCCCGGTCACAACACTAGGAAAGCGATAAAACGCAATCATCCCCTAATTCGACAAACGAAAACCATAGGGCGACTTCCCAAAAATAGTCAGATCATAGGGTGACTTCCCAAAAATAGTCAGATCTTAGGGTGACTTCCCAAAAATAGTCAGATCTTAGGGTGACTTCCCAAAAATAGTCAGATCATAGGGCGACTTCCCAAAAATAGTCAGATCATAGGGCGACTTCCCAAAAATAGTCAGATCATAGGGCGACTTCCCAAAAATAGTCAGATCATAGGGCGACTTCCCAAAAATAGTCAGATCATAGGGTGACTTCCCAAAAATAGTCAGATCTTAGGGTGACTTCCCAAAAATAGTCAGATCATAGGGCGACTTCCCAAAAATAGTCAGATCTTAGGGTGACTTCCCAAAAATAGTCAGATCATAGGGTGACTTCCCAAAAATAGTCAGATCTTAGGGTGACTTCCCAAAAATTGTCAGATCATAGGGTGACTTCCCAAAAATAGTCAGATCTTAGGGTGACTTCCCAAAAATAGTCAGATCTTAGGGCAACTTCCCAAAAAATAGTCAAATTTTAGGTTGACACCCTAAAATAGTCACTCCAGGGTCAACGACTGAAGATAGTCGAAAGACTCGAACTACGACCGGCTTGATTCCCACTAAGGATACGTATGTAGCCTATCATTAGGTTCAGCCATCAGACCGAAAATGGTCATCTCTTATCCCCAGCAGAGCGGATATACAATTTCAGACCAAAATGGTCACTCTATCCCCAGCAGAGCGGATATACAACTTCAGCCATCAGACCGAAAATGGTTATCTCTTATCCCCAACAAAGTTTCTTTCAACAAACGACTGCAGAACTCGCTCGCTAGGTTGACATCCTAAAACAGTCACTCGAGGGTCAAAGACCCGAACTACGGCCGGCTTAATTCCCATTCGGGATACGTAGGTAGCCTATCGCTAGGTTCAGCCACTCGACCACTTGATCATCCTGTCAAATATGGAGCCTTACTCTTATCGAAGACCCCGCTTCCTTCGAAAGCGCCATCGCCGAGGGGCTACTGTAAGTGCTCCAATTTGAGTTGGTAGCTTTTTCGTTAGAAAATTAACGAAAGCCCTAACATTTCTAACAATTCCTAACCTTTCTAACAAAGCAAGGGTAAAGTAGGCATTGCTATTTGAAGATAAACAAAGAAAGGAATCTCAAAAAGTAAAAGAAATTGAAAAAACCCGAATTAAGCAAGCTGAAAAACACAAACTGTTGGAATTTTTGAATAATATTCTTCCTGTCCAAAGCCTGGAGCAGCATTTAATGCCCCAGGGCACGCGTCGATCCAGTCCGCGCGGATCAAAATGAATCTCACAGTGGCCTATAAATTGAACCCTCCTCTCTCAGTTTACACAACACAATTTTCTCACAGCAACAAAACTCTGGCGAAATATAGAGAGAAAACAGTGGGAATTCCTAGATTGCCACCATTTTCTCTTGAATCTTTCCCAATTCCACTCCAAACACTCTCAAATCATTCTTAAATACACACAATCTCAAGCTTAAACCACCACCAAAGAGGAGGATTAGAGAGAAAACATAGAGGACTTAAGTGTTATCTACTTGTTTTCTCTTTGACCAACTCTATCATCAAACCCTAAACACATTCAAGCCTTGAATCCACTCAAACACAAATCCAAACACCAAATCTTGATACTCCTCAAGTCAAACACCAAATCTTGATACTCCTCAAGTCAAACTCCAAGCCTAGGAAGATAGGGTGTCACCATTGGTAAAGCCCTCCTTCTTTAAACCCTAAAACTCCCTTTTAACTTCTTGTTCATCTTGTTCTTCTTACTTTGATTTACTTTATGTCTAGTTTAACTTAAGTCTTGACCTAAGATGGTCATCTTGAAGTTCATCTTCATGAATGACCATCTCAAATGGTCCATATTTTAAATCTCTAGTTAATTTTTCTCTTTAATTTCATCTCTACAAAATATCCCCTTTTCCTTTGCAAAGGACATGTTTAAACCCCATAAATTCCCCAAGGATGACTTGAATATGATAACCACTTAAAAAAAATTAGTGGAATCAAGTCTAGGTATGAAAATGGAGTGAAAATAGATGCAAATCCCCCAAAAATCACATTTTCCCTCAAGAACATCTTGCTGTCCAGTAGCATTGTTCTAAGACCTCTGTCCATGGTCTAATTTTTTGTACACAGAAGAACTTGGAATTGAGTGTTGACTACAAAATACTTTTTGTAGCCAACATCCGTATCATTCCAGACATATTTTTACTTTATTTTTTCCATGAGTATAACTCCCTTTTTCAAATTATTTTCCAAAGGTCAGTTCATCAGTCTCTGGAAACCCAGATTTCACATCTGAGATTTCCAGAAGGTTTTGGTCCACCAAATCACCTCCAAATTGGAATGTTATATTACAGAAACCTTATTTAAGGTGTTTTGAACAACTTTCATTCTCGGACTTTCCCCAGATTCTGAGATTTTTAAGCCCTTAAACCTATTTTAAAATCAAGTGTCCACTGCCTTTTTCATTCTGGCAGAAATGTTTTTCAACTTCAAAAAATCTTTTGAGTATCAAAACTCAACCCAAAAATCATACCAAAAATCATGGGATTTGTTCAAAGTCTAATAAAGAGTTCCCAATTTTTACTTTTCAGATTCAACTTATTTTGGCCAAAACACACATATACACACACACACACACAAATGGTTTTTAAGCTTGGAAGACTCGTTTTACGAGGCATTCCGGGTGAACACTAACGTTCTTCCCGGCGTGTAACGTGACCTCCGAATCCAAATCTCTCATCTCGGGCATTTTTCAAAGTTTTGGCCCTTAAAACAAAAATGGCGTGGCGACTCCGTTTGATTTCAAAAATCGGGTACATCACACCATTGCCCAAGCAAAGGAACCAAGGTCACATCAACGATCCAAAACATACTTAGACATTTCCACCTCATTCGAGAATTCATAGAAAGAGGAGACGTTAAGATATGCAAAGTATCAACTGATGATAACATAGGGGGTCCGCTTACAAAGCCCCTCGCACAAGCAAAGCATGATGGTCATGTTAGGTCTATGGGTATACGATACATATGAGATTGGGCCTAGTGCAAGTGGGATATAGTTGGTGTTATGCCCTAGGCGTATAGTTATTTTGACTCATAAGTAATACCGTTATGTAATCGTCTTTACCATTTATAATAGAGAATATTTATCTTGAGTATTATATGTTTTACATGTTTGCTATAATATTATGTGTCCTTAGTTATTGTGAATAACTAATATAAGTTGGTAATGAATAATCATAGAGATGATTATATGCATGGGGATGCACATTACACTTATGGATACTTGTTAGAGAACAAGGTATTGGACTAACCCATCTATGAGATTTATGACATGGTCTACGGTCATATATGTCATGATTAAATCTCATGATAGTCGTGTCATTGGAATCCTTAGTACCTGAGATTATCATCGTCTTCCACATGATGAACGCTGTGTTTGATATAGTCTAACACTATCTTTAATAGGATAATAATGAGGGCTATATTGGCACGACTGGATTCTTGTAGGGAAGAATGATAAGTCAAGATGGGATTTGACCCTCGCTAAGAGAGATGTTTGCTTAGGCCCCTCGAGGAATAGTATTGATGAAATGTGTGGCCACACTCAAGATATTTGATAGACATCAAATGCACTTTGATTATAAACATATTCAAAATTGAGAAAGCATTGAACAATATAAGTTGACGTGGACCATGACTTATGTTCAATATGACATCGTGAGACAAAGGGATTATGACATTGATCTATCAAGGAATCAAGCTTTGATGTTATATTAATTGGGTGGACATAACGGCTTGCTAGAGACCACATATGTCTTGTGAGATTGATGTTTCAACTCACTATTGTGAATTAACCAACGATCGCGCGAAAATGTGCTGCACCGCATTCGGGTGGGCGTTTGCATATCATTACGAGGGCCGAGTCACCTCATTGGAAAACACCAAATTAATGAAAAACGGAGTCACCACGCCATTTTGATTTATCCTCAAAACTTTGAAAAAAAGGAAAAAGTAAAGGGTTCGGAGATTAAGTTACTCATTGGAAAGAACGTTTGGCTTTTACCCAAAGAGACTTGCAAAAGAAAGTCTTTCAAGGTCCAAAATTTGTGCTTGTGTGTGTGTGTGTGTGTGATTCAAGAAAAGAGAAAGGATATGCCAAGTCTTTATCTGAACATAAGAACCATTTTAAGAAGGTTTTAGTTCGAGATGCCTTGGGCTTTGATGTTATTGGGGATTTAATTCCCTACTCATTTTGAACTTATGATCATCATTATGGGACCTATCTACCCTCCCATTAGACTAATCAACCAATTTAGGCGTAGGAGCCTTGGTATGTTTTAATCTAACTTTCCTTGGGGATTTTAAATGTGATCAAAGAACTCATTTTTAAGTCCAAGAATGAGACATTAGAAAAAGAATAAATCTTTGGCCATCAATCTTACATCTTGAGACAATGGTGATTCATTGGGACATTTCGATATGTTTATCTCAAGTGACATAGGAGATCTTAGGACCAAGAATCATTGATTTCTAAAAGGGACAAAGATTATGGTATTTTGAGATGAGATTGATGTAAATATTGAGTCTTTACACCAATCTTCACTATATAATATGCTCAAGAACCATGGGACTAGGGAAATGAGATATAAAGATTGAATCTTTATATTCATCCTATGTCTTTAATGCCTTAGTAGGCTTTTAGACAATCCTCGAAGAAGATTCCAATCTTGGGGACATGGGGAGAAATAATATTAATGTAAGGACTTGATATTTAATGTGAACATAAAAGGAAGATCATTAATCTAAGAGAAAGATACATAAAGGTTGGATATTTGTGACTTCTCATATGCCCTTAATACCTCATTAGGTGGACAATCATAGGAAAACTAGATCAAGGGAAGGAAAGAACATTTAACACATAAAGATTGCATTTTTAGACATAAATGTAAAAGGGGTTCAAATCCTCATTTGGTAGATCATTCCTAGAACAAGCCACTTGTGGAATCTTGTTCATCCTAGGGAGAGGATATCCATGAGTCATTTGTGTAGGGGAGTGGGAAATATGGATCTACATTGCTAAAGATTGGAACATTATAGCATAAGGAAAGGTAATCAACAAGTAACAAGGGAATGAGAGAATATAAGAGTGTATTAGAGGTGAGGGATGGAGAGATTACCAATATTGGTGTTTCTCTATCTTCCAAGGGAGGATTTTCATAGGCAATATCTATTAGGAATAGATTAGGCTTGGGTTAATTTAGGAGAGAGAGGGTATTGGTGTTTTTAGGAAACTGTAATTTGGGTTTTGATTTCTGCAGAGTAACTTTGCTGTGTAAATTTTTCCTCTTGAAATGAGTAGAGGAGGCCTCTATTTATAGGCTTCTGATGTACTTCTAATGAAGCCGCACGGCAAGAACCCACGCTAAAAGAAGCCGCCCGGCCAAATCTTCTGTCGCGTCAGCTTGTTTCTGGAAACATGCAAGGTGGCAGATTGGAAGCTTCTTTCCAGCGAGGTTCTATCCATTTTTTTGATTCCTGATAGGTCCTTCCTTGCTTGGAAAGTATTGATAAGTTCTCGAATTGCCCCTAAACTTTATGAAAGTTTTCGAAACTGCTAGGAAACTTAGATTGGAAGGCATGAGCCAAATTTGGGTACTTACATAAGCCCCTCGGCAATGGTACTTGTGATGCAAGTGGGGTTGTTGATAAAAGTGAGAATCCAATCTGGTGAACTGCCGAGATGGATTGGGATTGGGTGATAAAGGTAGTCGAATGGCTGAACCTTTGAAAGGCTACCTATGTATCCCTGAGGAGGAATCAAGCCGAATCATAGTTCTGGATCCGCTGGGGAAAGGATGTCATGTGTGACGGATTGGCTGAACCTAAAATAGGCTACCTACGTATCCCGGGGGAATTAAGCCACAATCGTAGTTCAGGAACCGATGGGGAATGGTGAAGAGAGACTGGTCCCTTGCTTTAAAGGAAGAGAGGAGGTAACCTAAGAGGTCAAATGGTTGGACCTTTTAATAGGTTCGCACGCCACTGAGGAGATGGTAAAGGAAGGGGGTGACCAATGTGGTCGGATGGCTGAACCTTTGAAAGGCTACCTACGTATCCTCAGGAGGAATCAAGCCACGATTGTAGTTAAGGAAAACATCTAGACAGTCAAGCAACAGGTCTAGGATTCTCGAAGTTTTGACGGTTAATAGAGGAGTCACCTGATTGGTTTGAACATTTTGAGGGATCACCTAATTGATTTGACAATTAATGGAGGTTGTCACCTGATTGGTTTGACAATTTGAAAGTTGTCACCTGATTGATTTGAACATTTTGAGGGATCACCTGATTGATTTGACAATTAATGGAGGTTGTCACCTGATTGATTTGAACATTTGGAGGGATCACCTAATTGATTTGAACATTTGGAGGGATCACCTAATTGGTTTGACAATTTGGAGGTTGTCGCCTGATTGATTTGACAATTAATGGAGGTTGTCACCTGATTGGTTTGACAATTTGGAGGTCATCACCTGATTGATTTGAACATCTTGAGTGATCACCTGATTGGTTTGACAATTTGGAGGTTGTCGCCTGATTGATTTGAACATTTGGAGGGATTACCTAATTGATTTGAGTTGAATCAAAATAACAATTTGATTTTTTGAGTGATAACTTTTTTCTTCTTATGAATTCAAATTTCTTCTCATTAATTCAAAATATTATGTGAATAAACCTATTCTAAACATTTGGAGGGATCATCTAATTGGTTTGAAAATTTGGAGGTTGTCGCCCGATGTTATTCCATTCTAACAGAGACAACGGAGGTTATTTGTTCAATTGGAAAGTCCAGGGGCAAAAGCATAAATTCAGTCTGAGGCGAATAAGGCCGCCCGGCTAGGGATGGAGAAAAAGAGGTCGCACGGCCTGAGACTCCGTTGCACCATATTGTTTTATCAAGCGGAAAAATACGAGCAAAAGCCACTATTTCCATTGTTTGTCGAGGAGAGAAGAGAGAAAACATCAAGTTCTTTGAAATCTCAAGCTTATACTACTCTCATGGATCAAGGAGGACACATTATGCCTCGTCAAGCGCGCCGTAATCTTTCACAAGTCGCGAGGTTGAGGAGAAGGGAATTTGTGAGGACTGACCAAAAATATGATTTTGCGGTGCCTCCCTCTCAATTTTATCCCGATAAAAGGGATCATAAATCAATGAAGCCTCAATCTATATGGGTAAGCACTTTCGATTTGCTTAATTTCGTCGATTTTGGTTGATTTTTGGTTGATTAGGACTAAATTTGAATTTTGGGATTTTTTTTGGATTTTTTTGTGATTTTGTTGATGATTCCATGGATTTGATGATTGATATACGATGTTTGGTATATGGGTAATCATGCATGTGCAATTTATTTGAAGAAATATAAGTATGACTCATTTTTTGAAAATAAAGTAGGAAAAATAATGCCAAAAATGGGACAGAGTTCTTGCATGTGCTAAAACTAGATTAACTCCTGATCATGGATGCAAGAATGATGTTTTGGACGATGAAAATGATTCATGCATGCCTGTTTGAAGAATTAAACTTGTATGAAAAGATTTTGTGAAAACTGAGATGTTTCGTGCTTATTCTTGCTTTGGGAGAGCATGTGCTCGGTGTGACTTGTTTCAAATGATGAAAATGCGTGTTCTATGCAAATGATGCTAGAAAATCTTTTATGAATGCTTTACTTTGAAATGTGTGCAATATTTTGTGAATATATGCATATTTTTGAGATAAGTTGAAGGACTAACGTACCTTTGTTGTGCTTACCTGCAAGAGAGCAAATCACGAGGGCCCGCTGAGATTTTGGTGAAGTTGTGGGCGAGGATGCCCGACATTGAGAAGGAGGGTCACAACCCTAGACAGCTAGTTGAGGCTACGGGTCTCCATGCCTTTGTTGAGGCTATTGACAGGGGTGTTCATGTGACAAATAAGAGCAAGGGACTTGTCCAGGCTCTTTCTGAGTTTTGGTGGGATACTACCCACAGCTTTCACTTGGGTTGAGGAGAGGCTACTGTGACCCCTGCCGATTTTACGGCCATCACAGGCTTGCAGTTTACTGATCAGCCTGTTACCTGGAGAGACCACATCACTGATGCTGAGTTCAGGGATTATGTGGGATTTTACATTCGTCTAAAGGGGCTATGGATGGAGACCTGCCTTTTTGAGATTGAGCTTCTCAGGTGCATCGAGGGCTTTGCTGCCAACGCCATGACTGCTCACCAGCTCGCGAGGGCTTTTTGTGGCTGACTTTATCTGTTACCATCTTCGCCAACTCTTGGACAGTGGCGATGACCTGTTTGCTGGATTCCCTGGATGATCTGGCTGCCATTGGGGAGATCTCTTAGGGTGAGGCTGGATTGGCAGAGCTTTATTTTTCTCTGGATCTATACAGCCGTAATAAGGAGGCTTTTGTGGACTGTTTCTCCTTTGCCTTGGAGGTATTCTCACTCTTCTTTCTGTTCTTTTCTTTTTTCTGTATCCTCAAAATTTGTGAGAGAAATAACCTTTATGTTCTGACAAGCAGGTTTGGTTTTGTGAGGTGATCGGGTTCTACCGTGGAACCAGCAGAGTGATCCCTCCATCTTCCCAGCTATGGTACGCTGGAGAGGTGAGGCTTGGGACAAGTTCAACACGAAGACCCGAATCACCTTTGACTACAAGATGGTGAGACCCGTCATCAATGAGGACAGTTGTCAGAGGGTGATTTTCTATCCTTGGGGTCGGTATCCTGTGGCTCAAATGGGTGATGCCGTAGGTGGCTGACAGGCTTGACCTGTGATGTTATATACATGGGTTGGCAGTGGAGGATTACTTTGACCGCGCTACTCCGTATGCCACCTTTGTGGAGGAGCATTTGAGGACGCCAGAGAGGTTGGTGAAGATAGCTGCCGCTCAGGGATATGGAGAGGCGCAACCGACTGATCCACATGTTCCCCCGACTCATTTGTCTTATGTGGTGAGTAGGTTACTGTTCGTTCGAAACCTAACGGTTTATTTAAAATCCACAAGTGCACGGGCTATTGAAATATAGCGGGTGCAAGTACGGGTCGATCCCACAGAGACAGGGTTTACTTTAGAAAGAATTTGCTTTTACTATAATTTTATAAAAAGAATTGGGGGGGGGAAGTAAAGATTTGTTTTGGAAAGAGAATAAAGCATACACAGAAAATTACTTTGAATATTATAAACGAAGCATTCTCGAGATTGGAAATCATATACATAGAATAGTTCATCAAGTAGTCATTGTCTTAGAAATATAGGTTTTCATGAAATCAAGGATGGTACGTTAGGCTTACACTACTGCTCACGGTCAATACAGTAGCGTTGTAACCTTAACTAATTATGTCCTAACTGTTTGAGATTTCCATTTATGGTACTCCCGCCCTGTCACAAACGGGCATTCCGGCTTATCTCTAGCTGACCATAATTAGTAAGATTCCATTAAGAATGAGAGTCAACATACTTTCCATTAAAGGAACATCCCTAGGCTGTTGAACTACTTTCGTGATCAATGGAACCCAGTTTCTTTATATGGTTTCGTCAATCGAGATTCTCCGCTAGGTACTTCTCTCGATCGACTGAATCATACAAGTTGGATGTCTCCAAAATGTAAGTCATTTAGAGATTGATATAAAGAAATTGTTTAGATGAAGATAGAAGACAAGACTTTCATAATTTAAGATGGTGAACGATTTATGCTTTGAGTTTCCAATCCCAAGAACAAGGGGGATTGCTCACTAGCCATGTAAAGAAAATAAGCAAAAATATAAAGGATAGAGTAAGAGAAACTTATGATGAAATGAGAGATGAATGGCTGGAATAATGCTTCAACTTTTATTGCTTCCTTTCCAAAGGAACTTCAAGAACAAACATAGACTTGAATCTTCAAAGATCTTTTGGAAATTAATGTATAAAGTACTTGTATCTAATCTCTAACAATTTCTGATGAAAATTCTATCAAAATTCGGTATCTAAGACTGATTACAATTGGTCTTTTTATAATTGGGAGGAAACTCTTCAAGAAGGTGCCTCCTAAAGGTGCCTTTTAATTCTGCAGTCACGACTTGCACGGCCGTGTCAAGGGTTTTGAACGGCCGTGTCCCCTTAGCGCCAGTTTTGAATTTAAATTTGGACATCATGCACGGCCGCTCCACTTTTTGCTGCACGGCCGTTCCGAGGGTAACACGGCCAGGCAACTTCCAAGGCACGGCCACTTCTGCATTTTGGGGCCAAAAAATGGCCTGTCATGGCCTAAGTGCACGGCCGCTCCTCTTCTGGCTGCACGGTCGCTCTGGCTAGATTTTGGTTTTGTGTGTTTGATTTGCTTGTTGCTCTTCCATGCCTTTGCACCAAGATGTTCAAGCATCCTTTTTGATTATAATAGACTCCAAAAATCTGTCTAAAATGTATAATGTATACCAAAAAGCGTAAAATCCAATATATATGAAAAAGGAACTAAAATAGACTAAAATGAGATAAAAATGATAATTAAACTAAGGAATTAGATATGAAAACTTAGGATAAATGACTATATAATAGTCACTTATCAAACTCCCCCACACTAAGCTCTTGCTTGTCCCCATGCAAGTTTAGGATGAAAACATGGAGAGGGAGAAAAGAAAAGAAAAGAAAATAAAACAAGAATGATCCCTCAGAAATATAGTAGCAAGCCCTAATTGCCTTTTGGATATTGCCTTTATCTTTCTAATCATATTTTATATACCTTTAAAAATTATTAGAAAGAAGCATTTTGAGGATATTTTAAAGAAATAATTTTCAAGACAATAACCTAATATAGCATATATAGAATTTGATCAAGTAAAGCATGCTAGAAGGATAAATCTTAGATCAATTACTTGGTAAAAGAGAAGCTTTCACTCTTTAGAGTGATTTTTGAGAAAATGACTTCATTGCTTAAAATGCGCAAATAAAAGTATGAACACTTATTAACAAACTAGAAGCTTTCATAAAATTGGATTGCATTTCTGAATCACAAAGGCGAAAAAATGGATGATGATAGTGGAAAAATCTTATCAAGGTTTCAACAATTTTATCTTATTTTTGCACGTGTTAAATTTTTGCAAAAGACCTTAGTAATTTTCGATCCTTTCAAGTAGGAGACATTGTGGCTGCGAACCCCATGTTCCTAATACTTAGATCAAGAATACTTTGGATATTACTTCCATTTGGCAAGAAAGCATCGCCGCAGCGAACGTCGTGCCCCGGGTTACTTAGGAAGTAATAGATTTCTTTTTGCTTTTAAGATTTGATGACTAAGTCACTCTTTTAGCAATAAGATAAAATGCCTAACCTTGATTCGATTAGTGGAAATGGAAAGATGGAATTTTAATGAAGAGGTGTGATTCAAGGGATGAAAAACAAAGTAAATGCTTAAAATAAGGGAATAAGCATTAATAAAATTCTAAATGTACAATTTAAAGAAATATTTTCAAAAAATTTTCATAAGAACAACCAAGTATATAAAGATGATCAATAAGGATTTAATCTAATCAAATGCTTTTTCTTGACAAAACCCTATATTTTGCTATATTAACTTATGAGGCTAAAAATATCCCTATATTTTTCTTCTTATTAATTTCTAAGTTTATAGAAAATATGAGAGGAAATTTAAAGGCATTATTATGAGGCAAATGGCAAGCATGAAGAATAATAATATAGATCAACATAGGGATTATTATATATATATTTTTTATATATACTAGACATGCATAAAAAAAAAGAAAAGAAAATGCAACTAAGTTAAAAAAGAAAAATTAAACTAGAAAGCATGAAAAGATATAGGTAAATACCCCCCCCCACACTTGAAATGAACATTGTCCTCAATATTTCAAAGACAAAGAGTAAAAAGATAAGCATGCGGTGAGGGAAAAGAGTAAACAAAATTATGATAAATAAGAAAATAATTCATCGGTTTACTATTCCGATGATGCTTGTTTAAGGTCATAAGCTCGACCCCTTTTTTTCAGTAAAAATGGGCGGTGAGTGGTATTGTAATGGTCTCTTATCCTTAAAAACTCGCCATTCCTTGCCCTTTGGCATGATCGAGCTCTTATGATTGATGCATACGTGATATCCTGGTGTGCCTTTTTTCTTAGGCCCCCTACCCTTTGATTTTTCAAACTTATTATGCTTTTTAGGGTGCACATTTTTTTCACCACTATGATCTAAGGGCTTTTTAATTAATATTTTTGAGTCCTTGGATTGTGATTTCTCACCCTTTTTGCTATTATTTTCAGGAGTGTTGACTTCATGGCATGACTTCTTGAGATTTAAGTCTTTAAATTCAACTTTCTTATTTCTAATGTTTAGAGAAAGAGTGCCATTCTTTACATCTATTATTGCCCCGACGGTGGCAAGAAAAGGTCTTCCTAAAATGATTGGAATTTGGTGATCTTCCTCCATCTCAAGGACTACAAAGTCGACCGGGATGATCAATTTCCCGATTTGACAAGGGACATCTTCCATAATACCCACCGGGTATTTAATGGAGCGATCCGCTAGTTGGAGAGAAATAGTGGTGGGTTTCATTTCCCCCACACCTAGTTTCTTACCTACTGAAAGCGGAATGAGGCTCACACTTGCCCCAAGATCTAACAAAGCATTATCAATATTGTATTTACCTATGTTGCAAGGAATAGAGAAAGTGCCGGGATCTTTTAATTTAGGAGGAAGTTCTCTTTGTAAAATGGCACTTACTTCTTCTGTCAAAGCGACAGTCTCATGCTCCTCAAGTTTCCTTTTATTTGCAAGAATATCCTTTAAGAACTTAGCATAAGAAGGCATTTGTTGAAGGGCATCGGTAAAAGATATGTTGATATAAATATATTTTAAGATTTCTAAAAATTTTGCAAATTCTTTGTCGAGTTTAGCTCTTACCAACTTTTGAGGGTATGATATTGGAGGGTCAAAATTTCTAGAAATCTTAGGGGATTCTGTCCCATTTTCAACATCTTCATTAGTCTCAACTATCGGTGGGGTTGGACTAACGTTCTCCTTACTCGGTTTGATATTTTCCTTAGGAAGGGGATCTACGATTTCTTTTCCACTCCTAGTTTCTACCTCACTAACATGCTCGTCGGGCCTTTACAATTGACTAGGAAAACTCCCTTGTGGTCTATGCGAGGTGCCGGCTTGTTGAGCTTGTTGATTTTCAAGCATTGTATTGTGGGCGGCTAAGTTATCAAACCTAGCATTCAATGATTTAATGGATTCCCTTAACTCATTACTGGTCTTTTCTTGTTCGTTTTTATTTTCAATCATAAAATCCATAATAAGATCCAATTTAGACTTAGGGGGAGGGAAAGCACTAGAATTGCCATTGAAATTCTTTTGTGTGAATCCCGATGGTTGTTTAGAAGATTGCGGGTTTAAAATATTGTTATTCTTATAGGAAAAATTAGGGTGATTTCTCAATTCTGGATTGTATGTGTTTGAATACATACCACCATTTTCCCCATAAGAATTAACAAAATTTACTTGATCACTAGAAGTAGTGTCAAGCAATTCACAACATTCTGTACTATGTGAATTTGACCCACATAGTTCACAAACAACATTAATGTTGGCCACGGGATTTACATTAAAGTTTTTAAACTTTTTAAGAAGCATATCAACTTTTGAGGACAAGATATTAATGACATCAATATTGTACTTACCTGGAATCCCCGGCGGTTGTTCCCTCTCATTGAACCATTGATAGTGATTCAGGGATATGTTCTCTATTAGGTCGTATGCTTCATCCACCGTCTTATTCATTAGTGCACTTCATGCGGCGGCATCAATTGTCACCCTTGTTCTATATGTGAGACCATTATAGAAAGCGTGCACAATTAACCACTTTTCAAGCCCGTGGTGAGGGCACGTCCTTAGGAGCTCTTTGAATCTCTCCCAAGTGTCATACATTGATTCGCTTCCTGTTTGGCTAAAATTTGTAATCTTCGTCCGAATTTGAGCGGTCTTGCTCGGAGGGATGAAACGACCAAGAAATTCTTCTTGAATTTGGTCCCAAGTTGTAAAAGAGTTGGGTGGGACTGAATTTAACCACTGCTTCGCCTTATCCTTAAGAGAGAAAGGAAAAAGGCGCATCCGAATTGCTTCCGGGGTAACATTCTGAATACGTGTGGTATCACAATATTCCAAGAATGTTTGGATGTGGAGATGAGGATCTTTGAAAGCAGTGTCGCTATATTGGTTATTCATAACCATATGCAAAAGTTGCGGCTTTATCTCAAAGTGTGCCGCTCCGGCATTCGGCACAACTATAGGGGATCTAGTTCTCGGGGTACTTGGATTCACAAAGTCCCGTAGGGTCCTAGCTGGTGTTTGTGGCTCTCCTTCCGCCATATGCTTTCTTAGTGTCTCTTTGAACTTTCTTAATCTTTCGTGAAAACTTCGTTCGAGTTCTGGATCAAAATTGTCAAAGAACGTCCGAGCCCGTTTCATACACTATAAGAAAAATACTCAAAAAGAGATTAAACGTAACAATTTATTGGAAGTAAAGACAAAACAATATGAAAACAAAATAAAACAAAAAATTTATGTAGTAAAGACAAAAACTAAAAGTAAACCGTTGTCCCCGACAACGTCGTCAAAAACTTGTTCGATCGAAACCTAACAGTTTATTTAATCCGCAAGCGCACGGGCTATTGAAATATAGCGGATACAAGTACGGGTCGATCCCACAGAGACAGGGTTTACTTTAGAAAGAATTTTCTTTTACTATAATTTTATAAAAAGAATGGGGGGAAGTAAAGATTTGTTTTGGAAAGAGAATAAAGCATACATAGAAAATTACTTTGAATATTATAAACGAAGCATTCTCGGGATTGGAAATCATATGCATAGAATAGTTCATCAAATAGTCATTGTCTTAGAAATATAGGTTTTCATGAAAATCAAGGATGGTACGTTAGGCTTACACTACTGCTCACGGTCAATACAATAGCGTTGTATCCTTCACTAATTATGTCCTAACTGTTTGAGATTTCCGTTTATGGTACTCCCGCCCTGTCACAAACGGGCATTCCGGCTTATCTCTAGCTGACCATAATTAGTAAGAATCCATTAAGAATGAGAGTCAACATACTTTCCATTAAAGGAACATCCTTAGGCCGTTGAACTACTTTTGTGATCAATGGAACCCAATTTCTTTATATGGTTCCGTCAATCGAGATTCTCCACTAGGTACTTCTCTCGATCGACTGAATCATACAAGTTGGACGTCTCCAAAATGTAAGTCATTTAGAGATTGATATAAAGAAATTGTTTAGATGAAGATAGAAGACAAGACTTTCATAATTTAAGATGATGAACGATTACTTTGAGTTTCCAATCCCAAGAACAAGGGGGATTACTCACTAGCCATGTAAAGTAAATAAGCAAAAATATAAAGGATAGAGTAAGAGAAACTTATGATGAAATGAGAGATGAATGGATGGAATAATGCTTCAACTTTTATTGCTTCCTTTCCAAAGGAACTTCAAGAACAAACATAGACTTGAATCTTCAAAGATCTTTTGGAAATTAATGTATAAAGTACTTGTATCTAATCTCTAACAATTTCTGATGAAAATTCTATCAAAATTCGGTATCTAAGACTGATTACAATGGGTCTTTTTATAATTGAGAGGAAACTCTTCAAAAAGGTGCCTCCTAAAGGTGCCTTTTAATTCTGCAGTCATGACTTGCACGGCCGTGTCAAGGCCAGTTTTGAATTTGAATTTGGACATCATGCACGGCCATTCGGAGGGTAACACGACCAGGCAACTTCCAAGGCACGGCCACTTCTGCATTTTGGGGCCAAAAAATGTCCTGTCAAGGCCTAAGTGCACGGCCGCTCCTCTTTTGGCTGCACGGCCGCTCTGGATGGATTTTGGTTTTGTGTGTTTGATTTGCTTGTTGCTCTTCCATGCCTTTGCACCAAGATGTCCAAGCATCCTTTTTTATTATAATAGACTCCAAAAATCTGTCTAAAATGAATAATGTATACCAAAAAGCGTAAAATCCAATATATATGAAAAAGGAACAAAAATAGACTAAAATGAGATAAAAATGATAATTAAACTAAGGAATTAGATATGAAAATTTAGGATAAATGACTATATAATAGTCACTTATCAGGTACCTAGGAGGCTGATAGTACCCATCCCTGATACGAGAGATGCCGAGTTTACTTTGCTGGTTGATAGCACTGTAAGTAAACCCTGTATTTCTTTTTTCGGCTTTTTCCTTTTCTGTCCATGTTATTTCTGCAATTCTAGATCCTTTTCTTTCTCGCAGGTCCCTGCTCATACCTATGACACTTTGGTGCGACAGAACAGGGGATGGAAGCAACTGGCTCGATCTCTCTTGAGGATGTTGGCTTGTGCTTTAAGGGCTGTGGGGAATGCACAAGAGCCTGAGCACAAGAGGAGGCATGTTGGGAGTGTGGCTTCTTCATCATCGGCCTCGGAGTACCCATCGTCTTCGACCAGCGGCGTGCCTCGTGGGCTTGGGCCTAATACCGACATCCTGGAGCAGCTGGCGGAATACGAGCACGTGCCTGTTGACTTGTCAGATGTGAACGATGATGAGGACGTGATAAGGGACCCTGAATTCTATGAGCTGAGCAGCGACGAGGAGTCTGAGGCTTAGGGTCCTTCTTTCTGTACTTAGAGAGAGAGAGAGAGAGGAACAAAAACAATTGATGCAAGTAGGACAAACAATTTGTAATTATTTATTTTTATTTGGGGGGCCAATTGTGGCAAAGACATGTAATGATTTTTCTTCTCTCTTTTTTTTATTGTTATTGCTATTTTTGTATGTTACTTGAGCCTCGGGGCGATTCTTTTTGTGTGGAAATTGGGCCAAGATATGTATGATGGTATTTGGGACATATGAACTGTGTTTGGGGAATGATTTTCATGCAGGCTTTGAGAAAGTGGGATGAGAATTTCCACTTGGGCAGCAGCTTTGGCTGCTGCATATTTTTTTTCTGCAACAGTAAATGAGGCCACCCGGCTCAGTCCAGAGAAAAAAAGGCCGCACGGCTGGTTCTTCTGTCTGAACTGATTTTCTGCAAATAAAGCCAAGGAAGGTTCTAGAAACTTTATTTCCGAATTTGGCTTGTCCCAAATCATTCCAAAATAATTTTTTAGCCAAAAATAGACGAATCTAATCATTGCCATGGAGAAACCGGTTCAATTGCAAAAAGAGAGGAGAGACCATTTTCTTTCCAATCTTCAATCTTGGATGAGGTATAATTTCCAATCTCACAATGGGCTTTTTGATAACACCCTCAAAATCAAATCTTTATGGCATTTGAAGGATCTCCCATCAGATTGGGACCTTTAAAGAGCAGCAGCGAGGTTTTGGGATGTCCGGAGACATGTTTACTCCTTTTCTTACAATGAGATCGTCCCCACCTTCAAGGATTTTAGAGCATTGATTGGGGGTCCGAAAATCAAGGCTATTTCGATTCCATTGGCTAGGGACTTACTTATCCCAAAGTTGGCATCTTTTCTACAGATCTCCCTAAATGAAGCTGAAGGGATGATGATAGCTCCTGATAGGATCGACATTTTATATTTTGGGAAGATTCATGTCTTCGGGTACTGCTGGGACTACGGTATCTATGGATGCCTTCATTCTCTGTGTATTCTCTTTCCTTTTCACTGCCGAGTCCTTTGGAGAGTGCCATAGCGGCCTTTTGGACATGGTCCGAGACTGCAGAGCCGGGAGAGATATTGTCCCTTTGATTTTGGGAGAGACACTGAATGGCATTGATAGGATGGCCAGGAGGACCTTTTCATGATGTCTGGGAGCTCAGTTGTACTGACTTTGTGGTTACAGGAGCAGCTCGGGGCTCTACCTAGGGCTTTGCCTACTCATTGTCCTTGGGTGATTTCACGAAGAGGTGCACCGAGATAGCAGGATCAGGATCGCTGGGAGCTGATGATGGCTGGGCTGTCTACTTCGGATGTTTGTTGTTGGGTGCCTCACTGGAGGTTGCAGACCCGGAAGACATTTCAGGAGTCCTACATAGTGAGGGCTCCAGGGCTATCCTGGTCGTCCTTCTACATTCTCCGCTTAGTATCGAGACAGTTTGAGGCCTTATAGGAGCCATTGGATGACTGGGAGGATATTCGCACCATGGAGGTGGCACCCTTAGATATGAGAGATCCAGATAGCTTCTCCTTTCGAGAGCATGGACATATGCTGCTTTTCCACCCAGATCCATTCTCAAGAACAGGAAGAGTACCATTTTGACCACAGCTTACCTGGATTGGTATGAGAGGGAGATGGGGGCGACTCATATTGTCTTGGGAGAGAGGTGCCAGGCCTTATTGAGTGCTGATAGTGACTCTAGAAGGAATTTGAGGGAGGCCGAGGCAAAGGCTAGTCGCCATAACCAGTCGGGTGATTTCATCAAGGATATGGAAGTCAGATACGAGAGACTATCGGAGATTCCTCCTCTCACCGAGGCTCAGCGGGAGGAGATAAAGACTCGTGCCAGGGTACAAAAGGCACTTATTAATACAGGTTTGATCAAGGCTCTAGTGAGGGCACCCGAGATAGGGAGGAGGGAGACAGACATCATTGAGAAGAAGAGGAAGAACATTCGAAGAGGTCGAGGTCGTGGGAAGAAGAACAAGGATGATGCCACAACTGATGATTGATAGATTTGTTCTGAGCATCCACTTATTACTTTTTTTTTTTTGCAAACATATTAGTTATTTAGGTATTTTATTGTATATATTGCCATCATAGCAGGTTAGGAGAGTCAAGAGTAGACCGTGCTTGAACTCATCCCATGGATGCTGTGCCCACTTCTTTCGCTTCTCACATTTGGAGACGGATGCTTATAGTTAAAGATATGATGGAGGCGCGGATAGGTTGGCGTGTTGGCCAAGGCCTTATTTCTATTCATGAGCATTGGATGGAGGGTAATTTTCATCTTCCTTTTGATCATCAACAAATCTATACTCTTTTTGAAGGTTCTCTTCCTCGTCTTGATCTTATTAGTGAGGTGTATGGAACCCAGCTGGCCTCTTTAATTAGTTCTCATCATATTCAACTTAATGATCAGCCGGATACTATTATTTGGAAGCCTTCAACTTCAGGTAAATTTCTCATTTCTTCAGCTTGGTTGGAGTGTAGGAATCCGCATACTTCTAGCATGGTCTTCTCGTTTATTTGGCATAAACATCTCCCCGTGAAAATCTCTATCTTCGTTTGGCGTCTTCTTCATAATGGTATCCCTACGGACATGGCTGTTCAAAATAGGGGTATTCATTTAGCTTCAAGGTGTATGTGTTGTGAAAATCCTCAGTCTGAGATGAATCTTCACCTTTTCGGAACCGGTATGCTTGCTTCTCATGTTTGGGATTATTTTGTGAAGCTTCTGGGAATGCAATTACATAATGGTAGCATTAACCAAATTCTCATTTCTTGGTGGTTTGAGCCTACAAAAAATGCTAGTAGATTGACTAAATGGATTTGTCGGTTGCTTCCATGCATCATCTTATGGCATATTTGGAAGCATCGCAATAAATGGATTTTTGAAGGTAAAGTTCCCTCTCGAAATGGTATTATTACCTCTATCATTTCGGAATTATCTTCCATTGCTGCTGCCTTTAAAGTCCAACTTAGTAGCTCTTCTTTTGATCATCACATTCGTGGAATTTTTAAGATTAATCTTCATTTCCCTAGTCCTCTTTTGGGCCGGCTGGTTGTTTGGAAATCTCCTTCTGCTGGCTCCTACAAGCTTAACACGGATGGCATTTCTAGGGGTAATCCGGGGGTTGCTTCTGGTGGAGGCATTTTTAGAAATTGCCATGGAGATTTTATATTTGCTTATGGTAGATATTATGGTGAGCAAACAAACTTGTGGTCGGAAGCGATGGCAGTCTTGAATGGTTTAGAGCTTGCTATTGAGTTTGCTATCCCTAATTTATGGATTGAGGTTGATTCAGAAGTTCTTATGAAGATTATTCTGAAAATTTATCATATTCCATGGCGAATTCATTATATCATTAATAAGATTCTCTATTTGATGAGTTTTCTGGAAGTTCATATCACCCATATTCTCAGAGAAGGCAATAGAGTTGCTGATGGTATTGCTAATATAGCTGCCAACTCCAAATCCCATATTAATTTCTTTTCTTTTGTTGATCTTCCCAAAGATGTCCAAGGTGCATATATGCTTGACAAAAATGGTATCCCTTCTCTCCGTTTTTAGCTGCTGTGTTGTTGTTTGCTGCAATGGCTCGTGGTTCTGCATGGGCATTTCTCTGTTGGGCCGATCTGATGTTGAAGTTGCTGCTGTTTGTTGCTGTTTTTTGGCTTGGGCGGTCGCCCAAGAGGCTCGGTTGTCTTGTGCGGCCGCCCAAGTCTCTTGGCCGTGTGATGCCTGGTGTGTCCGGCCGATTGTGTTTCCTGGTGGGCCATTTCCCCTCGTTTATCTGCATTATTTTAGGTCTTGGTTTGGTTTAGTTCTTTTGAATTTTCATTTTATTATTGATGTATCTTTTAATTTTAGTTCCCTTCCCTTTATTGTAGAGGATCTTACAGGTTGTGTAAGAACTCCCCCCTGTTTTTTTCTGGTGGTTGAGGTTGTCATGTCCCCCACCATGTTTGTAATTTTATTTTTCGTTATTAATAAAATCTAGGGAGTACCGTCTCCTTTCGCCAAAAAAAAAAAAAAACATTTCATGGAAATCTGGATCTCTTATTTATTGTTTAGACCGAACCATTTCTGGCTGCCTACGTTCCCCTTTACAAGAAAGACTAAGGGGCTCAGGTCTCCATAGTTCAACTCTTGTGAACTTGCTTGTTTTGTTGTTGTTGTTGTTTTTTTTTTGGACCCTGTTTTCTGCCAAGACCGCCCTTTTCAGGGTTTTCAGCCTAGCTGGGTATTACTCTTTTTGCACTATTTTTTTTGTGAAACCCTGGTTTTTGCCTAGACCGCCCTTTTCAGGGTTTTCAGCCTAGCTGGGTATTACTCTTTTTTGCACTTTTTTTAAATATTTATTATTATTATTATTATTATTATTATTATTATTATTATTATTATTATTATTATTATTATTATTATTATTATTATTATTATTATTATTATTATTATTATTATTTTAAACATAATAACGACGAAGCTTGTCACCGTTGACAGGGTGAACGAAATGATTGCCATCCAGGTCCGCAAGTTTCATTGCTCCTCCTGATAGTATCTTTTGTATCACATACGGGCCGATCTAAAGGGGTTATTATTTTCCTAGAGGGTTGTCTCTGGTAGGGGGCTTCTCTTTCAGTGCCAAATCTCCTTCTTTGATGTCTCTGGCCTTGACCTTTTGTCGAATGCCCTATCCATTCGCCTCTGATAGGCTCGAGTATGTCCATTGCTTTTACTCTCCTTTCATCAAGCAGGGCGAACTCATCATGCCGGCTGCGCAACCATTCTACTTCATTGATGTTGTTTTCCAAGAGAACTCTGAGTGACGGAATTTCCAACTCTGCAGGCAGCACTGCTTCCATTCCATAAGTTAAAGCAAAAGAAGTTTCTCCCGTGGCTGTTCTGACAGAAGTTCTGTAGCCCCAGAGTGCTAGATGTAGCTTCTCGGGCCAGTCACGACCGCGAGTGGCCATCTTTCGAATGATTCTCTCAAGTGTCTTATTTACAGCTTCTACTGCTCCATTGGTCTGAGGCCTGTACGGGGATGATTTATGGCGAGTGACCTTGAATTCTGACAGCAATCTATCGCAATCTCCTTCAAAATGTGTCCCATTATCTGAGACGATCTCGTTTGGTACCCCATATCTGCACATGATGTTCTCTTTGATAAACTAGGCAACCTTCTTGGATGTGAGGACTTTATAGGACTTTGCTTCCACCCATTTCATGAAATCATCCACTACCACTGACACAAATTCATGCCCATTGCTTCCGGCTAGGGCTATCTTCCCGATTACATCAATACCCCAGGTTGCGAACGGCCAAGGCATCGTCATGCAGTACAAGTCATGAGGTGGGAGATGATTGAGGTTGGCAAACTGTTGGCACTTGTCACACTCACGGACATGCTGAATACAATCTGTTTCCATAGAGATCCAGTAGTAGCCCATTCTGAGGATAACTTGCATTAATGCTCTGGCATTCATGTGAGGACCGCATGGACCATTTTGGACTTCGCTCATTAGCTCTTTTGCTCTTTCTTTGGTGACACACAGTAGGAGTGGTCCTTGGAATCATTTTTTTGTACAGATCGTCTCCCAAAATGACATAGTGAAAGGCCAGTTGTTTCAAAGTCTGCAAGCTTTTGGCTTTGATGCCTCCCTTCAGATTACCTTCTTCGTCTCTGAATGCTGTTTCCCCATTTTTGAGAAACTGATAAACCTGATTATACCAAGGTTCATTGTCGAGCTCAGGTCCTACTTCTATTTCACAACAGAAGGCAGGTGTTTCTTTTCTACCCACTCTGAATGGTTTTACTGCCTTTTCCTTGGGGATTTCTACCAGTGAGGCTAGAGTAGCCAAGGCATCTGCAAATCTATTCCTGTCTCTTGGCAGATAATGGAAGGTCACTTCTTTAAACTGCTATGTCAATTCTTCCATATAGGCATGGTACTTCTGTAGGTTAGGATCCACAGTCTTCCATTTGTTTGAGACCTGGTTAATGATCAGGGCTGAGTCCCCGTAGACCTTGAGTTCCTTGACATTTCTTTCCAAATGATCTGAGAGTGCTAGACCCTTGATTGCCTTTCTTTTTACATAGTTGATGTCAAACTCTGCCAGGAAGAATGACCATTTTTCCAGGCATATCGAGAGGGAAGGTTTGTCAAAGAAGTACTTGATGGGGTCCATTTTTGAGACCAAATTCACAGAGTGAGCCTGCATGTAGTGTTTCAGTTTCCTGACTACCCAGACTAGTCCTGCACATGTCTTTTCACACACCGAGTAATTGAGCTCGCTCCCTTGCAGCTTTTGGCTCACGAAGTAAATGTCATTTTCTACCCGAGAATCTTTCTTTTCTTGGGCCAGTATAGACCCAACTGCCATGTCGGTGACCGTGAGATAGAGTAGGAGAGGTTTCTGTCCATGCGGGGGGCATAGTACCGAGGGATTTACTAGGTATGCCTTAATTTTGTTAAAGGCATCCTGGGATTCTTCATTCCATTCTGTATCGGAATTCTTCTTCATAAGCTTGAAGATGGGCTCACACATGGTTGTCAGTTGATTAACAAAATGGCTGATGTACTGCAGTTTGTCCATAAAGCTTTTGACTTCTGTCTGGGATCGAGGTGGCCTCATGTCCATAATGGCTTTGATTTTTCGGGGTTCAGCTTCAATTCCTCGTAAGGTGACCATATACCCAAGTACCTTTCCTCTCGTCACTCCGAAGGTGCACTTTGCAGGGTTCAGCTTCATAGAATGCTTCCTTAACCGCTCAAAGAACTTTCGTAGATCAACAAAGTGTTGTCCATCTGCGCTTTTGGAATGGATAATCACATCGTCGACATAGACCTCAATCTCCTTGTGGATCATGTCATGAAAAAGCGCAGTTGCTGCTCTCTGATACGTAGCCCCAGCGTTCTTAAACCCGAAAGGCATCACCGTGTAACAGTATGTCCCCCATGGCATGGTGAAATCTGTCTTTGTAATGACCCGAACCCTAGGCACTAGTTTAATCACGTGTTGAGCACGTGTATTTGGCGCGCAATTTATATTAATTAGTGTTTCACATTTTAATTGTGGCAATTATGTTTTAGTTTGGCATTTTAATAATTTATATGATATTTAAATATGTTAATAAAGTAAAGATAATTATTTAATGTCTAAATTGAAAATATTAGGAGTGGTGTAGTGAAATAATAACATTTGGAAAATTTATTATATCTTATAAAACCAATGAGGTGCTTAGGTGTATGATTTATAACTTGAGAAATTTAATTGGAAAATGTTTAAAGTATGAGGAGCCTAGGTAAAATTGTTACCATGTTTATCTCTTTGTTTGTTAAGTGAGAAGGGAACCGTGTCATTTAAAGATAAAAATCTCAACCAAGCTCAGTTCTTCTTCCATGGAAATTAGAAAAATACTAGGTTTACTTCCTCCTTCCAAAATTCATAATAAATCCATTAATTTTCTGTTCTTCGATCCGTCTTCACCAAAATGTTCGGGAAGCCGAGGGGATCGCATCTAGCCGATTAAAGTTTTTTTTATTTTCGAATTATTTTGGTAAGTTATTATATTTTCCCTTTTCTATACATGCTCATTTGATGATTGAAGTTAAATTTATGAAATATATTGATGCATGTGGTTTTGGACCCTTTTCCTTGAGTTTAAAATGGTGGAAATGGATTTTTATTGGGTTGGAATGGATGTAAATGGTCTTTGGTTGAGTTAATAAATATTGGGTAAGGTGGTATATTGTTGTGTATTCATGTTACAATGATGGATACAAGAATTTGGCTTTGCTGAAGTAGGGATATTGAGCTTGCTGTTATTGTAGGTCATGAAGGAGATAATTTGTAAGGAATACTTCTAACCCAGAATTTGAGTCAATATCTTGAGTACAGGGTGGATCATTGTTATCATGGATATGGCTTGATTTATTCAAATGAAGACTTTTTCTTTATTCCCAAAGCATATGGAGAATTAAAGTTTGCTTTTGAGAAATTATTTAGGTTACTGTTAAAGACCATTAACTTTAAAGGATGTTATGGCCCAGACGGCACTTGTTTGCTTAAGATCTGAAATGTTAAAGTTTTTGTGCATTGTTTCGAGTAGAGAGACAAAATATTCACTAAGAGTCACATTCTAGCAATTGAAGGAGATTGCATCATTATTTAATTCTAGATTTCAGAAATGTTATATTGGATCAATTTTACTATGAGTTTAGAATGATGAAATTACTCTTGGGTGGAGTTGGAAATTGATTGAGGTAATTTGGTTTGAGTTGAACTGAAGTTGGGATTTGGTGTTGTTAATTAAGTTGGAAAAATGGGATTGTAAGGTTTCAAATGGGTTTTGCTGAAGTTTCAGTGCTGAAGCTGATTTTCTGTGAAGGGCACGAGTCGTGCCATCACTAGTCGTGCCCTATGGGACGACTGTATCAGACTGTGGGTACAAAGTTCACGAGTCGTGCCTTGCCATAATTTGCTGAGCCATTTTCAAAGCTAAATAATTTCCAGTTTACTATACATCTTTTAACCACGGGTAACCCTAATCAAAGTACAACATTAGCTACAAAATGATATCTTTACTTATCACTTGTAAGATTTGGAAGATAGTTAAATACTTGGTCAAAGTAGCTTGGAACACTTGATGTTCATGAACCCTAAGTAGTTATATATCTTTATATGGCTCATGATACATCCTTGAATGGTCATTATAAATGTGTAGACATTATGTGTTGCACTTTTGATAATTGTTTGACATCTTTATGATGTACTTGATTAGGGTTCCCTACTTTGGAATCCTAAGTTTAATTGGATCAAGGATGGTTTAGCCTTAGTGCTATTGTTCATGGATACTTGTTATCATTTGATATCATGTTGATATGTTATATTGGTATGGTTCCCTACTTTGGAATCATCGGTTGTTGTAAGCAAGTATGTAGTACTGTGCTTCTATTTCAAGTCCAGATGGTGCTTGAATTTTGGCAGTGTTATGGGACTATAATGGCACCCGAGCCGAGTTCGTTATAGTTCATACACTGGTTCCCTGTTTGCCCAGCCATCGGCCATGATTTGGGGATATTGAACTAGCTCGAGGGTAGTCTAGTTGCACTATTGGGTATGACTTTGTGTCATAGCCCCGTTTGTTGTTATTATGATTTGGTTTCGGAATTGCTTCTTCAGCTGTTGATGCTGCTTAGATTGGGATATCCACTTATGATTGTTATATCCATTTGGGATTAAACCTTGGCTCAGTATCCTTCTAAGTGTTACATTAATGCACTTATGTGTTATATATTCATATCTTTCTTTCTGTGGCAAGAATATGATATATATATATATATATATATATATATATATATATATATATATATATATATATATATATATATATATATATATATATGAGATGTTGTTATATGCTTTCCTATTGTGATTACATATCATATTGCTGCATATATAATAGCTTGCTGAGATTTTATCTCACCCCGTCCTTTTAGTATTTTCTTTAGAACAGGGCGAGCCAAGTAATATGCTACGTTGAGGACGAGGAGGACGTCGAGTTGGGTATGTAACTTGGGAAAGTATAGAGTACTGGTTGCATTATGTAAATGTATTACCAATGGGGTAGTATAACTGAGATATAGACTTTATGTCATTAAATTGGGTAATGTTAGTGATTGTAAATATGATAAGTAAGGGGAGTAAGTTTGGGACTATGTTCCCTAAGTTTGTAAATGGTTTGTAAATGTGGTGTGTAGATTTTAAGCTTGATATGGTTATTTTCAATTAGTATAGAAAAGTTTTTAAGTTGAAGCAGGTTTTGTATATTCAAAATTTAGAAAAGGACATTTCGAAATTTTTTAAAGGAATTATGACGTCTTCAGAGCGTGTCCCGGATGTGGGGCCAAGTAGGTGCCCGGTTTGGGGCGCGTCAGTCTTCTCCTGGTCCTCTTCTGCCATCTTGATCTGATTGTAGCCAGCAAAACCATCAACGAATGGCTTGACTTCGTAGTTGGCTATAGCATCCACCAAAATATCTATGTTTGGCAACGGATAGTCGTCTTTGGGACTGGCTTTGTTTAGATCCCAGAAATCCACACAGCAGCGTACCTTCCCATTTGCTTTGGTCACGGTCCCAATGTTCGACAACCAGGTCGGATATTCAATGACTCTGATGAATCCGACATGGAGCATCTTTTCAATTTTCTCTTTGACTTGCAGAGACCATTCTGGCTTGATTTTCTCAGTGTCTGTTTCACAGGCTTGGCATCAGGGTTCAAAGGAATCCTGTATTCCACAATTGAGCTGTCCAACCCCTGCATGTCCTTGTAAGACCAGGCGAACACATCCACATACTCTTTGAGCAAATCAATCAGTCTGTCCCGTTTGGCCCCTTGGAAGAAGTTCCCGATCTGTGTCTCTTTAGGTTCTTTGATAGTAACACTAGTCAAAACCTCCTCGGTAACTTGGGCACGGTTTTCGTCTTTATCAATAACCTACTTAAAGATTTCTTTAATGTATTGTTCATTTAGTGTGTCTGCATCTTGTTCAAATAAATCATTATTATCTGTTGTTAGATTATTAGTTAATTTATCATTTGTTAAGTTGGCAATAAGGGGATACTCAGAAAGACCTATCATTTCATTTAAAGCGAAGGGAAAGATAACATTGGCGACACATTCATAATCTTCAGGCGTAAGGCCGTCAGATGACTCAGAGGACTCAAACTCGAAGACTCCCAACTCTATAGTACGATTGACATGGTGCTTAACAGGACTAGACATGGAAGTACTCTTCACTATCTATTACTGTCTGGGGGAGAAGCAAATTCGCAGGCGTTCCAATCCTGATATCTACCCTCCAGGCAATTGTCGCAGTCGCAGACATCATACCAAATGTGGGGCTTTGGTTGAGCTCGTGCGGCTTCCTCTCCGAATTCAATCACATTCACTTGCATTTCTGAGGTACCGAGGCCCGTTACACTTTCGGCATCTGAGAGACAACTTTCTCCGTCATCAGAGTCTCCTTGGTCATTCATTCTTCTTTCCACATTTCTCCATACCAGTGGTTGGGATTGATCTTCCTGAGCAGTAAAGGCCATAAAAAACACGTTATGCTCACCATAGGTGATGAAGGGTTCTGGGGAAACTTCCACTGCCATAGATTAATTCACTTCGGCCTCACAATCTTCATAAGTGAGTCTCTCCTCTGTAATCTTGACTTCGGTAACTGGCTCGGTGTTACCGAAAAGAGATCTTGCTTTGATGACATTAATGAAATTGGTCCCTACTATAGGGCCAAACTGCCCTTCTCTAACTGAGGCATCAATTAGATCCTTCCATTTCCCATGCAATTCAACATAAGTAACGTTAAATTCTAGGATGTCTATAATCTTAGGATTCCCGAACCTGACTACATTCGCCTGCTCTGGATTTCCAAACTCAATCACATTTACTCGGTCATTGGCTGGAAGAGGGTTTTTAACTGTATTGGGGCCCCGAGGCGGTTCAAGCTTGCCTTCCTCAATCAGGCGGGAGATAAGGTGCTTCAAATAAGCGCAATCGTTGGTGGTATGCCCATGGTACTTGTGGAAATGACAATGCTTAGACTCGTCCAACCTAATGTTAGGGTTCTTGGGCTTCCAATTCTTCAGAGGTCTAATAATCCCCTCATCTACCAAACCATCAAATACTTTCTCCAATGGCATCCCAAAGTCTTCAGCGGTGTAGAGGCGAGGCCTTGGCTTTGCAGCAGTTTGACCTGAGCTCTGTCTGACTTTCTCATTCTGGATGTAATTGACTACCCCCACTATTTCTTTTCCCTTTATGGCACTGGCTGGAGTGTTTGAGGTTGGGGCTCTGTACCGGTAGGAGTTGTCGGTTCCTGTTGCTGGTGCCATATTGAAGGCATTTTCAAATTTAGTGCCCGCATTCACCATTGCTCGGAGAACGGGATAATAGTAGTTGCCAATCTGAACCCTTAACTGGGCTTCAAGCAGGACTGGAAAATTTCCATTTGTTCTTCTTCATTCAACGGAGTCATCATCTCACTAAGCTTCCAATTCCATCTCTTGTAAAACTCACCTACTGGCTCATCTGAGCGCAGCGAAGTCCCTTGCAAATTATTTCTGGTAGTTTCCCAGTTCAAGTTGGCATTTTACTTTTCCATGAACACTTCCTTAATCTGGTCACAGGTGGCTCGGGCCTCTGGATTTATGTGCAAGAACCGTCTAAGAGCTGAACCCTTTAATGACAGTTGGAAATGATCGACCATTTGCTGATATGTACAATCCTTGGCTCTCATAGCCAGAAGGTAGCTCTCGATTTGAGTTTGGGAACAATCCATGCCATTGAACTTCTCAATCTCAGGCATCTGGAACTTTGGAGGAAGGGGAACAATCTTGCTTGGATCAGTGATCTGATAGGCTGCTTTCTTAGTGTTCAGTTCACCAAACTTCTCTTGCATGGATTTGACCTGCTCCACGAGCCAGGCCACATTAGGGTCAGCTGACATTTTTAGATTGATTGGTTCCGGGGTAGAGTTATCATTTTTGAGCGGCAGCACGATAGGTGGCACACTAGTGGATGGCACCACGACCTGAGGATCTTTTGGAGGGAAATAGGTGTAAACTTGACCTTGTCCCTAGTTTCCATAGGACGAGCCGGAGGCCTAGGGATTGGATCCATAGCTACCGGGGTAAAAGAAGGAGTAAGGAGCCTCATGGGGACCTGTTGGCAAAGCTGGAGATGGAAGATCTGCTGTTGCAGAGCAATTGTTGAGGAGATCATTGGACTGGTTATGAGGTTTTGAAATCAGCTGGGATGGTCCGTAATGAGGAGGAGGAGTGAATCCTAGGAGATACTGCTGAGACTGAGAGACTGGGGTGGCTGTAGCATTCATTCGCTGTTGATAGTGAACGAAGCTCGGTCTTTTTTTTTATTTTTCTTCTCTTTAAAAAGAAGGGGATCAACACATTTCACCGCTCCCCCCTTGATGCACTTCACAGAGGCGCCTAGCTATGCTAGGGAGGGCAATGTCATTCCCTCTAACCACTGGTGGGGGAATCGAACCCATGACCTCCAGGTTGGAAGCCATGAACTCTAACCATCAGGCTAAGACCCCGCGTGCAAACGAAGCTCGGTCTATTCTGAGGAGCTGAGGGTGATGGAGCCCTGATGGCCTGAGATACTGGGAAGAAATGGAAGGGAGTAGTCCTTGGTGGGGGATCATATGTCAAAGGAGGAGGGCATTGGTTGTAGGATGGAGGGGCTGAAGTTACTATTTCTGGAGTCTCGTCTTCAACCATGACCAAAGAACCATTTGTTTCAACTACTATCTGAACCCCATGACGGCGGAGAGCATCGATGAGCATGGCTTGCTGCTCTTCATGAGCCTTGCGGCTGTTTTCCAAGGCGAGGGTTAAATCTTCCTCTCTAGTCATCGAATTACCCGTACTACCACTGTTTTCTGTCATATCTACCATTCTAAACCTCTGAGTAGACGAAACTGATGATTCTGACGAACTGTCTAAGCCTGAAATTTCTGTACTAAAAATCCGCTGACCCGGTATTCTCACCCACTTCTTTCTCCCTGCGGTAAAAGGGATAGGCAAGGTTCAGACTCGGGGGTAGGTGTTTAGGCTGAAGGCTCAAGTAACATGCAGTTAAGAATCTTCAAGTTTACTTAAAAAAAGTGTCTTTTAATTAGCCCTATTTGGTTGGAAAAGGTTGCCCTTCTTTTTTGCAACTACTCTAGATCCTGGATCAGTGGGTTTTCGTAACGCACGAGCGATGCGGATTATAGTCAATGTCAACGCCGTTAAAGTCAAGTTTTTAGCCTTAACGGAATTTTGGCAGAGTTTCGCTTGCGCGAGAGACGTAGACTTTGGCGTTGTCCAAGGAAAATAATAGGCATAGGTCGGACGTTAAAAGTCGAATGACACGATGTCACATTGAGCATTGTTGCATACTTTGTGCAAGTCAAAGTCAAAGTCAATGCCGGAGGTCAAGATTTTGCCTAACGAAATTTTGGCATGGCTTCATTTGCGCGAGGAATCTTGACTCTAGCATAGGCTCGGGTTTGATTTTTACATACTCCGTGCAAGTCAAAGTCAAAGTCAATGTCGGGGGTCAAGATTTTGCCAATTTTGCCTAACGAAATTTTGGCATGGCTTCGCTTGCGCGAGGAATCTTGATTCTAGCATGGGCTCGGATTTGACTTTTACGGGGGTATACGACGAGGCTGTATGACACGTTCTAGACAAAAACCAACCAAAAGTCACGGTTTTGAAAGTGTGACACGAACTAGTGCAGTGGTCGACACGGGTTGCCATGGGGAGTTTGGGATGATTCCGTGCGCGCCCGGGAGCGTCGTAACACTGTCCGTGACTGCAACTGAACAACCATCCCGGGTTAAGGACGTGCGTGCAAAAGTGTACAGGAGATATATAGTGTGCGTAGTGTGCAGTCACCTAAAGATTCTTTTTTGAGTTAAAATAGAGATTTTTCAATATGTGTTTTAAAAGAATGTTTTAGGATGGGGAAAATGCATAACATAAGCACATAATATTTTCTGGTTTTTGAAACCAGTCCAGATTCTGGACAGAACAGCCCCAAGATTGCCACAGTTTCCAGATTAAGTGCCAGAAGAAAACTGTCCTGGTGGAATTGCTGATAAAGCCGCAAGGCTCAGACTAGGGCAGATCAGGCCGCACGGCTGGATCCAGTAATTTTCCAGGTTCCAAACTGTTTCCATTCCAGAATGTTCAGCCAGAGATTCTGGGCAACTTTCAGCTTCAGATTTGTACCTGTTCATTATTCAGAATATATACAAGCCAAAAATAGCACAAGGAATGCATAAAAAGGAAAAATTGCACAAGCACAAAAATTGGACCCGGGACGGAAGGCTAACCCTCATAAATGTTCCAAAGCTTCTTATGAGAGAAAAAGTTTGGAAACATTTAACTAGTCCCCAGCGGAGTCGCCAATTGTGAATTACCCCACGATCGTGCAAAAATGTGTCGCACCGCATTCGGGTGGGCGTTTGCGTATCATTACGAGGGCTGAGTCACCTCATTGGAAAACAACAATTTATGAAAAACGGAGTCACCACGCCATTTTGATTTATCCTCAAAACTTTGAAAAAAAGGAAAAAGTAAAGGGTTCGGAAGTTAAGTTACTCCTTGGGAAGAACGTTTGGCGTTCACCCAAGGAGCCTTACAAAAGCAAGTCTTCCAAGGTCTAAAATTTTTGCTTTTGTGTGTGTGTGTGTGTGATTCAAGAAAAGAGAAAGGATATGCCAAGTCTTTATCCGAACATAAGAACCATTTTAAGAAGGTTTTAGTTCGAGATGCCTTAGGCTTTGATGTTATTAGGGATTTGATTCCCTACTCATTTTGAACTTATGATCATCATTATGGGACCTATCTACCCTCCCATTAGACTAATCAACCAATCTAGGCGTAGGAGCCTTGGTATGTTTTAATCTAACTTTCCTTGGGACTTTTAGTCGAATGTGATCAAAGAACTCATTTTTAAGTCCAAGAATGAGACATTATAAAAAGAATGAATCTTTGGTCATCAATCCTACATCTTGAGACAATGGTGGTTCATAGGGACATTTCGGTTTTTATCTCAAGTGATCATAGGAGATCTTAGGACTAAGAATCATTGATTTCTAAAAGGGACAAAGATTATGGCATTTTGAGATGAGATTGATGTAAAGATTGAGTCTTTACACCAATCTTCACTATAGAATATGCTCAAGAACCATGGGACTAGGGAAATGAGACATAAAGATTGGATCTTTATATTCATCCTATGTCTTTAATGCCTTAGTAGGCTTTTAGACAATCCTCGGAGAAGATTCCAATCTTGGGGACATGGGGAGAAATAATATTAATGTAAGGACTTGATATTTAATGTGAACATAAAAGGAAGATCATTAATCTAAGAGAAAGATACATAAAGGTTGGATCTTTGTGACTTCTCCTATGCCCTTAATACCTCATTAGGTGGACAATCATAGGAAAACTAGATCAAGGGAAGGGGAGAACATTTAACACATAAAGATTGCATTTTTAGACATAAATGTAAAAGGGGTTCACATCCTCATTTGGTAGATCATCCCTAGAACAAGACACTTGTGGAATATTGTTCATCCTAGGGAGAGGATCTCCATGAGTCATTTGTGTAGGGGAGTGTGAAATATGGATCTACATTGCTAAAGATTGGAACTTTATAGCATAAGAAAAGATAATCAACAAGTAACAAGGGAATGAGAGAATATAAGAGTGTATTAGAGGTGAGGGAAGGAGAGATTACCAATATTGGTGTTTCTCTATCTTCCAAGGGAGGCTTTTCTTAGGCAATATCTATTAGGAATAGATTAGGCTTGGGTTAATTTAGAAGAGAGAGGGTATTGGTGTTTTTAGGAGACTGTAATTGGGTTTTGATTTCTGCAGAGTAACTTTGCTGTGTAAATTTGTCCTCTTGAAATGAGTAGAGGAGGCCTCTACTTATAGGCTTCTGATGTGCTTCTAATGAAGCCGCACGGCATGAACCCGGGCTAAAAGAAGCCGCCCGGCCAAATCTTCCGTCGCGTCAGCTTGTTTCTGGAAACATGCAAGGTGGCAGATTGGAAGCTTCTTTCCAGCGAGGTCCTATCCATTTTTGTTATTCCTGATAGGTCTTTCCTTGCTTGGAAAGTATTGAAAAGTTCCGAATTGCCCCTAAACTTTATGAAAGTTTGGGAAACTTCTAGGAAACTTAGATTGGAAGGCATGAGCTAGATTTGGGTACTTACAACTACCAACATAAATATAATTCCTATAGGGTCACACACAAAGAACGGATTGAAACTGGCTCTAACTATGGAACTGTACAGCTGGGCGACCTTCGAGGGGAATAGTGGGCGACCACCCACAAAGAAGTTCCAAAAGGTAATGATCCGCTGTATAGCTGGGCGACCGTCGGGGAGTTGTGGGCAACCGCTCACAAATTTTTTCGAAAGATCATAAAAGGCTGTACAATTGGGCGGCCGCCGGGAACCTTAGTGGGCGACCGCCCAGCCCCCGTTTCAGCACATCCGTTTTTGACTTGGATTAGGGTTTCTTCCTAATTGTTAGGAATAATTATAAAGTATAAATATACCCTTTTGCCTCAGCAAATACACACGAATTTTAGGGCTTGAGAAATACTCCCTCCGTCCCACGTTAGTTGAGACTAACTTTTTGGGCACACCAATTAAGAAAAAGTAAGTGAGAGAAAAAGTGAAAGAAAATGTTGTGAGTATGAAGAATTAAATAGGAGAGAGAATGAGTGGGAGGAATAGTTAGGAGAGAGAATGTTGTGAGTGTAAAAGTGAAATAGGAGAGAGAATGAGTGGGGTAAATAGTGAAGATTCCTTTGCCATTTTGGACAGTCTCAACTAACGTGGGACGGCCCAAAAGGGAAAGAAGTCTCAACTAACGTGGGACGGAGGGAGTACAAATCTCTTGATTTTGATTACGAATCAAAGATCAAAACACCCTAGATTCAATTCCATATCAGCCATAGATTGTTGAAAAGTGTTTCAACAATCAAGGATCATCTAGCAATCCAACAAGATTCTATCTGGTTCGTTCGCGTGTGGATTACCGATAGAGGGTGATTTCTTTATCACCTAAAGCTTGAAAGCCTAAGTTGTTGATTCATCACAAGGAAGAAGATCAAAGTTTCGTCTACGACTCAAAGGTGAATTACGAATCGTGTACGAAAACAAACTCGCAACCAAGGTTAGTAAATCTATATTCATAATTTTAATCTATTCATATTAGACGAATTCATGGCTAGGGTTTTGTGAATTATGTAAATCTTCCGCTGTGCAAAACCCAACAGAAAGAACCAATATTGGTGAGATATCCTTCCAAACACTTTAATCTCTCATTTTACAAGTCTTTAATCTATTTATGAATCAATGTTGTTGAATCTATCATCTACAATGTAGTCTTTTACTTATTCTTTCACATTATAGACCCAAACCATCTAAATAATCCTAAAAGGCTTTCGATGCACAATGTGCTTAAGAATGGAAGCCTAATGGAGATAGTGGCTTGTTTATAACTATTTCAAACATTGTCTTTTCATTACTTACTTTCAAATGTCTTCATTTCCTAAATCATCTTTTGATCTATTTTATTTTAAGTTACTATGATACAAGTAACCCTAAATCTCCAAGGATGAACTCATCACTCATATTAAAGATGTGGTTCTAGGGATTAAGGTTATAATGTTGATGTAACCTCACTTTTTCTATTTTCTTCCTAAAATATGACAAAAGTTCAAGTTTACCTTCAGAAGGTCTTTCATTTCTCTACTTCAAACAAACAATCTCCATTGTTGTCACTCAAGGAAAACTCCAAAAACCACCATTGTTGTACTATTATAGGGTTTGGAGATGATAGCCTTAGGATTGGACAATTGACTTTTCCATGTTTCATGATTAAACTTTCTGGACAGTTTTAAGGGCTGTCAACTTTATTGTTTTTCAAGTCTAATCCTAGTAACATCAGAAATTAAATGAGACACAGAAAAAAAAAGCATACTGCACATATGCATCCGTACGGACCTCCTTGTAAAGGAGAATTGATCCATACAGATCACTTTGCAAGTTGTGACATTTGTTCATTTTTTTCCAATTTTCCAGTTTCAGATTTATCTTAAACCCCCCTTTTTATCAAAGCAGACAGATTTTCCTGCACAATTTTCCTCTTCTTTTGGCTATAAAACCATTTGAATTTAAACACACACATACACACACAATTTTCGAAAAGGGTTAGAAAGACTCATAGATATGAGGCATTTCGGGTGAGCAATAAAATCTCTTCCCGAGGCGTAACGTGACCTCCGAATTCAAGATCTTACATCAAAAAGCCTTTTGTCAAGTTTTGGGCTCACAAAGCGGCATGGCGACTCTTTTTGAAAGAAATTCATCCGTCCAGTCTTTAAAACATTTTTTCAAATCCACCGTGCGCTCGAGCATTCGGATCGGGTAATTTCAGTTGGCGACTCCGCTGGGGAATGTTCATGTTTAAAAACTTCTTTCAAAGTCTTTAAAACATTGTGTGGGTCAAACTTTCGTTTACCCTTTTTCGACCATTGTGTTTGTGTGTTACTTTTATTTGCTTCCTTGCTTCTTCAAAATTAAAATAAAATATGTGCTTCATATACATTTTGCTCTTTGAAGTGTCTCTTTTTGTTTCGCATATTTTGTCCATAAAAATGCTCTAGTTTTTACTATGTTCATAAAAAGTTTTGTGCATCTTTATTTTTACTAATAAAATGTTCGTGCACATATTTATGTCTTTAAGACACATTTTGCAAATCTCTATTTTGACTCAAAAGGATATTTAATTACCGCACACTATACGCACCCTTGCCATTTACACTTGCACACTATAACCCTGATCCCGGGATGGTCTTAGTTGCAACTCGAAGGTGTTCCTATGCCTCTCTTGCGCGCACGGGATCATTCCAAACAACCTATCCTTGCCAGTGTCAGCCATGCACTATTTGCGTCACACTTTGTCTGAGACTTGGTTGGCTTTTGGCCTAGTCTGTGTCATAAAGCCTAAATGTATATCCCATATTGGTCATCTTCTGAGTCAAAACCTAAAAGTCAAGGTCCTTTGCAAAAGCAAGCCCGACAGGGTTATCTGTTGACCGATCTTGATCTCTAGTGTTGACTTAGACATTGACCTATATTAGATATACATCAATGCTCAATGTGACACCATGTCATCGAGCTTTTAATGTACAACCCATGACAATTATGACTTAGTCAACTCAAAAGTCAAAGATCCCTTGCGAAAGTAAGACAAAGAAAGGTCATGCCAACTATGACCCGATCTTGACTTAAAGATATTGGTTTCGATCGCAATTCGCATGGCATATGCATTGAAAGTCATATGACAGGCTTGGTCCTTAAGGTTATTTCCCTTTGTGGTCGGTGGAATCCGCTTGCCCTATAGGACCTTAGGTCAGGGTTGTCCGCCCTGGGAAGACCAAGTACATGTAAAGAACGAGGGGCCTATAGATTGTGATGGATTCCACTGACACAGGATCTAGAGTAGTTGCAAAAAAGAAGAGCAGTCTTTTTCAACTATTTAGGATTCTAAGAAGACGTGTTTTATGTAAACTTGAATAGTTAATTAAATAACAACTGCATGGTCCCATTTCTGGAATCTTTAATCTCAACCTTTAATGGTCCAGTCTACGGTCCAATTTCCATTCTCGACCTTTCACTGTCTGAACTCCAATCTCAACCTTTCACGGTCCAATTTCCATTCTTGACCTTTCACAGTCTGAACTCCAATCTCAACCTTTCACGATCCAATTTCCTTTCTCGACCTTTCATGGTCAAATCTCCAATCTCGACCTTTCACAGACCAATTTCAATTCTCGACCTTTAACGGTCTGAACTCCAATCTCGACCTTTCACGGTCTGAACTCAAATCTCGACCTTTCATGGTCTGAGCTCCAATCTCGACCTTTCACAGTCTGATCTCGACCTTTCATGGTCTGAACTCAAATCTCGACCTTTCGCGGTCCAACTTTCTTTCTCGACCTTTCACTGTCTGAACTCCAATCTCGACCTTTCAAGGTCCGATCTTCGATCTCAACATTTCACGGTCCAATTTCCTTTCTCGATCTTTCATGGTCTGAACTCCAATCTCGACCTTTCACGGTTTAATTTCCGTTCCGGAACTTTCACGGTCTGAACTCCAATCTCGACCTTTAACGGTCCAATTTCCATTCTCGACCTTTCACGGTCAGAACTCCAATCTCGACCTTCCATGGTCCAATTTCTGATCTCGACCTTTCACAATCCGATTTCTGATCTCGACCTTTCACGGTCCAATTTCCGTTCCCGGCCTTTCACGGTCTTAACTTCAATCTCGACCTTTCATAGTCCATTTTCTGTTCCCGACCTTTCACGATCTGAACTCCAATCTCGACCTTTCATGGTCAAATTTCCGTTCTTGTCCTTTCACGGTCTGAACTCCAATCTCGACATTTCACGATCCACTTTCCATTCTCGACCTTTCACGGTCTAAACTCCAATCTCGACCGTTCACGGTCCAATTTCCGTTCCCGACCTTTTAGGGTCTGAACTCCAATCTCGACCTTTCACGGTCCAATTTCCATTCTCGTCCTTTTACGGCTTGAACTCCAATCTTGACCTTTCACGGTCCAATTTCCGTTCTCGACCTTTCACGGTCTGAACTCCAATCGCGACCTTTCACGGTCTGATTTCCGATCTCGACCTTTCACGGTCCAATTTCCGTTCTCGACCTTTCACTACCTGAACTCCAATCTCGACCATTCACGATCCAATTTCCATTCTTGACTTATCACAGTCTGAACTTCAATCCCAACCTTTCACATTCCAATTTCCGATCTCAACCTTTGACGGTCCAATTTCCGTTCCCGACCTTTCACGGTCTGAGCTCCATCTTGACCTTTCACGGTCCGATTTCCGATATCGACCTTTCATGATCCAATTTCCGTTCTTGACCTTTCACGGTTTGAACTTTAATCCCGACTTTTCACGGTCCGATCTTGACCTTTCACGGTCCAATTTCCGTTCTCGACCTTTCACGATCTGAACTCCAATCTTGACCTTTCATGGTCCAATTTTTGTTCCCGACCTTTCACGGTCTGAACACCAATCTCGACCTTTCACGGTCCAGATATGCTATAATATAGAAGAATTTCTAGTTATACTACTTAAATTTGTATGTCCATACCTTCAATTGTAACCGTGAACCTAGCCTGTTGTAAGTACCCAAATACGGATCGTCAAAATCCGTCAGAAAGTTAACCGGAATCCGTTAACTGGCCCGCTCCAGGTTAATCGGAACCCGTTAAGCTCCCCGTTGCCAAGCCAACAAGACGTCCCGGGACTGCCCCGTGCATCCCGACGTTGAAACGTACTTAACACACGTCATCGCACGTAAAAGTACAGCTTTCCCTGAAAAATGCACTTTTCGGCACTTTTCGAGGGCATTTCGGACATTTTTCGGACTGTTATTTTAAAAACGGACAAAACCGGGACCCGGGAACGAACTCCCACACAAATGGTGAGTCATGGGACACGTGTCAAGCATGCCACCTCCCTCTAGTCACCTTTCAATCAGAAATCAAGGCCAAATGACCAAAATACCCCTGGATTGCAGACCAAGTCCGGCCGGACTCATTTGCAGGTTCTGAGAAATTGCCAGCAAGTCCCTCAAAATTCCAAAATACCACAAAACCCCCTGGATTTCAGTCTAAGTCCGGCCGGACTCCTACTGAAAATTCACCTATAAATAGAAGGGCTGTCAAAGCCAGAAAGAACAACAAAATTACTCTCCATTTTCACCATAGCCACGGCCCAACTGAGTTTTACCCCTTCCCGAGCTCCCGTTTCGTCTCGATTCACGTGAAACTTCCATATTTCGATCAAATACGCCCCTCACCACTCCGAAACACCGTTCCAAACTACTTTCCGTATCCCGTATACACCCCCCGAGCCAAAGGAGTCGACCCTAGCCATAGGTATAACTCCCTCTCTCTAATCTCTCATTTTGTCTCGGTTTACGCGCCAGTCGCTACAACCGTTTCGAACAACGTCATTGAAATGTAGACGCCTCCGTCTAACTAGGTCCGATACGTTTTAGCCCCTCGATCCTCTTCTCTTCCCGTAAGAGAAGTAATCACGGGTTAAAACGGCGTTCCGACCCCTTTCCGTTTAAATTTCTGTCATTTACCATTTCGAATCGATCGATCCATCGATTGTCATTTATTTTTCTGTCATTTAAAACTCCGAGCCGTTTTGGCTCGTCGATCGTCATTTACAACTCCGAGCCGTTTTGGCTCGTCGATCGTCATTTACAACTCCGAGCCGTTTTGGCTCGTCGATCGTCATTTACAATTCCGAGTCGTTTCGCTTGTCGATCGTCATTTACAACTTCGGATCGTTCGATTCTGTCGATACCGCATTTAAATACTGTCATTTACAAGTCCGACCCGTTTGGATCGTGATAGTATTTACTTTTCAAAGTCCGAGTCGCAACCCGATTCGTTGATTGCATGTCATTTAATACGCTTTTTCTCGTAAAAATCGTTAACAATGTAATGCCCGGTTCAAAACCGGAGTTCGTTCTTCGAACTCTCTTTCAAAAGCGCAAAATGACGTTTGGCATCCAAACGCTCATCTTCAAACTTAAAAGCAAGCTTTTGACATTCAAAAACACTTAATACGTTTTTCTCGTAAAAATCGTTAACAATGTAATGTCCGGTTCAAAACCGGAGTTCGTACTTCGAACTCTCTTTCAAAAAGCTCAAAATCGACGTTTGCCACGCAAACGCTCATTTCAAAAAGCTCAAAATCGACGTTTTCCACGCAAACGCTCATTTCAAACTCAAAATCGACGTTTGCCACGCAAACGCTCATTTTCGTCTCAAAACCGACGTTTGTCATTCAAACGCTCGCCTTTTCAAACAGGTCACCTAATCAAACGTTTGACATTCATACCAAGATTAAGCTTGTCATTCAAGCCCCCATTTCAAAACACACACACACATACACACACGATTTCGAGAAAGGTAGAAAGACTCGTCATACGAGGCGTTTCAGGTGATCTCGTAATACTCTTCCCAAAACGTAACATGACCTCCAAACCTAACAATCTCTGGTACCAAATAGCTTTTTACTCGTTTTTGCTACCAATAAAAATGATCCCCTGTTTTCAAAGCCTTTTCCTAAGTTTTTGCTACCAATGAAAATGACACCATTTTCACTAAAGCCGTTTCTCAACGTTTGGGCTCAAAATACAAAAACCGCGTGGCGACTCCTCATTCCTTCCCAAGAAGTGAGGTCTCAAACACCAACCCTCCGCGAAAGACAACCGATTCGCTCGCGCGAATCCGGGTAATTTCAGTTGGCGACTCCGCTGGGGAAAAGGATACTTTTTTCAAAACTGCCGATGTTTTCTAAAAAGCCTTCCGTGGGTCAAACTTTCGTTTACCCTTCCTCATTTTCGTGTGCGTGTGTTACTTTAAACCTCGAACGGTTTTTTCAAAGGCATTACATTGTCATCTTCTCAAAATCATACCATGTTTGTGCATCCCCATTCATGTTTGATTTTCATTGCTATCTTTTGAACTACGCATCAAAATTCTTTAAGACACATTCTGAAAAATCTCTGTTTTACTCAGAAAAAGAATTTTAGTGACCGCACACTACTCGCACTTGCTGCCTCGGTACACCGCACTTCACGTGCACTTGCTGCCTCGGTACACTGCACACTACGACCCGTAACCCGGGATGGCCTTATCAGTTGCACCTCGGTTGGTCTGCCAGACACCTTTCGAGGGCGCACGGGGTCGTCCCAAACAGCCCATCCTAGCCCGTGTAAGCCATGCACTCTTTGTGTCACACTTTGTTCAAGACCCCGGTTGGTTTTTGGCTTAGCTCGTGTCATAAAGCCTAAGTGTATGTTTTTTACGCCGGGTTCCGCCTCGAGTCAAGCTCGAGAGGTTGAGACCGAAGGTCGTTCCCGACCCGTAGTCTTGAGCTTTTCAGCCTTGACTTTGACGCGGAGCTCTGCCGAAAAAGAAGGTTCAATGGGACACCGTGTCACCAAACCTCACCGCATGCACCGTGCCAGCCACAACTTGGCCAACGCCAAAAGCTAAGGTCCCTCGCCAAGCGAGTCAGGAGAGGTCATGCCGAAATTTTGGCACGATCCCCGCCTTAACTTAAGGACGTTGACTTCGACTGTGTCCCGTGCGTCACATACGTTGGAAGTTTGCGTGATCATCTAGCCTTAAGTTCACTTTTTTCTTTGTCGGTGGAACTCGCTTGCCTTATAGGACCTCGCTCGGGATAGTCCGTCCCGAGAAAGATGATCTACAAATGGAAACGAGGGGCTTATAAGCGTAGTGACGAGATCCACTGATTAGAGCTCTAGGATTAGTTGCGAAAAAGAAGACTTGCTCTTTTCCAACCAATTAGGACTCTAAGAAAATGTGCTTTAAGTAAACATTAATCGGTAACTGCACATTGCACAAGCCCGAAACCTTGATCCAAATCCCCCTTTTCTGAAGCCTAAACCCTGCCTTTCGTTCCCTGCAGCGAGCAGAAAGTGGTTCAGATTTTCGGGTCAGCGCCTCGCCAGAATCACCGTTACGGCGGCGTCGAGCGGTTCTTCGATTCCCTTAGTTCCCTCGGCCAGAATTTCCGACATGTCTAGCTCACCGAGAAATCGTGACGGGGAAGGACCCCGCCACGTGAGATATGACTTTGAAAGAAGCCATCCGAGCTTGTGAGGTTCACAAGAGGCGAAGAAGATCGGCGGAATTTCGTGGTACAGCTTCTGAATGAGCGAGGTATAGCAGCTATCCCCCAGTCAGACGGTACTTTTGTCCTGGTCGAGGATGACGATTCCCCGAAACCAGTTCCTCAAACCTTCAACCAGGTTCCTCCCCCTCAAACTTACGAGATGCCCTCGAACCAAGGAAACAGCCGGCCTAGGCTCCACGTTGTCACCTCTCAGGGCAACCCTGCCATATTTGGCCAGGCCAGTGCTACTCCCATCACTCAATACCACCAGCGCACCGCTAGACCATCTCAGACATATGCCAATATCCTTCAATACCCTCCTGGGTTCATCCCATTGCCTATACACGAATCCCAAAACACCGGGGACAAACCCCGATACAGTTCAGAAAAGGCCCCCATATATCCACATATATCAAGCCTACCACCTTCAATCACTACTGCTCACATGGTAGCACCCGGCGCTGAGCCTCACAGTCCACCACTGGACCCAACCTTAGCCTGGATGGTCGAACAGATGAAAGACCTGAAAGCCACCATGAGCAGCTCAAAGCAGGAAACGCTCAAATCCACAGATTCGGGAATGGTCACGCCTCTCCATGCCAAGTTCAGAATGCCGGAGATGGACCGATTCGACGGAACCGAATGTCCTCAAACGCATGTCGACACCTACGTTCTCGGCATGAGAGCAAAAGGAGCAACCCTCCAGCAAATGGCCGACCACTTCCAGCATACGCTCAAGAGTTCGGCGTTACGATGGTTTCTAAGGGTCAAGCTGCGGATCGCCACACTGGGATCGAGATCGGTAACATCTTCCCGGAACAGTACCGATCCAACTTAGAGTGGGAAACGAGTCGCGAGGACTTAATCACCACCGAGCGAGCGGATGAAAGCGTCGGAGAATTCTACAAGAGGTGGAGTTGAAAACTCTCCGAGATCATGGAGCCACTCTCCAAGGATGAACAGATGCGGATCTTCAAGTCCCGCTTAAGACCGTCCATCGTAACTCTCATCGGTCATCATTTCTTCCCGAGATCTCCGGCCATGGTCAATGCCGGCTCACGATTCGAGAAGGATCTCAAGGAAAAGTTGGCTACCGCACAGCCATACAAATACCGCTCGGCGGTTGCATTCAATCCCGCACCGGCCCACGGCAAAGGGAAAGATACGTCTGTCAACTACATCCATCGGGGACAACAGTCGAGCAACGAAACCCGCCCCGCAAAGCAACAACTCCACTTGAGCGATCTGTCGTGCACTTCGACAAGTTGGATATGCCACTAAGCAAGATCTTTGGAAGGGTTAATCAAGGAAGGTCTCCTTAAACCCGTTACAAATTACAAACCCAAGAATCCCGTAGTCAACGCCGACAAGAGCAAGTCTTGCGCCTTCCATCGCATCACGGCCATACCACCGACAACAGCGTGGGGTTACGATACGAAATCCAAAACTTAATAGAGGAAGGAAAGTTGGAGTGCCCCCGTGGGCCCAATACAGTCGGAAACCCTTTTCTGAACAACAACAACAGTGTGAATTCCATTGAGTGGGTGCCCAAGAAGATTGCCGCAGAGCCAGTCCCTCCGCCTCTTCCAGCCGGGTCCTCATCAAGTGTCCACATCAGCTACGATGTTTGTGATCGCTCCGCCGCACAGAGTACGAGTCCCAAGATATGGTCCGAAGAAATCCTCCGGGAAAACAGAAAAGGAAGTCCTCTCAACAGAGACTGAGAGAAAGATACGAAGCTGGAGACACCAGTGTGGGTACACTCGGAGAGCCATCTGGGAAGTTCGAATACTACGTACTCAACTCCAGCCGGTCCTCCCTGCCTCCAGGCCATGCAGCTTTAGAGCAGACAGGGGTCGGAAAGCCAAAAAGTCCTGCTGACACCAGAGTTCAGACCTTGGGACACCGGAATGCCTCAGATCTTGGTAATCTTACTGCCAGTCAGAAGCCTAACCCCCCGCGGGATCAGCTAAGATTCAATTTGTCCAGCTTCCGAGCCCGGACCGGCAAAGGAAGATCAAAGTCAGCTTGGCAGTATGACGAGATCCACTGATTAGAGCTCTAGGATTAGTTGCGAAAAAGAAGACTTGCTCTTTTCCAACCAATTAGGACTCTAAGAAAATGCGCTTTAAGTAAACATTAATCGGTAACTGCACATTGCACAAGCCCGAAACCTTGATCCAAATCCCCCTTTTCCGAAGCCTAAACCCTGCCTTTCGTTCCTGCGGCGAGCGGGAAAGTGGTTCAGATTTCCGGGTCGGCGCCTCGCCAGAATCACCGTTACGACGGCGTCGACAGGTTCTTCGATTCCCTCGGTTCCCTCGGCGGAATTTCCGACATGTCTAGCTCGAGAAATCGTGACGGGGAAGGACCCCGCCACCGGTAACATATATGACTTTGAAAGAAGCCATTCGGGCTTGTGAGGTTCACAAGAGGCGAAAGAAGATCGCGGGAATTTCGTGGTACGGCTTCCGAATGAGCGAGGTATAGCGGCTATCCCCGGTCGGACGGTACTTTTGTCCTGGTCGAGGATGACGATTCCCCGAAACCAGTTCCTCAAACCTTCAACCAGGTTCCTGTTAGTGTGTGTGCCCTAGGCTTATAGTTTCTATAAACCTTGATGTATCGTCTTTATCATTAATAAAAGAGAAATTTTATTTTGATTAATATATGTTTTGCATGTTTATTATATTAATCTGTGTTCCTAGTTATTTAGTGTAAGTTGGTAATGGATGATCATAGAGATGATCATATGCATAGAGATGCACATTACAAACTTGTAAATAACTAGTATAATTGTCAATGGATAATCATATGATGATTATATGCATAGAGATGCACATTGAAATTATGGGTACTTGTTAGAGAACAAGTGACTGGACTTGACCCGTATGAGATTTATGTCATGGTCAAATGTCATAATTAAATCTCATATGGTCACTTCATTTAGTCCCTAGACCTGAGATTATCATGACCTTACATATGATGAAAGTTATGTTTGATTTTAGTCAAACGGTATCTTAACACGATATCTATAAAGGCTATCTTTGGCATGATCGGATTCATGATGGGAAGGATGATAAGTCAAGATGGAATTTGTCCCTCGAAAGAGAGATGTTTTGCTTGGGCCCCTCGATGAGTGATAATGATGAAAGCGTGTGGCCACACCCCAATATGATTGGACTATCATTATACTCAAGATCGAGAAAGCATTGAACAAATACAAGTTGACGTGGACCATGACTTGTGTTCAATATAACATCGTGAGACAAAGGGAGAAATGGAAGTGTACCATTGGAAACGTGAACTCTTACGTTGTGTTATTTGGGTAGACATAATGACTTGCTAGAGTCCGCTTATGTCTTATGAGGGTCGATATGATCGGACTCATTGCCAACATAATACAATCCTATTGGGTCACACACAAATAGAATGAATTGGTTGAACAAAAGGAAGAATGATTGAAAGTTCTGTAAACTGGCTAATTATGTCACGCGACATAACTAGCCACTGGCTAGTTATGTCACGCGACATAACTAGCCACCAGACGCGTCTTTGACAGCCTGTTCTCCTAATTCGATTAGGAAACATATTTACACTAAAGTAGTATAAATATGAGAGGTCTGTTAACCCTAATGGTCTGGCCGAAATTTTCAAGGGAAAATCATAACAAAACACTCTCAATATTCTTCCATAAGTTTTAGGAATCTAGCAATTCCCAACCCGAGAATTGTTCTCGACATTCATATTTGTGTGGATTACCAAAAGAGGGTCTTAATTTGTTCAAACAAATCAAAGGCCTAGAGTTCAAATCTGAAGATCCAAAGGAGTTGAAGATTCGAAGATTTGAAGATCAAAAGTTTGTGATTATGAATCACATAATTATCCGTTCGATAGCTCAAGACCGGAAAGCAATTTAGGTTGGTAAATTCTATCTCATAGCAATTCAATTTAATCGTATAGAACGGATCTTAGGGCTTGGGTTTTGTGTTAATTTTATGCTTAATTCCGCTGCGCATGGACCCATAAAACCCAACAGTGGTATCAAAGCCCCGTTCGTATGGTTAAGTTTGAATTAACATGCTAGAATGATTATATAAATTGTTTATATGTTCGTTGCATGTTTTTGTATGCGATAGAATTTTGATTGTTTATGTGAAACAATGTGGAAATCGTTTTCGAATTATGTTGAATTAAATCTGTAAAAGGGTTGTTTTATATGATTTAATTGCATGTATGTATCTGAATTGATTGAAATCTGAAAATCTACCGGCTACCTATGTCGTGCGACATAGTAGGCCACAGGAGGAAATCTCGGTAATCGGCCGGTTATGTCACGCGACATAACTAGCCACTGGCTAGTTATGTCACGCGACATAATAAGCCAAATCAAGCGAATCAGTTTGTTTAATTTTTACGCTAATCTATGATTGTATTTGCAATACGAGATGTTTTATGTCTTAATCTTTGGATGCTATAAATTTCTGGAAATTGAGTTTATAGGGCTATGCTAGATTAATTCATTGTTTATGCTTGCTTAATTAATTAAAAGATGTTTATTTAATTGTTGCGTTGCATAATTATTAAAGTGTTCTTATGCTTGCTTAATTGTTTAAAAAGTGATTTTATTAATTATTGCGTTGCATAAAGAACTCGTTATAATTCTAGAATGTTTTTGAACATTGAATTATAGTTCACTAATTGTTTATGAGAAACAAGTTAGTGTCTCGATTGTTTATGAAACAAGTCGGTTTTACAAGTAAGATTATGCTTTTGCAATCAAAACCGATATTGTAGTTGTACATGTCTAGGAGAGTTACGTCTAAGGATTGGGTACTTAAGTAGTCCTTGTGGCTCACCAGCTTCACGGGAACTTACCCGGTGTACTTTACGCTTATCTTTGTTGACATGCTTATGATCTATTTTAAAGAACCTTCATTTAATGTTTAAGTTTTATGCCACCCCGAAAGTAAAACACTTGAGAAGTATTGGGATAGGTTGATGTAGTTTCGACTTAGTTGGGTGCATCATTCTATTCTAGTATGGAGCAAGATGAGATAATGATTGATGTAGTTTCGACTCAGTTGGGTGCATCGTTCCATGTATCTCATACGTTTGAAATTGGTTAGACTTAATTGGTGCTTTCAAAAGAGTTTTGACCCAAGGCATAAGATGAGATTAAAACATGTTTTGACATATGATGTCTAAAATCTCATAAAGGATCTAAGAGTCACATATGATGTGATTGATAAATGTTATCTACCTAAATAACTTAATTTTGGGCATTGACTCGGCTTAAACCAAAATTGAAGTGAAATATGGATCTTAGCCCATTATAATTATATGATACATGCTTGTATTTGAAGGTGTATAATTTAATGGGAGTATTTGTAAAATACATTATTTGCTCTTAAATGATAAAGGTGTTGATATTGATATGTGTTCATATAATTTGTATATTTTGTTGTAGAAGTAGCATTATATAATAATAATTGCGATTCGTCCTTATGAAGGACAAAGTTCGAAAGGAATGATACAAATAATTTTGATTGAATCAAAAGCCTAAAGAATGGTTCTTAGGTAAATTTGTACGTTCTTGACGAATCCGTTCCTACTGAACCCATTGCAAATTTTGCAAAGGGCAAATAAGGAAGCAACATTAGAAACATATTGATGATTCTGACAATATTGCTTGCCTTGTAATTGCCACCATGTTTAAAGGCTCTTATGAACACTACAAGAAAACTTGTCTTTCGCGATTGCTTTTGGCGATGGCAAAAAAAGCAGTCGCGTTTGAGTATATAAGGAGACGGTCTTTGTGACTGCATTTAGTGCAGTCACAGTAGGCTAGCGTGATGGCTAAGCAGTCACGGATGCCATCACATATATGATTTTCCCTCTAGCGCCAAAAATGTAGTCTGGGCGGGAATGTGAAATTTTAATTTTTATCAAAGGCGATGGCTTTAGCAATCGCGTTTTATAAAAATATTAAATTAAACAATTTTAAAATCGGATTTTTAATTTTTTTTTTTAAAGGCGACTGCTTTTGCAATCGCGTTATATGAAGAAAAAAATTAAAATTATTCTATTAAACAATTAAAAACCCTTTTCTTTTCATTCCACGGTTTAGAAAGCCCTTTTGTTTTCTTCCTCTCTCATTCCTCTTCTTCCTCACCCTCAACCTCCAGCGGCGTTCTTCCAGCAGCGATTCCAGCGGCGATTCTTCTTCCTCAGGCGCCTATTCTTCCGATTCCAAGGTACAAGGTGACTATCTCTCTCACTCTCGCTCTCGCTCTCGCTCTCTCTCTCTCGCCCTCTCTCTCTCTCGCTCTCTCTCTCCATGCCTACTCGGGGCGTTTGCAGTTGATTGGGGGAGGAGAGAGAAACTGAGGTAGTTATATTGTGTTTTTTATTTAAGTAATTCACAAAAATTTGGATTATGTTTTTTGAATTACGAGTAAATTTTACGTCACCAGATGTTTGATTGAGAAATGTTTGATGAAATGCCTGTTCAGAGTTCTTGAACTATTATTGATTGTTTCTTGGTGGGGTTTGATTTTCAGGCGATTACGTTGTGCCCTAATGTTTCAGTTTATTGGAGCAATCGTGCTTTGTGTCATATGAAGCGAGAGTATGTTTTATCTTGATTTAGCATTTGTTTTTTTATGTAGGTTTTGTGTTTACTTGAAAGATTTACTGTTGATGATGCGCAACAACCCTAGGATTAAGGATTACGCAAATGGGTTTGTTTTGCTATACAATTTTACTGTTGATGATGCGCAACAAAACCCTAGGATTAAGGATTACATGATTTGGGTTGAAGGATAGAGGGACCCTCGTTATGTTCTCTCTGTACCACTGAGCTATATATGTGTGTCTACATACAAGCTAACTCACTCCCCTCTCCTTTCCTAATGAAGAGGAACTAGAAATACTTATATTATTTTCATTGGGCCCTATTTGTTCTTTTAATTCAGTCTTAAACTTGTTTTTTTATTTCAGTGCTATTGCTTTAGAAGAACCTGATCATTCTGTATATCCAAGAGCAAAACAGGCCATTCATTATTCCCAGAGGATAGTTCTTCATGCAGGCGACGCACTTTTCATACCTGAAGGCTGGTAAGATTAAAATCTATGGGCTTTAAAAAATTTCTTTTCCAGTATCTCATCATTTATTCTGTTCTTACTTCTATTTTTAGGATGCCATCTTTAGGTTTTTCGATTGGGGCTTCATTTATTTGCCTATGAAGAAACACAATCATAATGTTCAAACATGTTGGCTCCTCCTACAGATTCTTTCTACTCCAGAATTAGATGTCTTAGGTGGCCTTGCACAAAGCTGAAGATTTGATAATGCTTACCCAGGAAAATTACCCTTAAATGGACATCAAATATCAGACAGCACAGTTGATGAAAGATCTGGTTGCATTCTCTCAAAAATGAATTTGTTGCTCATTAGTAGAGGATTTGACAATTCTGAAATATGAACTTTACTAATCTTTTACAAGATGAGAGCAGGATGTAAAGAAAACTGCTAGAAAGTGAAGCAAGCCCACAAGAAACGACGCCAGCTAAAGCCTCCAAGAACCACCATCTAATGGCTCACCACAGTCCAATCTCTACTGAGATCCGTCACTGACACCCTTTAAAGAACCCAGCATTGAAGCCCATAGTGAGCTTGTAACTGACTCCTCTCAAGAGGACAAGACATTCAGATTGTATATAATACTTGCATTCTTATTGATGTCCCCTGTTATTTAATCAGTTTGCATCATATTTTCTATCTTTCCTCTACAGGTTCCACCAAGTGGATAGCGATAAATTGACAATTGATGTTAACTTTTGGTGGCGTTCTAAAATAATGTCTGATATGTTAGAGCACATGGATGCATATTATCTTCGCAGAATAATAAAAAGGTACCGGTGGACCTATTTCTCTCATGAGCTATCTTTATCTAACGTTACTGCTTAAGCATGTATAATAACTAATGATTTCTCTCTTTTCATGTTTCATATGCAAACTACTTGATTAATCCTAAAGATTGACCGACCGAGAAATGGTATGCATATTCTTTCAACCTCTTTGCTTATCATTTGCTGCTTGCTTCATAACCAAAAGAAATCTATCTTTTATCCTAGTATTTCAGTAGGGGAATATAATAGGGTTATGGCAAAATGTATGCTCTATATGTTTCCTGCAATCTTTTTGTTTAGTTGGGGTTGAAATGACTGTGCTTCGAAGTCTTGCTTTCCACGGTTTGATCTGTAATTATTGTAAATTGTAATGCACATCTTAACTTACCTACCAAGAACCTGGAGTTTCAAATGTAACGTGTTCAACCGACAGTTGTAAGAGGTAGATTATTTCATTTTCTCGGCATATAAGATGAAAATAACACTGTAGATTGTAGAATTCGGTAAAGAATTGCTATTTATGATTGTAATTTCAGAGATCTTCAAGTTATGGAAAATCATGTTTTGTAAGTGGGTATTTCCAAAGAATTGCTTTAATTATTTTTGAGGTACATTTATGTGTTGTGTAGTGATAAAAAATGGCAAGAGAGAAGATTAAGATAAGGAAGATTGACAACATAACAGCAAGGCAAGTGACATTTTCAAAGAGGAGAAGAGGGCTTCTCAAGAAAGCTGAAGAACTTGCTGTTCTTTGTGATGCTGAAGTTGGACTCATCATCTTCTCTGCTACTGGCAAGCTTTTTGAGTATGCCAGCTCTAGGTACGTACAACCACACACTTGTACACACATGATCCATATATTTTCTTGATCAAATCTCTGAGAAAGCTGTTTGTGTGTGTGTTTATGTCTTTAATTTATCATATACATGACCACACATGTTCTGATGATCTAAACATTTTTCATACATTTTCATCCCCATATAGTTAACATCTTTCTACTTTACTTCCCACTAGGTCTCCTACTTCCACAGCATACAACCCCCCCCCCCCCGACGCACCACCCAGAAAAGCTCCATGGATACTGCAGAAAGCCCACCTAATGCGAAATGAAAAACTGTCATTATATATTCATTATTTAGGAATAGAAAGGAGATTTATGAGATGTCCAGATCATCAGTATTGAATCACCTATCACGTGATCACCACCGAATTTGAGAAATTTATATTATCTCCTTTCTCTTGCAGACTATCGAAAGTGGATCCAGACTATCGAAAGTGGATCCCGCTGGGAAGGACATAAAAATTGTTGGGAGTTACTTTTTTTTTCTTTTCTTCTGTCATGTAATAACATTAGATGACTACAATCAGAGTTTTTTACATGTCAATTCTTATCCTTATATTTATATTGACCTAGTAGGATTAGGATGATACATTTTCTTGACAAACCTAGTAGTTTGATTTTTTTTTTTGGATTTTGTAACGATGATTATGGTCCATAATATAGTGTTAAATGCAATTAATTTATTAATTTTCATGTTGTGCTAATCAACCTTTCTTTAATTTTTATTCAATTATTAATTATAAATAGGGCTAGTGAAATGGAAAAAAAATATAAATTTAAAGTACCTAAGGCGATTGCATTTGCCGTCTCCTTTTGTTAACCTAAGGCGATTGCATTTGCCATCTCCTTTTCTAAGCTAAGGTGATTGCATTTGCCGTCTCCTTTTTCAAAACCTAAGGCGATTGCATTTGCCGTCTCCTTCTTTAAAACCTAAGGCGATTGCATTTGCCGTCTCCTTTGCTGAGCTAAGGCGATTGCAAATGTAATTAAAATAATTAAATAAATAAAATTTAAAAAAAACTCTAACGCGATGGCAAAAGCAATCGCGAAAAATAATTGACAAAGGCGACGGCTTTTTTCAGTCACCCTATCTTTTTCGCGACAAGGCTTTACGCGATTGCCATTGCGACGGCTTTTCCCGTCGCGTTAGCCTTCCGCGACGGCTTTAAGGGTTTACGCGACGGCTTTTGGCCGTCGCGAAAGACCAGTTTTCTTGTAGTGGAAGAACCTTGAACATATGGGAGTCACTTTTGTTCTAGAATAACGCAAAAAGGAAACGTTCCAAGTGCGAGCTAGGCAAAAGATGTATGTTGTGGTGAAGGCCCTTAATGCATGAGATGCAACAAGGAGCAATCCGCAAATTATGTTAATGGTTGACACAATAAAAGGGTTCATAAAGGAAGGAAAAGAAGGTAAAGCAAAAGTTGCTAAACCTAGGACAAATGTTGTCATAGCCGAAGAGGCTAAACCCAAAGTGTCTCAAAAGGATGCATCTTTGCTATCATTGCAATAAGATTATCATTGGAAGCAAAGTTGCAAGGCTTATTAGGAAGGCCTAAAAGGTGAAGAAGGGCAATATGATTGCTACTACTTCAAGTATCTATATGATAGATATTTTCCTTTCGACTTCTTGTTCTTGGGTATATGATACAGGATTGGATCCCACATTTGTTTAAATGTGCAAGGAACAAAGAATAGAAAGCTACTCAAATAAGGTAAATTAAACCTAAGCATGGGAATGGAGCAAGAGTTGCAACATTAGCCATAAGGGACTTATGAAGTCACTTTGCCTTGTGAAGTAGTACTTGTTTTGAACAAGTATGACTACGTTCCGAATTTGAGTAGGAGTATTATTTCCGTTTCTTAAATGGATGATGAAGAATATAATTTTCTTATTTTCAATAAGAAGTTTTATATTTATTTAATGATATGCCTTATTGTAATGCATATGTCATTGAATGGTCTTCATATCCTTGAAGATGAGAAACAAAATAATATTGAAGATATCTATAATATAAATGGGAAATCTAAACCGAATAATATGAACAACGCGTTCATATGGCATTGCCGGCTTGGTCAAATAAATAAGAAACATATATCTAAACTCCATTAACATGGACTTTTAGACTCATATGACCATGAATCATTTGAGGAATGTGGATCTTATTTATTGGGATTATCGACCAGACCACCCTACACTAAGAGTAGTGGGAGGGCTAGTGACTTATTGGTCATTATACATGAGATGTATGTGGACTGTTAAGTAGCATTGCTAGGGGAAGACTTCGGTATTTCATCACATTTCACTAAAGACTTATCTAGATATGACTATGTCTATCTGATGAAGTCCAAAGGTGAATCGTTTGAGATGTTTCGAACATTTCAAGATGAAGTGCAAAACAAACTTGGCAAAACTATTAAGTACTTCGATTAGATCGAGGTGGTGAATATTTGAGCCAAGATTTTGACAATCATCTCAAAACTATGAAATCGTTTCAAAGTTGACTCCACCCGGAACATCACATTGTATGGTGTGTCTATAGGAGGAAGTGAACCTTGTAGGACATGGTTCATTCGATGATGTGTCAAGTTGACTTTCCTAATTCCTTTTGAGGATATGCATTAGAAATAATGCGGTTACACTGAATTGAGTCCTTACTAAATCGGTTCCTAAGGCCCCACATGAGATGTGACATGGAAGAAAACTTAGTTTGTCTTTCATGAAGATTTGGGGTTGCGAATCTTATGTAAAGAGACTTGTCTCTTATAAGTTAGCACCAAATCTGACAAGGTTATTTTCGGATATTGATTTTACAATCACAAAGAGAACAAAATGTTTGTTGCTCTACACGATTCGTTTCTTGAAAAATAGTTTCTCAATAAAAGAATCTAGTGGGAGTAAAATTAATCTTGAAAGAAGTTCAAGAACCCGAAAATAATATGGAACCAAGAGTAGAGACAGAACCAAGTTCACAAAGGAGTTGTGAAACCGGTTCAAGATGCACAAGTCCATCGTAGATTGGATAGGTTACGATCCGAACTCAAGAAATAGTGATTTCTCGTTGCGGAAAGTGATAAAGTGGAAGTCATTAAGAATGACGATCCTACTTGCTATCAAGAAGCGATGTCCCCTCCTAATTTGGATAGATGGTTATGAACCATGGAATCCGAATTGCAATCCATGTTTGACAATCAAATTTGGAACTTGATTGGGCTACCTAAAGGTGTAAAAACTAAAGGGTGCAAGTAGGTCTTCAAGACCGACATGGATGGGAAGGTGTATACTTTCATGACTAAAAATTGTAACAAAGGGATTTGGGCAAATTCATAGTATTGACTATGTTGAAACCTTTTTCGCCAGTTACAATGTCGAAGTCTATTGGAATTTCAACTGCCATTATCACATATTGTGACTATGTGATATGACAAATGGATGTCAAATGACTTTCTTTAAATGGAAAGATTATTAAGGATGTGTAGAGTACACAACCCGAATAGTTTGTCGATCCAAGAAACTCTAATAAAGTATGCATGTTGCAAAGATCCATGAGATGGGTTGAAGCAAGCTTCAAGGAATTGGAATCTTTGTTTTGATGAATTGGCCAAAGAGTTTGACTTCATCGAAAAACAAAGATGAACCTTGTGTATACATGAAATTCAGTGGGAGCGTAGTATTATTTCTATTGTTTTATTACAATGATATCTTACTCATTGGAAAAATAAGTTCCGACACTTAAGACTGTCAAGTCTTGGTCAAGGAAAGTTTTCTCAATGAAAGATATGGGTGAAGCCGCTTACATCCTTGGCATCAAGATCTATAGAGATAGATCTAGAAGGATAAATTGGTTTGAGTCAAAGTGTTCACATTGACAAGATTCTTAAAAGAGTCTAAGAAGAGTAGCTTGTCAATGGATCATGGTATTTCTCTTAGCAATATTCATTGTCTTATGACAACTGATGAGCAAAAGGGAAAATGAATGAAGTTACATATGCTTCGGCATTTGGATCTGTCATGTATGCCATGATTTGTACTAGACCCGGCATTTCATATGCTCCATGCATGATGAGTCGATACCAATCTGATCCTGTGATGAGAACCATTGGATGGCAGTCAAGATGATCCTTAAGTACTTAAGAAGAACTAAGGATACGTTCTTGGGATTTGAAAGATTGGAAGTTAATCTTGTTGTAAGGGTTACATAGATGACTAGCTTCCAAACTGACAAAGTTAATTTTAAAATCGCAATTAAGATTTATGTTTATGCTTATTAGAGGTGCAGTTTTGATTGGAAGAGTTCCAAGCAGAAATTGTAGCCAATTCTACTACTAAGGCCAAAATTTTAGCAACATATGATGTGGCTAAAAGAGGCAGTTTGGATCAAAAGTTCATTAGTGTTTTGGAAATGTTCCAAGTATCACTAATCGGTGAAACTCTTGTTATGACTATAGTGGTACCACTTGTGCAAACAATGGAACCAAGGTCACAACAACGATCCAAACACTCACTTAGACGTTCTTTGAGGAATTCATAAAGAATGAGAAGAAGTCAAGATATACAAAGTATCAACCGATGATGACATTAGGGATTCACTTACAAAGACCCTCGCACAGGCAGAAGCATGATGGTCATGTTAGATCCATGAGTATTCGATACATAAATGGAGCCTAGTGCAAGTGGGAGCTGTTAGTGTGTGTGCCCTAGGCTTATAGTTTCTATAAACCTTGATGTATCGTCTTTATCATTAATAAAAGAGAAATTTTATTTTGATTAATATATGTTTTGCATGTTTATTATATTAATATGTGTTCCTAGTTATTTAGTGTAAGTTGGTAATGGATGATCATAGAGATGATCATATGCATAGAGATGCACATTACAAACTTGTAAATAACTAGTATAATTGTCAATGGATAATCATATGATGATTATATGCATAGAGATGCACATTGAAATTATGGGTACTTGTTAGAGAACAAGTGACTGGACTTGACCCGTATGAGATTTATGTCATGGTCAAATGTCATAATTAAATCTCATATGGTCACTTCATTTAGTCCCTAGACTGAGATTATCATGACCTTACATATGATGAAAGTTATGTTTGATTTTAGTCAAACGGTATCTTAACACGATATCTATAAAGGCTATCTTTGGCATGATCGGATTCATGATGGGAAGGATGATAAGTCAAGATGGAATTTGTCCCTCGAAAGAGAGATGTTTTGCTTGGGCCCCTCGATGAGTGATAATGATGAAAGCGTGTGGCCACACCCCAATATGATTGGACTATCATTATACTCAAGATCGAGAAAGCATTGAACAAATACAAGTTGACGTGGACCATGACTTGTGTTCAATATAACATCGTGAGACAAAGGGAGAAATGGAAGTGTACCATTGGAAACGTGAACTCTTACGTTGTGTTATTTGGGTAGACATAATGACTTGCTAGAGTCCGCTTATGTCTTATGAGGGTCGATATGATCGGACTCATTGCCAACATAATACAATCCTATTGGAGTCACACACAAATAGAATGAATTGGTTGAACAAAAGGAAGAATGATTGAAAGTTACGTAAAGGCGGCTAATTATGTCACGCGACATAACTAGCCACTGGCTAGTTATGTCACGCGACATAACTAGCCACCAGACGCATCTTTGACAGCCTGTTCTCCTAATTCGATTAGGAAACATATTTACACTAAAGTAGTATAAATATGAGAGGTCTGTTAACCCTAATGGTCTGGCCGAAATTTTCAAGGGAAAATCATAACAAAACACTCTCAATATTCTTCCATAAGTTTTAGGAATCTAGCAATTCCCAACCCGAGAATTGTTCTCGACATTCATATTTGTGTGGATTACCAAAAGAGGGTCTTAATTTGTTCAAACAAATCAAAGGCCTAGAGTTCAAATCTGAAGATCCAAAGGAGTTGAAGATTCGAAGATTTGAAGATCAAAAGTTTGTGATTACGAATCACATAATTATCCGTTCGATAGCTCAAGACCGGAAAGCAATTTAGGTTGGTAAATTCTATCTCATAGCAATTCAATTTAATCGTATAGAACGGATCTTAGGGCTTGGGTTTTGTGTTAATTTTATGCTTAATTCCGCTGCGCATGGACCCATAAAACCCAACAGTTCCTCCCCCTCAAACTTACGGGATGCCCTCGAACCAAGGAAACAGCCGGCCTAGGCTCCACGTTGCCACCTCTCAGGGCAACCCTGCCATATTTGGCCAGGCCAGTGCTACTCCCATCACTCAATACCACCAGCGCACCGCTGGACCATCTCAGACAGATGCCAATATCCTTCAATACCCTCCTGGGTTCATCCCATTGCCTATACATGAATCCCAAAACACCGGGGATAAACCCCGTCTGATTCGAAAAGGCCCCCATATATCCACATATATCAAGCCTTCCACCTTCAATCACTACTGCTCACATGGTAGCACCCGGCGCCGAGCCTCACAGTCCACCACTGGACCCAACCTTAGCCTTGATGGTCGAACAGATGAAAGACCTGAAAGCCACCATGAGCAGCTCAAAGCAGGAAACGCTCAAATCCACAGATCCGGGAATGGTCACGCCTCTCCCTGCCAAGTTCAGAATGCCGGAGATGGACCGATTCGACGGAACCGAATGTCCTCAAACGCATGTCGACACCTACGTTCTCGGTATGAGAGCGAAAGGAGCAACCCTCCAGCAAATGGCCGACCACTTCCAGCATACGCTCAAGAGTTCAGCATTACGATGGTTTCTAAGGGTCAAGCCTGCGGATCGCCACACCTGGGATCAGACCAGTAACATCTTCCTGGAACAGTACCGATCCAACTTAGAGTGGGAAACGAGTCGCGAGGACTTAATCACCACTGAGCAGAAAGCGGATGAAAGCGTCGGAGAATTCTACAAGAGGTGGAGTTGGAAACTCTCCGAGATCATGGAGCCACTCTCCAAGGATGAACAGATGCGGATCTTCAATTCCTGCTTAAGATCGTCCATCAGAACTCTCATCAGTCATCATTTCTTCCCAGATCTCTGGGCCATGGTCAATGTCGGCTCACAGTTCGAGAAGGATCTCAAGGAAAAGTTGGCTACTGCACATCCATACAAATACCGCTCAGCAGTTGCATTCAATCCCGCACCGGCCCCTAGCAAAGGGAAAGATACGTCTGTCAACTACATCCATCAGGGACAATAGTCGGGCAACAGAAACCCAGTCCCGCAAAGCAACAACTCCACTTCGAAGCAGTCTGCCGTGCACTTCGACAAGTTGGATATGCCACTAAGCAAGATGCTGGAAGGGTTAATCAAGGAAGGTCTCCTTAAACCCGTTACAAACTACAAACCCAAGAATCCCGTAGTCAACGCTGACAAGAGCAAGTACTGCGCCTTCCATCAGTATCACGGCCATACCACCGACAACTGCGTGGGGTTACGATACGAAATCCAAAACTTAATAGAGGAAGGAAAGTTGGAGCGCCCCGTGGCAATACGATCGGAAACCCTTTTCCGAACAACAACAACAGTGTGAATTCCATTGAGTGGGTGCCCAAGAAGATTGCCGCAGAGCCAGTCCCTCCGCCTCTTCCAGTCGGGTCCTCATCAAGTGTCCACATCAGCTACGATGTTTGTGACTGCTTCGCCTGCTTGGAGTACGAGTCCCAAGATATGGTCTGAAGAAATCCTCCGGGAAAACAGAAAAGGAAGTCCTCTCAACAGAGACTGAGAGAAAGATATGAAGCTGGAGACACCAGTGTGGGTACACTCGGAGAGCCATCTGGGAAGTTCGAATACTACGTACTCAACTCTAGCCGGTCCTCCCTGCCTCCAGGCCATGCAGCTTTAGAGCAGACAGGGGTCGGAAAGCCGAAAAGTCCTTCTGACACCAGAGTTCAGACCTTGGGACACCGGAATGCCTCAGATCTTGGTAATCTTACTGCCAGTCAGAAGCCTAACCCCCCGCGGGATCAGCTAAGATTCAATTTGTCCAGCTTCCGAGCCCAGATCGGCACTCTCCTTCTCCGGATATAGACCAGATCTACGATTCCCGACTGTATGGCAGTATGATCACGTTCTGTGATGAAGAACTACCGAGAGATGCCTCGGGGCACAACGAAGCTCTGTATATCACTCTCAAGCTCAACACCATAACACTCCCTGGAGTATTGGTAGATAACGGGTCAGCCGTTAACGTCCTCCCTCTCAGCATGATGCGAGCCCTGCGCATCAACGAAAGCCATCTGATTCCGTCTACCCGAACTATCAAGGCCTACGACAGCACGTCTCGTCCCATCCTGGGGACGGTGACTCTGGAACTCTGGTTCGAAACTCAAATGGTGCCAGCAAAATTCCACGTGATGGACATTCCATCCGAATTCACGGCTCTGTTAGGATGCCCTTGGCTGCATCACATGAAAGCCATAGCTTCCGAGGGGACCAGCACCAACGACATTCCAGTGTTAGAAATCAAGAATAGTGACGACATGACATTAACTGGATTCACTCTGGAGACCTCCAAGATCCAAATATGCAACGTGGACCTTCCACTGTCTCACGACAAGATCCCTCCTGCCATGAAGATGATGAAACTCATGAATTTCATCCCGGGACTGGGGCTCAGCAAAAAGGTTACAAGGCCAACACCAAGTCATCGAAGTCAAGGACCACACCACGGTCCAGGGGCTTGGCTATGTGCCAACACCAGCTGACATCAAGGAAAACAAAAGGATCGCTCGCACCAAGGCAGTAGCCCATAAAAGGGGAACCTCCGACGGCACACCCAACCTCCGACCTTACAGTTTCAACCTCGCTCATTACTTCACAAAGGGAACCAACAGCAGAACTAAGGGGACCGACAGAGGAACCAACAGCAGAACTGGGGGGACCGACAGGGGAACCGATAGCAGAACTGAGGGGACTGACAGCAGAACTGAGGGGACCGATAGTGGAACTGATGAAGATGAGAAAGAAGCAGGGATAGTCAGCACCGAGGCTACAGAAAGGATGGAACAGCTAGCACGGGACCCCAAGCATTTCAGAGGACTCAAAGCTAATCCGATAAGGGGAGCGTTCCTCGACATCACGGCTCTACCTGGACCAACTGCCACCACAGTCCAGCACGAATACAAATTCAAGGGAATCCCAGACTTGGAGGAGCAACTCAAGGTACTCTCCATGGGAAACAGATTGTTCGGATCAGCCGCCGAGGCCACATTCGAGACAGTAGCTCCAAAGCAGAAGGAACCAGAATTCATAGAAGACGCTCTCAGTGGACCAGCTCTACAGAGTCTTTTTGAAGAAGTCATGGAGGTGCCAAACCTGATTGACCTGGGCTCCGAAAATAGCATGATCGCCATGATTGGGACAGCAGAAGCCAAGCCTCTCGATCCCCGCACCCTCATCAAGCATCCAGCAATGCCACTGAAGAATTGGGTAACTTTCACCGGACCAAGGGCAAGCCAGACAGAACTGGAAGACAAGCTGGGTCCGCACCCACATCTCCCTAAACCCGGTCTCAAACCCCTGAGTCAGTCCTTGTCAGAGTCCAGTCCTCTGAGTCATCCAATGGCCTTACGCCGGAGGACTATGATAATGTAGCCAACCATGTATTTTCGTTCTTGTTCAATGAAAAGTCTGACCTTTCGGAGTATCCCCTCATTGCCACTTTAACAACTGATAAGTTAACAAACAACTTAAAAGACGTTAATAACGAATCAAATATTAAGAAGCAGACACATTAAACGAAGAATACATTAGAGAAGTTCTCAAGCGCGTAGTTGACCAAGAGGACAATCGGGCCCAAGCTGCCGAAGAGGTTATGACCAAAGTGAACCTGGGGTCAGTGCAAGATCCTAAAGAGACACAAGTGGGCAGTTTCTTCGCCGATGCAGAAAAAGAAGCCCAGATAAACCTCCTACAGGAGTATGTTGACGTGTTCGCCTGGTCATACCAGGACATGCCAGGACTCGATCCCTCGATCGTGGAACACATAATTCCCTTGGATCCAGAATCCAAGCCTGTCAAACAGAAGCTGCGCAAGATCAAGCCAGAGTGATCCTTGCAAGTTAAAGAATAAATTGAGAAAAGGCTCCGAGTTGGTTTCATCAGAGTGATTGAGTACCCGACTTGGCTCTCCAACATCGTGACGGTCACCAAGGCCAATGGAAAGGTCAGATGCTGTGTGGATTTCCGGGATCTCAACAAGGCCAGCCCTAAAGATGATTTCCCACTGCCTAACATCGACATGCTAGTTGACACCATGGCAAATTTCGAAGTAAAGTCCTTCGTGGATGGGTTCGCTGGATACAACCAGATCAAGATGTCCGAGGAGGATCAAGCCAAAACTGCCTTTACCACTCCGTGGGGGACATATTGCTACACGGTCATGCCGTTCGGTCTAAAGAACGCTGGGGCTACTTACCAGCGGGCTGCAACAGCCCTCTTCCATGACATGATTCACAAGGAAATCGAAGTATATGTCGACGACATGATCATCCACTCCAGAGGATCAGACATGCAGCACATGATAGATCTGAGAAAGTTCTTCAACAGACTCAGAAAACACTCCATGAGATTGAACCCTGCGAAGTGCACCTTTGGCGTCAAGCGAGGCAAGGTACTGGGGTACATGGTTAAGAAAGGGGTATCGAAGCCGATCCCAAGAAAATCAAGGCCATCATCGACATGAAGCCGCCTCAGACTCTGACAGAAGTGAAAAGTTTCATGGGAAGACTTCAGTACATCAGTCGCTTCATCAACCAGTTGACATCTCTCTGCGAGCCCATGTTCAAACTGATGAAGAAGAATGCCGACATCAAATGGGACCCCGAGTGCCAAACAGCTTTTGAGAAAATCAAGACCTACTTGGTGAATCCCCCTATTCTGTGCCCGCCACATGAAGACAAGCCACTACTCCTATATCGACGATAATGAGACACGTCAATCGGAGCAATGCTAGCACAAGAACGAAAGAGTCCAAAGTTGAGCATGCAATCTACTTCGTGGCCAAAGCTTCAAGGAAGTGAACTCGGCTACTCGGCATTAGAGAAAACTTGTACCGCTTTGGTATGGGTAGTCGGGAAAGCGAAACACTACATGCGGTCACATTCGGTGCTCTGGTCTCCAAAATGGACCCGTCAGATATCTCTTTGACAAGCCATCCACAGCCGATGCGACTAGCTAAGTGGTCATTCTTCTGGTGAGTTCGACATCAAGTACATGGTCGAAGAAAATCAACAAAGGGAAGAGTAATGGCGGATCAGTGGCCGACTTCCCGGCAGTGAACCTAAGGGTCACGATCCGCGGTTTCGGACGACGGAATCTTTTCACTCGGCAGCAAAGCCGTTGGCAACTCTTCTTTGATGGGGCGGCCAACAAGAAAGGGAATGGTATTGGAATGCTCCTTGTCGATCCCAGGGACGAGCATACTCCCATAGCCATCAAGTTGAATTTTGAAACAACCAACAATGCCGCGAGAATCTGAAGCTTGTGCGGCGGAGTGCGGAGGCCGCCCTCGAGCGCAACATTTCAAGCTGGATGTATACGGAGACTCGGCGTGATCATCAATCAAGTGTCCAATAAATGGAAGACGGTAGATTCGGCCTCCCGAAGTACCACGCGTACATGGAGGAGCTCATTGCTCGGTTCAAGGACATCTCTTTTCATTATTTGCAAGACGCCACAGCAGCCCTCGCCTCTCTTGTCGAAATTCCCGATGGAAACGAAGTAAAACCCCTCGAGAATAGGCGGATGGGAAACACCCGCCTATTCTTTGTGAGATCGAAATAAAAAAGAAACGATCGACGAACCCTGGTACAATCAAATTTACCAGTACCTCCAAAACGGAGAAGCTTCCTTCACAAATGAAGATGGAAAATACAAAGAAGGGATCAAAGCCAAAAACATGATGGCATTAAAACGCCTGGCATCCCATTTCGTCATTCAGGGGGGTATATTGTACAAGAAGCGCCACCAAGGGCCACTCCTTCGGTATGTAAACAAAAAAAAAGCCAGCGAGCTGATAAGCGAAGTTCACAACGGAACCTGCGGTCCGCACATGAACGCCCGAGCATTGACACAGATCATCCTCCGTATGGGATACTACTGGATATCAATGGAAACAGACTGCATCCAGTTCGTCCGAAGCTGCGACAAATGTCAACGGTTCTCCAACCTCAATCACATCCCTCCTCACAAACTCTATTGCATGACTACACCGTGGCATTTCGCCACATGGGGAATCGACGTCATCGGCAAGATCACTCCACCAGGGAGCAATGGTCACGAGTTCATTTTAGTCGCAGTCGACTACTTCACCAAATGGGTAGAAGCCAGATCGTACAAGGTACTGAATTCTAAGAAGGTGGCCGAGTTCATCCGAGAGAACATCATGTGCCGATACGGAGTGCCCAACGAGATCATATCCGACAATGGGACCCACTTCAAAGGAGATTGTGACCAACTTCTGACCGAATTCAGAGTCACACGTCACAAATCTTCTCCTTACAGACTACAAACCAATGGTGCAGTAGAGGCAGCCAACAAGACTCTCGCCATGATAATCAGGAAGATGACCACCAGAGGTCGGGACTGACCTGAAAAGCTACATTTAGCCCTCTGGGGATACCGAACATCAGTCAGAACCGCCACAGGGGAGACTCCGTTCGCACTTACCTACGGAATGGAAGCAATGTTACCCGTGGAATTGGAAATTCCATCCCTCCGAGTCCTCTTGGAAAACGGGATCAATGAAGTCGAATGGCTACAGAGCCGTCACGACGAACTTGCTCTACTCGACGAGCGCAGATTGAAAGCCATGGAGCATACTCGAGCCTACCAAAGCAGAATGGCCCGAGCATTCGACAAGAAAGTCAAGATCCGAGACATCAGAGAAGGCGACTTGGTGCTAAAGGAAAAGCCTCCTACAAAGACCAATCCCCTCGGAAAGTGGGAGCCTACCTGGATAGGACCGTTCGTGGTACAAAGAATCTTCTCCGGAGGAGCCATGAAGTTAGCAGACTTGGACGGAAACCCTTTCGTTAACCCCGTGAACGGAAGCAAGCTCCATAGATACTTCGTGTGAGGAAGAGCACGAGTCAACTCTCCTTCCCCATACACAACCCTCGGTAAAATTAAAGTGCCAAAGAGAAATACCCAACTGGATACATTCCCGCTAATGATCCAGGTAAAAAATAGGGTCGCACTTCTTTTGTCTTTGTTTTTCTCAAATTCACCTAAAGTGTCGAACCACGGTGACCTGAGCCCCTTAGTCCAATTGTAAAAGGGGAACGTAGGCAGCCATCATTGGTTCGGTCTAAAAAAAACAAAAAAATACAATAAGCATCAATTGCTTGTGTTTCGAAAAACTCTTTTCATTTAACCTACAAATTCATTACGGTTAAAACAATCTTTGATGAGTTCAAGCACGGTCAACTCTTGACTCGCTACACGCTAGCAAAACTACAATAAAACATTAATCAGTTAATGTGTCTGCAATGACAGTGGGTGGATACTCTGGACAGCAAGGTCAACCTAGTTTCCCGTACTTGGTCCTTCATCCTTCTTCCCCTTCCCTTTCCCCCGGCGAGTGTTCTCCACCTTCACAGGGAATATTCCTGTAGTCCTTCTACCTGGCTCAGGAACCCTTCCCGACGCCTCCGTCAAGCCTGTAGCTGTCAACGCAGCCCTCTCCCTAGCTCTGTCTCGAGCTGCCTCGCTTCGAGCCATCATGACCATGCTTTGATTGGCCTCTCGATCAGCATTTGCCTCATAGTCAGCCATGTCGTTCCCAGTACGATTCTGAGGGTTAGCCCCCGCTTCGGTCCTCCTCAAAGTCGAGCTGTCCAGGTGATCAGCACCCAACAGCTCACTCCGTCTCCACAAAATAGACATCTGTGTCTCCCCCATACACTCTTCGTACCAGTCCAGATACTGCGTCGACAGAACAATGCCCCCTCTCCGGTGAAAGAGAACCCTGGCAGGAAAGGACGTGTATTGCCACAACCGTGTGAGCAGCAATAGCGTCGAGGGATCTTCCATCAGCAGAGATCCCACCTCAAAGACCCGTCAATGGCACCTGCTCCAGCCCGTACTGTCGCAGCACCAACGATGGAATATAGAAAGCCGTTTGGGACAGCCCCGGCACTCTGACAACCAAGTGACCCTCCTGAGCGGTCCGACAAGTCTGTAACTTCCAGTGAGGAACCCACCATCTCAGGTGATGCGTGCGGAGTCTGGCCATCCAGAGCTCCAACTCAGCCTGATTGCCCCCAATCACCAGAGGACGTCGAGAGAAGGACCAAGCGTCACAAGACATTGGCACCTCGGGCATCATCTGCAGCCTCTCTCTCAACCACATGGTAAGCATAGCGGGACTCCCTCCCCACATGTATCGGCTATCGGTCGCCTTCCGACCTATGCCCAGGAATGTCTCGCCCAGGACCAAGGGCACGATGTCTCCTCCGCTCCGGCACTGCCGCACAAGGTCCAGTATACTGTGATGGCACACACCCAGGGACGTGAACAGAGTAGCGATCGCGCACAGAGCAAACGCGTCCCATGCAAAGACGCTCCCCTCAGCTCCGGCAAATCTATCGGGCAGTCCCGAAATGTCGACATAATCAGTATTCAATATCAGCATCCCGTATGCTTCTCCAGCCGAGATACCAAGCAAAGACACTAGCTTCTCAACGGTGGCCATGCCACCAGCATACGGAAGAACTAGCTGTTCCGTCTCAGGTCCTCCCAGAATGGCCCGGAAATCTTCAAACGTAGGAGTGATTTCGTTGTACGAAAAGTTGTACACATTCCTCCGTACATCCCAGAAATGAGACGCGGCTCTCAAAAGATCCCAATCTGGCATAAGCTCCTTCAAAGCCCAAACAGATTTCATCCCGCAACAGCCTTCGAAAAATCCCTTGTTTTGCCTCGTGTGGTTCCGTACCCATGACTGGAAATTGTCCAAATATCGCTCTTGCATCCGAGACGATAGCTTAGGAAAGGGAGCCATGGAAAATGAAGGAAACCTTAGAAATTTGAGAGAATTCAGCTAACTGATCAGAGGTGAATGCGCAGTTCTTAACAAATTACAAAGCTGAAACTGCAATTTAAAAGACTTTGAAAACTCACCCTCAGTCCGGCCAGACTCCCCTTGCAGTTGACCTGGTCAACTCTGCAGCCAGCTGCTCCTAAATTGGAAGCAATTCCAAACAACGCCCAGTTCATGCCTTATGAATCTGCGTGCTGCCCCTGGTTTCATTTAACCAAAGCCAACATCCCTTCCGCCCCGGGCTCGTGCAACAGTGCAATTAATTAAATATCAGTGCATATATGCATAATTTTTGACCCGTTCAATTTTTTATGCATATTTCATTTTATTTATTTTTTGATCAACCTACTTGCTTATTTGCCAAAATAAAAAGAAGATAATCACTAAATAGATGCGCGAAAAACAGGTTCCGCCCCAAGGGCGCCTTTTTTCAAATACAGTTCAAATCAAATTGTTCCAGATGATGCATACATTTTATATAAAAAAAAGCATTAAAAGAAGGACTACTCCGAGTCCTGCTCGTTATCCGAGCACTCGACGCACTGCTCCGCAGCTGCCGGATCCGTCGCAAACAAGAAGTCGTCGAATTCCTCCAGGCGGGAATACGCGAAAGGCCTCCTCGGCGTCTGCGAACTCGAGGACTCTCCCCTCTCGTGCTCCGAGTGCGAAGAGGGATGAGCTCCAAACCCAGCCGTTCCGCCTGCGAACTGGCCAAATCCCTGTACAAAGTCCTCCCCACCAGCCGTGGGAGCAGGCGAACCTCTCGGCCTAGACGGCCTCGGCTCACGGACATCCACGCTCCTCCGGGAACTGCACCTCATGAACGCCACGAGCCTCCTAGTGTAGGCGGCCCACCCGTCCACCAGTCTCATAGCCTCGTTGTACGTACGGCCAGACACCTGCGAACCAGGAAAGTCATCAAAAGGACAAGCAGAAAGTACAGATGTAACATTTGCAGAATGCTACTATCAAATGCAGAAAACCAAAAAAAGCACTCACCGAAGTGTTGGGGTCCACCCTATACCGAGATCTCGGCTCATCCGGGAGCGGGATCACCAGTCGCCTGCGCGAACCGTCCAGCCCCTCGTACGCCAGCCTAGCGCGTGGGAGCGGGAGATCTCGGGGATATCCAGGGCCCTCGCCCTCCCTGTGCTGCACCTGTGGGCTCCTCAGCCTCATCCTCAAGAAAGTCTCATAGTCGGCCCCCGCTATGATGTACTCGGTATAGAACACGCCCTGTCTATACCTCTCCAACTCATCCATCGGCATCGACAGAGGATGCTGCATGCGCAGAGGCGGATCCACCGGCACCATCGGAAGTGACCCCGGGCCATGCTGACGGGTCACCCTCTCCCCCAGATACATAGCATCACAATGAAGTCCCACCAGGAGCTTCCGCCGCCGCGTAACCTCACTAGCAACCTGAACCGCGACAGCGTGGAATCGACTCCACCAGGTCAGCTGGATCCTCTCAGAGAACTCTCGGTTCAGGGCCTGGGACACCTCCTCGTACGTCAGCCGAGTGCCCACTCTCGACGAGACCGCCTTCTTCGCCCTCTTCTGCCAAACCAGCATGGCAGGGAACAGGGGTCGATACGCCTCCCTAATGTCCCACTGTTGCGGATTGAACACCTCATAGCACCAGACCTGCCAAGCAAATGGAAAGTTATGTCAGCTACAAAGTAGATACATACGAGTACATAAACGAGACAAGGAAGAGAAAAAGACGTGAACTTACATCCAGAGCAAGCGAGAAACAGCTCAGGGAGTTCTCCTCTCCCCGTGAGAACCTGTCCAGGGAATGGTAGAGCTCGGCCAGTCCAGCCTCCCCCCATGCATACCCCCTCACGGCATCCAAGTCTGTCAGCGACCCGAGCAGAGGGAAGTGACAGGATGTGTCAGAAGTCGGGAACAAATTCGCTGACAACGCGAACCAAATGAACCCTCGAGCCAGGCGCTCCGCGGTCATCCTCAAAGATCCAGCCAAATAATCTTCAATACCCGTCTGCAGATGCCTCTCCATCGGCCTGTACCGAATGCCTAAGCCCCTGGCATCGGTAATATCAAAACCCAGCAGCTCAGACAACTGCCCCAGGGTATAAACATCCACCCACACCAGCGTGTTGCCATAGTTCGGCAACCCGATGATAGCAGCAAAGTCAGTGGGAGTCACCATCGCCTCCCCCCATCTGAAATGAAAAGTGTGGGTCGAATCCCACCAGTACTCGCTCAAAGCTACGTACATGGACCTGGCCCTCTGCGTCCCAGCTATCGCAGCTACCGCACTGATGAATCCAGCCAATTCGGAGTCGACCACCAGCTGTCGTGGACTCCTCTCTCCCTCTCGAGCCTCATCCGGGAATACCTCCCACAGCGCTCGCACTGCCTCAAAGGCTCCCCAACTCTTCTGGTTGTGAACATCAGCCGTCCCTCGCCCCTGCAGGTGAACAAAGCAATAATACGTTAAGCACAGAAGCGACGTCAACAGAATGCACGAACGCATGTCAAAAGGGATGCAATGCAGATACGGTTCTCATTCATTTCCAAAAATATTTCCATCCCTTCGAAAACTCCGTCGATCGGAACTTTCAAAGCATTTTGAAAACTCCATCGAATCCGGAACTTTCAAAACCCTTCGAAAACTCCGTCGAATTCGGAACTTTCAAAGCATTTCGAAAACTCCGTCGAATCCGGAACTTTCAAAACCCTTCGAAAACTCCGTCGAATCCAAAACTTTAAAAGCATTTCAAAAACTCCGTCGAATCCGGAACTTTCAAAACCCTTCGAAAACTCCGTCGAATTCGTAACTTTCAAAGCATTTCGAAAACTCCGTCGAATCCGAAACTTTCAAAACCCTTCGAAAACTCCGTCGAATCCGGAACTTTCAAAGCATTTCGAAAACTCCGTCGAATCCGGAACTTTCAAAACCCTTCGAAAACTCCGTCGAAACCGAAACTTTCAAATTCTTTCGAACATTTCAAAAATTTACTCCGTCCCGAATTAAAGCTACTTTAATTTTGGAAAACGCATCTAGACATGGAATTTTGCAACCAAAATTTTTATGTCATCTACCCATAGTGTCAATTGAACTACATCCTAGTCAATTTCGACAAAGGTTCATAGCAAAGTCAAAAGCCCCAATCCGGGCACCAAAATCCCTAATTCATTCCTAGTCAAATTTCTAACATTTAAAGAATGCACATTATTAAAATTAATGGAATTTGAGGGAAGCTTACTTGTCTCTCGATCCCTCCTTTGGAGTTATGTTTATCCCTAGCCGGGTAGAACTCCGCCGGATTCAATGGATGAATGTTGGTTCGAATGGTCCAAACCAATCGCGTTCTTTCGTCATCGGTCCTTCCATGACGAGCCATTGGTTCCCAATCACCTTCCATAGCAATTTTCCTTCACAAATTTGAGCAAACCTCACAATTTGGGGTGAAAATTTTCTCTCCTTTCTCTCCTCTCTCATCGGAATTAATGGGGGAAAAGGAATAGGTTTGCGTCGGACTTGGAGCTGATTTTGAATATGGTCAAACTCAGTCCAAGTCCGGCCGTACTCTTGCTGCAATTTAAAAGATTCCTTCCAATTCAGCCCCTCAACTTTTGGCAGTTCCAATTTTACCCCTTTTGGCCCCCAAAAGTGTAAAATTTCCCCCCAGTTAGACATTTCTAACACCCCATCCCCCGAGGATAAATCCCCAGTTAGTTTTCACTAACGCTCGTCTCCAGACGTTAAATTCTCCGTTAGTTCTCACTAACGCTCGTCTCCAGACGTTAAATTCTCCGTTATTTCTCACTAACGCTCGTCTCCAGACGTTAAATTCTCCGTTAGTTCTCACTAACTCTCGTCTCCAGACGTTAAATTCTCCGTTAGTTCTCACTAACGCCCATCTCTAGATGTTAAATTTAATCCTCAGTTGACGTTTGACATTCAAACGCTCAATCATGTCTCCGGACATTCCAGTTACATTTCCGTCTCCAGACGTTAAAATTAATCCTCAGTTGACGTTTGACATTCAAACGCTCAATCATGTCTCCGGACATTCCAGTTACATTTCCGTCTCCAGACGTTAAATTTAATCCTCAGTTGACGTTTGACATTCAAACGCTCAATCATGTCTCCGGACATTCCAGTTACATTTCCGTCTCCAGACGTTAAATTTAATCCTCAATTGACGTTTGACATTCAAACGCTCAATCATGTCTCCGGACATTCCAGTTACATTTCCGTCTCTAGACGTTAAATTTAATCCTCAGTTGACGTTTGACATTCAAACGCTCAATCATGTCTCCGGACATTCCAGTTACATTTCCGTCTCCAGACGTTAAATTTAATCCTCAGTTGACGTTTGACATTCAAACGCTCAATCATGTCTCCGGACATTCCAGTTACATTTCCATCTCCAGACGTTAAATTTAATCCTCAGTTGACGTTTGACATTCAAACGCTCAACCCTGTCTCCGAACATTCAAGTTACATTTCCGTCTCCTGACGTTAAAATTTCTAGTGGTTTTCACCATCGTTCACTTCCCCGGCCGCCAGTCGTAAGCCCAATCGTCCCACCTCAGCGGCCATCAAGGTAAGCCCGCACAACAATCCCTCTTCGGCCATCAAGGTAAGCCCGAATGCTCATCCCCAGCAGGATTCTAAAGAAGAAACATCGATCCTTCCGAGTTGTTAATAACGCCAGTTTAACACAACCGTTCCCATCATTGCCGCCCTATCCCCAGCAGGATAAACCTGGCAGTCAACGTAAGCCCAGCATCCAAGGCACGAACGCTTTCGCTTCAGTATAAACGTATCCTCGCAACTTCGGTTTGAGGCATCACACGCCCTCGTATGCTCCAGAAACTCCGATTTGAGGCGCCACACGCCCTCGTATGATCCAGCAACTCCGGTTTGAGGCGCCACACGCCCTCGTATGCTTCACCAACTCCGGTTTGAAGCGCCACACGCCCTCGTATGATCCAGCAACTCCGGTTTGAGGTGCCACATGCCCTCATAAGTATCAGCAACTCCGGTTTGAGGCGCCACACGCCCTCGAAGGTTTCAGGAATCCCAGGTTCAGACGCCTCACAATAGTCTCCATTCAGGTCCGAGTACCTCGCAATGGTCTCATTCAGGTTTAGATGCCTCCCAACAGTCTCGCTCAGGTCAAGGTCCCCACGCGCGGCTCCTTGCACCTACGAACTACGATCAGCTTGATTCCCGCTCGGGATACGTAGGAATCCTTTCGCTAAGGGTCCAACCAGCTGGCCGCCCAGGTCTCTTCCAAAGTAAGGCATCCCGATTTGGATCCTTATCTTTTTTCAACGACCCCACTTCCTTCGGAAGAGACATCGCTGAAGGGCTAACTGTAAGTACCCAAATCCGGATCATCAAAATCCGTCAGAAAGTTAACCGAAATCCGTTAACTGGCCCGCTCCTGGTTAACCGGAACCCGTTAAGCTCCCCGTTGACAAGCCAACAAGACGTCCCGGGACTGCCCCGTGCATCCCAACATCAAAACGTACTTAACACACGTCATCGCACGTAAAAGTACGGCTTTTCCTGAAAAACATACTTTTCGACACTTTCCGGGGGCGTTTCGGACATTTTCTGGACTGTTATTTTAAAAACGGACAAAACCGGGACCCGGGAACGAACTCCCACACAAATGGTGAGACATGGGACACGTGGCAAGCATGCCACCTCCCTCTAGTCACCTTTCAATCAGAAATCAAGGCTAAATGACCAAAATACCCCTGGATTGCAGACTAAGTCCGGTCGAACTCATTTGCAGGTTCTGAGAAATTGCCAGCAAGTCCCTCAAAATTCCAAAATACCACAAAACCCCCTGGATTTCAGTCTAAGTCCGGCCGGACTCCTACTGAAAATTCACCTATAAATAGAAGGGCTGTCAAAGCCAGAAAGAACAACAAAATTACTCTCTATTTTCACCATAGCCACGGCCCAACTGAGTTTCACCCCTTCCCGAGCTCCCGTTTCATCTCGATTCGCGTGAAACTTCCATATTTCGATCAAATACGCCCCTCACCACTACGAAACACCATTCCAAACTACTTTCCATATCCCGAATACACCCCCCGAGCCAAAGGAGTCGACCCTAGCCATAGATATAAATCCCTCTCTCTAATCTCTCGTTTTGTCTCGGTTTATGAGCCAGTCGCTACAACCATTTCGAACAATGTCATTGAAATGTAGACGCCTCCGTCTAACGGGGTCCGATATGTTTTAGCCCCTCGATCCTCTTCTCTTCCCGTAAGAGAAGTAATCACGGGTTAAAACGGCGTTCCGACCCCGTTCCGTTTAAATTTCTGTCATTTACCATTCCGGATCGATCGATCCGTCGATTGTCATTTACTTTTCTGTCATTTACAACTCCGAGCCGTTTTGGCTCGTCGATCGTCATTTACAACTCCGAGCCGTTTTGGCTCGTCGATCGTCATTTACAATTCCGAGTCGTTTGGCTCGTCGATCGTCATTTACAACTCCGGATCGTTCGATTCCGTCGATACCGCATTTAAATACTGTCATTTACAAGTCCGACCCGTTTGGATCGTGATAGTATTTACTTTTCAAAGTCCGAGTCGCAACCCGATTCGTTGATTGCATGTCATTTAATACGTTTTTTCCCGTAAAAATCGTTAACAATGTAATGCCCGGTTCAAAATTGGAGTTCGTTCTTCGAACTCTCTTTCAAAAGCGCAAAATGACGTTTGGCATCCAAACGCTCATCTTCAAACTTAAAAGCAAACTTTTGACATTCAAAAACATTTAATACGTTTTTCCCGTAAAAATCGTTAACAATGTAATGTCCGGTTCAAAACCGGAGTTCGTCCTTCGAACTCTCTTTCAAAAAGCTCAAAATCGACGTTTGCCACGCAAACGCTCATTTCAAAAAGCTCAAAATCGACGTTTGCTATGCAAACGCTCATTTCAAACTCAAAATCAACGTTTGCCACGCAAACGCTCATTTCCGTCTCAAAACCGACGTTTGTCATTCAAACGCTCGCCTTTTCAAACAGGTCACCTAATCAAACTTTGACATTCAAACCAAGATTAAGCTTGTCATTTAAGCCCCCATTTCAAAACACACACACACACACACGATTTCGAGAAAGGTAGAAAGACTCGTCATACGAGGCATTTCGGGTGATCTCGTAATACTCTTCCCGAAACGTAACATGACCTCCGAACCTAACAATCTCTGGTACCAAATAGCTTTTTACTCGTTTTTGCTACCAATAAAAATGATCCCCTGTTTTCAAAGCCTTTTCCTAAGTTTTTGCTACCAATGAAAACGACACCATTTTCACTAAAGCCGTTTCTCAACGTTTGGGATCAAAATACAAAAACCGCATGGCGACTCCTCATTCCTTCCCAAGAAGCGAGGTCTCAAACACCAACCCTCCGCGAAAGACAACCGCTTCGCTCGCGCGAATCCGGGTAATTTCACTTGTGAATGCTCGCAAACATTAAAAACCGATAAGCCTTATTTGATCCCTAATGAGTAACCGGGTTGACAGTTATGTGAAACATGTATATGAGTTTCCTTTCGAGTTGTATCATTGTACTATCATTAATTTAGAGAATGACTTAGTGATCCTATAAACAATCTTACTTTGTTGGAAATGATCTTCCATTAATCATTCATCTTTCATATTGTGGTGGAGAATTGTAAGTTATATGCATCGATGTGATTGTAATTCCATGTTGTGATGGCACTTGATGATTATGTTTGTGTAAGAATCTGAGAATTGTATAGCTGATAACCCTTTATATGATGAGAACATCCCAAAAAAATATATACTTCAGTTTTGATGTTTTTATTTTTCTAGTTTAAAAGGGAGTTTTAGTTATGTTCTGTATTACTCGAGTACGAGCAAAAGATAAGTTTGAGTGTATTTGAAAGATGTGTTTTTACATATCTATATGATATGCTTTTAAACTTATTTGAATGCTTAATTCTCGAGTTGTTTAGTGTTTTAATGGTTTTTGTATTGTTTGTATGAGTACATGGTAAAGAGGAAAAAGTACGGAATTGTGGCTAGAAATAGGCAGAAAGGGACGAGATGGATCGGGCAGCAAATTGAGAAGAAAAGAAGAAGAGCAGCTTTCTACCTGAAGGGGCAGCCGCACCCCTCACTACGGTGCGACCGCACACCAAGCGCTTAAAAGAAACACAAGTTCTGCCTACATGGGCGATCGCACCTCTTAGTATAGGCGGCTGCACCCCTACCGTGCTCAGCGTATCAAGTTTCCTTCCTGAACAAGGATTGTGATGGATTTTCCTAATTCAAAACCATGTAATTCCCTAGTATAAATACTACAACTCTAGGCCATATTTTTTATGCTTTATTATCTTTTTCAAGTTTGTAAATGGAGATTGAAGGATTCCAAGTTTTATTCAAGAATTCAATTGAAGGTTTTATGCAATTAATTAATATTTGGTTGATGTTCATCATGGCCATGATTGACTAATTTCCTTTATCTGCGGATTGCAGGTAACGTGTATCGAGTCTCTATGTATTAGTTAATTTTACAATCAATCTGTTGTTGGATTCTTAAAATGTGTTCTCAATTAAAGTTTTCTAGTTACAATCACATGTGTGTAGGCGTGATTGACTTTTTAACTAATTTGTGCATAGTAATTGACAAGTGATTGCTTGATCTATACAAAGTCAAACTTTTGATTGAATATAATTTAGGGTTTTCAAGTGATTGCAAAACAAAATAGTAGATTCCTTTATTTCTAGGGTTTTAATTGGTTCTTTGGATGTTACACGTACTTTGCAAAAAGTATAACATCTAGAGAACACTAAATTGTGGATGTGTGAATGCCCTTAAGTGAATGAACCCCAACATTGATTGATTATATTATTAACGTTGCATATTGATGAGATACATGTGAACCCAATCCGTGGGTTTTCCTTCTCTTGGCTTGAAATCCGATATTTTCAATTACTTGCTTCAAAACAAAAAACTAGTATGTTACTTTTTACGAATGAAAATCGAATTGTTGATAACACAATCCTTATGGGACCGACCCTAGCTTTCGCACGTTATTACTACGGTAACTAGTGCATTTGCTAGGATTTTTTATTACAAGTGGAGTTTTTCTCTATCAACGATGGTTTTGAACCTTGCAGAGCGGGTGAGAAACCTGGGACAAGGGTCGGTCAAGCTGTTTGGGGAGCTGTCAGAGGTACATGCCGTGATGCTAGGGGTATTGGCAGATGCTGTAGAGACGCGGGTTGGGATATTGCGGAGGCTACCAGTTCAGCTAGGCAGTCTGTTGACAGGAGGATGCGCACAAACAAGCATCCAAGGAGGGCAACTAGGCCTTCCAGAGATGATGCCGAGGATGAGAGGGAGAAGGATCAAAGTGATGATAGTGCCAGGGGAGAGAATCTTTCACATTCCAGGCCATTAGGAACCCAGCCTTTTTGTGGCTTTTCAGTTGGGTGGGGAGAGAGAGAGAACATCGCGCGCAAAACAATTAAGTATTTTTATTTACATTCATAGACTTAATTTACATTTATTTTAATGGCTAGTTACGTTTTAATCTATGTGCAACTATTATTTTACAAGTTTGGTGTGCCCAAAAGTGTGAGTTTTGGGTTGCTTGAGTTGTTGCATTTCTTCTGCTTCAGAACATGTCTGAAGTGAAGGAAAACGTGTCTGGCTCTCTGTCTGGACTAATGAGCCTGTTCAAACTCACAGATAGGTGAAACTAGTCCAATTCTGGGCTTTTTCATATAACTCACATGAGTTTGGCAGGGGACGAGACTCGTGCGAATTTGGCAGTCGAATTTCTTGCCTTGAGAATTTTTGGTAAAACAGTCCCAGCCACTATAATATCAGCTCTTGTTTAGACCAAAAAATTCAACCTGCCATTCTCGACAACATTTTTCATTCTTGAAAGCTTTCGGAAAGCCCCAAACTCATTCAAAATTCCAAACGACACCACCTACTTGGTCTCTTGACGCTGAGGCACTAACAACTTTAGGTACTATTCGTTCAAACCCAATTGTAGGAAGACTTTCATCAAAGATTTTGGCTTTTTGATACTCATACCACTGGCATATCCTGGATGGACCATCTTTGGGTGGATAAGTTTGAACCTAGCCGGACCTTGAGGGAGAGAAAAGCTGTTGCTGACCCGCATAACACTCTGGAGGACCTGATAGGAGCATCTTTGGATGATTTATATGCCCGTCAGATGCTTGCTGCGAAAAAAAAAATGAATCCGCTATTCGGTATATGATAGGCTAGGGAAGCATGATGAAGCTTCAATCTAGTGGGCATCTATTTTAAGCTTGCTCTAAATTTTGCCTAGGCCGCCATTTCGGGTTTTCAACCTATCAAACTTTATTTTTAAGATCCGTTATGAGTAGAACTGCTTCAATCTGTCCATGTTCACTTCTTTTGGCATTCGATCCCCATCCAAGTCAACGAGTTGTACTGCACCACCGCTAAAGATATTCTTTACCACATAAGGTCCTACCCAACTGTAGATATCCCAAAAAATGGTGGCATGCTTCATAGGGATGTCTAATTCATTTTATTACATTTTGGAGTCACCACTTATGTTTTAAAGGGAAACATAAAACCTAAGTCTAATTGATTTTAAGCATGCAAAATCAAAGATTTTAGATGAGGGGTTTGGGGGTTAGATTACGTAGCAAGAAGGTGTTAAACACTCCTCCCCGTCCAGCCTTAAGGCCGGTCTTGCCACTTTAGGTGTTATATTCTAAAATTTTCTCTAAATTAACTATTTTAATAATTAGCACACAATGGGAATTGTAGGGGTAGTTAGAATGTTGGGGAGGTGATTTATGATCAATTCAATAGAATGAAAGGACCTTCAAAAAGCCTCCCTCATTGATAGGGATTTCATATATAAGAGAAATTATATAAAAGGCAAAAGAAACATAAATAAGAGAGAATAAATTGATTACCTAGTTTATTTTGCTTTCCTGGAATGCCTTACAAATAAGGCTTTGTCCTTCTCCAAAGCTCGCATGCAAAAGAGAGAGAGAGAGAGAGAGAGAGAGAGTGTAGAGTTTTGAGAGTTTGGGAGATAGGAATTTTAGGTAAATATTTGCTATCTTTTTCAAGGAGGAGGAGGCCTCCTTTTATAGGCTTAGTCGGAGAAAAAGAGAGGGAAATCGCCGGCAATGGTTGGGAGTTAATGGGGAGGAGTTACAAATCACAAAAGAAAGATATATTTGGAGGGAAATAAGCAAGTCAAGGTAAAACTCGCGCGAGTTACGTAAAGGCCTCAGGCTCGTGCGAATCACATGGGTATGGCGTGACTCGCCTGAGTTTGGTGAGGAGAGAAAGGACATAAATGACCCTGAAGGTTAACTCAGTTATACAGTTTAGTGCCACAACTAACAAAATCGGTCAAGAACACGACGAAATTAGACGGAAGTTAACAAAAATAAGTAGAAAAGATAAAGGATAGATCTCGTATGCAATCGGGTGTGAGAATTCAAGGTGGGGTATCTACAGAGCCCCTCGACGGCGTAGATTACGAAGCAAAACGCGCTGACGATAGAATAGACATCTGCCTTGTATGTCAAAAGAAATTATTAGTGGGGAAGAAGAAAAAAAGTTAAGAGAATGCCTCCTGTGTAGGCATGTTTTTTTCCTGTTGCGATAGGATGTTGAGGGACTCACTCCGGGGGAAGATTATAGTTCGAATGTTGAGGGAACTTATGGGGACCCCGACCCGGAACCTTAGCTCGTGCCCCGATCGGGAGGCCTCTTACTAGCAAAAGTCACTTAAATTTAAAAACTTTTGTTTAAATTTTAAATATACACAATCAACTTTCATAAACCAACATAAACCCAACTACACATCTCCACTTGGAGGCAAGTTTATAAAACAAACTTTGTAAAAACCGCAACCTGTTTTAGTTACATCATAAACACATACGGAAATGTTTTATGAAATCATTACTAAATACAAGTTCCCCCCAGAAGAGTAGTATCCAAATGATACTCCCAACCACAACCCAACTATACAACATACCCTGACAAATCCCAAAAGAAAGCCTTCAAAACTCCTCCCCGGCCTCACTGGTTCGGGCCTCCTGTCTCAGCGCGGTCTAAAATAGTAAAAGGGAGACGGGGTGAGAATAAATCTCAGCAAGCTATTATGATGCATCAAGATGCCAAATAAGATGCAACACATAACATGTTCACACATAACACCTTGTTAACGCTATAAACACTTACGTTACCTCGATTTACCTTTCCCGTCTGAATAATATGTCGTACAACATGGGAGTATTAACACCTCTCTTTATTGAACTGTTTATACATATTCACCATCTTATAAGACTCATTTTTTAGAGAAACATATAAGATTACTCGCTATCTGTAAATGCTTTTGGCTAAGTACAGAAGCTATCACCCCAACTGTGGCCAACAGAAGGGGACAGTTACAGGTATAATATATTCGGTCAATTCATAGAGATTAACCCATAACTGATCGAATACCATTATACCCCTACATATCAGCTGATACAAACATTCAAGCACATAAACTGATACTTGAAAATAAATCCACAATCAGGATATCAATCCAACAACATGGTAATATTACTCATATTCAAACCATCACAATGGTGCAACTTATGATTCCATACACTAATGAACAAAAACACCATGAATATGCAACCATGCATTGGCACAATATATCACAAACAAACCATACATATTCACACACAACATTGCTTTCCAACCATTTTCAAGACAAGATTTCATCACCTTCCTAATACCCTTTTGAACAAGTTAAGACATCATTGAATAGCTCATATGTTGTACTTTGAATATAGTGTTCAATTGGTTCAAAGATATTTTAGGTAGTTAGGAATAAATGGCTTTAAAAGTGATACAATAGAAACAGGGCAGGGCACGACTCGTGCCAGCCAGCAGCATGAGTACAAATTTTTACACGACTCGTTATCACGAGTGGTTAATGAAGGGGATGACTCGTGACCAATAGCACGAGTCGTGCCACATAATTCAGCACGAGTGTAAACATTTACACAACTCTTCACCACGACTGGCAAAGAAGGGAATGACTCGTGACATAGGGCACGAGTCGTGCCTTTCAGCAAAAATCAGCACTGAGTTGTGAAACATCAGCAAAGCTTAAAGCCTCAAATTCTAATCCTATCCTTTTTCCTTAGCACCACCCCAACCAAACTTCATTATAACACACAACCAATACCATTTCCATTCATTCCAACTTAATGAAAAATGTTCCAAAATGCCATGCAACATTTATACCTTATAAATTTCAACTAAACACATCAAATTAACAAGAATTAAAGAAAGAAAAATAATAACTTACCTCCAAAATAATACGAAAGAGCGAAAACTTTAATCAGATAGAAATGATCCCCTCGGCTTCCTGAACATTTAGATGAAGACGGATTGCAAAACGGACAAAGATTGGATTTATGGTGAAATTTAGAATGAAACCCTAGGTAAGAAGCTTTCTCAAGGAAGAAAAACAAAGAACAGAGGAAAGAAATTGTTGCTGGAGTAAAATGATCATCTAGCTTCACCAAAGGAGGATAAACATTAGAGAATTTCCACTTAAGCTCCTCAATGAATCTAGTTGTTGCAATTACATTTCTTAGGTTCCAACCCTTACACATTAGCACCTCCATAAATTTTATAAATTTTTACTTAAATTTCCACAATTAAAATTTCAACTTCACAACTCCTAATAGTTCTAATTAGTCATCAAATAATTAAATTTAATTTATTAACATACTTAAAATGCCAAATAAATTATTAAAATATTAAACTAACACATAAAAATCACAAATATCATGCAACTCATGGAATGATAATGCAACACACCCCACCTTTATGTGCTCAACAGGTGATCCAAATAGTGCCTAGGATTAGGGTTGTGACAGGACTCACTCCGTTGTAGGTGCAATCAGATATCGTGGGACTCACATTGATTATTGCGGTGGATGCTGAGGACTCACACTATTGTTGGTGCGATCAGATGTTGTGGGAGTCAGACTGATTGTTGCGGTTGATTCCGAGGGGCCTTATTTTATTGTTGGTACGATCAGATGCCATGAGACTCAGACTGATTTTTGCGATGTATGCCGAGGGGACACACTTCGTTATTGGTGTGATCAGATGTCGTGGGACTCAGACTGATCGTTGCAATGGATGGCGAGAGGACTCACTTCGTTGTTGGTGCGATCAGATGTTGTGGGACTCAGACTGATAGATGCGATAGATGACGAGGGGACTCACTCCATTGTAGATGCATTTGGACGCCGAGGGGACACACTCTCATTTGCTGCAGTTGGATGTCGAGGGAACTCACTCTATTGTAGATTCGGTTGGATGCCGAGGGGACTCACTCCAATTACTGTGGTTGGATGCCATGGTGACTCACTCCTTTGTAGATATGGTTGGATGTCGAGGGAACTTACTCCAATTTGTTACGTTGGGATGCCATGGGGGCTCACTCCATTGTAGATGCAGTTGGATGCCGAGGGGAGTCATTTCAATTTATTGCGGTCGGATGCCATGGGGACTCACTATGTTGTAGATGCAGTTGGATGTCGAGGGGACTCACTCCAAATTATGAATTTGCATTTGTTGATGAATGCCGAGGTACTTATTCCATCTTTATTGTGTAGAGGTTGTAACTGATGTAACTGTTGTTGAGTTAATGTCTTCGTTAAAAAATGGGTTTGCCATAAATTCTTTGTCATTTGAAACTAATTTTGACATTGACTGATTGGAAGTTGTTTTTATGAGTCCCGAAGCACGCATGGGGACTTGTGTCATTCACTGATAAAGAGGCAAAGTTCGCCCGATTTTGATAATGCTGGCAAAACTCGCATGCGTTTCATAAAGGTACGGGACTTGCCGAAATTTGAGAGAGAGAGAGGGGTATGAAAACCCAATTGCTGCCATTATTGACGAGGAGTAGCAGAGAAAAGCTTCAAAACCCAAAACCCTAGGTCCGAATTTTGAAGAGGAGTTGCTTGAAATCACCTTGTTGAAGGCTTTTGTGTTGATCTTGATTGGAATCATGTCCAATTCTGCCCCAAACTCACCGAATGAAGAACAAGAAGCATATAACTTTGACATGGAGATCTTCCCAAGAGATCCTGCATGCTTTTGTTCGAATCCTATGCTCACATCTCGTATTATGTCTGTGTCGGATTGGTCAGTGTAGGATGGAATGGCTCAATTCCTGATGGCTCACTTTCTATTGCTGAGGCGGGCGCCTAAACCTAGGCCGAGGCGGGCGCCTGGAAGACAGACGCTGAGGCTGTGTGGTGCAGGCTTGAGGCGCCGCATGGTGGAGGCGAGGCGAGCGCCTCGAAGGCAGTAGGTTTGTCCATGGCATGTCAAGGGCCAGGCGGGCGCCTGGGATGCCTTGAGGCGGGCGCCTGGGATGCCTTGAGGCGGGCGCCTGGCGGCGACGGGGGGTTTTGGGCTTACGGGCTTCTGAGTTATTTAGTCTTGGTTAGGCTAGGGTTTGTGTCTAATATAAATAGATTATAACCCTATGTAACTGTATGAGATTATTGCACATAATAATAAAGAAGTAGTAGTTCAAAACCCCAAACAATTACATCTCTTTCAATTTCTCAATTGCTTGTGTGTGTGTTCTTAGTTTTTGTCAATAGCTTCCGCTGCGATTGCAAAACAGTAAGAATTGCTTCTCTTCTTCGTTCTTGCTTTGATTTTGATAGCCCCAAATTCATGCCATTGATATACAACCATGCCTCTTGATGAATGCTTCTAGTCTATCATGATGTTTTATGTAAACATATACTATATGAGTGCAAAATTTTTGTATGTACATGAAAAATGATTTTGAAGAAAACTAGTATGTTTTATCCTATGAATTCCATGTTTAGACTAGGATAACAAATGATTTTATTTCATGTTTGCTTTATAATATAGGATGCAAGATATTACGATTTATGCATGAATCTTTATCTAGGACGTATGATTCCTATTCATGATGCTTATGCTAAATGCATTTGTACCTTTCAGGCGTGGAACAAATTGAGGCAGCTTCGGGGTGGAGCGAAAGCACCTCATATTGCTTGGATGCCTTGCCAGATAATGTGAAGACTCGAGTCCATGGAACTTGTTTTAGCCACTTTATTGACAACATGTCCGGGTTGAAGGGCACTAAGAATGTGTTGCAGGATTTGAGAGAGTGATGGTAGGACACTACCCACACTTTTCACTTGTGAACGGGCGAAGTGACGATGACGCTGACTGATTTCACGGCGTTGACCGGCAAAGATTTTTGGGGCGGGAGCCCGTCCCTTTATCCCCGAGAGATGTGTTGCCTTTAGATGAGCGTGTCTTTATGGTCAAGGGTGACCGAGTTGAGTCGAGACACTTTGCTAACTTCTTCAAGAGCCTTAGGGTTACAGGCATCGCAAATGATCAGGTTGAGGTCGTTGCTCTCTGTTTTATCTGGTTCATGCTTTCCCACACCATTTTTGCCACTTGGATGTTCAGCCACATTCACCTTGCTAAAACCTTTTGTTGGATTAGGATGCTGCTGTTGGATAAAACTGGGGAGCAATGGGCCTGGATCCTTTTTATGACGGGATGGACGTGATGAGTCGTTCCACGGGGAAGTCAACTGCTGGATACACCTTGGCTTGGAAGTTTCTTTTTCAGATTTTTGCTTTCAACTTATTTCCAGTCTCTCTATATTGACACTTCCCTTATTTATTTTTCTTGACAGTTCTAGGCCTTTGCTATCCTTGGCATGAGGGACTTTCAGATCAAGAGAGAGCACATGCTGTAATTTCCTGATAGTTTATGGTGGACTTTTGATGAGAGGAAGCAGCGATTGGGGACCAATGTTATCATCTTGATTGATGCTCGACGGTATCTGGATGATTTGGAGCCGGATGATGTTTACTGGTCCTTTTTCCCTTGAGGAGGCATTGATAGCAGCATTCATTACACTCTGGCAGATACCTGGTATTGGTGATTTTAGTGTCATCAACTGTTTTATTGTAATGGTGATTTACTAGAGATCAATGTGATTCGTATTAGACTCGGATACGAGTAAGGGAAAGTGTGGAGTGCACACTTGTTTGAGCTAAAAATAAATCAACCTCGAATAAAGAAGTAAAGGTTAAAGTGTAGCACATTTGACTTTGCTGATGTGCTCGGTCGAGCAGAGCCTTGACTCGCCCGAGCATAGCATAGTTGATTGTCAAAGTTTCTGGACAACCTTGCTCGGCTGAGGCATATGCCTTGCTCGGCTGAGTATTATGATTGACACGGCCGTGCAGTTCAAATGACACGGCCGTGCAGTTGGGCAAAAATCTCTGGACATGTATGCTCGGCCGAGCGAGTCCCTTGACTCGGTCGAGCAGTTCCTGAACTGGTGTCATTTCAAACTGAAAAGACACAATGGTTGGCTAAAGTCATGACTGTTGATTATACCCTTTATCTGATGCCTCTCCATCTGTTTATTTATAGAGTTTGATCTCTTTTGTACATAAAAGAAACACAAGTGATATACAACAACAACGAAAACACATTACAATTCTCAAGTTTAGATTTGTCTTCTTTGCCTAGAAACAAATTGAGTGATTGTCTTATCCCAATAGAGATTTCGTGCAACCCAGGCAATAAGGGTCGAAATACTTTATTCGGAAAGTAGATTATACACGATTCAATCATATATCCAGCCTTATTATCAAGATCAATACCCTATATTCCCCAATAAACGAATAAAGTATTTGGTGATACTCATGGCTGGAGGAAGTACTGTGAAGGAGATGACAACTAAATTTGGAAAGCTGGACAAATTTGAAGGACAAGATTTCAGGCATTGGCAGAAGAAGATGCACTTCCTTTTGACAACGTTAAAAGTGGTGTATGTTCTATCTACCCCAATTCCAGAATTGCTGGAAGATGATAACTTGGAAGCCGTCAGACGTAGATCGAAGTGGGAAAATGATGACTACATCTGCAGAGGACACATATTAAATGGTATGTCTGATTCTTTATTTGACATTTATCAAAATGAGGAATCTGCAAAAGAGTTATGGGATTCTCTTGAATCCAAGTACATGGCAGAGGATGCTTCTAGTAAGAAGTTCCTTGTAAGTAATTTCAATAATTACAAGATGGTCGATTCAAGGCCTGTCATGGAATAATTCAATGAACTCCTTAGAATCCTTGGACAATATACACAACATGGACTGAAGATGGATGAGTTAATATCTGTTTCAAGTGTGATTGATAAGTTGCCTCCCTCCTGGAAGGATTTCAAACACACTTTGAAACATGGTAAAGACGATCTGTCTTTGGTTCAACTTGGTAGTCACTTGCGCATAGAGGAATCTCTTAGGGCGCAAGAGAATGACAAAGGCAAAGGAAAAGAAGTTGTTGGACCCTCGGTGAATATGATTTATGAGGGTGGAAACAATAAAAACAAAGGAAAGAAATGAAGTTTCAAAGACAATGGTTCTGGTCCCAACAAGAAGCCTAAATTGGAATGTTGGAAGTGTGGCAAAACTGGTCACTTTAAGAAGGATTGTCGTGTTGGAAACAACAAGAATGGCGCAAGCACCAGTGGTTCGAGAAAGGGGTCTAAGGACCATTCTCAAGACCAAGGTCAGAATTTAATACATAGTTGGAACAGATTTATTAAAAATTCTGTTTCACTAATTTCTGAAGCATTTTATGTGCAGGATGATGCTATTGCGTGGTGGATTGATTCCGGTGCCACAACTCATGTTTGTAAAGATCATTGTTGGTTTAAGACATATGAACCAATGGAAGACGGATCTGTTCTCTACATGGGTGTAATAATGGGATGTTTATGTTGAATTTAAATAAAATTCCTGTTAACTCTAGTTCTGTTTATATGACTTCTTCTATTGTTATCAATTCCTCATTATGGCAAGCTCGGTTAGGACATGTGCACTATAAAAGAATGCTTGAAATGTCCAAAGATGGTTTGATTCATGCTATTGATAAAAATACGGAAAAGTGTAATACTTGCATGTTGACAAAAATCACTAGAAAACCTTTTAAAAGTGTTACAAGGAAATCTGTAAAACTTGAATTAATACATAGTGATTTATGTGATTTTCATGCAACTCCATCTTTAGGCAATAAAAAGTATATTGTCACTTTTATAGATGATGCTTTTAGGTTTTGCTATATTTATTTGCTGCATGCAAAAGATGAAGCCCTAGATAAATTTAAAATTTATAAAACAAAAGTTGAACTTCAACTAAATGGCTTGATTAAAACCTTATGTACGGATAGAGGTGGTGAATATTATGATCCTAAATATTTCCAAACCGTAGGGATAATTCATGAAACTACGGCTCCTTATGTACCACAACAAAATGGTGTGGCTGAAAGGAAAAATAGAACTCTTGAAGAAATGGTTAATGCCATGTTATCTTACTTGGGCTTGAGTGACGGGTTTTGGGGAGAAGCCATGTTAACGGCTTGTCATTTATTGAATAGAGTTCCTAATAAAAGGAACAAAATTACCCCATATGAACTTTGGTATAAGAAATGACCCAACTTGACATTTTTGCGAGTTTGGGGGTGTAGGGCCGTGGTTAGACTTCCGGACCCTAAAAGGAAAAAGTTGGGAGAAAAAGGTATTGACTGCATCTTTGTTAGATATGCTGAGCATTCCAAGGCATATAGGTTTTATGTTATAGAACCTAATGATTTCATTTCTATTAACACAATTATAGAATCGAGAGATGCAATCTTTGATGAGAATCGTTTCTCTTCAATACCTAGACCAAAGGATATTATACCAATTTCGGCTGAATCTCAAATGGATGATCATTCAATTGAGGTACCAAGTGAGACACCCGAACCTCGTAATAGTAAAAGAGCAAGAAAAGCTAAATCATATGGTTCTGATTTTCAGCTATATCTAGTCAAGAGATCAAATTGAATCTCAATACTCTTACTGTTATAGTATAAAGGAGGATCCAAGAACCTATGATGAAGCAATAAAATCTCGAGATGCTGGTTTTTTGAAGGAAGCAATCGATGATGAGATTAGTTCTATTATGGAAAATAATACATGGGTCTTGTCTGACTTACCACCAGGCTGTAAACCTTTAGGGTGCAAATGGATCTTCAAAAAGAAGATGAAAGTCGATGGAACAATTGACAAGTTTAAATCTCGATTGGTAATCCAAGGCTATAGACAAAAGGAAGGGATCGATTACTTCGATACATATGCACCGGTTGCTCGTATCACTACTATTAGATTACTAATAGCTTTGGCAGCTATTCAGAATCTATTGATCCATCAAATGGATGTCAAAACAACATTTTTAAATGGTGATTTGGAAGAAGAAGTGTATATGAAACAATCTGAAGGATTTGTTATGCCAGGTAATGAGCATAAGGTATGTAAGTTAATTAAGTCATTGTATGGGCTGAAGCAAGCACCTAAACAATGGCATCAAAATTTTGATGAGGTTGTTTTGTCGAATGGTTTTGTATTAAATCAGTCAGACAAATGTGTATATAGCAGATTTGATGAATCCGGCAATGGTGTAATCATCTGCCTATATGTAGATGACATGTTGATTTTTGGCACAGACCAAAATGTAGTTGATGAAACTAAGAAGTTTTTCTCATCAAAGTTTTCTATGAAGGACATGGGAGAAGCCGACGTAATTCTTGTATAAAGATTAAACGGATGAACAAGGGAATTGCAATTAGACAATCTCATTATATTGAGAAAATTCTCAAGAGGTTTAATTGTGATGATTGTTCTAAAGTTAGTACTCCCATGGATCCAACTGAGAAACTTGTGTCAAATACTGGTAAACCTGTATCACAGCTCGAATACTCAAAATCCATTGCCAGTTTGATGTATGCTATTACGGGCACTCGACCTGATATTGCTTATGCAGTTGGAAGATTGAGCAGGTTCACTAGTAATCCTAGTAGACAACATTGGCATGCTATAACAAGGGTGTTCAAGTACTTAAAAGGTACTATAGACTATGGTTTGTGTTATTATGGACATCCTTCTATTTTAGAAGGTTACACAGATGCCAGTTGGATCAACCAAGAAGATTCATCTTCTACTAGTGATTGGGTGTTCTTGCTTGGAGGAGGGGCCATTTCTTGGGCTTCCAAAAAGCAGACATGTATTACGCATTCTACAATGGAATCTGAGTTTGTAGCATTGGCTGCTGCTGGAAAAGAAGCAGAGTGGCTTCGAAACTTGGTATATGAGATTCCATTATGGCCAAAACCGATAATACCAATATCTATCCATTGTGATAGTGCAGCTACGCTGGCTAGGGCTTATAGTCAAATGTATAATGGCAAGTCTAGACAATTAGGTGTCAGACATAGTATGATTCGTGAATTGATCATGAATGGTGTGATTTCAGTTGAGTTTGTTCGGTCGCAACAAAATTTGGCTGACCACTTGACGAAGGGGTTAGCCAGAGACTTTGTAAATAAGTCTGCAATGGGGATGGGATTAAAGTCCATTTAATTCTCTAATTGTGAGATACCCAATTCCCTTCTAATACAACGTTAGAAGCTTGAATTCAATGTGGAAAGCTCGCAGTTGGAGATTGGAACACATGTTATTATCTTTCCCAAGGTATGTGTTCAGACCTGCAAGTAATTGTTAGGTTGAAGAATATCTTCTTAATAGTCCCTTTGAAAAATTGCAACTGCAGGTGCAAGATTAAAGGAACTACCTATGTGGACATGAAGTTTTGCCGCTTCAAGAAGCTAGGACTTGGCTTCCTATATGTTAACTATTGGATATGGACACATGGCTTGTAATAGTGTCAAGATTAAACAAAGAGAATTGTACGAAACTTATGTGTATAGTATCTTCAGGTATTCATATGAGTTGACGGGTTTAATCGTTGGGACACCCTGATTCTCGAGTATTTGAAATGTGTATTATACTAAGATGAAAATTCAATCGCAAGACATTTTCATTTACGCATTCGTTTGTTTCGTTATTTATAAGATTAGTAAATCAAAGGATTACACTAAAATGGAGGGGGTTTTTTGGTGATTTTAGTGTCATCAACTGTTTTATTGTAATGGTGATTTACTAGAGATCAATGTGATTCGTATTAGACTCGGATACAAGTAAGGGAAAGTGTGGAGTGCACACTCGTTTGAGCTAAAACGAAATCAACCTCGAATAAAGAAGTAAAGGTTAAAGGGTAGCACATTTGACTTTGCTGATGTGCTCGGCCGAGCAGAGCCTTGACTCGCCCGAGCATAGCATAGTTGATTGTCAAAGTTTCTGGATAGCCTTGCTCGGCCGAGGCATATGCCTTGCTCGGCCGAGCAGTATGATTGACACGGCCGTGTAGTTCAAATGACACGGCCGTGCAGTTGGGCAAAAATCTCTGGACATGTATGCTCGGCCGAGTGAGTCCCTTGACTCGGTCGAGCAGTTCCTGAACTGGTGTCATTTCAAACTGAAAAGGCACAATGGTTGGCTAAAGTCATGACTATTGATTATACCCTTTATCTGATGCCTCTCCATCTGTTTATATACATAGTTTGATCTCTTTTGTACAAAAATGAAACACAAGTGATATACAACAACAACGAAAACACATTACAATTCTCAAGTTTAGATTTGTCTTCTTTGCCTAGAAATAAATTGAGTGATTGTCTTATCCCAATAGAGATTTCGTGCAACCCAGGCAATAAGGGTCGAAATACTTTATTCAGAAAGTGGATTATACACGATTCAATCATATATCCAGCCTTGTTATCAAGATCAAGATCCTATATTCCCCAACAGTCTCAACTTCTGATGAGCTCTCTCGAGTGATGTGCCATTTATCTAAGGAAGCGGGTGCATTGGCAGCATGGACTTCGTGCTTATAGGAGGTACAATCCACCCAGGTCTGTGGTTCCTACTGTCTTGCCATTCTATCCCGACTCTGAAAGGAGATTTCTGATGAGGACAAGGACTTATACTTCGCTGGTATGGATGCCTCCCCTTTCATTTTCCCTCAACGGGATTCTTCATGTAACTCGCGCTAGTTGGAAGGGGGGACGGGGCGCGTGCGAATTTGGCCAGATTTCTTTTCTCTAGTAAATCAGTCCCAACCACTATAATATCAGCCCCTGTTTCGACCAGAAAATTCAAGTAGCCATTCTTGATCATATTTTTCTTTGTTGAAAGCTTTTGGAATGCCTCAAACTCGTTCAAAACTCCAAATGGCATTGACTGCTTGGTCTTTTGACACCGAGGCACTCACAGACTTAAGGTACCACTCGTTCAAACCCAATTGTAAGAAGGCTTCCATAAAAGATTTTGGCTTTTTGATACTCATACCACTGCCTATCCTGGATAGACCAGCTTCGTGATAAGTTTGAGCCTAACCGGATCTTGATGGAGAGAGAAGTTGTAGCTAACTCGCATAACACTCTAGAGGACGTGTGAGCACCTTTGGATGAATTTAATGCCCATTGGTTTCTTGTTGCAGAAAAGAAGCGAATCCGCTCTTTGATATTTGATAGGATAGGGGAGCTTGATGATTCTTTAAGTTCACGCAAGAGGGACATAGAAGGAAATATTAAGGGTGTAGCCCCTAGGCTAAAGAGAAAGTAGATACACCTGCTGGATACACCTTGGCTTGGAAGTTTCTTTTCAGATTTTTGCTTTCAACTTATTTCCAGTCTCTCTATATTGACACTTCCCTTATTTATTTTTCTTGACAGTTCTAGGCCTTTGCTATCCTTGGCATGAGGGACTTTCAGATCAAGAAAGAGCACATGCTGTAATTTCCTGATGGTTTGCGGTGGACTTTTGATGAGAGGAAGCAGCGATTGGGGACCAATGTTATCAGCTTGATTGATGCTCGACGGTATCTGGATGATTTGGAGCCAGATGATGTTTACTGGTCCTTGTTCCCTTGGGGAGGCATTGATAGCAGCATTCATTACACTCTGGCTGATACCTGGTCTCAACTTCTGATGAGCTCTCTCGATTGATGTGCCATTTATCTAAGGAAGCGAGTGCATTGGCAGCATGGACTTCGTGCTTATAGGAGGTACGATCCACCCAGGTCTGTGGTTCCTACTGTCCTGCCGTTCTATCCCGACTCTGAAATGAGATTTCTGATGAGGACAACGCCTTATACTTGGCTGGTGTGGATGCCTCCCCTTTCATTTTCCCTCACCGGGATTATGAGACTTTCCACTGTGCCAACCTAACGACCATGTTGATAGCGGTGGATGCCGAGGAAGATTGAGTTCGGGACTCTGTCTCTGGAGTAGGATCCGCCGGCTCATGCTACTGTGGTAAGTTCTTCCTTTGTTTATTTTTTGCCTTTGTACTTTCAGTCTTTTTTATTTTACCATTCTGACATATTTTTTTTCCGACAAGTGGCCATGGATGCATACCGTCGAGTGGCTCAACAAAATAAGGGTATGCGGAGCCGGATGAGGGATCTTGAGGCGACACTTTTAGGCCTTCCAGAGTGGGTGAGCAACCTGCGATGGGTGGCTAGCCAAGCTTGAAAGCGTGAGCTTTTTAGGGAACATATTCTTGTTTCCTTATTTCAAAAGACTTCTATTATGGTAAGAAGATTTTGGGACTTTCATGAAAGATTTATTATTGTCCTACTTTGACTAGGACATTGTAAATAAAGTAAATATCTTTTATTTATGTACATAATTTTATATTAGGACTAACCTACTAATATTCTATTTCTTTGTGAGTGTGTTTATGTTTTCTTATAGGAAAAGAGATCTCACAAAGGAAGATGTTGATTACTTGAAGATCTTCTCCAAAGTGCATATAAATACAAGGCATTCAGCACAAGAGAAGACACGAAAATTCTGAGAGAAAAATACATATTCTTCACAGCTGTCAACATAGTTGATTTAGGTTGTGAGTGAAGGTTGTGAGACACATCCGTAACTCACATCTAGTTTTTTCATAGAGTTCTTTGTTTTACTTCTGACTAGAATAGGACCTACTTGGGAAAGGGGTATTGTTCTTGTCATAGAAGGTGATTAGAACTCGTTTAGTATTTTAGTATTTTAGTTTTTCACTTATTTGTTTTTGTAAGCATCAAAAGTTTTTATAGTGAAAAGTTTTTGGGCGTAAGCCTAGTTTGCTGATCTCATAGATCAGTAAGTGTATATAACTCGTGCGTTATTGTTTTAATTTGTTTTATTCTGCTGCATTATCTGTGGATGTGTGGACAGTTGTGAGACACATCTGTACTCACATCCGTTGTCTGTTGGGTGATTAAAGTTTCATAGCTACACGAAACTTTCAATTGGTATCAGAGCCAACTCTCGATATATTACTGAGTGTTGATCCAGAAAGTGTATTCATTATGGAATGCCAAAATCATCAAAACAGGCCTCCTGTCTTGGATGGCACCAATTACTCTCTTTGGAAGTCTAAGATGCGTAATTACATTAAAGGTATTGATGAAAGAGCTTGGATGTGTATCCTTGTTGCATGGCAACCTCCTATTGTGGAGAAGAAGCCTGCATCTGGTGTTGGTGAGTCAATTTTCGAAAGAAAACTTGAAGATCAATGGACTCTTGATGAAATACATTTGGCTAACTATAATTCTAAAGCAATGGGTGCTTTTCCAGCCATGTTTCTGGGAATATGTACAAGCTTATCACTAATGAGAGTGCAGCCAAAGCTACTTGGGATATCCTGCAAACACAATGTGAGGGTGCACCAAGTGTAAAAGCTACTAGGCTTAGAATTTTAATGGATAGATTTGAGTCGCTTCGAATGGAAGAAACTGAGGACATTGTGTCATATGATGCAAAAATTCATGAGATTTCGAATGAGTGTACAAGTCTGGGAGAATCAATCTCCAATGCAAGACTTGTGAGTAAGATTTTGAGGACCTTACCTGAGAGTTTCAACATAAAAGTGGCTGTGATTGAGGAAACAAATGACACCAATACCGTAGGTCTGGATACAATCGTAGGGATTTTGACTGTGTTTGAGCTAAACCTTGAAGCTCAGAAAAAGAACAAATCTCACAGTCTTGCTCTCAAAAGTGTTACTGCATTACCAAAAGAGCTTTTGGAATTATCCTCTGAGATTGACAAGTCAAATCTTGAAGAAGAGGATATGGATTTTATTTCAAAGAAATTCAGTTCCATACTGAAAAATAAAAGGATAAGTAAATTTTCTAACAGACCTACTCCCAGTGCTTCTGAAAAACCAAAACCTAGCACTAACACTGGATTCAAGAAACCAAGCTTTGAAAATAAAAAATCCTCTAAGTCTGTTCAATGTAGGGCATGTCGTGGCTTTGGTCATTTTGCCAATAAGTGTGCTAATGCACTCAAAAAGAAGGGAATGAGCTTAACTGCTACCCTCAGTGACAGTGAGGATGAAGATGAAGTAGCTAACATATCTATTATCAATTGCCATTCTGTGTTTAATGCTTTTTGTGCAGATATAGAAGATGGAGTACCTGAAAAATCCTTGGATGTGGTCTCAGATGTGTACACATCTGGTGTCACTTCTGACCTAATGCTGAACTGTTTCACAGTAAAAGGAGATTCTGAAGATGAAGATAGGGACATTCCCTATGAAGAACTCTTTGCAACATACAAGGAGTTGCATACAGATTGGATAAAAAGATTGGACAAAATTGAGGTACTTGTTAAGGTAAATAAATCTCTTTCTGATAAATTGGCTGCTTGTGAAGATGAAAAAGCTATACTTTCAAAGGAAAATGATGTTCAAAAAGATACCATTACCAAACTTAAAGTCCTTGTAACCAAAAGAGAAGTTGAGCTTGAAAAATTCAAAAATGAATGTGAGAAAGCTGAGAGTACATTTACCAAGTTCAACAAAAGTAAAATGAAACTTGATGAAGCTATCTCTATAGGTCAGCTTAACAAAACTGGTTTGGGCTTTGAAAAAGGTAATTTTGTAAAGGAGGGATGTGAGGCTTCTACTTCAAAAGGTGTGGAAAAATCAATTTTTAGAGAAAACTGAGAAAAGACCAAGGAAGAGGCATTACATCTGCCACTATTGCCTTGCTCCTGGTCACATTAGACCCTTCTGTTACAAACTCAAGGCTGACAAAAAGTCTGGTCACTTCAATCAGCCTCAGATGTGTGAGAAGATGTATGCACATCCGAACACACATTCTGGTAATCTGAGACCTCTGCAACCCAAAAAGAAAGTTGTAAAGCAGTGGGTGGCCAAACCAATTGCCACCTGCAATGTTGTTTACTCTTCCCTCAAGAGTATTGTCTCTAGCTCTTGGTATTTTGATAGTGGGTGCTCTAGGCACATGACTGGAAACCAAGCAGTCCTCCTTGATTATGAAGTAATTAGTGGGGGAAAAGTGAATTTTGGTGGAGGTGCTCAAGGAAAAATTATTGGGAAAGGAACCCTAGATGTCAAGGGTCTCCCAAAATTGCACAATGTGTACCATGTGGAAGGCTTGAAAGCCAACCTAATAAGCATCAGTCAACTATGTGATGATGACCTTTATGTGAAGTTTGATAAGCACTTATGTGAAGTGTTTGATAAGGATAATAAATGTGTGTTTACTGGTCCTAGATCTGCTGACAATTGTTACCAATTTGGTGACAATCTCTCTTGTCTAAGCTCAAAAGCTAATGATGTCAATCTGTGGCACCAAAAATTAGGGCATGCTAGCTGTAGAACTCTGGAAGAACTTCAAAGGTTTAAAGCTATTAAAGACCTCCCTAAACTGAACTTCAAGAACCCTGATGTCTGTGGTTCATGTCAAAAGGGAAAGCAAACAAAAGCATCACATAAAAAGGTCCAACAATGCTCCACTTCTAGGTGTTTGGAGCTGATTCATACTGATTTAATGGGACCTATTGAAGTAGAAAGCTTTGGTAGGAAAAAGTATGCCTTTGTGTGTGTTGATGATTATTCTAGATACACTTGGGTAATGTTCTTAAGAGAAAAATCTGAAACAATTGGAGAATTCAAGAATTGGTACAAAAGGGTTAGAAATCTTTATGGTCTTAAGACTGTGAGGATTAGGTCTGACCATGGTACTGAATATGAGAACCAAATGTTTACTAATTTTTGCAATTCTAAGGGAATCACACATGAGTTTTCTGCACCAATCACTCCACAGCAAAATGGAATTGCTGAAAGAAAGAATAGAACTTTGCAAGAAATGGCTAGGGTCATGTTAAGTTCTAAAAACATATCCAAGAAATTTTGGGCAGAAGCTTTAAACACTGCTTGTCACATTGGCAATAGAGTGTTTTTAAGGATTGGTAGCACTGTCACTCCATACCAAATCCTCCTTGGAAAGAAACCAACTGTGAAGTATTTTCATGTGTTTGGATGTATTTTTTACATTCTCAGTGATAGAGAATATCTGTCCAAGTTTGATTCAAAGAGTGACAAAGCAATTTTCATGGGCTATTCCACTAATAGTAGAGCTTATAGAGTTTTTAATCTCAAAATTGAGACCATTATGGAATCTGCTAATGTTATATTTGATGACTCACTTGATCTTAACCTCAAGACTGCTGAGTATGATGTTTCAGGTTGCCTACTGGACTATAAGGATGAAGAAACAGGTGCTAAAAAACCAACAGAAATTTTCAGTGCTGAAAAACATGTTGAACCTGATAAGGATGTAACCAAGGATGTGGACACATCTGCTTCCACATCTGAACCCACATCTGCTCCCACATCCACTCAAAATCCTGTAACTGAGGACAGTTCCTCTGAATCTGATCAGGATGATGCTGAAGAAGATAATGTGGATGGGTGTGTGGATAGATCAAAGGATATTTCTTCTAAAATCCAGAAAAACCACTCCACTTCACAAGTTGTGGGAGATGTACATGCTCAAGTGAGAACTAGACAAAAGGATAAAGTGGACTATAGAAAGATGGCTGGTTTGTGGAGTTGCTCCTCAGCATACTCCCAGGTAAGCTTTTGTTGTTTTGTTTCAAAGATTGAACCTAAGAATATTGCTGAAGCATTGAAAGATGCTGACTGGATTCTTGCTATGCAAGATGAGTTGACTCAATTTGAAAAGAATGAGGTTTGGACTCTTGTCCCTAGACCCTCACATGGTAATGTCATAGGAACCAAATAGATTTTCAAGAACAAAACTGATGAGCAAGGTGTAATCATCAGAAATAAAGCTAGGTTAGTTGCTCAAGGTTACACTCAAATTGAGGGAATTGATTTTGAGGAGACATTTACTCCTGTTGCTAGGATTGAGTCCATTAGGATTTTGTTAGCCATTGCTTGTTATCTCAAGATTACTCTTCATCAAATGGATGTTAAGAGTGCCTTTCTAAATGGGATATTAAATGAGGAAGCCTATGTTGAACAAAATAAAGGCTTTGTGGACTCCAAGTATCCCAACCATGTGTATAAGCTGAAGAAAGCTCTGTATGGGCTAAAGCAAGCCCCTAGAGCTTGGTATGGTAGGTTGACTGACCATTTGCTTCACCTAGGATTCAAGAGAGGTGAGGTTGACAAAACATTGTTTGTGAGGAAAAATAAAAAGGAGATTCTTGTGGCACAAATCTATGTGGATGATATTGTGTTTGGGTCAAATTCTGACCCTATACTTGCTGAATTTTTGGATAGCATGACTTCCACATTTGAGATGAGTATGGTAGGTGAGTTGAACTTTTTCTTAGGCCTACAGATTAAACAATTCAAAGATGGCATGTTCATCTCACAGTCTAAGTATGCCAAGAATCTTGTGAAAAAGTTTGAGCTTGAACACTCTTCACATCAAAGAACCCCAATGGGATCTTCCCAAAAGCTAAGTCATGATTCAGATGGTGAGAGTGTTGATCAAACCTTGTATAGAAGCATGATTGGAAGTCTGCTTTACCTCACTGCAAGTAGACCTGACATTATGTATAGTGTGTGTCTCTGTGCTAGATACCAAGACAACCCAAAGGTGTCCCATCTTAAAGCCTTGAAAAGAATCATTAGATATGTAAGTGGGACTGTAAACCTAGGACTGCATTATTCAAAAGAAACAAACACCAATTTGGTTGGGTACACAGATTCTGATTAGGCTGGAAATAGTGATGATAGAAAAAGTACCACAGGTGGATGTTTCTACCTAGGAAATAACCTTGTGTCTTGGTATAGTAGGAAGCAGAACTGTGTGTCCTTATCCACTGTTGAGGCTGAATATGTTGCCTTTGGGAGTTGCTGCACACAACTGCTTTGGATGAATCAAATGTTGAAAGATTATGGATTAAATAGCAAAATTTTGACTGCTTTTTGTGATAACAAAAGTGCCTTGGACATATCTAAAAATCCTGTCCAATATTCTAGAACAAAGCACATTGATATTAGACATCATTTCATTAGAGATCTTGTAGAACAAAAAATTGTGTGTCTGGAATTTGTTGGGACTGAAAATTAATTGGCTGATATATTTACAAAGCCATTAGATTTGGAGAGATTTTTCTCCTTGAGGAAGTCTCTTGGTTTGTGTGATATCTAAGGTTGTGAGCACAAATGTGTCTCACATCCTCTAACACATCTGTATATTAGATTAACTGGAAAAAATTATAAAAATAAAAATCAAAAATATATATATATATATATATATATATATATATATATATATATATATATATATATATATATATATATATCATGCATTAGCACGAAATTTCTCAGTGTGGTCACTTGTGAGTTTTCATCTTTGACATTATTTTTGATCACTTAATTGTGAGCACTTCCTGTTCATGTCATCTTTTGATGACTTGATATAACCTTCCTAGGTATCTCACAGTGGGTGCTATAAAAAGAAAAAATATATGTGAGAAACAGTTGCTTCACCCTTAGTATGAAGCCAAAACATTGTGATCAAGTGATTTTCATAAGAAAACTTGAAATCAAACTTGACAAGATCATTGGGAAAAAGGGCTATCTTTGGGATCAAGTAAAGTGAAAGCTACTCACAATGCAAAAATCCACAACAAAAAATTGGTGGATGCATCCTAGAGGCTGTGCAAATTGGATTATTGCTCATTGACTTTTTGTGATCTAAATGTGTCCCCAAATGTGACTCACATCCATAAGCTGAGATTTTTTCCATCACCTGTGTGATTGCATCATGCTAGGCATACTGCATTTTTAGGTCATATAGGAGCTTTGTAAATATGCTAGTTAATTTATTTTCATTCTTAATTTACTCCTTGATTTAACAAGTTTTTGTTTTCCAAAAATCTTATATGAAGAGGAAAGGTGTGTATCAATCCTTATTTAAAAAAGGTTGGACAATTTTGAATAGGATTCTGTTTTGAAAAAGATATGGCTGAATTATTTTTGTTTCCATAAAAATCTATCAAAATCTTATTTATTTTAATTTCCTATTTCTTTGAAGGTGGTTGTGTGTGGTAATCTCAAAGGATTCTAGTCGTTGGAGGACTGTTAAGGTATTAAGGATGTGTGAAACCTTTTTGGAGATGGATTCCAAGTTTCAGTTGGAAAGGGGGAGCTGTGAGTATTAATTAGACCTCACATCCGTCCCATCCCCCATAAACCCTTGCTAAAACCTTTTGTTCTTCCATCTTTTGCACACAATCACACACACATTGCCATTAATTCTCTTGTACTGTTCAACCTAACGCTCTTGAGTTGCTTAAATGGCTGATCACTCAAACATTCGTGAGGAAGACGTCCTAGACATTGAGCCCCTTTCTGTCGCCATTGCTGAAGCTCCAATTACCGCCAACCCTGAAATCTCAAAATTTCTTGCTGAAATTCCTCCTCCCTCATCCTCGTCTAGCTCTTTAATGGAAGGATCTCCCTCTAAATCTCCTACATTGGAACCCTTGTTTGTTCCAATAGCTTCTGAAAACCCTAATGCTCCAACCTCTCCGGTTTTACAACCATCGGTTGTCGCCCCTGTTTTACCCTCTGTTGAACCTTCTTCAACCAAAAAGAGGAAGCTAACCCCTGCGAAATCATTAGGCCATGCTGCAAACCCTGTTCCCCAATGCAATCTACTTCGATCGCACAGGGTTAAATTGTCAGAAGCTGACAAGCTTAAGAATATGAAGAAACCTGGTGGTAAGCCCTCTACTGCCATAGCCTGTGATGAAGAAGAAGAAGAAGAAGAGGTAATTCCTCCTCTTGTTAGAACTAGGGCTCAACCTGCAAATCCTCCTCCCTCAGTTGTTGCCCCTGTTATTGCTCCTTCTGAAGTAATTCCCCATGCTGAACCTATTGATCCTGTTCCATCCTCTCCTAGTAAGCCATCTGATCCCATCATCCCTGCTCCTACTCCAGTTGTTGATGTTTCTGTCCCTGAGACTGCAAATCCTGTTGATGATCCCTCTATATTTAGTGATGAAGAGCCCTTGGCCAATATCTTAATGGAGTTAAAAGGCAAGAAAAAGGTGGCTGCTACAGACCTAGAGCCTATTGATGAAGAAGCTGATGATTCTGAGTCCAGTTATGATAGTGATGATACTGCCTCAGATGCCAATTTCAAGCTGGGAAGGGCTGAGCTTGAACAAGAAAAGGAGGACCAAGAAAAGGATGCCTCTTCTGATGATGAGACAGAGGTGGAGTCTGTCAAAATACCATCTCCTGCAAAGGATGTGTCTGAAGATGTGCACACATCCAGGCGCACATCCACCCGGAAGAAGGCTGACAAGGGTACTTCTACATCTCTCTCTATTGCTCCTGCATTTAAACCCTTTTCTAAGAAGTTTTTATCAAAGAATGCCTCTGATAGGTTTGGCCTGATCTCTAATAAGGCCTTCATTGTTGAAATGAAAAGAGATAGAGAAACGTTCTTTAAATTAGGTATGGATAAATTCTTTGAAGAGAGAGGCTTGTTTTTTACTGTTGATCACCCTCTCCCTTTCTACCCTAAGATGGTTTATGAGTTTTATGCCAAATTGACCAACGGGCTAGATAGATACTCCTCTCCCTACACTGTCTATGTTAGAGGAAAGTTTGTCCCCTTTTCCCCATCTGTGATCAATGATTTCCTTGGTTTGGATAATACTTTGGATCAGCTTTGTGCTATTTCTGATGAAGAACTTGTGTCTGCAATCACCCATGGCAAAGTAACCACTTGGCCTGTAAAGCCAAAAGATTTGGGAAGTGGTTCTCTCTCCTCTCTTTATTGTTTTCTCCATTCTATTCTTGCTGCCAATCTGTGCCCCTCAAATAACAAGACTTCTGTTACAAGGATACATGCTGGCTTGCTGTATAGGTTGGGTGCAAAAATGCATATCAATTTTGGAGATTTCATTTTTAGGAAAATTTGTGCCTATGGAGAATCCCCCTCTAAAAAGTGGTCTTTACCCTATCCCTCTCTCATCTCTCAAATTTTGGTTGCCAATGGTGTTAAGCCTGAAAAAGGTGAAGATAAGGTTGATAAGTTTGATTTGTTTAAGGAGACCAAAACCCTTCTAGATACTAAGCAAAGATTTGTGGATCTCCCTTTGGGCATTGTCCCTAAAATCTCTATGCCAGATGTGGACACAACTGAACCCACATCTGAAGACCCTTTTGCTGCTCAAATAAAGGATTTGGATGCAGAAATTGCAGCTGCTGAATCTCATTCCTCTGATTTAACTGATCAACTTCAAGCCTCCATTGCTTATGCCAAAAAATTTAAAGCTCTTAAGGATAGACTCCTGAAATGGCATGCTAATCTTTCTGCTCAAAAAGGGGGAGATGAACCTGCACCTGCTGTCGCTGGAAACAAAGTTTGGGATGCTGTTGTTGCTGCTGCTGGCTGGAGGAATTGGGAACTTTAATTTAGGGGGAGAAAATGTTTTTGTTGCGAGAAAATGTTTTTGTTGCTTTTGCTCTATTAGTCTTAAAACAATTTCTTTAATTTCTTTTTAGTTTTTAAACAATGGGTTGTAATAACTTTAATTAGGATGCTGCTGAATGGTTGGTTTGTTTTTTTTTTTAATGAACTGCTGGTATTCTGCTCTAACTTGGTTTATGCAGTTTTTATGTGTGGATGTGTAAACACATCTGGACACACATCCATTCAGGGGGAGTTGTACTTATATCTGATTTTTGTGGTCATAAAATGTGATTATTATAAATCTTTGGTTTTGACCAGAAAGTCCAAAATAGGGGGAGATTGAAAGCGTGAGCTTTTTAGGGAACATATTCTTGTTTCCTTATTTAAAAAGACTTCTATTATGGTAAGAAGATTTTGGGACTTTCATGGAAGATTTATTATTGTCCTACTTTGACTAGGACATTGTAAATAAAGTAAATATCTTTTATTTATGTACATAATTTTATATTAGGATTAACCTACTAATATTCTATTTCTTTGTGAGTGTGTTTATGTTTTCTTATAGGAAAAAGGATCTCACAAAGGAAGATGTTGATTACTTGAAGATCTTCTCCAAAGTGCATATAAATACAAGGCATTCAGCACAAGAGAAGACAAGGAAATTCTGAGAGAAATATACATATTCTTCACAGTTGTCAACATAGTTGATTTAGGTTGTGAGTGAAGGTTGTGAGACACATCCGTGACTCACATCTAGTTTTTCATAGAGTTCTTTGTTTTACTTCTGACTAGAATAGGACCTACTTGGGAAAGGGGTATTGTTCTTGTCATAGAAGGTGATTAGAACTCGTTTAGTATTTTAGTATTTTAGTTTTTCACTTATTTGTTTTTGTAAGCATCAAAAGTTTTTATAGTGAAAAGTTTTTGGGCGTAAGCCTAGTTTGCTGATCTTATAGATCAGTAAGCGTATATAACTCGTGTGTTATTGTTTTAATTTGTTTTATTCCGCTGCATTATCTGTGAATGTGTGGACAGTTGTGAGACACGTCTGTACTCACATCCGTTGTCTGTTGGGTGATTAAAATTTCCTAGCTACACGAAACTTTCAAAGCTGTTCGGGGAGCTATTAGAGGCATGGGCCATGCTACTTGTAGTCTTGGTAGAGGCTGTAGAGACGCGGGCCGGGATATTGCGGAGGCAACCAATTTAGCTAGGCAGTCTGCTCGACGGAGGATGCGCGGAAACAAGCTTCCAAGTAGAGCAGCTAGACCTGCCAGAGATGATGCTGAGGATGAAATAGAGGAGGATCAGAGAGATGATAGAGCCAAGGGGGACATCATCTTCCACATTCTGTAAACATTTAAGTGTCATCATTAGTTTTTTTAGACTCTATTTACATTTTATTTTATGCCTAGATATTTTAATCTATGTTTGACTATTATTTTCATGTTTGGTATGCCCAGAAGTGTGAATTTTGGGTGGCTTGAGTTGTTGCAGTTGTTGTTGCATTTCTTCTGCTTCTAAACAGGTTTGAAGGCAAACGTGACTGGCTGTTCGAACTCACATAGAGGTGAAACTCGCCCAATTCTGGGATTCTTCATGTAACTCACGCTAGTTGGAAGGGGGGACGAGGCGAGTGCAAATTTGGCCAGATTTCTTTTCTCTAGTAAATCAGTCCCAACCTCTATAATGTCAGCCCCTGTTTCGACCAGAAAATTCAAGTAGCCATTCTTGATCATATTTTTCTTTGTTGAAAGCTTTTGGAACGCCCCAAACTCGTTCAAAACTCCAAATGGCATTGACTGCTTGGTCTTTTGACACCGAGGCACTCACAGACTTTAGGTACCACTCGTTCAAACCCAATTGTAAGAAGGCTTCCATAAAAGATTTTGGCTTTTTGATACTCATACCACTACCTATCCTGGATAGACCAGCTTCGTGATAAGTTTGAGCCTAACCGGATCATGATGGAGAGAGAAGTTGTAGCTAACTCGCATAACACTCTAGAGGACGTGATGAGCACCTTTGGATGATTTTAATGCCCATTGGTTTCTTGTTGCAGAAAAGAAGTGAATCCGCTCTTTGAGATTTGATAGGCTAGGGGAGCTTGATGATTCTTTAAGTTCATGCAAGAGGGACATAGAAGGAAATATTAAGGGTGTAGGGCCTAGGCTAAAGAGAAAGTAGATACACCTGTTGGATACACCTTGGCTTGGAAGTTTCTTTTCAGATTTTTGCTTTCAACTTATTTCCAGTCTCTCTATATTGACACTTCCCTTATTTATTTTTCTTGACAGTTCTAGGCCTTTGCTATCCTTGGCATGAGGGACTTTTAGATCAAGAAAGAGCACATGCTATAATTTCCTGATGGTTTGCGGTGGACTTTTGATGAGAGGAAGCAGCGATTGGGGACCAATGTTATCAGCTTGATTGATGCTCGACGGTATCTGGATGATTTGGAGCCAGATGATGTTTATTGGTCCTTGTTCCCTTGGGGAGGCATTGATAGCAGCATTCATTACACTCTGGCTGATACCTGGTCTCAACTTCTGATGAGCTCTCTCGATTGATGTGCCATTTATCTAAGGAAGCGAGTGCATTGGCAGCATGGACTTCGCGCTTATAGGAGGTACGATCCACCCAGGTCTGTTTACTGGTCCTTTATCAGGAAATTGCAGGTTTGCCCCCCTTCATTTCGTCACACGAAAATTCAGCAAGCTAATCCCTGGACACTTTCCCTATGATGGATTTTAGTGTGACGAATGATGTCTCATTGATGTATTTGAGTGGTCCAACCCTTGCTACCAGATTGATCATGAAGACTTCCCCATAATGTTTAAACTTGTTGATTACCTAGGCTAGAGCAACACACAATTCTTCTAGAGCTGAGTAACTCCGTTCACTTCCCTGGAATCTGCTTCTAACAAAACAAATGGTGTTTTATTTGGTGAATTGAAGATGAGCTTGCACATCGTTGTCAATTGATTAATGAATAGATACTGCAAACGGCCTAGGAATCATTTGATTTCTTTCTAGGTCTCTGGTGGAGGCATGTCAATAATTGCTTTAACCTTAGAGGGGTTTGCTTCAATTCCTTCTTTTTGTGACCATGTATCCCAAGACCTTCCCCCTTTATTACTTCATAGGTATACTTTGCAGGGTTCAACTTCATTTTGTGCTTTCTTAGCCTCTCAAGGAATTTCCTCAAATCAATCAAGTGTTGGCAATCTAAAGCCTTGGCATGAATGATCATGCCGTCTACACAGTCTCGGGCTTTTATCGTTTGCCTTCCGTACTGTCACTATGTTGGCCCTCCATGTCGGATACTCAGTTGCCTTGATGAACTCTACTATGAACAACTCCATAACCTCTTATTTGACCTGTAGTGACCGTTCTGACTTGATCTTGTGGAGTTTCTGCTTGACTGGCTCATCATTTGACGTGAGTGGCATACTATGCTCTACTAGTGTTTGATCTTGCCCCTGCATATCTTGATAGGACCATGCAAAACATCCGCATATTCTTTGGGTAATGCAATCAACACGAATTTCTCTCCCCCTTTGAAGAAGTTGTCAATCTTTGTCTCCTTTGGTTCCGACTCGATACCCAAAATAATAGTATGTGACTCTTAACTTGCCAATCTTTTTCTCCTTTGGTTCTGACCCGGTACCCAGATTAACATTATGTGACTCTTCATTAGCCTCTAGCCTATTTTCACCATGACTATGAACCTGCTGAGCTAAATCTTTTAAGAGTTCATTATTTTCTTGGTTTGTTTCATCATATGATTCATTATTAACTGTTCATTACTTTCATTATAAGTTAGTTCGTCAATTATGATGTTTGCAATCTCGGGGTGCTCAAAAATATCAAATTTCTCATTAACAAAGAAAGGGAATACACGCTCAGAAATTGTCTCAATGTCCTCCGAAGTGAGGTCATCGAAGGCATAACCAGATTTAAAAGTAAATGACAACAAATCAGGTTGTTTGGGGGTGGGGGTGTAGCCCATCTTCTCTATCGCGATCTTCCTTGTTACAATAGGTCCCCTCATTTGAGTACTCATTCTTGAGCATTTCCGAATTTGGCTTGATTTTCTTGAGTTGTTCTTCTTCACAATCATCCCCATACATGAGTGCGTTTACTTGGCAACCATCTAACTTGACCAAATCTTCAAACATCTTGGCTATGTATTCTATGACCTTGAATTATGTTTTTGTCTCCAGGATGGCTTTTTTTCCCCACCATTCACGAGGAGAACGAGGAGTTGGATCTTCTTCGGGCCATTCTATTTCACATTCAGCAAAAATTTCAAACCCAGGCTGCCGCCTCCCTTTACTGTCGATCCAAGGTTCTAGGAAGATCATGTAAGGCATGTCCTCCCCTCTTTGACAAAGTACCCATTTAGAGTTTTACGGTATGGTTTCAAATTGGATGTTTCATAACGCTACCCAAACCTTTTAACCTTGTCTTTTTCATTCTTTATTGCCCGATCGTATTTCTTATCACCTTTTGTTGGTTCTTACGCTAACCCGTATTTGGTTCGGACCACTACCACTTTAACGGGTTCCAATCTGCCTTGTTGATATTTGTCAAGCCCCAATCCGGGCATGTAGCCCATGTTATACATTATTTTCAAAACTGCTCGATTTCTTAAGTACCATGCCTCGTCTTTCCCCACCATTTCAATAGCATTAACTGAAGAAGTGGCTAAATGGAAGCCTGTGAGGGTCATCTCTGCCAATCCATGCTGAATTTGGAGTATGGGATTATCTATCTTTCTGTTGATGGTAACCACTCACCCATGATAGTTAGGATTACGTCCCCATTTCTGAGTTTCACACATTGATGCAAAGTAGAGGCGACCCCACCAGTGCTATATAACCATGTACGGCCCAAGAGAAGGTTGAATGTGTTAGTGTTATGCCCTAGGCCTATGTTGGATAGACTTATGTGTTGACATTATTTATTATTATATGATATGTTTATCAATTTGATTATTATATATGTTTTGTATATTTGTTTATAATAATCTCCGTCCCTAATTGTTAAGAGAATAATTAGTATAAATGTTAATGGATAATCATATGATGATTATATGCATAGAGATGCACATTAAATTTATGGGTACTTGTTAGAGAACAAGTGACTGGACTTGACCCACATTAGATTTATGTCATGGTCAAATGTCATAATTAAATCTCATAAGGTTACTTCATTTAGTCCCTAGACCTGAGATTATCATGACCTTACATATGATGAAAGTCATGTTTGATTTTAGTCAAACAATATCTTAACACGATATTTATAAAGTCTAATTTTGGCATGATCGGATTCATGATGGGAAGGATGATAAGTCAAGATGGAATTTGTCCCTCGAAAGAGAGATGTTTGCTTGTGCCCCTCAATGAGTGATAATGATGAAAGTGTATGGCCATACCCCAATACAATTGGATTATCATTATACTCAGAATCGAGAAAGCATTGAACAAAGACAAGTTGATGAGGACCATGACTTGTGTTCAATATAACATCGTGAGACAAAGGGAGAAATGGAAGTGTACCATTGGAAACGTGAACTCTTACGTTGCATTATTTGGGTAGACATAATGGCTTGATAGAGTCCGCTTATATCTTATGAGGGTCGATATGATCGAACTCATTGCCAACATAATGTAATCCTATTGGGTCACACACAACTAGAATGAATTTGATTAAACCTATGGAAAAATGATTGAGAAACTCCTCATCAGCCTTGTCTGGTCGTGCGACACAACTAGGTCATGTGCCTCGTGTGGTCGTGTGACACAACAGGTCCTGAGACGGTTTGACAGAATCCTTTCCTAATTTGATTAGGATTCATATTCCATACTAATGTAGTATAAATATGAATGTCTGTCAACCCTAAAAGTCTAGCCGAAATTCTGAAAAGAAATTCACAACATATACTCTCAATATTCTTCATAGGTTTAAGAGATCTAGCAATCTTCAAGAAGCTTTTCTTGGTTCATTCAAAGGTGTGGATACCGAAAGAGGGTCTTCGCTCGTTCATCGATCAAGGCCTAGAGTTCAAGCAATCTGAAGAACAAAGTTTGTGATTTAAAATCACATAATTAAATCGTTCGATAGCTCAAGAACGGAAAGCGTTCAAGGTTGGTTATTTCTATCTCATAGGAATTCAAGTTAATTGTATAGAACGGATCCTAGGCTCTTGGGTTTTATGTTATTTAGATGCTTAATTCCGCTGCGCATGGACCCATAAAACCCAACAGAATGAATAAGGAACATCTATCACTTGAAACTCTATTGGCATGGTAAAATTCCCAAACTCAATGTTTACACGGATCATACCCAAAATTGTGAGGCTGGTGCAGTGGTAGGCCCTTATTGTCTGTCTCGAGGGTCTCAAGTCAGATGGACTATGACCCAAGATACCCATTACTTTCTTTGGCATGATATTAAGAGCGTACCCATTGTCAACTAATACTCAAGATAATGGTCTCCCTTCCACCTTGACTTGGAGATGAAGAGCTTCGTTGTGATTTCTAACGAATGGAGGTAGGTTTAAATATGTCTAAGTTATGACATTCCCAAAATGGACATTCCCAATCATTAACACCAAATCTTCAGGACTGGTGTCAGGTGATACTGAAGTAGCTGCCAAGATTTTTATGATTGTATATTTGTGCTTCTTTGATGAGACTATCAACTCCCATATGGAAATGTTGGCTTGAGTCTTCTTGAGTTGTGTGAGTAATGGGTCATCGGGCTCATTTACTTGAGGTAAGGCAGTTTTGGGCATAGTTTTGGTAGGGATGACCCGTCTAAAACGGGTCAACATGTTAACACTTGATTCTTGCCTTTTCATCCTATGTTCTAGGACTTTTTCCATGGCCTCATCATAAGTCACAACATAACAAGAATGACCACTTTCATTGATAACATAAGGGTCCTCATTCACAATATTGGTTGAATAAGTGACACGTTCAACTTCATTCCCTAACTCTGTTATATTTGCCTTTTGTAACCTGGCTACAAATATTTCTTTTTCAATCTCCCAATCGAGTTGAGTTGAATTTGGCAGTCCCATAAACCAATCTTTCGCAACTCCAATCAAAGTCTAAGGGAATCATTTGACCATGATTTGAGAGGAGACTTGTTTGGGGAGCATGGCTTGGACGTAACTGTTGACGTGCTTTTTTTGACACGATTCACCACTAAACTTCTTGAAAGCTTGCATTTTGGGACTAAATCATCATTGGCTCGAAAAAGAATCAAGAACGCCCTCTTTGCGGTGTACCAATCTGAACGGGTAGATTCGGCTAGTTTCATGTACCACCCCTTGGGAGTGTGACTGAGAGTCATAGGGAAGTATCGAGCCAACTCTTGGGATGACATTCCCTTCGACTCCATCATTTGAACATAGGCATCGATGTGAGCTTGTGGGGAAGCTTTCTCGGTGAGCTTGGGAAACAGTCCATTTCTGATTTCTTTCGGATAGCCGCCATAGTTTTTAGCATCACTGAAGTTGTGTACAAACTAGTATTCCCCTTGACCCTCTTGTCAATGTAGGATCCAAGATCATTGGTCATTTGTGGGATATTTCTCTTTCTTTCATTCAAGTAATCTCCCTTTTCCTTTTCCTTCAAAGTGAGTTTCTCCAATTGACGCTGAAGGTCGGCAACTTCCTTTTTGTGGGTAGTACTCACTAACTCCAATTGTGCCTTTCACCAATCATTTTTGCATTGAATGTATTTGGCTAAGACATTTAGTTATTGCTATATGAGTTTCATCATACCAAACATTGCATCATTGTTGGAGTTGTAATTGGTGGTAACAACTGTTGGGGTTGTTGGGTTTCAAGCTTTTCAGGAACCAACCTTCCCGTGGAATCTCGGACATACTAGGTTGAAGCCATCAGACCTAGTTTGGAGAAGAACAGGCCCCATCAGTTTTGAGAAACACATGGAGCACGTGAGAGGTTTAGCACACAAATTAGGCACACGACTTACCACATAAGGAAAGACTCTTTTACATTGTTCTCTATACATCTTCGGAAGGAAAAAGTCATTTTTGGGTTTCTACCTAGAGCTCTAGAACAGTGGAATTTTCACACTAGTATATAGACCATATCGAGGTCCCATATACTCTTCGGATTCCATTGTTTCATTTCTGAACCTAAGTATGTAGGGATTTAATTGAATCATCGTCACAAAACATACACGTATGAACATAAATCCGTCCATAATAGCCACAAGTTTCCTTCAAACGAAACATCATGCGTGTTCGGTGATGTTGGCTTGAGGAAATCCTGACACACTAAATCGATGGAGTCACGGAGTGTATAACCACTACAAGAAACAACACTATATACGGCGGTTAAAATCCGCAGTATATAGTGACCAGGGCCGCCGTATATAGTATTTACGGCGGATATACCCCCGTATATAGTGTATCGTATAAAGTCGCGACGTATATAGTATTTACTGCGGATATACTGTCGTATATACTATATACGGCGGAAATACAAACACCGTATATAATCAAGGACAAATATGGCGGCTGATGTACCGCCGTATATAATGAAATACAAATACGTCGTATGTATTACAACCGTATTTGAGGAAGCTTTATATGGCGGTTAGGTTACCGCCATATATAATGAAATCTTATCTACGGCGGGTCTAGACCGCCGTATATAAGAGACGAGTCATCCACCAGAGCACAAATCGTCCCCATTTTGACCCAATCTGATACCCTCGTCCCCCTTTGGGGACGAGTCGTCCATTGAACTTATTTACGGCGGATAAACTAAGCCGCCGTAAATAACTAGTCTATTTACGGCGGCTTTATTTATCCGTCGTAAATAAGTAGACTTTTTTTCCCAGTGAGCCCTGTATTATTAATTTTCCCCAAAAATACACCAGCAGGAAACAAATGCAACCTGTACACAAATAAATGCAACCTGTACACAAATGCTACCTGTATAAAATAACTAGGCTTCGTAAATGTATACAACACAATGTCAAGACTTAACATAACCAATAACACAAAAAATATTGTAGCATGAATCCAAAACTCAATGTTTACATGCATCAATTATAAGTAGCAAAATGACATTGTAGTTTATGGCATGGCATCCTTGTGCTTGGTACTACAATCAATCCTTGTGCCATCCTCCCAGATTTTTGACAAAGAAATTAGCCAGTTCGCAAGATGATGTGAACCCCACTGTCAGTATCCACAATGTCTCACCCATCTGTACAATTGTAGAATGTAACACTGAGATAACTAAAATGCCAACCTTAAATGAAAACAACATCAACAATTAACTGTCTAAATCATTGCAAGGAAAGGCAACATTTTAAACATTTCCAATAAGGCACAATCCTGTACCAATTGACGTTCCAATTAAATTCAGAGGAAAAAATGCAATAGCTACAAGAGATGGAATACTAACATATATATATTGTATCTCGTCAGTTGAACCTCCTTATGAATTTTGCCATTCTCAGTTCAATTCGTTGCTTAACATTCTTCTAATCAAACACTAAATAAACATCCATAATGGGAAAGTTCCAAGGCTTCATTCTATCAACGATAAGATAGACCAAAGTTCGTTAACATCGGACACAACTCCATTTCCAAAAGTATAGTTATAACTCGCACATAAAGCTAGGACCAAGTGTAAGTACCCCAATCTGGATCGCTCTCCATCCAAGCATATGGAAAAAACGAAGGGCAAACTTTCGAAGGTCATAACTCCTTCATACAAACTCCGATTGAGATGTGCCATATATGGTTGGAAAGCTCTCGACGAGAACTAGCTTGCCATTACAAAAATAATAAAATATTGAGCATGTAGACTGGTCCGTGCGGACCTGTTTGCACCAAGAGGCCTTTCTGGGATAAAACAAGTATAAAAGGACTTTTAAAGAATTTAGGAAAATATGGGGATGGTGCCTTGTGTCGTGCGACACAACCTGCCCCCAGACATAATTATTACCAAATCCCCTTAAAGTCCACAAGATTTCCTTAATCCAGGAAAACCAAAAAAGTGGTAATCGTTGCCTATGTCGTGCGACACAACATGCCAGAATCTGGACCCTATAAATAGAGGCCTCCCCCCTCATAATTTTCACACCTCCCTCTTCTCTCCTCTCTCCCAGCCTTCAGACACCCTCTCTAAGACCCTTCAGGGTAATCCCAGTCCCTTTCAGTTCCCTCCGGAGCATTCTGAGCCCCCTCGTGGTACTCCGAAGCTCTGCCAAGCGCTCCCGAGACGCTCCCGAGCTGCCCTGAGGCACTCTCGAAGTATTCTGAGGCCCCTCGTGGTACTCTGAAGCCTCGTTGGTCCATCCCAAAGCCTTGCCGGTCCATCCCGAGGCATCTCGGCCCTTTTCGAGCTCAACCGACGATCCCGACGCGCGCCGGAACTCTGCCCGAGCACAATCGACGATCCCAACGCACGACGAACCTCTGACCGAGTCCAGTCAATGATCCCTGTGATCACAACGCATGCCAAAACTCTGCCCGAGTACACACCTGACAATCCCGAGGCACGCCGAAGCTCTGTCCGCAGACAACCGGCACATCCCGAAGCAATCTCAGTCTATCTCGGAACACTATTCCATCCTCAAACACTATTCCCCAGCGGAAGATAGACACGAACCAACATTGGTAAGGCTTCCTTCCTACACTATTTCAATACATTTCAATACGTAGTGTACAATGTAGACATCCGATATAGCATGCATTTTTAAAAGCACATATACACACACACACAACATTTAAAGAAAAAAGGGGTACCGAAAGACTCATTTTTACGAGGCGACTCGGATGAGCTCTAATATTCTAATATTCTCTTCCTGAGGAGTAACCTGGCCTCCGAACTCAAAAATCTCATCACACAACAATAGTTTTTAAACTGATGCCTTTTCTCAATGTTTTGGGCTAAATCAAAACGGCGTGGCGACTCTACAAGCAAAAAATACAGGGAGACACCTCCCGACCAAACCGCGAGATGCCGGGTCCCGCCCGCGAGCCGGATCCGGGTAATTTCAGTTGGCGACTCCGCTGGGGATATTTTGTTTTAAAAACTTTTAAACAAAAAAACAAAAGATTTTTAAAACGATGATGAGGGTCAAACTTTCATTTTACCCCTTTCTTTAACTGTTGTGTGTGTGTGTGTGCATGTGCTTTACCTTTTTATTTACAAAAAAAAATACAAAAAAATGCATCAATATACATCTGTGTACATACATTTAAAATTCTTCAAAACTTCTGTTTTACTAAGAAAAAAAGAATTTTAGCGACCGCACACTACTCGCACTGCTGCCTCGGTACACCGCACGCTACGTGCACTTGCTGCCTCGGATATACTGCACACTATAACCCTTAACCCGGGGTGGTCTCAGTTGCAGTCCGTTTGGTCTTCCTAGGCCTCTTGGACGCGCACGGGATCATTCCAAACATCCTATCCTAGCCAGTGTCAACCCTGCATGCTTGCGTCACACTCTGTCCAGACTCGGTTGGTTTTTACCCAGTCTGTGCCATACAGCCTGGATACATATCCCATGCCGGCCATTTTTCTGGGTCGAAGTTCGAAACTCAAGATCCCTTGCGCAAGCAAAGCGATGAAAGGTCATGCTAATATCTTGACCCGATCTTGATTTTCGAAGCTACACCCAGACGATGCTCCGTCCCACTGTGAATGTGTGCCCAAATTCTATTTTTTTGTTTTTTAGATTGGATTCACGCAAGTTTGAAAACATTCGGTTTAATTTGAAAAACGGAGTCGCCACGCCATTTTGATTTCCTCAAAACTTTGAAAAAAAGAATTTAGGGTTCGGAGGTTAAGTTACCCCTTGGGAAGAACGGATCGTCGTTCACCCAAGGTGCCTTGCCGTAGCAAGTCTCCCTAGATTCCATTTTTCGTGCTTGCTTGTGTGCTTTCTTGTGTGCATGTGTTGAAAAGAGGGGGGGAAATGTTCCAAGTGGTCTTCCGGACGTACAAACCATTTAGTTGGTTGTCACTCGGGATTCCTTGGATTTTTATGTGTTTGAGACTTTGATCCCGTCCTCATCTTGGACTTGTGATCATCGCTATTTGACCTTGGGTCTTTGCGTGATCGAGAGAAGGACTCTCTTTTATAATCCAAAATGAGGTTCTTTAGAAAAGGAGTGTCCTTAGCCCATCAATCCTACACCTTGAGACGATTGAGCTTGTCTAGGGACTACTATGCTCGTCTCAAGTGATAATCGGAGATATAGGGTTCAAGGTTTATTCCTTTCTAAAGAGATTGTGACACCTTTAATGGAAGAAACGATGTAAAGATAGGATCTTTACACCGATCCGTTCTGAAGGTTGCATCAAGTACCAATTGGGGACTAGGGGAATGCGTGTTTTATGATAAAAATGACATTTTTAGTGAAAAGATGACATTTTTGGGTGCAAAGGATGCTATTTGTTTTGCAAATGATGCTTCTTATGTAAAGAAAGGATTTTTAATGCAAGGGATGCATTTTTATGTGAAAAAAAATAGTGTTTTATATGCAAAGGATGCATAAAGACTACATTTTGAAAGCAAAGGATGCTACTTTAAGGTAAAGTGATGATTTTTAGTGCAAAGGATGCATCTTTATGCATGAAAATGAGTTTTAGGTGCAAAGGATGCACCTTTAATGTAAAGAAATGATTTTTGTATGCAAAGATCACATTTTTATGAGCAAAGGATGCTATGTTAATGCAAAGATTACATTTTTATGAGCAAAGGATGCTATTCTAATGCAAAGGATGCAAAGGGAGGGGGAAAATGATTTAAAGATATGATCTTTATCACCAAATATGCCAAGTCCCAAATAATATATAGCAATATATGAATGCAAGGAGCAAGTATATCACATAAAGCAAGTATAATGCAAGATAAGGGGGTGAGAGGTTACCAATGGTGGTGACCTCTTCTTCTTTGGAGTTTTCCTAGCGGAGGGACCAACTCTTGGAGGCTTCAAGGAGGAGGGAGGTGGCTCTTGGTGCTTCTCAGCTTCCTGAATTTCGTAGGGATATTTTTATAGAGTTTTGATGCTGGAAATTGGTATATCAAAATGGGTAGAGGAGGGCTCTATTTATAGGCAGTCTGGATAGAGCTAATGAAGCCGTGCGGCCAGGAGTTCCCTCCTAATGCAGCCGTGCGGCATTATCCTGTATGACTCAGTATTTTTCTAGAATCATGCAAGGTGGCACTTCTAGAAGGGTTTCCATATTAAGGAAAACGTGCTTTTTTAATTTAAAGCAGTCCCTTCATCCCTCGGAAGGTTCGGAATAGTTCCCAAATTGCTCCTGGACTTTAGGAAAGTCCGGGGAATTGCCGAGAAACTTAACCGGAAGGCATGAGCCAGATTTGGGTACTTACAGAAGCCCCTCGGCAATGTCACTTGCAGGGCGAGTGGGGTTGTCGATAGAAAAGGATCTGATCTGGCGAATGCCGAGACAGATTAGGTGACCAAGGTGGTCGAGTGGTTGAACCTTTGGAAGGCTACCTATGTATCCCGAGTGGGAATCAAGCCATAATCGTAGTTCGGAATCCACCGGGGAAAGGGAGTGTCACATGTGACGAATTGCCTGAACCTAAAGTAGGCTACCTACGTATCCCAGAGGAATCAAGCCAGGCCGTAGTTCAGAATGAGATCCGCTGAGGAATGGCGAAGAGAAACTGGTCTCTTGCTGGGAAATAGAAGAGGAAGTGACCTAGGAGGTCAAGCAATTGATCCTACTGGGGATATGCTAGAAGTGACCGAGGTGGTCAGATATATGGACATCTATGAGGGGCTACTTCACAAAATGGCGAGGGGACAAGCGCAGATGGCGCAAAATGACCTCCTAGGTATCCATTCATTGCATTGCAAACACATTATTTGTTAAATGTATTAAGTTGTCTTTTAGCATGTTGTGAATTTGAGAGTAGACCGTGCTTGAACTCATCAAGAAATGTTGTAACCGTTAGTGATTTGTGATTTACTTTTAAATCTTTGTCGAGACGCAAGATCTCTTGTTCGCTTTTTGTTTCTTTTGTGCACCTTGACGGCGTCCATCTTTGGACTTTTCTGTTGCATTTGCGGACTGAAGCAGCATGGGCCTTGATGGCAATCCCCTTTGCTTGGGCTTTGTGCTTGGCTGAGGGGTTAGATGATCCCCTGACAAGTCGTTTTGATGGTCATTTCCGTAGCTTCCTTGCCTCTTGCTTGTTGGCGTCGGGCTCTTGACCTCAATTTCGCAGCTTCTGCTTGAGCTTTTTTTTTATTTATTATTTTTTTTGAGAGCCCTTGCTCGAGCTCTTTTTTTTTTTTTTTGAAGCGCATGAGGGCGAAGACAAGCCCCTGGCTTGGAAGTAGACATGGGTCAGTCGTTTGACGTTGAGTGACCTTCGGATGTCCTTTGATGTTGCCGCCATTGTTTGACTTGGTCAAGGTGACGTTGGGGGCGTGCTCTTGGAAAGTGTGTAATTTGATGGAGGTCTTTGGTTGACATTTAAACATTTGACTTTTTTGTGTGTTTTTAGACCGGACCAATTAAGGTTGCCTACGTTCCCCCGGACTAGAGGGCTCAGGTCTGCGTAGTTCGACACTACATGGAGTGCCAAGAGATGCACAATTGTTCTTCTTTAGGCGAAGTATCTGCGGAGTTTGCTTTCGTTGACTGGATTCATGAAGGGATTGCCGTCTAGGTCTGTCAGCTTCATGGCACCTCCGGAGAAGATCTTTTGAACCACGAAAGGGCCGATCCATGTTGGTTCCCATTTTCCCAGTGGTTGGTTCGAGTGGGAGGCTTTTCTTTGAGTACCAGGTCGCCTTCCCTGATGTCTCGGGATTTGACTTTCTTGTCGAAAGCTCTAGCCATCCTGCTTTGGTAGGCTCGGATGTGTTCCATGGCCTTTAGTCGTCGCTCGTCTAGCAGAGCCAATTCATCGTGTCGGCTTCGGAGCCATTCGACTTCGTTGATGTCATTTTCCAACAGCACTCGGAGTGAGGGAATTTCCAATTCAATGGGGAGGACTGCTTCCATCCCGTATGTCAGGGCGAATGGAGTTTCTCCCCTGGCTGTTCTGACTGATGTTTGGTAGCCCCAAAGTGCAAGGTGCAGCTTCTCGGGCCAATCTCGTCCTCGGGTGGTCATTTTCCGGATGATCCGTTCGAGGGTCTTATTTGCTGCTTCTACGGCGTCATTTGTTTGTGGCCGGTAGGGAGAAGACTTGTGGCGTGTGATCTTGAATTCGGCCAGCAGTCTGTCGCATTCCCCTTCGAAGTGGGAGCCGTTGTCTGATATGACCTCGTTCGGGATGCCGTATCGGCAGATGATGTTTTCCCTGAGGAAATGTGCGACTTTCTTGGAGGTGAGCACCTTGTAAGACTTGGCTTCGACCCATTTGGTGAAGTAGTCGATGGCTACTAAGATGAACTCGTGACCGTTGCTGCCCGGTGAAGCGATTTTCCCGATGACGTCAATTCCCCAAGTGGCGAAGGGTCAGGGCATAGTCATGCAGTAGAGATCGTGAGGGGGTAGGTGATTGAGGTTGGAGAACCGTTGACACTTGTCGCAACTTCAGACAAAGTGGATGCAGTCTGCCTCCATGGAAATCCATTAGTAGCCCATCCGAAGAATGATTTGCATTAGGGCTATGGCGTTCATGTGGGGACCACAAGCCCCATTGTGGACTTCGCTCATGAGCTTGTTTGCTTCTTCCTGGCTGATACAGCGTAGGAGTGGTCCTTGGTAGCGTTTTTTGTACAGCATGTCCCCAAGGATGACGAAGTGGGAGGCGAGGCATTTTAGGGCCATGATGCTCTTGGCCTTGACTCATTCCCTGTGTTGGCCTTCTTCGTTCATGAAGGCGGTCTCCCCGTTCTTGAGGTATTGGAAGATCTGATTGTTCCATGGCTCATTGATGGGCTGGGGCTCTGGCTCGATCTCGCAACAGTAGGCAGGAATTTCCTTTCGTCCGACTTTGAAGGGCTTGATTGCTTTTCCCTCAGGGATTTCCACGAGTGAAGCCAGGGTGGCTAAGGCGTCTGCGAACCGGTTTCGGTCTCTCGGCAAGTAGTGGAAGGTGACCTCTACGAATTGTGTGATGAGGTCCTCCATGCAAGCGTGGTATTTTTGCAAACCTGGGTCTATGGTTTTCCATTTGTTGGAAACTTGGTTGATGATCAGGTTTGAGTCCCCATAGACCTCGAGTTTCTGGACATTCCTTTCGAGTGTGGCCTGTAGTCCGGCGGCGCAGGCTTCATATTCGGCGGCATTGTTGGTTACCTCGAAATTGAGTTTTATGGCAATTGGGGTGTGCTCGTCCTTGGGATCGACCAAGAGCATACCGATGCCGTTTCTTTTTCTGTTGGCTGCTCCATCGAAGAACAGTTGCCATCGATTTTCGCCTTCGAGTGCGAAGATTCCTTCGTTTGGAAATTGTGGTTCAGGGCCTCGAGCCTCGTCAGTTGGGAAGTCAGCCAGCTGTTCGGCCATTGCCCGTCCCTTGATTGACTTTTGGTTTATGTACTTGATGTCAAATTCCGCTAGGAAGAAAGACCATTTGGCGAGCCTCATTGACAGAGATGGTTTGTCGAAGAGGTACTTGACTGGGTCCATTTTGGAAACCAAGTGCACCGTGTGTGACTGCATGTAGTGCCGTAATTTTCCGATGACCCATACTAGAGCTGCGCAGGTCTTCTTGAGGGCTGAGTAGTTGAGTTCGCTGCCTTGAAACTTTCGACAGACGAAGTAGATGGCGTTCTCAACTCATGACTCTTTCTTTTCTTGACAGAGCATGGCTCCAACTACGGTGTCGATCACAGTTAGGTATAGCAACAGTGGCTTCTCCTCGTGGGGAGGACAGAGAATCGGGGGACTCACAAGGTACGCCTTTATTTCTTCAAAGGCATCTTGGCATTCTGGGTTCCATTCAACGTCGGCGTTCTTCTTCATTAGTTTGAAGATTGGCTCGCATATGGAGGTCAATTGATTGACGAAGCGGCTGATATACTGTAGGGGGCCCATGAAGCTTTTCACCTCTATTTGAGTTTGCGGTGGTCTCATTTCTATGATGGCCTTGATCTTTTGAGGATCAACCTCGATGCCTCTTTCGGTGACCATGTATCCCAAGACCTTGCCTCGGCTGACCCCAAATGTGCATTTGGCAGGGTTTAACCTCATCGAATATTTTCGGAGGCGATTGAAGAACTTTCTCAGGTCTGTGAGGTGTTGTCCGTCTGATCCCTAAAAGTGGACGATCATGTCATCGACGTACACTTCGATCTCCTTGTGGATCATGTCGTGGAAGAGGGCGGTTGCTGCCCGTTGATAGGTAGCCCCAGTGTTCTTTAGTCCGAACGACATCACTGTGTAGCAGTAGGTTCCCCAGGGGGTTGTGAAGGCTATTTTTTCTTGATCTTCTTCGGCCATCTTGATTTGATTGTAGCCGGAAAACCCGTCCACGAAGGACTTGACTTCGAAATTAACTGTAGTGTCCACCAACATGTCGATGTTTGGTAGTGTAAAATCGTCCTTGGGACTTGCTTTGTTGAGATCTCGGAAGTCCACGCAGCAGCGTACCTTTCCGTTGGCCTAGGTGACCGTGATTATGTTGGAGAGCCATGTGGGGTACTCGATCACCCTGATGAAGCTAACGCGGAGCATCTTCTCGATCTCTTCTTTGACTTGTAAAGACCATTCTGGCTTGATTCGGCGTAGGTTTTGCTTGATGGGCTTAGCCTCAGGATTCAAGGGGATCCGGTGTTCTACAATGTTTGGATCTAGTCCAGGCATGTCTCGGTAAGACCAAGCGAACACGTCCACGAACTCTTTGAGCAGTGCAGTCAATGCGTCTTGTTCTGTGCCGGTGAAGAAACTTCCGATTTGCGTCTCTTTTGGCTCTTCAGCAGTTCCCAAATTCACTTTGGTTAAAACCTCCTCGGCAGCTTGGGCCCGGTTTTTCTCTCGTTTGACAACATGCTTAAAGATGTGCTTAATGTATTGTTCGTTTAATGTGTCTGCTTCTTTATCAAGTGAATCGTTATTAACTGTTTGTGTGTTAGTTAATTTATCAGTTGTTAAAGATGCAATGAGAGGATACTCGGAAAGATCGAAGCATTCATTAAGAGCATACGGGAATACATTATTGGCAATGAGTTCGTAATCTTCTGGCGTGAGGCCATCAGATGACTCAAGAGACTCAAACTCAAAGATAATGGACTCAGGATGGGTTTTGACACTGGACTCTAGGACTCGAGGGGTCAGACCAAGTTGTTCGATCATGTTCCTTTTGCTGGCGGTGGGTTCGGAGAAGGTGGCCCAGTTATTGAGTGGCAATGAGCTTGATAGGAGGCGGGGTTTGAAAGGCTTTGTGTCACCGTTCCCGATCATGGCTATCATAGAGTTATCAGAAACAAAATCGATTAGATCTGGCATCTCGATTTCTTCATTGAAGAGCAGGTGGAGCAGTGGCTCGTTCCAAGCATCGTCTGCCGAGTCTTTTGCTTTTGTCTTGGGCATTACTAGCTCGAATGCAGACTCCTCCCGCTTGTTGGGGGCAGGGTGTTGACAGAGAGTTTTTCGAGTTCTTCTGGCAAAGAGGGGGTTTTCTCGAACCAAAATTCATTGTAAATAGTGGTGGTCATGGGTCCCGGCAGAGTTGGTGCATCAAGAAATGCTCTTCTGACTGGATTTGGCTTAAGGCCTCTGAACCTTGCCAGGTTTCGCTGGAGCTTATCCATGGTTGTCGGCCGGCTTTGTTCGGTGCTGATCGGCTCAATTCCCTTTCCTGTGTCTTCATTCAAGTTGTCATCCTTCTTTGTGAAGTACTTGGTCAGGTCGAAGCTGTAAGGGCGGATCTCGGAGATTGCGTGCAAGCCTCTTTTGCCATTGGCAGAGCGTTTCCGTGCAGCTCGCTTGTCTTCCGCAATGTGTTCGAGAGTAGGAATGTATCCCAGGCCATGTAGGGTATTCTGTTCCTTGATGTTGATGATTTGTTGGGTACCCTGATGGCGTTTTCCCAAACCAAGCCCCGGGATGTAGTTCATGTGCTTCATCATTTTCATCAGGGGAGGGATCTTGTCCCAAATCAAAGGCAGGTCTATGTGGCATACCTGGGCCTTTGGGCTTTCGATGGTGAACCCCGTTAGCATCATGCCATCATTGTCGTGTTTGATCTCTAAGACCGGGACGCCGTTTGTATCGGTCCTTTCGGTGACTATGCTATCACCGTAGATGATGGTTAGATCTGTTCCTTGGACGAACTTTACATATTAGTGGAGAGTGGATGCCACCCCGTTGATCTGGTGTAGCCAAGGGCGTCCCAAGATGGCAGTGAATGTGATCGGGATGTCGATGACTTGGAAGTCGGTCGGGACCATCTGCTTTCCGAACCATAGGTTCAAGGTGGCTATTCCCAAGACTGGGCGAGACGTTGAGTCGTATGCCTTGATTGCCTGAGTTGATGGTTTCAGATCAGTTGCTTTGATCCCTAGCAGATCCATCATTTTGGATGGAAGGACGTTCATGGATGATCCCCCATCTACCAAGACTCGAGGGAGACGGCGCTCTTCCAGTTGAACTGTTATGTAGAGAGGCTCATTGTGGTCAGCCCCAAATTTTGGGAGGTCAAGCTCCGTGAAGGTGATGATGTTGCTGTAATTAACGTTGCCGATCATCTGAACCGCTTCATCAGGTGTCATGGTGATGGGAACCATGGTCTGGGCCAAACTTTTTTCCAACTTGAGTTTGTGCGGATAAGATGAAGTGAGTAAAGACCAGAGTGAGATGTTAGCCTGAGTACGCTTGAACTGAGTTAAGATAGGATCTTCAGTTTTTGGGTCAAGGGTTTCGGCTTCTTTGGCATAGGGCCCCTTTTCATTTCGTGGCTCAGGTATGACTGGCCTTTTGTCTGCCCGTGGAGGATTCGTCGGGATTTGACCGGAACGCGTTAGAACATTCACCTCTGGCTTTACTTCTTTGCTTGTCTCTCCTATTTCTGTCAGGAGGGGGCCTTGATTGGCGTAGGGCCAGACTGCGCATTTTAATTCGTTCACCGTCATAGCTTTTATTGAAGCATCAATAGTGGCTTTGAGATCTTTCCAAAACAAGGGTTGAGGTATCTGGACCTTTGGGTCGTTGGTGGCGGTGCGGAGCTCATCCCAGCTGATCATGGAGCAGACATTGTTGTGGCCTTGTGCAGAGCTAGGCTGAGGAGATTTGTTGGAGTAGATGACGTAGTAGTCAAACTTTCCTGAGGGTTCTCCAAGGGTTCCGACTGTGGGGTCGCAGGATTCGTATCTCTTCTTTAGTTTCTGCTGAGAAGAGGGTTTCTTCTTTCTTCGAGGGCGGCCCTCGTTCATTTCATCTTGGAATTCCATTTCCAGGCAAGCAGTGCAATCGCAGACGTCCCACCAGATGTGTTCGTTGTTCGGCGGTGGTACCGGGACCTCAAGATGCTGAATGGGCATGTCTTCCCCTGGGAGGTCTTGTGGCTTTATGTCGTAACTGCATGGCTCGTACGAGGGCAACAGGTTAACTTCTGGGAGACAATGAGAGATGTTAGAAGCTGCAGGAGCGGGCATAACTTTGGAAGCCCCAGGTAGTTGGGAGGCTAATGTCCCGAAGTGGTGCATGGCACCTTCAATCCAGGCTTGTTGTTCACCTTGTCGTTTCTCAATAGTCATGAGGACCTGCAAAACTTCTTCCAAGGTTGGGAAATTTCTCGGGGGTAAGGTCCCATTTTCCTCATTGTTATCCACTGACTTGGCCATGGGGAGCTGACGGACTGCCCTGGTGACTAAGGTGGGAAGGATGTTGGACCTTGCGGCTTTGACACGGGGAGAGTAGTTCCCGGGTATTCTTGATCACTCTTGGTTCGCTGGAGGGGGTGACGGGCAAGGTTTAGATACGGGAAGGCCTTTTGGATAAAGGGGGAAAGCTCACGTGACATGCGGTTTCCGTTTTTTTTTTTTTTTTTTTTGTTTTAATTTACTTAAAACGTGTTTTCTCGTAGTCCTAGGTAGGTTGGAAAAGATTGCTCTTCTTTTCGCAACTATGCTAGATCCCGGGTCAGTAGACCATCTCGTGCGGCTATAAGCCCCTCGTTTTGCACCCGTATTTCGACATCCCGGGGTGGGACGGCCCGGGCGAGGTCACATAGGGCAAGCGGTTTCCACCGGCCTAAAAGAAAAAATTGAACCTAAGGACCGAGCCTGTCATGTTCGTTTTAATGCGTTAGCCATGTGAATAGTGAGCCGAGCCGGCACCTGAGTCAAGATCGGGTCAAGAGTTCGGCATGACCTCTCTTTACCTTGCTTGAGCAAGGTATCTGTGACGTTAGGCGTTGGCTGGGTCGTATCGTCATGGCTAACGTATTAAAGGCTTGATGACATGGTGTCATGTGGGCATGGATGTATATCCGGGACGGAACATTGTCTGGGTGTAGCTTCGGAAAATCAAGATCAGGTCAAGATTTTAGCATGACCTTTCATCGCTTTGCTTGCACAAGGGATCTTGAGTTTCGAGCTTCGACTCAGAAAATGGCCGGCATGGGATATGTATCCAGGCTTGTATGACACGGACTGGGTAAAAACCAACCGGGTCTGGACAGAGTGTGACTCAAGACTCAAACGTGCAGGGTTGACGCTTGGCTAGGATGGGATGTTTGGAATGATCCCGTGCGCGTCCGAGAGGCGTAGGAAGGCCAAACGAACTGCAACTGAGACCACCCCGGGTTAAGGGTTGTAGTGTGCAGTGTATCTGAGGCAGCAGTGCGCGTAGCGTGCGGTGTAACCGAGGCAAAGAAGCAGTAGTGTGCGGTGTAACCGAGGCAACAAGCGCATAGTGTGCGGTCTCTAAAATTCTTTTTCTCGAGTAAAACGAAGTTTTGCGTAATTTTAAATGTATGCACAGATGTATATTGATGCATTTTTTTATTATTTTTTTTTGTAAAATAAAAAAAAGTAAAGCACATGCACACACACACACAACAGTTAAAGAAAGGGGTAAAATGAAAGTTTGACCCTCATCATCGTTTTAAAAATCTTTTGTTTTGTTTAAAAGTTTTTAAAACAAAATATCCCCAGCGGAGTCGCCAACTGAAATTACCCGGGATCCGGCTCGCGCGCGGGGCCCCGGCATCTCGCATTTCGTTGCGTCGCGTTCGGGAAAGTCGCCCGGATCCGAGAGGCAGCGCGTTCGCGCCCCGGCATCTGGCTTATTCCGCTTTTGCGTTAGTTGGGAGGTGTCTCGCCGTGTTTTTGCTTGTAGAGTCGCCACGCCATTTTTATTAAGCCCAAAACATTGAAAAAGGGCATCAGTTTAAAAATAAACTGTTTTTATTGTGTGATGAGATTTTTGAGTTTGGAGGTCAGATGACTCCTCGGGAAGAGAATATTAGAATCTTAGAGCTCACCCGAGTCGCCTCGTAAAACGAGTCTTTCGGATACCCCTAATATTCTTTAACTGTTGTGTGTGTGTGTGTATGTGCTTTTAAAAATGCATGTTGTGTCGGATGTCTACATTGTACACTGCTTTATTGAAATGTATTGAAATAGTATAGGAAGGAAGCCTTACCAATGTTGGTTCGTGTCTGTCTTCCGCAGGGGAATAGTGTTTGAGGACAGAATAGTGTTCCGGTACGGACCGGGATTGCTTCGGAAAAGGGGCCGGTTGTATGCGGACAGAGTTTCGGCTTGCGTTGGGATCGCAGGGATCACTCGGGCAGAGGTTCGGCGTGCGTTGGGATTGTTGGTTGAATTCGGGCAGAGGTTCGGCGTGGTTTGGGATTGCCGGTTTGACTCGAAAAGAGCCGGGACGCCTCGGGAAAGACCAGGCAAGGCCTCAGAGTACCACGAGGGGCCTCAGAGTACCTCGAGAGTGCCTTGGGGCAGCGCGAGAGCATCGCGGGAGCGCTCGAGGAGGCTTCGGAGCACCGCGAGGGGGCTCGGAAGGCCTCAGAAGGATCCGAAAGAGGCCGGGAGTGCCCCGAAGGGTCTTAGAGGGGAGCCTGAAGGCTGGGGGGAGAGGAGAGAAGAGGAAAATGTGTGAAAATGAGGGAGGGGGAGCCCTCTATTTATAGTGTAGGAAATCTGCAATAAGGTCCGTACGGACCTTGCAGGTAATCCAAAATTTTAGTTTTCCTCGATTTGAGGGAATCTGTGATGATGAAGAAGATTTAGCCATGATGGTGTCTACTTGCAATAAGGTCCGTACGGACCATGTCACCATGCAAGGAGGTCCGTACGGACCAACCATGTAGGGGGGTAATGATGTTCTCCGGGATTTGAGGGAATAAGTTGGACTTTAAGGGGATTCAGTAATCATTGCAGCAAAGAGGTCCGTACGGACTACTTATGCTTTTCTGAACTCTGAAAAATTCCCAAATGGTCCTTTTATCCCTTTTTATCCCAGAAAGGTTCCTCCCTTGGTTTGGCTTGGGGTTTTTGAGGGTTTTGAGTGTCAAAGGTCTTCGAGACTGCGTTTGTGAGTCTGCGGTGTTTCCTGTGTACTCGGAAGAGGGTGATCCAGATTTGGGTACTTACAGTGCCCTATAGGACCCTCGCCCGGGGCTGTCCACCCTGGGAGGTCGAAATACAGGTGAAATACGAGGGGCTTATAGACGTAGTGACGGAGCCCACTGATCCAGGATCTAGAGTAGTTGCGAAAAAGAAGGGCAGAACCCCTTTTCCAACCAAATAGAAATTAATAAAAGACACTTTTTAAGTAAACTGGAAGATTCTTAATTTGCATATTGCTTGAGCCTTCAGCCTAAACACCTACCCCGAGTCTAAACCTCTCCTATCCCTTTCCCGCAGCGAGAAAGAAGTGGGTGAGAACACCGGGACAGCAGTTTGTCGGCATAGAGGTCTCAAATAACCCATCAAAATCTTCAAGTCTCAACTTCCCAGTGTCAAAATGGCCAATGTGGTAATCAACAATAGTCATGACCAAGCAGTTGGGGAGGCCATCCCAGTTCAACCCAGGCCCCACATCTGGTATGATGTGTGTGATTGTGAGGACTGTTTGGAATATGATTATCAAGAATGGATTAACGAGGATGCTCCTTCAAGAAGGAAGAAGAAGAGGAAGTCCATGCAACAGAAATTAAAGGAAAGGTATGAAGCTGGGGACAAGAGCGTGGGAACTTTAGGGGAGCCTTCAGGCAAATTTGACTATTACGTTAGTTATGACAAGGAGCCTACCAAAGAACCGGTCATCCAAAACACAGTCCAACCTGATACCCCTGTCGTCATTGACCCTCTTGAGGCAGAGTGTTCTGAGATCGTTACTATTGTAAAGTTCAACGAAAAGCTAGCAGATTTGGAAGCAGAATACAGAAAGCCTATAGAATACGTGGCCAATCAAGGAAGGATCAAAGTCTCTCCTGAAGAAGACTTCATCAGCATCATCCAGGCCAACCCTCCTGTTGGCTACACTGATAAGGTTGTGATATCGAAGATTGGTAAAGAGAAGATGACTTATTAGCAGTGTATTGACAAGATGAGCCAGACCCTCCAGTCAATGAGTCCGGTTGTCACAGACGAGCTCGCCGAGAGATTGCATCAAGCTTCCCTAGCTCCCCTCACAGTCTTTCCAAGGTACCGGCCTACCAATGATTTTCGACAAGTTTTCGATCAGTTCGAAGTTTCCAACTTTATGAAGAATGCTGACAAGACTGCTACTCCCCAGGGCAAAAGCAGGAAAGAGTGAAACCCCAGACCAACCCGCGTCAAACACTTCGAGTCAATAAGTAGTGTAGGGTCCAGAGTCAGTAGGGTCAAGAGTCAGTTGAGTCGGGAATCTTTGAATTCCAGTCCTCCGAGTCATCCGAAGGCCTCACGCCTGAGGATTATGAATATGTAACCAATGTCATCTTTTCTCTTACTTTGAATGAAATGACAGATCTTTCTGAGTATCCCCTTATTGCCAACTTAACAAATGATAAATTAACTCAAAACTTAACAACAGTTAATAATGAATCATTTGAACAAGATGCAAACACACTAAATGAACAATACATTAAAGAAATCTTTAAGCAGGTTACAGACAAAGAGGAAAACCGGGCCCAAGCTTCCGAGGAGGTTTTGACAAGTGTTAACTTGGGTACTGTCGAGGAACCTAAAGAGACACAGATTGGAAACTTCTTCCAGGGGGTTGAATGGGACAGACTGGTCAATCTGCTCAGAGAATACATGGACGTTTTTGCATGGTCGTACAGGGATATGTCGGGGCTAGACAGTTCGATAGTAGAGCACAGAATCCCTCTAGCACCAGATGTTAAGCCAGTAAAGCAGAAACTGAGGAAGATCACGCCAGAATGGTCTCTACAGGTCAAAGAAGAGATTGAGAAGCTATTGCGGGTAGGATTCATCAGAGTCATCGAATATCCGACATGGTTATCCAACATTGTGACTGTAACCAAGGCCAATGGGCAGGTGCGCTGCTGTGTAGATTTCCGAGATCTGAACAAAGCCAGCCCCAAAGACGATTATCCCTTGCCAAACATAGACATTCTGGTGGACGCCACTGCCAACTACGAAGTCAAATCCTTCGTTGATGGCTTTGCTGGCTACAACCAGATCAAGATGGCCAAGGAGGACCAAGAAAAGACAGCCTTCACCACACCGTGGGGAACGTACTGCTATACAGTGATGCCATTTGGGCTTAAGAATGCTGGGGCTACTTATCAGAGGGAAGCGGCCGCACTTTTTCATGACATGATCCACAAGGAGATTGAGGTCTACGTTGACGACATGATAGTCCACTCCAAAGGCGAGGATGGGCAGCACTTTGTTGACCTGCGAAAGTTCTTTGAGAGGCTGAGACAACATTCCATGAGACTGAACCCTGCCAAATGCACCTTCAGAGTGACAAGGGGAAAAGTACTTGGGTATATGGTCACAGAGCGAGGTATCAAAGTCGATCCCTGTAAGATCAAAGCCATTATGGACATGAGGCCACCTCGAACCCAGACAGAAGTCAAAAGCTTTATGGGCAAGCTACAGTACATCAGCCGCTTTGTCAACCAGTTGACCACTATGTGCGAGCCCATCTTCAAGCTCATGAAGAAGAATGTAGACACCGAATAGACCGAGGAATGCCAGGATGCCTTCGACCAAATCAAGGCGTACTTAGTACATCCTCCGGTGCTATGCCCCCCACATAGACAGAAACCTCTTCTGCTCTATCTCAGTGTCACTGATACGACAGTTGGGGCTATGCTTTCTTAGGAGAAGAAAGACTCTCGAATAGAGAACGCCATTTACTTTGTCAGCCGGAAGCTGCAGGGAAGTGAGCTCAATTACTCAGCATGTGAAAAGACTTGTGCAGGACTGGTCTGGGTAGTCGGTAAGCTGAAGCACTACATGCAAGCCCACCCTGTGAACTTGGTCTCGAAAATGGACCCCATCAAGTACATCTTCGAAAAACCTTCCCTCTCGATGCGTCTAGCAAAGTGGTCTTTCTTCTTGGCTGAGTATGACATCAACTATGTGACGAGAAAGGCTATCAAAGGTCAAGCGTTGTCAAACCATCTGGCAGACTTCCATAGCAATGAGGACCGCGGGCCTGAACCCCAATTCCCAGATGAAGGGATCTTCGTAGTTGAGCCTGAGAACCGATGGCAGCTATTCTTTGACGGAGCTGCTAACAAGAGAGGAAACGGCGTAGGAATGCTGTTGGTCGATCCGAAAGATGAGCACACGCCCATAGCCCGCAAGTTGAATTTACCTGCCATGAACAATGTCACCGAATACGAAGCTTGCATTGCTGGTTTAGAGGCTGCTTTAGAAAGAAATGTCAAGGAGCTCGAAGTTTATGGAGACTCAGCCCTGATCATCAACCAGGTCTCCAACAAGTGGAAGACTGTAGACCCTAATCTTCTGAGGTATCATGCCTACATGGAGGAATTGATTGAGCAGTTCAGAGAAGTGTCCTTCCATTACCTGCCAAGGGATAAGAACAGATTCGCAGATGCCCTAGCTACTCTAGCCTCACTGGTAGAGATCCCCGAGGGAAAGGCCATAAAACCCTTCAGAGTGGGTAGAAGAGAATCCCCAGCTTTCTGTTGTGAAGTAAACTTGGGACCCGAGCCTGTCAAGGAACCCTGGTACAGTCAGATTTACCAGTTCCTCAAAGATGGAGAGTTAACTTTCAGAGATGAAGAAGGTAGACCAAAAGAAGGCATTAAGGCCAAGAGCTTGCAAGCCCTGAAACGGTTGGCCTCCCATTATGTCATTCTAGGGGGCGATCTGTACAAGAAATGGTCCCATGGACCACTCCTCCTGTGTGTCACCCAAGAAAGGGCCAGAGAGTTGATGACCGAAGTCCACAATGGTCCCTGCGGACCTCATATGAATGCCAGAGCATTGATGCAAGTGATCCTCATAATGGGTTACTACTGGATCTCCATGGAAACAGACTGTGTCCAGCATGTCCGAGCGTGCGACAAATGCCAACGGTTTGCCAACCTCAACCATCTCCCGCCTCATGACATGTACTGCATGACGACTCCTTGGCCGTTTGCAACTTGGGGTATTGACGTGATAGGGAAGATAGCCCTGGCAGGAAGCAATGGGCATGAATTCGTGTTAGTAGCAGTCGACTACTTCACCAAGTGGGTAGAGGGCAAGTCCTACAAGGTCCTCACTTCCAGAAAAGTGGCCCAATTCATCAAAGAAAACATTATGTGCAGATATGGGGTGCCCAATGAGGTCATTTCAGATAACGGGTCGCACTTTGAAAGGGAATGCGATAGAATACTGTCAGAATTCAGAATCACTCGCCACAAGTCGTCCCCATACAGACCTCAGACTAACGGAGTCGTGGAAGCTGCCAATAAGACGCTCGAACGGATCATCCGGAAAATGGCCACCCGTGGTCGTGATTGGCCTGAGAAGCTGCACCTAGCACTCTGGGGCTACAGAACGTCTGTCAGAACAGCCACGGGAGAAACTCCCTTTGCCCTAACCTACGGGATGGAAGCAGTGTTGCCAGTGGAGTTAGAAATCCCATCACTAAGGGTCCTCCTGGAAAACAGTGTCAATGAGGTAGAATGGTTGCGTAGCCAGCACAATGAATTGGCCTTGCTCGACGAAAGAAGGCTAAAAGCCATGGAGCACACCCGAGCCTACCAGAGGCGAATGGCCAGGGCATTCAACAAGAAAGTCAAGGCCAGGGACATCAAAGAGGGTGACTTAGTGTTGAAAGTGAAGCCCCCTACCAGAGACAACCCCCTGGGAAAGCGGGAACCCGTTTGGATCGGCCCATATGTGGTGCAGAAGATACTATCAGGAGGAGCCATGAAGCTTGTAGACCTGGATGGCAATCCTTTTGTCCACCCAGTCAACGGCGATAAGCTCCGTAGGTACTATGTCTGAAAAAAAAACAATATAAAAAAAAATCTTAGTGCAAAAGGAGTAATGCCCAGCTAGACTGAAAACCCCAAAAAGGGCGGTCTAGGCAAAAAACAGGGTTGCACATAAAAAAAAAATCTTAAGTGCAAAAAGAGTAATGCCTAGCTAGGCTGAAAACCCAAAAAGGGCAGTCTAGGCAAAAAACAGGGATGCACATAAAAAAAAAAGACCAAAAGAACAAAAATCCCGATAGTTCACCAGAATGAACTACGAAGACCTGAGCCCCTTAGTCTTTCTTGTAAAAGGGGAACGTAGGCAGCCAACAATGGTTCGGTCTAAACAATAAATAAGACAATAAAAGTTTCCATGAAATGTGTCTTATAAATTCTAAGATAATATCTCTTGTTCATTACAAGTTAAAAACTCCTTGATGAGTTCAAGCACGGTCTACTCTTGACTCTGTTAACCTGCTACAAAGATCTAAAATACAATAAAATGCCTAATAAACTACTGTGTTTGCAAATGGCAATAAGAGAATCCTAAGAAAAGACCTATCAGTTGTCATTCACTGAGTCTTCTTTGGTCTTCTTCCCTTTACCTCGACCTCGTCGAGTGTTCCTCCTCTTCTTCTCAATGATGTAGGTCTCCCTCATCCCAATCTCAGGTATCCTCACTGGAGCCTCCATCAAACCTATGTCAATAAGTGCCCTCTCAATCCGGGCACGAGTCCGTACTTCCTCCCTCTGAGCCTCAGTCAAGGGAGCGACTTCAGAAAGCCTCTCGTATCGAGCTTCCATGTCTCTGATAAGGTCACCTGACTAATTGTGGCGACTCGCCTTGGCTTCAGTCTCCCTCAGAGTCCTACTCGAGTCACAGTCAGCCCCCAATAAAGCCTGATGTCTCTCTCCCAATATGACCTGAGTCGCTCCCATCTCCCTCTCGTACCAGTCCAAGTAGGCCGTAGTCAAGATGGTACTTTTCCTGCTCTTGAGAATGGCCCTGGGTGGGAAAGCAGTATGTGTCCAAGCCCTCGAGAAGAATGAGAAGCTGGTTGGATCCCTCATGTCTAAAGGCACCACCTCCATGGTACGGATGTCCTCCCAATTGCCCAACGGCTCCTGTAAGGCCCCGAACTGCCTGGATACCAAGCAGGGAATGTAGAAGGATGACCAAGAAAGCCCTGGAACCCTCACCACATAGGACTCCTGAAATGTCCCCCAGGTCTGCAGCCTCCAATGAGGTACCCACCAATGAATATCTGAAGTGGATAACCTAGCCATCGTCAGCTTCT